>JALAZF010000034.1:10240000-11449166 GCA_022829125.1 Lathyrus tuberosus
GAGAAGATATATTAGATGAAGCACTTGATTTCACACAAGCTCGCATGAATTCCAAAATTACTACCAATCAATTGAGTACTTTTCTTCGTGCACAAGTAACTCAATGCGTAAGGAAACCACTGCATAAGGGAGTTCCAAGATTGGAGACAAGGTGTTACATATCTTCCTACGAACAAGATCCTTCGCATAGTAAAGTACTTCTAAACTTTGCAAAATTAGATTTCAACATGCTGCAGAAAATGCATAAAAAAGAACTTGCCAGTATCACCAAGTAAGTATTGCAAAATGTATTAAGTTTTCGAACAAAAAAAGGTGAATCACAATCAACCATTTCACTAAATATCAACCTCTTGTTTACATTAATGCATTAATATAATTAAATACTGTCATAAGGGATTTAACCCTAGACCAGCATATTAAACTCACATCTAAATCAAGCAGCACATATCAGTTAAGTTAAGCTGATAAGCTTTTAATCAACATGATAATAGTTGTATTTATGTTATTACAGGTGGTGGAAAAAATTGGACATTACGACGAAAGTCCCTTACGCAAGGGATAGAGTGGTTGAGGCATACTTTTGGCCATTGGCTATGTCCTATGAGCCTAAATATGCCACTTCAAGAAATATAGGAGGAAAATTGGTGTCATGCATTTCTCTTTTAGATGATACTTATGATGCATTCGGCACAGTTGAAGAACTCGAAATCTTCACAGAGGCAATCAAGAGGTTGATTTTGAATCCAAAAGAACTGATAGACTCATTATAATCATCTTTCTACACTTTTTGGCTATAATTCTCTTTATGTCTGAATTTCAGGTGGGATTTTAGTCTCATTCAATCCCTTCCAGAGTGCATGAAAGTGGTATTCAATACAATTGTGGGACTATGGGATGAAATAGAGATGACATTGGTAGAGAATGGAAAATCGAGTTTCGTGCTGCCATATATTAAACATGCTGTAAGCTTCCAATTCTTAAAACATATTTTATAACTGATTTTCATCCGACAAAACTTGATTACCATTCAACATTTTGATCCATTTACAGTTTTATAACCTGGCACAATCCTACTTGGTTGAAACAAAATGGGGCAATGAAGGGTTCATACCAACATACGACGAATACATTGCGAACGGACTTATATCTTCTACAATCCCTCTTTCACTAATATCTTTCATTGGTCTTGGAGAATCTTCAAACAAAGAGTTACTCGATTGGATTTCCAGTGATCCAACAATCATCAATGCTGCAGCGGCTATTGGCAGACTTGCGGACGACGTGTCCTCGCATAAGTTCGAGCAAGAACGAGTGCATGTTGCTTCAGCAGTTGAATGTTGCATGAAGCAATATGAAGTGTCACAAGAAGAGGCCTATAAGCTCATTCACAAGGACATTGAAGATTTTTGGATGGATATAAATGAAGAGTGCCTCAAGTTAAGGAGTATTCCGAGATCGGCGCTTGATTGTATTCTTAACGTGGCAAGAGTAACTGAGTTCACCTATGAGAACTATGAGGATAAATACACAAATGGAGAACTGCTGACAGATTATGTTGTTCAACTGCTCATAGATCCAATAACCATAGGAGAAGGAAAATAAGCAATAATATTGATTGAGCAGCTATGTTACAAAGTTTATGTATCTCTGTCATGTGCTTATTTTACTACTGCATTATTAATTTACAATAAAATCTATAATACCATAACTTGTAATCCAAGTTACCTTCTAAGTTTGGGGTGTATGTAAAAGTAATGAATGAAGCTAGTGTGATTTTCTTTTGGATAAAAGCTGGTCTGATTTTAATTTGCTTCTATTTAGCAAGAATATCCACATATTTATTAACTTGACTCTACAAATGAAAAATCTTAATCTCTCAATCCAAATCAATAATCACTTTTATTGAGCGGAAGAATCATTCCCGCTTGTTTGTATCAGGTTCGAGCACACCTTGTGCTTTTTGAAATATTTTTGCTTATTAAAAAAAAAAAACTTTTATTTTCTTCAAGGGAGACCACCCTTCTACATTTCTATTTTTGCAATGATGTAAGCTTTTATATAACCAACAAAGTTCTTTTATATATGTCGTGGTATATTACATTTTAATATTGAGCCCGTTTGTTTTACTTTTTTTAAAAAATAATTTTATAGTGTTATATAATTTTATTAAAATAAATTTATAATTTTTTATAATAAAAGCTTCAGATAAAAATTTAGTTTTGAATAGTTGTTTTTAAATATTATTTTAGATATTTTATTGAAATTTTTTTGATACAAACTTTTAAAAAAATCACTTAATTTTTTAAATAGTTTTTGATAAAAATTATTTTTGAAATACAACATTTTAAAAAAGTTACAATTTAGACAGTGCTTTAATCTTCAATAAGTATATGTTACGAGCTGTCAAAATTAATTTTTTAATTTATAAAAAAATAAATTTGAAAAAACTTTAAATGTTTTAAAAAATATTTTCTTAAAAATCATTTTTAAAAATTAAAAAATATATATTTTTATGAAATCAAAACAAACAGGTCCATGAAAAATGAATATGATTAAATATCCCTCATTGTATTAGAAATGAGATGGTTAATCTACAATACCGTAGATTAGAATGAAGTATATATATATATATATATATATATATATATATATATATATATATATATATATATATATATATAACTTGATTCTTACAGCACAAAAACGAAAAATTATATTAGAAAAATATAAAAATTACATCAGAAAGGTAAAAAGTTATAAAAGCTGCCTCTCTTTTGACGAATCATGGAACAGGGCGAGTGGAAAAGGGTGATCAACAGGAAGAGGCAGAATGGATTCGCGACTGGTAAATGGGATTCTTATTCCACGGGAGATGCAAAACGTAGGAATGGAATAACAGATACTCAATCCTTTTATTTCTCTGAATTTCCTAACTACATGAAGGCGGAAAAACTTTTCTCAAATTTTAAGGAATTTGGGAAGATTGTGGAGGTGGTTATCCCACCAAAAAGAAACAAATTCGGTAAACGGTTTGGCTTTGCGAGATTCTCGGAGGTCGATGATTCAAGAATTCTAGCTATCCAACTTGATAATATCATTATAGATAACGTGAAGATCCATGCTAACGTCCCTAGATTTACCAGAGTCGAGAAGACTACGGGAAGTAGAAGACCTATCAACAAACCTTTTGCTAACTTCTAAGCGGAAAAATTGCAGAAGGTTCAAGCAGAAGAAAAGTCGATCAGGGAGTGGACAGAGTTGGTAGAAGATCGTTTGCAGAGGTCGTTAACTTTGGTAGTGGTGATTCGGACATCTATCCCTCTCGGACGAAACATTTTCACCTGAAGCATGAGCCAAAGAAGAAAGACTTGGATAGATTTAAGAAGGCCTACGTGGGCGTTGTTCTCCAATCCGGAATGACTTACAACATTCGAACTAGTCTTAAGATGGAAGGCTACTTCACCATCAAAGTTACACCCCTGGGTCCTAACCTTTGTCTTTTGGAAGAATCTGAACCGGGAGAGATTAATGACTTAATCAGGGAAGCAGAAACGTGGTGGAGACAGTGGTTCTCTGAGATTAAGGAATGGAACAAAGCCATGGTGGACAAAGAGAGGGTAACATGGTTAAGATGTTACGGGATCCCTTGCCAAGCATGGAATTTTTCCTTCTTCGAAGTCCTTGCTAAAACAGTGGGTAGTTATGTTTGTGCAGATGAGAATACCCTTAAGGGTGAATGTATGGATGTAGCCAGATTTATGGTGAAGACTCACTGTGTTGTGGTCAACAATGAAACTTTCAAAATTCTGATAAATGGAGTGGTCTTCAACATTAAAATGTGTGAAGACTTTTATGGTCCTCTGCGTATTGTTTTAAACAAGAACATAAATCCTGTTATGCGTGGTTCCACTTCTTCGGAGTCTGAGTCTATCTGGAGCCACCACGATGGGGAGGAAGAAGGACTTGAAAATAGGGTTTTCACAAGAGTGGACGTTGAAGCTGGTTCTGTTCCGGCGAACTCCACGACGGAGGACAAATTGGCTTTGGTTTTCGAAACGTCCAAGGATTTTGAAAATTCAGTAGCTTTGTCGGAGCAGGAGGTAGCTGATTCTACTGGTAGGTCCTACGAAGCGGTTGTAGCAGTCGAGGCAGCCAAAGTTCACCTTTCCGCTGAAAAGTCGCTTGATGCTAGAAATGGGTCAGAGGATTTTGTAGTTGAGGCTGACTTTTCTCTGCCCTTTGTGGTCCCCACTTTTAAGGATGCTTCAGCCTCCAAGGAAGTCGTTGTTAAGAAGGTATCTCAAAAAAAGGTAAAATTGAAAAGGATTTCTAAGGTAATTGGGCCGTTGACCCGGAAGCCCAATTCCAAAAAGAAGTCTTCTAGGTAGGTGGACCGGGTTGTTGCGAAAAGATTAGAGTTAATGGAGGATCCGATTGAGCAATTTTCCGAACCCTCTTTCTTTGAGGTTTTAGGAAAAATCCCTAACTCCTCTCTAAATTCTGGAAATCAGTCGGCTTCTCTCATCAGGACAGAAGATTATGACATTTTCTCAGCTGGCGCCATTCTCTATTGTGATCAAACCTCAGATTCCGATATGAGATGTTGCAATCAGAAATTTTGGAATAACATAGAATCTAAGGTGGGAGACAAAATTTGGGGGGCAATCTCTGACTTAGGGGTCAAGAAGGGAGAGTTAGCAAGGACAAGCTCTACTGATATTCTAAGACAGATTAAAGAGATGGAAGTGGAGGACAGAAACCGTTTCATGGGTTAGAAGGAGATTACCATACCTTTCCAATGATTATTGGATCTTTAAATATCAGAGGGGGTGGATCTTTTTCTAAGAGAAGAAGAATTAACCACATCATATCCAAAGGTAAGGCAGATATCTTTTTTATACAAGAATCTAAAACTTGTAATGTGGAGGAATCTTTCATTAGAAGCTTGTGGAGTCAAGGTGAGGTGGGTTAGTCATTTTCTGGCTCGATTGGTCAATCATGTGGCTTAATTACTCTCTAGAATAAGGACACTATCAAAGCATTTGGGTCCTTCAGAGGAGTTGGATTTCTGGGTGTTAAGATCCTTTGGAACAAAGAGGTTTTCTACATTATCAATGTCTACTCAGGCTGTGGTTTAAGTGACAAGATAAATCTTTGGGGAGACTTAACCAGGTTGAAATCTATTCATTCAGATGGGTTTTAGATTTTGGACGGAGATTTCAATGCTACGGTTGCTGTTTCTGAAAGAAATGGTAAATCATGTTCTGTCAGATCTTCTGAAATGAGAGAGTTCGAGGATTTTTCCGCTGATTTAGGGGTGGTTGATCTTCCCATTTCTGGGAGAAATTTCACTTTGTACAGCGGAGACGGTAATTCAATGAGTCGGCTCGACAGATTTTTGATTGAAGACGCGATCATTCAGAAATGGGGTATGGTGGATCAGATCATAGGCAACAGGGATACTTCGGATCATTGTCCGATTTGGGTGAAGATCAAGTCTATAAACTGGGGACACAAACCTTTCAAAAGCAACGACTGTTGGTTCAAACACCCTGATTTTTTTAGTTTTGTGGAGAAGGAATGGAATTCTTTGAAGATAGTGGGAAGAAGTGACTTTATCGTAAAAGAAATTCAGGATTCTGAAAAACAAAATCAAAGTTTGGAGGGATCAAACTTTTGGTTGGTTCGATCTTAAATTGGAAGAGGATATTGATGAGCTGAACAAAGCTGATTTGATGCTTTCTTCTGCTGGTAATATCAAGATTGAGGAGATTGTCGCAATTAGAGCTGAGAAATACAAATCCTTTTGGAGAAAGCTACACATTAAGGATAATATGCTACTCCAAAAATCCAGAAGAAGATGGCTAAAGGATGGGGATACTAACTCTAGATACTATCATCAGTGGATCAGAGGCTGGCAAAGAAGGAAGTACATTGGTAGGGTTGAAACTTCTCAGGGCATTGTTGAATCGGTGGAGGGAGTGAAGGCAAAGGTTCTAAGGTATTTCAAATCTGCTTATTCAGAACCTGAGTTTCACAGACCAGTTCTTGAAGAATGTATTTTTAGTAGATTGTCTGATGAAGACACTTCCTTTTTAGAGAAGCCGTTCTCTGAAGAGGAAATCAGGTCTGCGGTCTGGAGCTGCGATGGCTTTAAAAGCCCTGGTCCAGATGGTTACAATCTTAACTTTATCAAAAAGTGTTGGAGTTTCTTGAAGGTTGATATCATCCGCTTTGTCTAGGATTTCTTTGATTCTGCTTATCTCCCTAAAGCTATGACGTCTGCTTTTTTAACTCTCATTCCAAAAGTTGATAACCCTCTGAAACTTGGAGACTTTAGGCCCATCTATTTAGTAGGTATCCTCTACAAGATCATTCCAAAACTTATTGCTCTGAGATTGAAAATAGTGATAGGTAAAGTTATATCTCCTTGCCATTCTGCATTTGTTCCCGATAGAAACTTTTTGGAAGGGGTGGTTATTGCAAACAAATGGTGAATATGGCTACAAGAGACAACAAGGATTGTATCTTATTTAAAGTTGATTTCGCTAAGGCCTATGACTGTGTATGTTGGAACTTTCTTCGATTCATATTAGAGAAATTTGGTTTTAGGACCAGATGGAGAAAATGGATGGAAGCTACCATTTTTAAAAGTCACATTTCTATCCTTGTTAATGGTAGCCCTACCCTTGACTTCGAAGCTGAAAGAGGTCTTCGCCAGGGGGACCCTTTAGCTCCTTTTCTCTTCTTGATTGTTGCTGAGGGCCTTAAAGGGATGATGTCTAATGCTGTAGCGAACGAAAGTTTCAAGGGCTTCAGAGTGGGCGTTGGTGTGACTGTCGACATGATCCAATATGCTGACGATACTCTCATCTTAGGTGAGGGATCTTGGAGTAATTTATGGAGTATCAAAACCATTTTAAGAGGTTTTGAGTTGATCTCGGGGTTGAAGGTCAATTTCAATAAAAGTTGATTAATTGGTTTGAATGTCAGTCCTCACTTCCTTCTTGCTGCATCTTCTTTTTTATCCTGCAAGTTAGAAAATGCCAACTTCTCTTTCCTAGGTATTCCTATTGGTTTTAACCCTAGAAGTATTATTGGCTGGAACCCTATTATGAAGAGGAAGTTGCACACTTGGAAGGAAAAATATCTCTCTATGGCTGGAAGGATCTTGCTTGTCAATTCAGTTCTCTCGAGCCTACCGACTTTTTGGTTCTCTTTCTATAAGACGCCTAAGTCAGTTTTAAAGAGAATTGATTCTATCAGAAGTAAATTCCTTTGGGGAGGAGCGGAGGAAAAGGATAAAATTCATTGGATCAATTGGGAGATTTGCTGTTCTTCGAAGGCCAAAGGAGGTCTTGGTATTAGAAGAATGGAAGATTTTAACTTGGCACTATTAGCAAAATGGAAGTGGTGGATTATTGCAAACAAAACAGCTCTTTGGAAGGAATTTTTGAAAGCTAGATATGGTGCAATTCAACATCATGTCCTTGCTGACAATCTGACCTCAACTGCTTCATCATCCCAATGGTGGAAAAACTTAATTAGCAGCGGGAAGTTTCTATCTAACAATGGTTTTTGTTTCGCAGATAAAGTTCAATTTCAAATGGGAGACAGATCATCTACCCCCTTTTGGACAGCGAAATGGTTGAAAGGGACGATTTTAGCAAATCAATTCGAGGATCTTTATTCTCTCAGCACGGAGAAGGATGTGTATGTTTACGACATGGGCTTTGCAGGATTAGAAGGATGGATTCAGAACAACCTTGGTTTGTCTAACTCAGTTCTGCAGCAGAACACTGAAAGAATTTCTAAACTGACGAGCTCAATTGGAAATATCTCTCCTATTCTGGGTCAGAGGGACGCCGCTAGTTGGAAGGATCAGGCTGACGAAGATTTCAGTGTTAAGGAAGCATAAAACTTGATGTTGGAAAACTCTTTGGACTTGCATCACACTTCTCCTAATCATTATTCTAACTATATAGCATTCAAAACATTATGGAAACTTAAAGCAGCTCCTAAACTGATTTGTTTTGGCTGGAGAGTTCTTTGGAGGAGAGTTACTGTGAAAACAGAACTGATTAAGAGAGGCATCGACTTGAATCCTACTTGTGTTTTCTGTAACATTGAAGACGAAGATGTTCAGCACGTGTGCTTCGCTTGCGATCCTATCTTGGCTGTCTGGGAAAGAATTAGAGACTGGTGCGGTTTTGGAAGTTCTTATGCAGGTAACATTGTTGTTTCTTTTTGGAATGGTGTGGTTTGGGTAGTTCTAGAGAAGGGTGTCATACCCCAAATTTTGACCACTAAGATTCCCATCATTGTGCAAATCATCATCACAATATGGATGAACCATCATACCTTATTAGTCTCCCCAAAGATGGGTGAGCATTCACTAATATCAAAATTAGGGTTTCAAGCCCTCTCAGAGCTCTTAGATAAAAGATCAATCAAGGAATGACTTGATCTTCAACTTGTCTAAACCTCTTAAACATCTACAATGGATCAAGAGGACTCCCACAGCAAGAATCAAGCACAAGGCTGCAACAGGCCAAGTGGATTAAGCCTCGAGATCGCCGGTGTCACCAAATTAGGGTTTTGGTCGACTAGGGCCTCCAGATGGAAATTATCCTCTGGGCATGAGCCAATGCTTCAAAGCATAATCTATGATGCCCCAAGGGACATCATAAACCCAAGCATCAAGTCAATTTAACCTTAGGGGATGCATTCACAAAAAAATCAGGAATTAGGGTTTCTTGACCTAATTCACCCCTAAGTTGACTTTTGGGAAAAATCATGAGCCAAGACCTCAAGACATGATTCGAGGGTCTCTAATACACCACATTGATCCATTTGCAACAATGGATTGATCCAAGAAGCTTGAGCAACAAGTTTCAATTTCATCTGAACCACAGTTAGGGTTTCGCGAGAAAAGTCAACTGTATCTTTGACTTTTGACCAGGACATGCTCCCAAACCTTTGGACATGATTCAATACACCCTATAACACCTATGAAATTAATCCATCAAGTTTGATTTAGGTCAAGGACTTGATTTCATATAGGATTGCACAGTTTGGAATTCATCTGATAAAAAGTCAACTGTGCACAAAAGTTAACTTTGACTTTTTGAGATTTTTCAGAAAAATGGTTTTTTAACCCTAAAATGATGTTAATGTGTGATTGGAATCATCATTCATCAAGAAAAAACAAGAAAGTAGGATAACTTGTAAAAGGGGTAACCATAAAAAACTTAGAAGTTTTCTAAGTTATGGAACAAAGTGGCTAGGGTACCAACTTTGGAGGATCATAACTCCTTAACCACAAGGCCATTTTTCCCCATCCAAAGCTGGATTTGTAGCCCTCATGGCCCACTACAAAAGCTTCAACTACACCTCATTCCAATTCCTCATGGATTCTGAGTTATGGAGTGATCAAAATGGCTGAAAACATGAAATGTCACTTTTTCCAACACTTAGTGAAATTTTCACTAAGTCAGAATTTGCCTTACTTTTTTCCAAATGTAGGGGCATTTTTCACTTGGATCCAAAAAGTATCAAAACTAATTATGATCAAACAATTGTTGTATCATATGAGGGCTTTCCAAAATGACCAAGAACATCACCAAATTCCACTTGAGCCATGAGATATGACAAGGGCAATATGCCTTGCTGAAAACTGCCAAGGCTAGGCAGAATTTTGCATTTTTGCTCGATTTGGCAAAATCAGCTAATTCCAAGCCTTTTCATCATCTTGGACATATCTGAGGATCAAATCCAAAGGGGATAAACACTGAGCCAAGCCTCCAAAGTCCTTGGAACAAGAAGTAGCATGCCAAACCTAGAAATCCCTAAAAGAGGGACAAGACTCCAATTTTGGATTGGAGCATTTAATGGATGCTTAGAGGTGGCATGGACTGACACATTTGCTACTGAATTCAGTCAAGAATGATCCAACAACTAGGGACCGAAGGCCTGTGCTCTAACCTCTAGTCAATAGCTACAGGATACTTGGCTTCCCATTTATCAACATTGGCCAAACCTCTGCCGTGGTTGCCATTCACTATTGATCCCAAAACAAACTTGCTCTACTATAAATAGAGCTCATTTGTGCTCAGTTTGAGTACCCCCAAAGCCATCAAATAGTTGTTTTCCTCAAAATCTCTTTCTCTTGGCAAAAATGCCTTATTTAGCAAGGTAACTCTGAGTTTTTGAGTTAGAGAGCAATTCCAACCAAACCAATCACACACACACACACCTCATATATGTCATGTATAAGCTGTCCAAACTCTCATAAGTGACCTGCAATCCTTAAATCATAAAGTCACCTCTTAAAACCTCAAAATAGTACTTTTGTGCATTTTTCAAACCATGTCTTGAATCAGTCACTTTCCAAACCAGATAAAACCTCAAACACACTCCAAATAACATCCTTGAACTGTCCCAAATGGTTCCCCCCATCTGGAACACCATTTGAGATAGTTGCTATTTTGGCCATTTTAACCCCTTTTGCAAGAAAGGACCAGTTTGTGTTTTTGCAGGTTCCAGCTGATTCCACTCATCCTAAAAGCTTCTAAGGGATCATTTGAGAGGGTCCAAAGCATCAAACCATTTCTGGAAGAAGAGGCTTGACAGATTGCACCAAAACTCCAAAAAACTCAAAAGGAGGTAAGCCTCATGACTTGAACTTTCCAAAATATGCATTGTTTTGAGGTCCACTGATCATGCATCTCTTATATATGTCACATGTGTTGTGTTTGAACCAATTCATCATGTAATTCATGCCTGTACCAAAGTGTAGCATAGAAAATGCAATTATAGGCCTATTTCAAAACCCCTATCGGATTTTGACGAGGGATCATGATCTGAGAAAAATACCACCACCATTGGAATCTTTGTGAAATTCTAGGCCAGATGCATATAAATTTTGTCCCCAAACATGGAGAAATGAGAAAGTTATGGACCTTCCCGTTTCTTGCCAAAACTTGTCTTGCCTTGCCTTGGGCCAGGCCAAAAACAAGGCATGCCTTGTATATTTGTTGGTTTGTTTCAATCAACGGATGTATCACTACCCCAGTGGTAAGGCTCGCACCCTATAACCTTGAGATCGTGGGTTCAAACCCCACCCATGCCATTTTGTGTTTTCTCACATTTTTGTTATTTTTCTCATATTTTCATGTTTTATTAATTAATTGGAAAATTAATAACTCCTTCAATTTTAATTATTTTGTATTGGTTCTTTTTGCAAAAAATCACAAAAATGTTAAAATATTTTATTCCACAAATAAATTAAGTTTATATTAGTTATTTAATATAATTAGTATTTTTGTGAATAAATTCCTTTTTTAATTGTTTTTAAACATTTAAAAGTGAATATTTACTTTGAAAATCAAAACCAAGTGAGTTTTAATTCATCTTGTGATTAAACCTCATTTTTCAAACTTAAAACCAAAATCACAAGTTTTTTATTCAAACTTAATTGGCATTTTCATCATTTTTCTTTGAATAATTACATTAAAAAATGATGAAATTAGGGTTTTATTGATTTTCACCCTAACAAACTTTTTCAAACACTCATGGGCCTCTAATAGAATGTAAGACCCAACCCCTATTTGAAACCAAAAACTTTCGTGGCCTCAGTCATTGTATAAGACCCACGGTGTTTTCAAAACTTCGGCGCGATCATTGTAACACCCTTCTACCCCACATACAATTTTAGTAAAAACACTAAATATTATCAGAGTAAAAATCAGCAAGAAAGGTGCCACATATATTCAAACGACATTCAAAATCATTGTCCTGTCCCGTAACACGGGTTATTCATTCATCATTAACATAAATTGACAACTACGCAGCGGAATCAAAATTTTTAGTTTAGGTCAACAAAATACTTCATGGATAAAAGTATCCAATTCAAAATGGCATCAACAATATAAAAAAATTCCAACATAAAATCAAAAGGAAACACGAGGTTCACTACTAATCCCAACCCGATGTTACATGACACAGAGCAGGACACCAACAACAACTCGACTAAAACGACAAAAGAAACGCTCCAAGACTCAATCCTCCAGCACCGCAAGTCTACTCTTGGTTATTTGCAAGTTACCCACATAAGAGGCAACATTTTCAAGCAGACAGGGTGAGAAATCACAATTCATTATAGTAATATAAGTACATGGAAAAATAGACAAAATAAGCAACAACAACCTCATAGCATCATCAACATAATCTTTACAACAAAATCACAATTACATCATTTATATACAATGTCAACTATAATGGAATGCAACGAATGCATGTGGTACCGATTCAACGTGGATGGACACTGGCCATCAACCCTCCAAAAGGAGCACAACATAATCAACATATCACTTCAATCCGCACGATGGGATTGAAGCTACCAATGGACCGAAGCCCCAACATAAAAATGCTATGAAATGCAATGATGCTAAATCTCCGCAATTCATCAAACATCAACGTGTGCATCATTCATTTCATACTCAACAAATATTTATCATACAATCATGTTTGATCATCTTACATCAATAACAACTCGACAACAAAAGATCAGCACAAGAAAACGTCAAGAAACCTCAAGAAAAACAACAAAAACAGCAAAACAATTGTCTGACACAGCCACCCGTGTCCTATGACACGGCCCGTGTTAGGAAACCTGCACTCAAAACACAAAACAGACAAAATACAGCAAATACAGTGGTCTGACACGGCCGCCCGTGTCCTGTGACACGGCCCGTGTCTGGAGGTCTGAAGCAAAATTCCAAACAGAACAAAAATACAGCAAGGACAGTAGTGTGACACGGCCGCCCGTGTCCCGTGACACGGCCCGTGTCCGAAGCTCTGTAGCAAAAATCCAAACAAAAATGAAATGCAGCAGTTTTGACTTCAAATATCCCAAAAATTCAGTTTTTCCAATACGAAAATTTGCCCAAAAGACTCACACAATACACATACATCAACACATAACATTATATCTCATTATATTTCATCGAATCATTCATCCCTAACTCATTCTACATCATCAAACACCACAATTTCTCAAAATCCACAAATACCTAATCTATCCCAAACCAAACCTATAGAACTATAATAAACCATGAAAACTCCCCATAACTTAGAGAAATCAGTAGCTTTCCTCCTTCTCTAAGATTCTTCAGCAACCTTCAAGTCTTAGGGTTCTTCTCCTTCTCTTTTCTTCTTCAGCGTTCTTTACAAAAACACGATCAGTTAGAAAAGTGATCGGTATTTTCTTATTTAGACAAAATATCCCAGTTAATGGACTTCCACTTCTATCCTTACTCTTTTTCCTTTAAGACCACCTTGCCCTTTTTCTTAATATTTTTAAATAATGATAATAATAGTATAAATAATACACTAATTATTCATTCTATTAAATTATTTAAGAATACTCTTTTGATCCAAAATTCTCCAAAATTACCAAAACTTTGTAATTCCTTCTAAATTAATTAAATAAATAAATAAATGATTAATTTAGATTTTCTGGGCGTTACAACTCTCCCCTAATTTAATAATTTTCGTCCTCGAAAATTTACCTGATTCGAATAACTCGGGATAGGATTCCCTCATCTTGCTTTCCAGTTCCCAAGTCATGCTTTCTCCGGCAGCTCCTAACCAGACAACTTTCACCAACGCAATCTCCTTGCCTCTTAAAATCTTCGTCTCAAGTTTCGCAATTCGTACAGACATCGTTTCCACTGTAAGATTATCCCGAACTTGCACATCATCCATATGAATCACATGAGACGGATCTGGAACATACTTCCGGAGTTGTGACACAAGAAACACATCATGTAAATTCGACAGATTAGGCGGCAAAGCCACTCTATAAGCAACATTTCCAACTCTGTTTGAAATCTGATACGAACCAATAAAACGAGGAGTAAGCTTCTTAGACTTCAGCGCACGCCCAACACCTGTCACAGGTGTAACTCTCAAAAACACATGGTCACCCGCTTGGAATTCTAAATCCTTCCTTCGCTTGTCATGATAACTCTTCTGCCTACTTTAAGAAGATTTCATCTTTTCTCGGATTAACTTCACCTTCTCAGTAGTCTCTCGAACAATTTCAGGTCCAAGCACTACACTTTCTCCAGATTCGTGCCAACATAAAGGAGTCCTACATCTCCGACCATATAATGCTTCAAAAGGGGCCATCCCAATACTAGAATGGTAACTGTTATTATAAGTGAACTCGATTAATGGTAGATAAGTATCCCAGAACCTCCTTGCTCAAGAACACATGCTCTCAACAAATCTTCCAACGACTGAATCGTCCTCTCAGTCTGACCATCCATCTGAGGATGATACACTGAACTCAACCTTAACTTAGAACCCAACGCCTCTTGCAAACTCTTCCAAAAATCAGAAGTAAACCTCGGATCTCTATCTGACACAATACACAGAGGAATGTTGGCTGCAGAATAGGGCAAGCAGCAAAAATATTTATTTTCGGAAGAATTCCCTCCGGGATTTATGTCGTGTCCACAGAGATCGGTTCGAGGGAAAGAATGTCGTTCGACAGTCTCTCGCATTTAAGAATTTGGGTTTAAATCGTTTAAGGCAATAAAATAGAAAAGTGAACATTAAAACATAAAAATAAATTCATTCTTCAGAGACAAGAACTCGTCCGGCAATGCACATAATCGACTCCTCACAAACTTAAACTTACCGACCAGTTATACTCCACCTACAATACTCTTCAATATCACCCAGCATCGCTCACAACACAGGTTATGTCTAACGCAAAGTTGAGAGACCAACCGTGTCACTCTCCCGAGCGAAGCCTCGAAACACGGAAGGCATTAAGATTCGACGCCTATTGAAGATTGTTAGCTCCTAAATCTATCTCTAGAGTTCAGAAACTAACAGACAATTATCCCTAATCGAAGTTCGTGAAGGTTATGTCTAACGCAACCCAAACCCCGCGCATAAAGCAAAAATCAAAGACAATCACCAATAAAGATTTGTAAAGCAGGTTTTATACAACGCCATGGGCGACAAATATACATGAGTTTGCAGCAAATACATATACACAACCCAACCATAAAGAAAAAACACAAAGAAGAAAAGAAATGAACCAAACATCTCGCGAATTGTCGGAGCCGTTCGACGATCAATCCACCCCGGTTCATCCGTATGCATGCTCCATAGTTGTTTTCTAAGCAAAGCAATGAAAAATGAAGTTTGATGGAAGTGGGATCAAGAAACCCCAAAACCATCCCTAAAAATAATGACTGAAATAAACTATATATATTGCAAATTCTGCATAGTTCACGGTGCGAACGTTCATTCGCAGTGCGAATGACTCAAAAAATGGCACTTTAAGTGCCTCTGATTGCTAAACCGCCTTTGCTTTCCTTCGTTGGTTCGCAGTGCGAACGAATCATTCGCAATGCGAATGCTCGCTGACTGGTTCGCAGTGCGAACTTTGGCTTGTTTCTCCTCTGCCTATTTCTGGCCTCCTTCGTTGTGGCCTTCGTTGGTCTTCGCAAAGCGAATGCTCGCTGCCAGTTCGCAGTGCGAACATGACAGAAAACCAGTCCTTATTTTTGCCATAACTTCTTCACCGAAACTCCGATTTTCGCACGGTCGGAAGCGTTGGAAAGCTTATTCAATGCTCTTCAAGAATATGGCAAGATAGCCTTTATTAACTACCTAAATAATTGAGATAAAAATCAATTAAACTAAGTAATATTTAAACAATACGCAATATATACACTAAAACATAAAGTAAACGCATTTATAAACAAAGTGGGGTTTATTTGAACCGATATAGACAAAAAGTAATGATAAGTGCAACAAAACTTATATACAAAAATAGGTACAATCTGCACTTATCAAGGAACACCATGCAGCTTCACAATTACGTTAGTATAAACCTCCGCCAACTTCGATACTGGAAAACTGATATTAATAGGAATAAAATGAGCCGACTTCGTAAGCCTATCAACAATCACCCAAATAGAATCATGCCCTTTTGAAGTATTAGGTAATCCCATCACAAAGTCCATTGAAATGTTATCCCATTTCCATTCTGGAACTTCTAACGGTTGCATCAACCCAGCAGGCTTCTGATGTTCAACTTTCGACTTCTGACAAGTTAAACATGCATACACAAATCGAGCTACATCACGCTTCATACCAGGCCACCAAAACAATTTCTTCAAGTCTAGGTACATTTTTGTAGCTCCCAGATGAATACTCAATTTACTTATATGACTTTCCTCCAGAATTGCTTTCTTCATCTCTGCATCATCAGGAATACAAATTTGATTTCGGAATCTCAACACACCTTGCGCATCTAACTTGAAATCACTATTACCAGACTGATTGATTCCAACCATCGAATCTACCAGTTTCACATCTAACTTCTGAGCTTCCTTGATATTATCCAGAAAATCATTGTTAATCTTCAGCATTCCCAACATCACACTCTGCAGTGTCACTTCGCAAACTAAGCTCATATCTCTGAATTGCTCAATTAAATCTAATTCCTTAACCATCATTGCCGACATATGCAAGGTCTTTCGACTCAGAACATCGGCCACAACATTAGCTTTACCCGGATGATAGTTCAAACCGAAATCATAATCTTTTAATAATTCCAACCATCTTCGTTGTCTCATATTCAGTTCCTTTTGATCAAATAAATATTTTAAACTCTTATGGTCACTAAACACTTCAAATCTAGATCCATAAAGGTAATGCCTCCAAATCTTCAGCACAAAAACAACTGCAACAAGTTCTAAATCATGCGTAGGATAGTTCTTTTCGTGAGTCCTCAATTGTCTCGACGCATAAGCAACTACCTTACCATTCTGCATAAGCACACCACCTAAACCCATCTTGGAAGCATCACAATATACCACAAAAGGTTCTCCTGGATTAGGTAATGTCAAAACCGGAGCCGATGTCAATCTCTTCTTCAATTCTGCAAAACTTTCTTCAAATTGAATGTCCCACACAAAAGCTTTACCTTTACAAGTCAACTTAGTCAACGGAAGTGCTAACTTATAAAATCCTTCGATAAATCTTCGGTAATAACCGGCTAGTCCCAAAAAGCTTCTAATCTCGGTAGCCGACTTTGGAGTTTCCCATTGCAACACAACATATACTTTAGATGGATCCACCGCAATGCCACTACCTGAAATGACATGACCAAGAAAACTAACCTCCGATAACCAAAATTCACATTTAGACAACTTTGCATATAACTTCTTCTCTTTCAAAACTTGCAATACTAGTCTTAAGTGTTCTTCATGTTCAGTTTCCGATTTAGAGTAAATCAATATGTCATCAATAAACACCACCACAAACCGATCCAAATAAGTATGAAAGACACGGTTCATGTACTCCATGAATACTCCCGGTGCGTTAGTAACACCGAAAGGCATCACGGAATACTCATAATGTCCATAACGTGTTCTAAAAGCCGTCTTCTGAATATCTTCCTCTTTCACTTTAATCTGATGATAGCCCGACCTCAAATCAATCTTGCTAAACACACGAGCACCTACCAATTGATCCATCAAGTTATCTATTCTCGGTAAAGAATACTTGTTCTTAATCGTCACTTTATTTAGTTGTCTATAATCAACACAGAGCCTCATACTTCCATCTTTCTTCTTTACTAACAACACTGGAGCTCCCTACGGCGATACACTTGGCCTCACAAATTTCTTTTCAAGTAAGTCCTCCAATTGCTTCTTTAATTCCGACAATTCAGATGCAGACATCCTGTATGGTGCCATAGAAACAGGTCTGGTACCAGATACAAGATCAATTGCAAATTCCACTTCTCTTTCTGGAGGCACATCAGGAATTTCATCAGGGAAAACTTCAGGGAATTCACGCACCACTTGCAACCCCTCAATTACAGCTCGACTCTCAACAGATAACGACGCCAACACTGAGAACACATATGAGCTCCTTCTTGCACCAACTGTTGTAACTCCCCGAAAGACAACAAACTAGCTTCTTCCTCTTCAGGAGTAGAAAATCTCACAGACTTGTTATAACAATTGATATGAACATAGTTATATTCTAACCAGTTCATTCCCAAGATTACATCAATTCCAGATAACGGCAAACACACCAAATCAACAGTAAAGTCTCTGTCGAAGATCGTCAAGGGACACTTTAAACACACAAGAGAAGTAGTCACCGATCCCTTAGCCGGGATCTCGACGACCATTTCTCCATTCATAGAAGACAACACAAGACCCAATCTTTCAACGTATTCAGCAGCAATAAAGCAATGAGTAGCACCAGTGTCAATCATAGTAATTAAAGGAGTACTATTAATGAAACATGTACCTCTGATGAGTCTGTCCTCATTAGTTGTCTGAGTTCCAGCCAAAGCGAACACTTTCCCACCGGTTTGCGCCTTCTTTGGTTTCTGACGTTGACTACTAATGTGTCCTTCTTCGCCTTAGTTGAAACAAATCATCTCTTTATGCTTGCACTCAGATATGGCATGCCCAGTCTTACCACAACGGAAACACCTCTTCACTTCAGCAGTACACACATTACTCTTATGACCAGGTTTCCTATATTTAAAACAAGTTACTCCAGTAGGAGCATCTCCCCTACTAGTCCTCTTGCCATCAACAACTTTCTGTTTACCTTTTCCAGCTGGAGCATCATAAGGTTTGCCACGATTCTGTTGGTGCTTACTCTTCCTCTCATTAATAATCTTATAATGAGCATTGTTATCCTCTTCAAAAATTCTGTAACTATCAATCAAATCAGCAAAAATACGAATCTTCTGATATCCAACTGCCTTCTTGATCTCTGGGCGTAACCCACTCTCAAACTTAATGCATTTTGAAAACTCAGCATCATCACCGTTATAGTGCAGATAAAACTTAGCCAATTCAACAAACTTTACAGCATAATCAGTAACCGACATGTTTCCTTGCTTCAGCTCAAGAAACTCGATTTACTTCTTACCACGAACATCCTCTGGATAATACTTCCTCAGGAACTCTCTTCGGAACACATCCCAAGTGATACCTTCACCTGCAGTTTCTAACCTCTGACGAGTCTCTAGCCACCAGTCATCAGCCTCGAATGTTAGCATATGAGTCCCATATCGAACCTTCTGCGCTGGAGTGCAGTCCATCACACAGAAGATTCTCTCCATCTCTTTCAACCAATCCAACACTCCATCAGGATCATACTTGCCCTTGAAGGTAGGCGGATTCTCCCTCTGAAAAGTTGCCAAACTGCGAGATCCAGCATTCTCGTCGGCGTTCGGCTGATTCTGCAAAGCCTGAGCCATTGCTTCCAACGCAGCAGCAATTGCAGCATCGTTCCTTCCAACCATCTCAACTGGTCACTTCAACATAAACAAAAGTTAGAACTAGTTAACAATACTCGATTGTTAAATAAACTACGACTCGACAACTTGGCCGGACGGACCGACCTGCTCTGATACCACTAATGTAACACCCTTCTACCCCACATACAATTTTAGTAAAAACACTAAATATTATCAGAGTAAAAATCAGCAAGAAAGGTGTCACATATATTCAAACGACATTCAAAATCATTGTCCTGTCCCGTAACACGGGTTATTCATTCATCATTAACATAAATTGACAACTACGCAGCGGAATCAAAATTTTTAGTTCAGGTCAACAAAATACTTCCTGGATAAAAGTATCCAATTCAAAATGGCATCAACAATATAAAAGAAATTCCAACATAAAATCAAAAGGAAACACGAGGTTCACTACTAATCCCAACCCGATGTTACATGACACAGAGCAGGACACCAACAACAACTCGACTAAAAAGATAAAAGAAACGCTCCAAGACTCAATCCTCTAGCACCGTAAGTCTACTCTTGGTTATCTGCAAGTTACCCACATAAGAGGCAACATTTTCAAGCAGGAAGGGTGAGAAATCACAATTCATTATAGTAATATAAGGACATGGAAACATAGACAGAATAAGCAACAACAACCTCATAGCATCATCAACATAATCTTTACAACAAAATCACAATTACATCATTTATTTGCAATGTCAACTATAATGGAATGCAACGAATGCATGTGGTACCGATTCAACGTGGATGGACACTGGCCATCAACCCTCCAAAAGGAGCACAACATAATCAACATATCACTTCAATCCGCACGATGGGATTGAAGCTACCAATGGACCGAAGCCCCAACATAAAAATGCTCTGAAATGCAATGATGCTAAATCTCCGCAATTCATCAAACATCAACGTGTGCATCATTCATTTCATACTCAACAAATATTTATCATACAATCATGTTTAATCATCTTACATCAATAACAACTCGACAACAAAAGATCAGCACAAGAAAACGTCAAGAAACCTCAAGAAAAACAACAAAAACAGCAAAATAGTTGTCTGACACGGCCACCCGTGTCCTGTGACAAGGCCCGTGTCAGGAAACCTGCACTCAAAACACAAAACAGACAAAATACAGCAAATACAGTGGTCTGACACGGCCGCCCGTGTCCTGTGACACGGCTCATGTCAGGAGCTCTGAAGCAAAATTCCAAACAGAACAAAAATACAGCAAGGACAGTAGCGTGACACGGCCGCCCGTATCTCGTGACACGGCCCGTGTCCGAAGCTCAGTAGCAAAAATCCAAACCAAAAAGAAATGCAGCAGTAACAGTAGTCTGACACGGCCGCCCGTGTCCTGTGACACGGCCCGTGTCAGGATACGAAATCTCATAATTTTTCAAAATAATTTTCTGCTGCGTTTTGACTTCAAATATCCCAAAAATTCAGTTTTTCAAATATCATCAAACACCACAATTTCTCAAAATCCACAAATACCTAATCTATCCCAAACCAAACCTATAGAACTATAATAAACCATGAAAACTCCCCATACCTTAGAGAAATCAGTAGCTTTCCTCCTTCTCTAAGATTCTTCAGCAACCTTCAAGTCTTAGGGTTCTTCTCCTTCTCTTTTCTTCTTCAGCGTTCTTTACAAAAACACGATCAGTTAGAAAAGTGATCGGTATTTTCTTATTTAGACAAAATATCCCAGTTAATGGACTTCCACTTCTATCCTTACTCTTTTTCCTTTAAGACCACCTTGCCCTTTTTCTTAATATTTTTAAATAATGATAATAATAGTATAAATAATACATTAATTATTCATTCTATTAAATTATTTAAGAATACTCTTTTGATGCAAAATTCTCCAAAATTACCAAAACTTCGTAATTCCTTCTAAATTAAATAAATAAATAAATGATTAATTTAGATTTTCGGGGCGTTACAATCATCGCCCGTTTAAAACAACGCTTGGGCCTCTCCTCGAGCTATAAGACACATTCAAAATCTTTTTGGGCCTCTAATAGAGTGTAAGACCCAATCCCCTTTTAACCAAAACCATTTTGGGCCTCAGATATTGTATAAGTCCCTCTGTGTTAAAAGAAAACCTCGGCACGATCGGCAGTTAAAAAATCAAACCCTTGGGCCTACCCTCGTGTTATAAGCCCCATTTCTTTTCTTTATAACTTTTTGGGCCTCTTGAGAGAGTGTAAGACCCATCCCCTTTGTACATAAAACCTTTCCTGAGCCTCAGTCACTTGTATAAGTCTCTGTACAAAATGACAGTGCGATCACTGATAAAACCCTGGGCCTCTCCTTGAGCTGTAAGCCCCAATTTTCCTTTCAAAGCACTTTCTCCTTTGATGATGTAATATACTGTTGTTTCCAACTTTTATTTGTTGAACAACTAACGATACAGCATGGAAGCTCTACAACCGAGTAAGTGTTTACCCGCTTTCATTTACCGCTTTCATATGTATATAATTGTACTACGGGACTGTCTCACTGTAAGTCTTCTTTCATAAACTCATATCAACTGTGTTATAATAGTATAGATATTTAGAGTTTCCCCGGCAACTACGTCTAGAACTAGACAAAACCTCGCCTCCTTATATCAACATTAGATAACTAGATCTAAGGAATTTCCCCGTGAACAGTTCATATATAGAAGGACATTGTTCCATGTGAAACCCCTTCTGGAACTGTTCATCATCCTCCTCTTGGGCTTAGTGCAAGGACCCACAGGCTTCCTAAAAGCATCCCTGCCTCCTCTTGGGCGTGGTACAAGGATCCGTCGAATTCTTAGAAGTTTTCACAGCCTCCTCTTAGGCTTCGTATAATGATTCTTCCTCCAGAAAGATAGCCTCCTCTTGGGCTTCGTACAAATTGTCCCTCAGCTTCTTAAAAGTTTCCAGTCTCCTCTTGGGCTTCGTACAAATTGTCCCGACGACCTCCTAGAGGTATAGGAACAAAAATTAGTCATCTTAATAGAACAGTCTTTCGAAGAGTCTAGATCTCACTACTACTGTTTCTTGAGCATAGCACAAAAGATAGAAATTGTAGACTCGGACAGTCTAAAACTCCTTTGGATTCCCAGATTTCCTAAGAGAATAGGAAAGAATCCCCACCCTCAGATCAAATCTATAAGCATAACATTACTCATATAAGAACTGGATTTCTCTTTTAACCAACATACTGGACCTGTCACTCAACTAAAACAGTTACTCTAGCCTCCTCTTGGGCTTTGTACAATGATTCTCCCCAGCGGAGCTAAACCTTTTAGCCTCCATCTCGGGCTTCGTACCAGATACAAAAAGACTCTCTTGTTGAGTCAACCAACCTTTTTTAGCCTCCATCTCGGGCTTCGTACGAGATACAAAACACTCTCTTATTGAGTATAAAAGATTCTCTCGTTGAATCACTCCTTTAGCATCCATCTCAGGCTTCGTACAAGATACAAAATCACTCTCTTGTTGAGTATAAAAGACCCTCTTGTTGGGTCACAAACCTTTTAGCCTCCATCTCGGGCTTCATACGAGATACAAAAACACTCTCTTGTTGAGTATAAAAGACTCTCTTGTTGAGTCAAACATCTGTAGCCTCCATCTCGGACTTCGTACGAGATACAAAAACACTCTCTTCTTCAGTATAAAAGACTCTCTTGTTGGGTCGAACACCTTCAGCCTCTATCTCGGGCTTTGTACGAGATACCAAACACTCTCTTGTTGAGTATAAAAGACTCTCTTGTTGAGTCAAACAACTTTCAGCTTCCATCTCGGGCTTCGTACGAGATAGCAAATCACTTTCTTGTTGAGTATAAAAGACTCTCTTGTTGAGTCAAATCCCTTTAGTCTCCGTTTTGGGCTTCGTACAAGACACACAAAAAAGACTCTCTTATTGAGTCAAACCTTTTTTAGCCTCCTCTTAGTCTTTGTATAAGAAAACCCCGGTTGAGACAATCAACCTTTTAGCATCAAATCATGCTTTGGTCACAATATACAAACATCAACAACTCCTTTTCCCCCATCTAGTTGCTGTAAGCGGCAAGCCTCTGGATTATTTATATCCACGCCACTGTCCCTCTTTTAGCATGAGAAATTCCAAAGGAAAGATGGCATTACTCTAAATTGAGTTAAAGTCTTCTCCTTCAGGTTAAAAAACCCTATAAAGGAAATTATGGCATTGCCGAATTCACATGTCCAGTTAAAGTAATTCTCCTTTATAATCAGTCACCCAACTGTTATGACAAACATACCCCTTTAGAGGTGACAAATTCTCTCTAAAGTCAAAACCCTTTAGCTTCACATCTTGGGCTTTAATCAAGATACAAATAGACCCTTCAGCTTCATATCTTGGGCTTTGAACAAGGTACAAATTATTTTTAGCTTCATGTCTTGGGCTTTAAACAAGACACCAAAACACCATTTCCTCCCATAGAATAGGAGGAACTATGATCGCTCTGATTTCCCTGTTTCGGTAAACGGGAATACGTAGGCATAAGAT
The DNA here is from genome assembly GCA_022829125.1 of Lathyrus tuberosus. NCBI lineage: Eukaryota > Viridiplantae > Streptophyta > Magnoliopsida > Fabales > Fabaceae > Lathyrus > Lathyrus tuberosus. The sequence continues at coordinate 10,263,876 of JALAZF010000034.1, forward strand.
TGAAAGAAAAATCTTAGCGAGCACACTAAACAAAAACCCAAAATCCCATACCTTCACACATCAATCGAAAAGCATCAGTCCTAACATCCTACCAATAACATAGTCCTGACATTACAGCCTTGACAAAGTAAACAGAAAGAGGCCCCACTTCCATATAGCATCTGTAACCTAATAGACCGTTGTTTAAACTCAGTATGCAAGCAGGGTTAGTTGGAGACATCTATTTCCCTTCCTTCATCAGCTTCAATAGGATAAAAAATGAATCGACCTGTAGTCCCCCAAAGAGCGACAGTGCTTAAGAACCCTGTCCAAAATCGCTCGCTACAAAGGGAATTTGAAGTTGGGAGTCATTTGGCTCATTACAGTTTGGAGCATCTGGTTATGTAGAAATTCTATTATTTTCGAAAACACACCTTTCAATTTGGATAATCTTTGTTGGAATATCAAGATTAACGCTTGGAAGTGGTTAAGGGTGGGTGATATTTGCTACCCCAACTCTGATTTTTTAGCATTATGTATGGACCCTTTAAGAGGATAGTTTGATTAGAGTTGGTAGGAAATCTCACTGTTGTATCTATTTTTGACTGTGTGCTTCTGGTTTAAACACAATTTGTGTTCATTCTTTATAATATTGGCTTTAAGAAGAAAAAAAAAACACCTAACAAGTAATTAATAATTCACATTCTAATTAACAACTAAATGGTATATTTTTATCTAATATCCCCTCTTAAACTCAAAAGTGCAAGAATTGTAATCCAATCTTAGAAATTATGTTGGTGAATGGTTGAAGATATGAAGGTTTGGCAAGAGTATATACAAATTACAGAGTTGATGAAATTGGATGAAGATGAAACAACCCTTGTTAAAGTTTTTCTCTCACCAAATGGAAGTCTAAGTCAATATATTTTATTATTTCTATTAGATCAAAATGTTCGATCTCTTTGAATAATCAAATATAAACTAGTATGGATGCTTGAAAACATAAGGTTACTTGTTTAACAAGTAATTCAGTAACTAACTCTAGTTACTTACTATGCAAATTAACATAACAACTAATAAACAATTAATCAACTAACTACTTATGATTACACAACAAACCCTTCTTCAGTTGACTTCTCTAGGAGAAAGTCAAATAATACTAGTTAGAGTCACCATTCCCAATCCCTCTCTTAATTTGACAAACAATTCAAGCTTCAATGGCTTAGTGAGAATGTCAGTTAGATGGTTTTGAGTTATGTAATACTTCATCTCAATGATTTCATCCTTAGTTAGATCCCTTAGAAAATGAAACCTTACATCTATGTGCTTGTACCTTCCATGCATGATAGGATTCTTTAACAGTTTGATAGTTTAACCATTGTCACAGAAGGTGATTGATCCTCCTTTAATTTGAGGTACTTTTAGTTGAGATAGTATCTTTCTCAACCATACTCCTTGGCAAGCATATGAAGTAATAACTACAAATGATGTTTCTGTTATTGGTAATGTGACAATTGGTTTCTTCTTTGATGACCATGAGACTGATCCTGAGCCTATCTTGGACATATGCACTGATGTGTTTTTCTTGTCATCCATATCTCCAGCATAATCATAGTCTATCAATCCCAACAACTGCAAGTTGTTTTTTCCTTCAGGTTTAAACTAGATTGCAAAATCCAAGATGTCTTGCAAGTACCTCATGATTATCTGGATTGTAACAATATGCAGTTTTGTGGGTCTTTCCATGTATCTGGAAACTAATCACACAGATAATGCCAAGTTAGGTCTTGTTTCCAAGAGGTACATCAAGCTTCCTACCATTTTCTTGAAGGTGGTGGCATCTACAGCTTTTCCATCTCCATCTTTCACCAATTTGCAGCCTGGAACAATTGGACTACACAGCTTGTTGTATTTTATGCCATATCTTGATAGTATTTCTTCCGTTTACTTTTGTTGATGTATGAAGATGCCCTCATTACATTACTTCACTTTAATTCCCAAAAAATACCTCATCTTTCCCAAGTCATTCATGGCAAGCATTCCCTTCATTGACTGCTTGAACTTATCCACCATCTGAAGGTTGTTGCTTGTGTAGATTAGGTCATCCACATACAAGCTGACTATGAGTATCTTCCATTCAAGTCCATGCTTGACAAATAGAGTATGTTCATATGGTAACTTTACAAACCTGACAATACAGAAGTATAGGTCTATCTTTCTATATTATTCCCTTGGAGCTTGCCTCAGGTCATATAGTGTTTTTCTCAGCTTGTACACCATTTCAGGTCTGCCTTTGTGATATCTTGTAGGCTGGCTGATGTAAACATGTTTAGATAATTCACCTTGTAGAAAGGCACTCTTTAAATCTAGATGGAACACACACTAGTTTTGAATTACTGCCACTGCTAGTATTGTCCTGATGGTGTCCTACCCGGCCACAGGTACAAACACTTCATTAAAGTTAATACCATGTCCTTGTGAATATCATTTTGCTACCAATATGGCCTTGTGCTTTTCCACTTCCCCTTTCTCATTGTATTTAGTTTCATATATCCATTAGACACTAATAATCTTTAGTCCTTTAGGCAATAAGGTCAATTCCCAAGCATCATTCTTTTCAATTAACTCTATCTCAATATCCATTGCTCTTCTCCATGGCTCTGATTTAACTGCTTCCTTATAGCTTGTAGGATATTTATTAGAGCTAAAGACTGCTAAGTTATGTAGTTGATTGTCTTATTCACTTTCTAATCCAGTCACATATTCACTCAGATAACTTGGAGGTCTTCTAGCTCTATGAGTTGGTTCATTAGCTTCATCAGTATTTTCTATCCTTTCATCATTCTCTTAATTAGCACGACCCTCACTAGATTCTTCACCAAGTTCTATTGTTGAATTATCTGTTGCACTTGGAGTTTCCAACTCAATTTCTTCTTGTACTTCATCTTCATACTCTTCTACTTGGACATGTGAGTCTTCAAGGCTTGCTGACTTTTATTGTTACAATTCTATCTCTTTACTTCTTCAAACACAACATCCCTGCTGATGATGATTTTTCCTTCAACTAGTTTATACAATTTGTAGGCTTTGAATTCTTCAATAACACTAAGATTCGCACATTGAACACTTTTTCCAACCAGTTTCTTTCTTTGTGAGTCAGGGACATGTGTATGAGCCACACAACCAAATAATTTGAAGTGGTGTACTAATGGCTTTGTTCCACTCCAACATTCTTCAAGAGTCATGTTTGTAACTGTATTTGTAGGAATTATATTCATGACATAAGTGGCCCATCTCACTGCATCACACCATATATACCATGGAACATTTCTATATGATAACGTATTTCTGACCATATTCATGAGGGTTATATTCTTTCTTTTAGATACTCCATTTTGATGTAGAGTATATGCGGCAGTTAATTGTCTCTTGATCCTTTGTGTGCTGCAGAATTCATTGAAAGTGTTTGATGTGAGTTCTCTACCCCTGTCAGTTATAAGACATTGAATCAAGCAATTGGATTCTTTTTCCACCAAATCCTTGAACCTTTTGAAGATTTCAAATGCACATGACTTTTCTTTCCAAAAATAAACCCAAGTATTTATATTGAAATCATCTGTGAATGTGATGAAGTACATGTTTCCTCCAAGCGACTCAGGCTTAATAGCTCCACAAATATCAGAGTGAACCATCTCCATCTTTGCACCAACTCTTAAAGTAGCTTGTTTATGGATAAGATCTCTGGATTGCTTGTCAGTCAAGAAATCAATGAACTTTTCTTTAATGTTCACCATGTTTGGTAAACCTCTCACTATTTCCTTCTTCACAAGTAAGTACAGTCCCTTAATGCTCAAATGAGCATATCTCGTATGCCACAGTTAAGATTCCATGAGTTTGGTTGTCTAAAAGCACATTGGCATGATGAATGGAGCATGGATCACATACATCCTATTTTGAGACATTTGTGTATTCAAGATTACACCCTTTTCTTCATGAAAGATTTAACAAGAGTCATGCTTGAATACTTCACTCGGTTTCTTGTGTTAAAGTTGATCAATACATAGAAGGTTGTTATTCAAACCTAGTATGTAGTAAACATTAGTTATCACATGTGCCTTATTCTCAATGCTCGGTTTCACATTCCCTTTTCCCCATGACTTTCATTGTTGAATTATCACCTAGCTTGATTGATTCTCTGAAACTTGCATCAAAATAAAATAACCAAGCCTTAACACCAATTATGTGATTACTACATCCTAGATCAAGATACCATGTGTCTTCATTAGCCCTGGTCCAGAATTTTGACTCACTTTTGGCCATCAATATCATCTCTTCATCTTCATTGAATTAAACATAATTCACATTTTCTTCTTAGATATGACACTCCCTTTGATAGTGCCCTAGCTTGTGACACTTGTATCATTGCACTGACTATTTACTATTCCTACCTCTTCCACTTCCTCGACCCCATATTCTTCCTCTACCTCTTCCAGCACCTCTTCTTGCATTGGACACTTTCAATGCTTGTTCTTCCATGAACTCTTTGTGACCTTTCACTCATTGCTCGTGCACAAGCAAGCTACTTTGCCACTCATCAATGGAAAAATTTTGTCATATCATTAGACTCTTCGATGGAACACACATTATAGTTGAATCTTGCTGACATAGATCTCAAGATCTTCTCCACAACTGCAACCAGCTCCAATTTTTCTTCCTATTCAGTCATCCGATTGGCAATAACAAGTGTTCTTGCAAAGTACTCATCAACGATTTCATTTTCACCTATTGCAAGAACTTCAAATTTTCTTTTCAATGACCGCAAGTTTTCTCTCTTGTCCTAGGAATAACCATGATATTTGCGACGCATTGCATCCCAAATGTCTTTGGTTGTGTCACGCACGAGGATGATCTCCAAGATTGACCTATCAATGGATTAGAATATATAGTTATTGTCCTTCAAGTCTTTTAATTTGCTATCCTCCACATCTTTCAACTATTCTTGAGTCGAATTTGGTGATGTTACGATGATACCATTCTCGATCAGTCCCCAATACTTCTTTGATCACAGTAAGTTCTCCACTAACACGGACCAAATATCATAGAACCCATCAAATCTTGGAATTATAGGTTGTAGGAATCGTTCTTGTGAGGATTCACTCATGGTATAAGGTCAAAAAGCAAGCAAGATTCAAGAATGAAGGTGCAAAGAAAGGATATGGCAAAATATGAGAGAAAGAACTTAATGTTTAAACTAATTGTTGTTTTTCTGTTTAAACCAAAGACAGGATTTGAACTAGGGTGATGATACCACTCATTAGATCAAAATGTTCAATCTCTTTCAATGACCAAGTTAAAACTAGTACTTATACTTGAAAACATAAGGTTACTTGCTCAACAAGTAACTCAGTAACTAACTCTAGTTACTTAATATGCAAGTAACATAACAACTAATCAAAAATTAACCAACTAACTACTTATGATTACACAACAATTTCATGGAAGGAGGAATTTGTTACCATACGTATGAATGATGAATTATCATAATAAAGTAGGGTAGGCTTGATGAACTAAACATGTAAGTCTTGAAAAAGGAAAGTTAGTCATTGAAACTCATATATTGTTGAGGTTATGGATCTATATTCAACTTCAATAGAGCTTCTAGCGACAATTGTTTTTTAAAATTCCAAAAGATCGATGAATCACTAAGGAAGATGCAATAAACATTGATTAATCTCATAGTATTTGGGCAGTTTTCTCATTTAAAGTCTAATAAAGCCTTCAGTTAAAGAGAAAAGTTTGAAGGAAAGAACATACCATGATATGGTGAAAGTTTGAGGTATTTAAGTACCCTAGTTGTGGCATCATAATAAATGATTGGGGGATCATTCATGTGTGGTTGAGTTGTTAAATTATATATGAGATATCTAGTGTTGTGTTGAGTAGGTGTCTTAGTATACCTACTAATCTCATGTAAATTTTGGGATCTGAAAAAGGAACGACTCCATGTTTATAGAGCTTTGTTCCTATAGCCATTGGTATTGTTGCAAGTTTGAATCCTAGTAATCACGTGTTAAAGAGGAGCCCGTAACATATTTCCTTTGACATATATTGATGCATTTTCTTGATCTTTCTATTTATAGGCTTAGGAAATATTTGAGATTGTTTAAGTCTTTATCCTTAATAGATTAAATCAACTATAAGTTATTGTTTGCAATGATCAAATCATCAACATAAATTATCAAAATAACAAATGAAGAAGTATATTTATGAATAAACAAATAGTGATCTGATTTAAATTCTATGAATCCCTTAAATATCAAGACAATAGACAATTTTACAAACCATTGTTTAGTGAACTGTTTGATTGTGTAAAGTAATTTTGAAAGTTTGCACACCAGATTTGTAATATATGGGTGCACACCTTGAGGAAAGTTCATGTACACTTCCTCATCCAAATCACATTAAGAAAATCAATATGTACATTAATTTGTTGTAAATGATGCTAGACAAAGGCGGCTTATCTAAAGGAGGGATAGATCCCCAATAAAAACATTCTTTACAAAATCTGTTTTAAAAAACAATGGCTAGGGGAAGTGACTTGGATCAATTCGTCTAAACCGAACCGCTATTGAAAAGCTCGGATATACGTATATGAAAACCAATCGAAGATAATGATAAGCAAGACAATTAATATGTTTCAATCACAATCCCTTGAAGGATACTCAACGAGAAATGTTATATTCAATGAAAAATCACACAAAATATTATGAGGCAAATTATATAACACCTAGTGCACAATCGATTTTGTTTGGAAATTTGTATAGTTTTGTTTATCTTAAAATCTAACCACAATCAAAATGATTGTGATCAACTCAACAAAACATTTTTCAAATGGTTTTCAAAAGAATTCACCAAACAAATTAATCGCACAAATGATGAACTCAATAATTTGCAAATGAAATGTAAAAGAGGTAGAAGAGAGTACAGAAGGATTTGTTTAGGCAGTTCCGCAATCGGCCTCTCTATGGGTATGTCTTCCCTCAATTTGAACTCAAATTGAGATAGTGAAATGAACCTTATTTTTCGAATTGTAGTTTACAAGAGAAATGTAGCAATGCAACCCTACAAACCCTATGTTTGATGTTGATCCTAACACTTTCTCTTCCCATGATCAGAGCTTGATTAAGTCACCCAACAATTCCAATTTGATTCACCGTCTTATGCTACTCCTTTGCAAGAACCTTCCTTTCTTCAAAGCTTTCGCTCGATCAAATCTGAATTGTGAATTATTGTCACCTAACAATACCAATATGACCCACCGTCTCTGTAGCGCAATTTTTGTGGTTTTGAATCACTATCGCTTGGGTACTACAGTTCGATTAATTTTTTATCCTGTTAAACTGATTAAGGAAAGGAAATAGATGTCTCCAATTAACCCTGCTTGCATACTGAGTTTAAACAGCCGACTGTTGGTTTACAGATGCGGTTAAGATGTGGGTCTCTCTTGGTTTATTTTGTTGAGAAAATAAAATGTCTGGATTGATTATAAGGCTCTTGGGTGAATGCTGGGTTTGATGTGTTTGATTAGCGTGCTCGCTAAGGTTTTCAATCTTATGCCTACGTATTCCCTGTTATGGAGTATAGGGAAATCAGAGCGATCGTAGTTCCTCCTATTCTAAGGGAGGAAAGAAGGTGTTTTGGTGTCTTGTTCAAAGCCCAAGATTGAAGCTAAAGGGTTTTTAGAGAGAATTTGTCATCTCTAAAGAGGTATCAAGGATGTTTGTATGTCATGAGTGAAGCACAAATTTGATGCTAAGAGGTTGATTGACTCAACCGGAGATCTCATTATACAAAGCCTAAGAGGAGGCTAAAAGGTTGGCTTTTCCGAGGAAAATGTTCTTTCTGTCTTGTACAAAGCCCAAGATTGAGGCTAAAAGGGATTTTGACTTGACATGAGAGTCGTTTATACTCAACAAGAGAGTGTTTTATATGTGTCTTGTACAAAGCCCGAGACGGAGGCTGAAAGTGGTTGACTCAGTAAGAGAGTCCTTTATACTCAATAAGAGAGTGCTTTATCTGTGTCTTGTACAAAGCCCAAGACGGAGGCTAAAGGGTCGACTCAACAAGAGAATCTTTTATACTCAACAAGAGAGTGCTTTATCTGTGTCTTGTACAAAGCCCAAGATGGAGGCTAAATGGTCGACTCAACAAGAGAATCTTTTATACTCAACAAGAGAGTCTGAGACTGTGATTGACTCAACAAGAGAGTCTGACTCAACAAGAGAGTCTGAAAAGGGGATGGACTCAACAAGAGAGTCTGAAAAGGTTAGCTCCGCTGGGGAGAATCATTGTACAAAGCCTAAGAGGAGGTTGACTTTACTGAGGAAGGATCATTATACAAAGCCTAAGAGAAGATTATCTTCGGCAGAGGATTCTTGAGATCTCGAGGCAGGTCCAAATGGTGGATCAACTCTTGCAGGGGAATGTAGAAGAGTTGATAGATAAAAAAAACTTAAGGTTTTGATTTGAGATAGTGTGATACTGATGATGAACTGACCCAGGTTCGGGAGAAAGATGGGGTTATAGAACCCATAAGTTTTAACTCTTGCTGGAGATTAATCCAGAATCCGGGGTTTCTCCTATGTTTTGGAGGGAACTTGAGAATGTCTTTGAGACTCAAGGATGTTTAGACTGTCCAAGTCTATTGGTAGAATTTTATCTTTTGTGTGATGCCCAAGAGGAGGCCGACTTGTTTAAGGGATGAGTATCAACCCTAGAATTGGTCTGAGAGAGTGTTGACTATTTTTAGAAAGACAACTCTAATCAAAGGATGACTAAGTTCTGTCCTATACCTGTAGGAGGTCTTCAGGGTCCTTGTATTAAGCCCAAGAGAAGGCGTAAGAACTTCTAAGAAGCCGAAGGGTCCTTGTACAATGCCCAAGAGGAGGCGGGGATGCTTTTAAGAAGCCTGTGGGTCCCCAAACCATGAGAAGTTCAAGACATGCTATTCACAGAGAATAGATCAAGCCACGAAAGTTCCAGAATTTGGAAGAAACTCAAGAGATGCCATTCTTAGAGAAAAGATCACCTCGGGGAGTAGAATTCCTTTTGACAATTTCTAAGGGTGACAGTCTAAGAAAAGGTTCACTGAGAATACTGCCTTTCTCGTAATATTTGGGCAGTTTTCTCATTCAAAGTCTGATAAAGCATTCAGTTAAAGAAAAAAGTTTGATGGAAAGAACATACCATGATATGGTGAAAGTTTGAGGTATTTAAGTACCCTAGTTGTGTAGTTGTGGCATCATAATAAATGATTAGGGGATCATTCATGTTTGGTTGAGTTGTTAAATTACATATGAGATATCTAGTGTTGTGTTGAGTAGGTGTCTTAGTATACCTACTAATCTCATGTAAATTGTGGGATATGAAAAAGGAACGACTCCATGTTTATAGAGCTTTGTTCCTATAGCCATTGGTGTTGTTGCAAGTTTGAATCCTAGTAATCATGTGTTAAAGAGGAGCCCGTAACATATTTCCTTTGACATATATTGATGCAATTTCTTAATCTTTCCATTTATAGGCTTAGGAAGTATTTGAGATTGTTTAAGTCTTAATCCTTAATAGATTAAATCAACTATAAGTTATTGTCTGCAATGATCAAATCATCAACATAAATTATCAAAATAACAAATGAAGAAGTATATTTATGAATAAATAAATAGTGATCTGATTTAAATTCTATGAAGCCCTTAAATATCAAGATAATAGACAATTTTACAAACCATTGTTTAGTGAACTGTTTGATTGTGTAAAGTAATTTTGAAAGTTTGCACTTCAGATTTGTATTATAGGGGTGCACAACTTGAGGAAAGTTCATGTACACTTCCTCATCCAAATCACATGAAGAAAATCAATATGTACATTAATTTGGTGTAAATGATGCTAGACGAAGGCGGGTTATCTAAAGGGGGGATAGATCCCCAATAAAAACATTATTTACAAAAACTGTTTTAAAAAACAATGGCTAGGGGAAGTGACTTGGATCAATTCGTCTAAACCGAACCACTATTGAAAAGCTCAGATATACATATATGAAAACCAATCAAAGATAATGATAAGCAAGACAATTAATATGTTTCAATCACAATCCCTTGAAGGATACTCAACGAGAAATGTTATATTCAATGAAAAATCACACAAAATATTATGAGGAAAATTATATAACACCTAGTGCACAATCGATTTTGTTTGGAAATTTGTATAGTTTTGTTTATCTTAAAATCTAACCATAATCAAAAGGATTGTGATCAACTCAACAAAACATTTTTCAAATGGTTTTCAAAAGAATTTACCAAACAAATTAATCGCACAAATGATGAACTCAATAATTTGCAAATGAAATGTAAAAGAGGTAGAAGAGAGTACACAAGAATTTTTTTAGGCAGTTCCCCAATCGGCCTCGCTATGGGTATGTTTTCCCTCAATTTGAACTCAAATTGAGATAGTGAAATGAACCTTACTTTTCAAATTATAGTTTACAAGGGAAATGTAGCAATGCAACCCTACAAACCCTATGTTTGATGTTGATCCTAACACTTTCTCTTCCCTTGATCTGAGCTTGATTAAGTCACCCAACAATTCCAATTTGATTCACCGTCTCATGCTACTCCTTTGCAAGAACCTTCCGTTCTTCAAAGCTTTTGCTCGATCAAATCCGAATTGTGAATTATTGTCACCTAACAATACCAATATGACCCACCGTCTCTGTAGCGCAAATTTTGTGGTTGTGAATCACTATCGCTTGGGTACTATAGTTCGATTAATTTTTTATCTTGTTAAACTGTTTAAGGAACGGAAATAGATGTCTCCAATTAACCCTGCTTGCATACTGAGTTTAAACAGCCGACTGTTGGTTTACAGATGCGGTTAAGATGTAGGTCTCTCTTGGTTTATTTTGTTGAGAAAATAGAATGTCTGGATTAATTATAAGGCTCTTGGGTGAATGCTGGGTTTGATGTGTTTGATTAGCGTGCTCGCTAAGATTTTCAATCTTATGCCTACGTATTCCCTGTTATGGAGTATAGGGAAATCAGAGCGATCGTAGTTCCTCCTATTCTAAGGGAGGAAAGAAGGTGTTTTGGTGTCTTGTTCAAAGCCCAAGATTGAAGCTAAAGGGTTTTTAGAGAGAATTTGTCTTCTCTAAAGAGGTATCAAGGATGTTTGTATGTCACGAGTGAAGCACAAATTTGATGTTAAGAGGTTGATTGACTCAACCGGAGATCTCTTTATACAAAGCCTAAGAGGAGTCTAAAAGGTTGACTTTTCCTGGGAAAATGTTCTTTCTGTCTTGTACAAAGCCCAAGATTGAGGCTAAAAAGGATTTTGACTTGACACGAGAGTCGTTTATACTCAACAAGAGAGTGTTTTATATATGTCTTGTACAAAGCCCGAGACGGAGGCTGAAAGTGGTTGACTCAGTAAGAGAGTCCTCTATACTCAATATGATAGTGCTTTATTTATGTCTTGTACAAAGCCCAAGACGGAGGCTAAAGGGTCGACTCAACAAGAGAATCTTTTATACTCAACAAGAGAGTGCTTTATCTGTGTCTTGTACAAAGTCCAAGACAGAGGCTAAAGGGTCGACTCAACAAGAGAATCTTTTATACTCAACAAGAGAGTCTGAGACTGTGATTGACTCAACAAGAGAGTCTGAAAAGGGGACGGACTCAACAAGAGAGTCTGAAAAGGTTAGCTCCGCTGGGGAGAATCATTGTACAAAGCCCAAAAGGAGGCTGACTTTACTGAGGAATGATCATTATACAAAGCCTAAGAGAAGGCTATCTTCGGCAGAGGAATCTTGAGATCCCGAGGCAGGTCCAAATGATGGATAAACTCTTACAGGGGAATGTAGAAGAGTTGATAGATCAAAAACCTTAAGGTTTTGATTTGAGATAGTGTGATACTGATGATGAAATGACCCAGGTTCGGGAGAAAGATGGGGTTATAGAACCCACAAGTTTTAACTCTTGCTGGAGATTAATCCAGAATCCGGGGTTTCTCCTATGTTTTGGAGGGAACTTGAGAATGTCTTTGAGACTCAAGGATGTTTAGACTGTCCAAGTCTATTGGTAGAGTTTTATCTTTTATATGATGCCCAAGAGGAGGCCGGCTCGTTTAAGGGATGAGTATCAACCCTAGAATTGGTCTGAGAGAGTGTTGACTCTTTTTAGAAAGACAACTCTAATCAAAGGATGACTAAGTTATGTCGTATACCTGTAGGAGGTGTTTAGGGTCCTTGTATTAAGCCCAAGAGAAGGCGTAAGAACTTCTAAGAAGCCGAAGGGTCCTTGTACAACGCCCAAGAGGATGCTTTTAAGAAGCCTGTGGGCCCCCAAACCACGAGAAGTTCAAGACATGCTATTCACAGAGAATAGATCAAGCCAGGAATGTTCGAGAATTTGGAAGAAACTCAAGTGATGCCATTCATGGAGAAAAGATCACCTCGGGGAATAAAATTCCTTTTGACAATTTCTAAGGGTGACAGTCTGAGAAAAGGTTCACCGAGAATACTGCCTTTCTCTTTGTTCCATATTGTTTAACCCCAAGAGGAGGGAAGACTGTATCTGGTAATCCTATGGGGATCTAGTTTTGTTTGTATTTAAGAGTGACCAATAGGGCTTTACCTAGTTCTAGACGTAGTTGTCAGGGAAAAATCTAAATAACTATACGAGTATATATACAGTTGATATATGACAAGTATGTAAAAGGATGTGAAAGAAGACTTACAGTGAATCAGCCTCATAATACAGTTATATATATGAAAGCAGTAAATGAAAGCTGATAAACACTTACCCGTTGTAGAGCTTCCATGCTGTTGGTTAGTTGTCCAACAAAGAAAATTTTGATAATAACTGTATATTTGAATTCAAAATTAAAGGAGAAAGTGCTTTGAAAAGATTGTTGGGGCTTACAACTCAGGAAGAGGCCCAATTGGTTGTGGTTAAAAAGGAGACGATCGCGCCGAACCTTTTGACAGTATCGGGACTTATACAATACATTGAGTCCTTAAAGACAGCACAGGTTTCTATGGAATGCCCCACATATCCAGCATGGTATCCACATGTGGCATTAGGATCATGCTTAGGATGATAAGGAAACTTGGCCGATTTGATTTCTTTAGGATCAATTGCCCCAGCATGAATCAGAACAGGCAGTAGATGCGTGTAAGTCACGAGAATTAGATCATGACGAGGACGTCTCCTCTCTTGATTGTTGTTCCCTTTGCTGATTTGCTTACGCTTTTGTTTCTGATTGCTTTGAGTGATCTTCTGCTTAGACAAGGGGTGAACCGGCAGATTGCTTGCATCCACATTCATGACCTTATCCACCTTTGGTCCATTTTGGGCTTGCTCATCAGTCACAACCTGATCAGAGGGGTTCATTATCATACTGTCCAGAAGTAATTCCACAACCATGTCAACCTTGCCTTCCTTGTGCATTGTGCTCTCATACCCAACCTGTTCCATGATTCTTTGGCTTTCAGCATCGGAGAATCGTTGTCTTTGGGCTGATGAAGGGAAGAACGTGAGCTTTCTCTGGTTTGAAGGTATGCAATGCAAAGGATGTATGCATATGTTGTTTATGCAGGTGGAATGCAAATGAGATATGCAAAGATCAATGATGCAAAGGTTAGATGATGCCACAGTTAAGCATACATATGATGATGCAATAACTCAAGTTCAAAAGTTTGGCATACATGAAGATGCAATAACATTATGCAATAATGTAAATCAAGGATGCAACATCTTCTGGATAATCTGCACAAATAGCTTTGTGTAGGTGCGAAGATCTGACGTGCGTGAGAGAAGAAATGTATGAAGTGACTTGTTTTCCTATAAAAACCCTTCCCCCTCACAGGTATGATATAGAAAGCGGGATTCTCAGTTTCGGATTCTCGATATGAGAAGCAATAGTACATTCATCCCTCGGGGTACAATACTATCGCCAAAGAAAGAGGTCGTCCACTGATTCCCCCAAAAAGGTCATCCTTTGGCAAGTTCCCAGCTTTGGGTCCTCGGATCAAGAAGTGTAATGGGTTTTCCATTTCTGGTGTGCCATTATCGATCCTTGGGAGGAGTTCCTCAACTGAGTCCTCGGGACTGGTCGCCAGAGTGGACAGCTCTCTAGATCAACACCCTGAAATGCGCAAGACACGCACGTCAGAGCATCTCCCAAGAAAACCTCGTCTGGATGTGAATTTCGTGAACACCAAACGCACCAAGATGGCACGTAGGTCCCACTACTTTCCACTCTAACACTAGGTGTATACCAAGCCTGTGTATTGGGCTTATCTCTCAAGTAGCAACCCAACGACAACAGCAAAGAAAATAGCAAATATCCAGAGTATGCAGCATATGAATATTCAAAGCAGTAAAGAAATGCATAAAGCGAATAAAATGTAAAGATAAAACTAGTAAAGCGCAGAAGATAAACACCCTAAACAAGCAAGAAAGCAAACAAAACTAGGCGAGACCCCTCAAGGGATGGACCAGCAAGAGGTCAATCTGTCCCCAACAGAGTCGCCAGCTGAAGATGGCTGGTTTCTACCTGAGTGAATCGTACACTCAAAGATAACAACAGAGTCGCCACCGAACTTTATTTAGTCCCAAAGGACAGGGAAAATATCGATAAAACCCAAGTGGAAGAGAAACGGGAACGGGGGATCGATTATGCGAAAGGAAGGTATTAGCACCTAACGCATCCGTCGTACTCGACGTGAACCATTTCGCTTGCTTATAGGCTTGGATGGGTTATCTATCTAAAGTCTTCTAGCTAAAGAAAAGAGAAAGAGAGAGGGGAAAAAGAAAGAAAGAAATAAAGTGCTCGCGGAGGATCAAAGTCCTCGTGCCTACGTACCCTCATAGTGCAATGGGGAAGTCAGAGCGTCGTAGTTCTTGGAACCAGGGGACGAAGAAAAGGAAAGAAAGGAGGAAGACGAAAGAAAGGTGGAAGTGTGCTCGCCGAGATCAATGTGATCTCATGCCTACGTACCATACATTCAAAAGAATGCAGAATCAGAGCTTCTGTAGTTCTGGGAACTGAACGGAAAAGGAAAGGAAAGCGGTGTCAAAACCAAGAGCAAAAGAAAAAAGGAAATTCCACTGAGGATTCCAAAGAAATGGTGTCAAAACCAAGAAAAGAGTGTAAAGGAAAGAAATAGTAACTGTATTGAGAATAAAGTGTGAGAATGGTGTCGAAACCAAGAGAATAAAGTAATAAAAGGGAAATGGTGTCCAAACCAAGAGAATAAAGGAGTAAGAGAGAAATGGTGTCTAAACCAAGAGAATAAGAGATAAGAGAGAAATGGTGTCCAAACCAAGAGAATAAGAGATAAGAGAGAAATGGTGTCCAAACCAAGTGAATAAGAGATAAGAGAGAAATGGTGTCCAAACCAAGAGCAAGACTGAAAGAAACTCTACTGGGAAAGACCCCGCAGCAAGAGCATTCGCACAAAAGAATAGGAAAAGAATGGTGTCAAAACTGAGAATGAAAGAAACTCCGCTGGGGATGGGAAAGAGAATTGGTGTCGAAACCAAGAAAGTAAGAGCAAGGGGAATAGAAAGGACTCCGATGGGGATCCGAATAAAAGGGATGGTGTCAAAACCAAGAGAGAAAGGAGACTTGGTATATTAACTGGCTGGCAGTGGTTAACCGAAGAAAGAGAGTAGGACCCTGGCGGGGAAAAGAAGCTGGTGTCAACAGATGGACTGTGATAAACCAAGAGAGAGAGTGCTGAAACGAGAAAAGGTGTTTGACTCTGAAGGGGCCTCGGTATATTAACTGATGAATAGTGGTTAACCGAGGAAAGATAGGACTGCAAATCTATGGGGGATAGAGAAGCATTGGTTTTAGCAGAGGCAACTGCGATTGACCAGAAAAGTGGGTGTAGGATCGAATAAAGATCATAACCCAAAGGACGGGTATAGGATCGAGAAAAGGTCGTGACCCAAAGGAGTTCGGTAAACTGACTAAACAAACAGTACTCAACTGAAGAAAGGGTATTTGAACCAAAGAAAGGTTACTAACCCAAGGGTGCAAATATTTGAACCAAGAGGAGGTTGCCAACTGCGGGGGATTCGGTGTTTACAGAAGAACTGTGACCAACCGAAGAGAAAAGCGAGTGATTAACCAAAAGAAGGTGATTAACTCGAAAGGGTTCAGTATTTTAACAGACGGACTGTGGTTAATTAAAGAAAAGGGTGATTAACCAAGAAGAGGTGATTAACCTAAGAGGTGCTCAGTGATTAACAGATGGACTGTGATTAACTGAAGAAAAGGGTGATTAACCAAGAGAAGGTGATTAACCCAAGGGGTGCTCAGTGATTAACAGGCAGACTGTGATTAACTAAAGAAAATAGTGATTAACCAAGAGAAGGTGATTAACCCAAGAGGAAACTCAGTGTTTTAACAGGCGTACTGTGATTAACTGAAGAAAAGGGTGATTAACCAAGAGAAGGTGATTAACCCAAGAGGAAACTCAGTGTTTTAACAGGCGGACTGTGGTTAACTGAGAAGGAGTGCAAACATTGGTGTTTTAACTGACAGACAGTGATTAACCAACAAGGGGGAAAGAACCAAAAGAAGGTTGCGAACTCCGCAAAGGATTCAGTTTCATCAGGAGGCCCTGGTCGACCAAACCCTAATTTGGTGACACTGGCGATCTTGAGGCTTGATCCACCTGGAAGGTAGCAGCCTTGTGCTTAATCCTTAAAGTGGGAATCCTATTGATCCCTTGTGGATATTTGAGATGTGTAGACAAGTTGAAGATCATGTCATTTCTTGATTGATCCTTTGTCTAAGAGCTCTGAGAGGGCCTGAAACCCTAATTCTGATTGTAGTAAGTGTTCACCCATCTTTGGGGAGACTGATGAGGCAAGATAGTCCATCCATATTGTGATGATGATTCTCACAATGATGGGAAATCTTAATGGTCAAAATTTGGGGTATGACACATGATAACAAAGCCCCTGGTATAGATGGATATGGATCCAAATTCTTTAAGGCCACATGGAACACTATTAAGGAGGCCCTGATAAAAGCTATAAGTGAATTCTATGAATCTTGTAGCATGCTTAAAGCATTCAACTGTACCATTGTTACCTTGATTCCTAAAACCTCTACTGCTACTAGAATCAACGAGTATAAACATATCTCTTGTTGTTCCAAGATTTACAAAATTATCTCCTGTTAGACGAAGGCAATTGATCTAGAAGGGGGGTTGAATATATCACTTCTTTTTAAATGCGAGTCGGTGCTAAAGTTTATTTTTAAAAATATTTTGCGGAAGCGGCTGAGGATAATTCGTCTACACGAACCGGGTTACTAAGAGGATCAGATATACATAAGCCAAATGGAACGATTGGCTCGAAGAGAAAAAATAGAATCGCAACTTAACAATTAATCAATTTTCCAAAAGCACTTAATATGGTGCAATCTCCAATGAGCAGTCAAAATTAAACTAAAGTTGACAATATATCAAACACCTTGCAAGCGTTCAATTTATCGAGCACTTGGAGTGAATAAAACTCCAAGCTTAACCTTCAATGATAGTTGATGCAGAATTTTCACTAAGCACAATCCAAAATGATTGTGCAATGGTTTTCAAATTAATTTTCTGCACAACTATACCATAATTTTTCGATCGATTGAACAATCACAAGCGTAAACAGTTCGAAATATAAATGGGATAAGGAAAGAGAAACGCCACCAGGTTTGTTTAGGTAGTTCCCCTTTCGTCCTCGCTTCGGGTACGTCTGCCCCCAATTCTAAAAACTAGAATTGAGATATCTAAAACTTGTTTGCAAATGTTTTTACAAGAGAAAACTTAGCTATCTCACACTCAAGAAACTTCGTTGATGCAGATACTTTGTCTTCTCTTCCCTTGATTCTAGTTGAATCAAGTTCCTCGAACTTGTTGGAAGAACCTCCGTTTACCGTTACTAGATTGCAAGAACACACGGGTCTTCAATCACCTTCACTCGGCTAATTCTGATCCACACAAAGTTCGATCCCCAAACCTTGTTGCACAATCCTCTAGTTAACGCTACTAGATCGACAAAACCCACCGTTCTTGGATCACCTTCGCTCGGCTGAATTCAATGCACACAAGATCTGATCCAAAAACCCCCTAAATCCAATTGATCTTGGAGGACAAAACCCTAGAGGTTTTATTCAAGAACAGTCCCACTAAAACACTCACCCCAAACCAAGATACAACTCTATGCTTTGAACGTTATCACTTCATGATGCAGAAAATCAACAAAAATGATTATGTGTATTTGTTGAGAAAGGTGAAAGATGAAGATGAAGGTGATGAGAGAAAAGTTTCAATGTATTTCTTTCACTTGTTCTTGTTGTGCATGTAAAAAATAAGGAAACATTTATTTATATGATGCAAGGACCAACAGAAATTTAGAACATCATTTTGAACAAAGAGAAATTCAGAAAAATTAGTTACTAACAGCGAGCGGTAGACCAACCATTAAAGAGGGTCAGCCTGCGCTGACCCGTGGGGCAATCTGCGCATGTTGGAACACCATGTGTCGATCGCTACAGGGGCCATGCGTCGACGCATGGCAGAGAAAAATGCATAATCAGAAATGGCAGTAGCATGCGTCGACCGTAGGATAAGCGTGTGCTTACCCGAGCGAAACACACACACTGTCAACCCTTCATGAGTCGACTGGACCTCAACTTAGGTCGACTCAAGCTTCAAAAACACTCAAAAATTAGTTTTTTTGACATGTTTTCATCTATTTAGGCACAGTTTATGCATGCTTAATACCAATACCATGATCACACACATGTAAGGGATATGCAAGACTCCACCATATATTTAGACTCATGATTATGCAATGCAAAATTAGAATGCCGACACTAATGAGATGATACCGTCTAAATTACAAACTACTAGCTAGTATACATTTTGACATCATTAAAATAAAGCTCAAATAAGAGAGACACCTTGCCCTCACATACTCCCCCTTTTTTATGATGGTAAAATCTTCAGCTTGTTTAGTAATTTGAATCTCATCCTCCCTCTAACTGTGTGAAGCCTTCTAGGATTCAACCTTGCTGCTTGTAGATGTCCTTCTCCCCCTTTGACAACATCAAAAAGAGAAAAAGACTATGGTCAAAGAGTCTTATATCATATACCTATGGATACACTCAACAACTTGCAAACAAGATACATCAACATACATTCACATATAATGATGATAATGCGAAAATTATATGGATAAATAAGGCACAAGAAATGCATACATATAGACTCAAAATACATTCCATAATAGATCAAATGTCAACATAATCCAAAGGCAAACCAAGTACATAGGAAAAAAGCAGCAAAGAAAAGTCATACAAGCAAAAACTAAACATAACATGCATCAAACTATGATCCTATTTCTCATGGTCTCCTCCTCCTAAAGTGGTGACCTCGTCCTCTGAAATGTTGGTCTTGAGGTGGAGGAAGAGGTTGTTCTTTCAACCACTCATTCAGTTCCAAGACAACCCGGTTGAGAGTGTTGATGCCATTAGTTACACAGCGTGTCTGACCTTTAGCAGTAGTATCTAACTTGTTAAAACGAGTCATGACAGCAGTAGCAAACTTGTTGAAGGTTTGATTTTGTGCCTCAAACTGGTTTGAGAGAGCTGTATACCTCTCTTCTTGTGTGGTCATGAAACTTTCTTGCTGAAGCTGCATTGATCGTAACATGTCGAGGATTTCCTCGTTGTTATGTTGCGGTGGTTGTGTAGGTGTAGGGATAGAATATTCGGGCTGGTGCCAATCATATTCTTCATGTTGTTGCCATCCATGATTTGGAGGAACATAAGATGAACCAAGTGAGGTCCATCGGGTGTGCTTCCATTCACCCTATCCCAGATTTTCATTTGGATCTTGAGGTGGAGAGTATCCCATCCACTCAACATTGTCATCTTCCACAGTATTTACCTCAGTTTGCATATTGTTACCAATTTTTCCTTCTTGTGGATTCTCTTCAGCATCCTCTTCTTCATCTGCAACATCATACTGAGTATCTTGATATGTTGTTCGGTGCCTAAATTTGTACTCCTTGTCTTCAGTATCCCAAAAGTAACCCATCATGGTAAGAGTCTTCTGAGTAAACTCTTGATTAGTAGTAAATGTCACGTAAGGAATACCTGGGACCGTTACCTCAGCCTTGTTCAAGAGACACTGAATAAAAGAGGCATAACATAAAGTCGTGCCTCTAGTAGAACCGCGGAGTCCAAACATCCGACTTGTGAAGTAATGCGGCCAGTCAATGCGCTTTTTGTTTTTTAGTAGATAAATCAAATGAACTTCTGCTTGATCGACTCGAGAGTACCCTCCTTTATTAGGTCGTAAGATGTGAGCAATAATCCATTGATGAATTCTATCAGCGGGTTTCAACAATCCTGTTGTGACAGTCTTAGGAAATAGGTTGCTATTCACAATGCTCTTCGAGAAAGGGTCTCGTAACATTGAGTTCAAAGCAGCCTTAAACTCATAATATTCAACAAATACAGAGTCTCTGACCTTAGGAAGACCTATTGTATCTATTTTAACCAAACTATTCTAAACAGATGCATTGACAGAGTACTTGTTACCTCCAAATATGTATTGAAAAGCAGTACCTTCAAACTTGCCCAGAATCCCAGTGTAAAACAACTTGACCAAGTCTTCATTATACTTGGTATCACATTCTAGAAATTCATCAAACTTTTGAACATTTAGAATTTCAATAATTTCAAACAGATGATAATCTTCAGCCCTCAATGGATAGTACATAAATTGTTTAATCACAGACTAGTTTCAAAAATCTTTGTTGAAGATATCAGTTAGATCATCAGATAGTAAGGAAAAAGCATTTACCGGCATTGTCGATGTACCTGCCCTTGAAGTTGATGCTTTGGAGGACCTTTTTCCGATAACCCTTTATGAAGCCATTGAAAACACTCTTGTAAACTCGGATGAACAGTACCAACCTTGTAAATGATGATGAGCAATACTGAATCTTGATGATTAAGATGAATAGACTGAAAAACCTTGGTTCTTATGTAGATAAAACCCTTTGAACACTTTTTTTATTATGAAATTTGTTGGATTTTAAGAAAGTAGTGGTAATGGGTTTTTAGCGTTTGAGAGTTTTTAAGGAGAAGAGAGGAGAGAGATGAGGAGACAATAGAATCAATGTATTATGACATGCAATTGGAAAATGAAACAAAATAAATTAATGTAGTCAGTTTTCTCAACAATGAAGCGACGCGTATCTTCCCAAGGAAAAGAGAATCTGAGTTCGTCAGCGATGCGTCGACCTAAACAGGTCATGCGTCGGTGCACGCTGAATAAATTTAGACAATTTTAAAAGTTTAACACGATGCGTCGACCATAGGCCGGCCTGCGCTGACCCGCGCCCACATATGAGAAAAATTGACATTTCTTGAGTCGACCCATGCCATGTTTTGGTCGACTCAAACAAGCATAACATGGAAAAATGCATATTTTGAGCAAATTATGCAACAAGTAATAATAAATAACAAACCATACACATGCCAAACTAAAAAATGGATGAAAATACATCTAATCATGAATTAAACATCAATTCAAACCACATTTTGGCCATAATAGTTCACAAACATAATTGATCAAGAATAGTATTTCTAAGAAGGAACGATATTACCTCCGACGATTGATGATGGATGCCCTCACATATAGCTTAATCTTATCACTTATTATTAGTTAGAAGAAATAAAGACAAGCAAATGAATAGAGCATGCAATCATATAATCAAACGTGATTCGAGATATCGAGAATACCAAGTTCCCTACGAATATTAAAGAAAGGCTCTGTCGCAAGAGGTTTAGTGAAAATATCTGCAAGTTGCTTCTTAGAATCAACACACTCAAATACCACATCACCTTTCTCTACATGATCCCTAAGAAAATGGTGCCTTACTTCTATATGTTTTGTACGAGAATGTAATACCGGGTTTTTGGTTAGGTTAATGGAACTTGTATTATCACACAAAATAGGAATACGTTCAAGTTGAACATTGTAGTCGAGTAATTGTTGCTTAAGCCATAAGACTTGAGCGTAACAACTACCGGCCGCAACGTATTCTTCCTCAGCTGTCAACAAAGCAACGTAAACTTGTTTTTTGCTATGCCAACTCACTAAGGAATTCGAGAAAAAGTGACAAGTACCACTAGTACTTTTCCTATCCGATTTGCATTCGACAAAGTCAGAATCGGAATAGCCAACCAAAGAGCAATCGCTTCCTTTGGAGTACCAATGCCCATACTTTGGAGTACCGCATAGGTACCTAAGTATGCGCTTCATAAATTTTAAATGAGACTCCTTAGGACACGATTGATACCTAGCACATATGCAGACACTAAACATGATATCTGGTCGTGATGCGGTAAGATAGAGGAGAGAGCCAATCATACCTCTATATCTCCTGACATCTACATCCTTACCATTATCATCTCGACTCAAGTTGACACACGTAGGCATTTGAGTGTCAATAGCCTTTGAGCTAGCCATGTCAAAGCGCTTGAGTAACTCAAGACAATACTTCGTCTGGCTCACGAACGTCCCTTCATCAAGTTGCTTGATTTGCAATCTGAGGAAATAGTTAAGCTCCCCCATCATACTCATCTCGAACTCTCCCTGCATTAACATAGAAAACTCCTTGACCATATTTATGTTAGTAGAACCAAATATAATATCATCTACATATACTTGTACCAAAATTTGGTGTTTTCCTTGACGTTTAATGAAAAGAGTTGTGTCAACCTTTCCTCTAGAGTACCCATGATCAAGTAGAAGTTTTCTAAAACGCTCATACCAAGCCCTAGGGGCTTGTTTGAGACCGTACAAAGCACAATTTAATTTGTAAACGTGATCGGGATACTCATGGGACTCAAATCCAGGAGGCTAGGCAGCATAAACCTCTTCATTAATATAACCATTAAGGAATGCACATTTTACATCCATTTGAAATAATTTGAAGTTTTTCGCACATGCATAGGCAAGTAATATGCGTATAGCCTCGAGTCGAGCTACAGGCGCATAAGTTTCCTCATAGTTTATGCCTTCCTCTTGGTTATACCCTTGCGCAACCAAGCGCGCTTTATTTCTAGTTATAATTCCATTTTCGTCGAGCTTGTTCCTAAACACCCATCGGGTGCCGATTACTCGATGGCCTCGCGGAGGAGGGACAAGGCCCCAAACCTCATTTCTTTTGAATTGATTCAACTCCTCTTGCATTGACAAAAGCCAATGTTCATCGAGTAAGACCTCTTTTGAGTTTTTAGGCTCAACTTGCGAAACGAAAGCGGAGTAATAATAGAAGTTACTTAGCTTAGAACGAGTTGTTACTCCCTTTGAGATGTCACCGAGAATGTTGTCGATGGGATGGTCTTTGGAAGACTTCCAAGCTGGAGGAAGGTCATCTTTATTAGACGGATGATCCTCCTCACTCTTCACGGGTTGGTGATCTTTTTCCTCCTCAACACGCACTACTTCAGGTTGATCAGTCCCTTTATCAGTGTCCTTGCGTATGTCTTCAGAAGATACACCCGCACCATGAAAAGAACTACCTTTTCTGACATTTTTCGGATAAGACTCATCAAAAGTAACATGAACCGATTCCTTAATCGTAAGTAACCTCTTATTGTAAACCCTATATGCCTTACGAGACTGAGAGTATCCAAGAAAAATACCCTCGTCGACCTTAGCATCAAACTTACCAAGTGTTTCTTTACCATTATTCAACACGAAACACTTACAACCAAAAATGTGAAGGTGAGATACATTGGGCTTTCTCCCTTTTGAAAGCTCATATGGTGTCTTGTTTAGAATAGGACGTATGAACACCCTTTTCAAAACATAACAAGTCGTGCTTATGGTGTCGGCCCAAAAGTATTTTGGAAGTCCACTCTCATTGATCACAGTCCTTTGATAAGTGCAAAATGTACATATTTTTGTAAATAAGTTTTGTTGCACTTATCATTACTTTGTGTTAAAATTGGTTGAATAAACCCCGCTTTGTTCGTAATTACGTTTACTTTACGTTTTCGTGTGTATATTACGTATCGTGTAAATATCATTGAGAGTAATTGAGTTTCATTTATTTTTAAAGGTTTTCCAGCAATGAGACTTTTCCATATTCATAAATAGCATTGAATAAGCTTTCCAGCGCTTCAAACCGTGCGTCAATCGGAGTTACGGTTCAAGAGTTATGATCAAAACAAGTTCGGGTTTGCTGTCATGTTCGCACTGTGAATGCCCGTGGCGAGCACTCGCTGGCGAGTTCGCACTGCGAATCTGGGGGCAAATGAATAGTGCCTGAATGCTTGAAAAACACAATTTTTGCAGCCCAAAAGGCGGTTTATGTTCGCAGTGCGAACCTGGGCAGTAACTTTTGCCTATAAATTTCATTTTTCAGCATTTTTTAGGTTATGGTTTTGGGGGTTTTTGCTCCAACTCCATCAAACTTCATTTCTTCATAGGATTAGCTTAGAAAACAACTGTGGAGCATGCATACGGATGATCTGGAGTGGATTGATCGTCGACCGGCTCTGACAATCCGCGAGATGTTTGGTTCATTTCTCTTCTTCTTTGTGTTTTTCTTTATGGTTGGGTTATGTATATGTATTTGCTGTGATCTCATGTATATTTGTCGCCCATGGCGTTGTATAAAACTTGCTTTACAAATCTCTATTGGTGATTGTCTCTGATTTTTGCTTTATGCGAGGGGTTTGGGGTGCGTTAGAGATAACCATCGCAAACTTCGATTAGGGATGATTGTCTGTTAGTTTCTGGATTCTAGAAATAGATTTAGGGCTAACAATCTTCAATAGGCGTTGAAGATTAATGTCTTCCATGCCTTGAGCTAGCGTACGAAAGTATCGGCAATGGTAACCCGATTGTTCTCTCAACTCTGCGTTAGACATAACCTGTGTTGTGAACGATGCTGGGTGATATTGAGGAGTATTATAAGTGGAGTATAACTGGTCGGTAAGTTTAAGTTTGTGAGGAGTGATTTGTATGCATTGTCGGACGAGTTTTTCTCTCTGAAGAATGAATTTCTTTTTATGTTTTAATATTTACTTTTCTGTTTTCTTGTTTGAAACCAATTTAATCCAAACTCATTAACGCGTGAGATTGTCGAACGACACTCTTTCCCTCGAACCGATCTCTGTGGACACGACATAAATCCCGGAGGGAATTCTTCTGAAAATAAATATTTTTGCTTGCTTGCCGCTATTCTGCATTCAACAAAATGGCGCCGTTGCCGGGGATTGGTTTTGATATTGAATCGCATTGCGATAGTTTCTTTGTTTTTGAGTTTTGTATATATCGTATATATTGTCTATTTCCATTATGTTTGTTCAAGTGTTGTATACATTTTGTTCCTGTAACGTTTGTTTAAGTGTTTGGTTAGGCCTCTTGCTTTTGGTTTGCCCGGTGAGGCATCACCATGGCATGAAGGAAGGAAGTTACTAGCTAAGCATTGTAAAGGCGTCGAGCTTACAACGTAAAACAAGCATGGTGTATTCTTTTCTTTTGTTGTTGTTTAGTTTAGGTAGTGTGGTGAGTATGCATTAAACAAGTTGTACTCGGATTTTTCGTAAAATTCTCAAATCTTCACTTTACAACTTGTTTAATGAATTTTCTACCGATTTTTTAGTTTATTTATATTAATGGTCTTTGTGTTTGTCAATGAGCTTGTCTTGAATAGCTTGAGGAAATTTGGTGATGTTCCATTTTTTATCGTTTCAACTTGCGAATGCGTGGTAATGATTTTGTTAAGTTTTGTACACGTCCGAGGTATGTATTTATCGCTTTCTATACTTTAGCATATTCATGATACTTAGGCTTTTTACAAACTTTCATGCCATTCATTCTTTTGTATACTTGTTCTATTGTGAATCACTTTAGTTCCCAACCTTTTTGTGAGGTGGCTTTCCATTGTTCATATATGCGCGGAGAACCAACATTCTTGTTCTAACTGGATTTTATTATGTTGAATCTTTTGTTTGTGTTGATTATATAAATGCATGAAAAAGATCAAGGCAATTGTTTCATTTTGAGCACAACTACCTTAGCCAAATAGTAATTCACCTTGTGAGCGTGTGATCATTTGTAACCCCTTTGAGCCTTTGGTCATTATCCATGTTGCTTGAGCTTGATGCTTGTCTATGAGTGTCAAATTCAGTTTTTGTGTGGATCTTGATTGTTGTTTTCTTGAACCCTTAATTTTGTGTTGTTGTATGGATTTTTTCCTTGCCTTAGAAAGTAGGGAGTATTCACATGATGGTGCGGTTGAATTCAAGTTGGGGAGAGGATGATTGTATACTCATTGGTTGGATTCTATGAGGATTGAAAAAGAAAAGAAAAAAGAGAAAAATTTGACAAAGAAAAAAGTGAAAAAAAAAAAAAAAAAAAATCCTTGAAAAAGGAAACAAAAAGAGTTCAAATAATTGTGCTAAATAAGTATTGTGTGTTGTGTAGCACTTGGGATTTTGGAAGAAGTTGGTTGAAATTTTGTGTGTGAATCTTTGTGAGTTTTCACTCCCTTTGGTTTAGGCAAGTTTTTGTTTCAATTACCTTTAGAAATTGCCCCTTGTTTGTTTACCCGACCACGCTATAACCTTGAAAGTCCTTGTGATTCTTGCTTTTATGTTTTCAATGTGAATTGTTGGATGAATGCATAATTTAGTCTTTTGTTTGCAAGATTGTTGTGTGAGTGAAAAGAACCTCATTTTGTGTTTTTCATCTACCGATGATTGTTTTTACTAGGTTTGATTCACTTTGGAACTTGTGTTGTTTTAGAATGTTCGGCATGAATTTTTGTATTTTGCATTTGTTTCGTGACTATGTTATCATCATAGTTTAGTGGTAAGTATTTACTTTGTGTGTACTATTTTTCATTTGAACCATACATTTGTCTTCCGTTTTTCAAAACTTGTTGTTCGTGATTTTTTGGTTATCACTCTGTTTCGTTGAGTTGTTTGATCTTTGTTTGTGGACAAATAATTATGTAAGTTGGGGAGAGTTTGATAAGTGCAAAATGTACCTATTTTTGTAAATAAGTTTTGTTGCACTTATCATTACTTTGTGTTAAAATTGGTTGAATAAACCTCGCTTTGTTCGTAATTACGTTTACTTTACGTTTTCGTGTGTATATTGCGTATCGTGTAAATATCATTGAGAGTAATTGATTTTCATTTATTTCTAAAGGTGTTACAGCAATGGGACTTTTCCATATTCATAAATAGCATTGAATAATCTTTCCAGCGCTTCAAACCGTGCGTCAATCGGAGTTACGGTTCAAGAGTTATGATCAAAACAAGTTCGGGTTTGCTGTTATGTTCGCACTGCGAATGCCCGTGGCGAGCACTCGCTGGCGAGTTCGCACTGCAAACCCGGGGGCGAATGAATAGTACCTGAATGCTTGAAAAACACAATTTTTGCAGCCCAAAAGGCGGTTTATGTTCGCAGTGCGAACGGGGGTTCGCAGTGCGAACCTGGGCAGTAACTTTTGCCTATAAACTTCATTTTTCAGCATTTTTTAGGTTATGGTTTTGGGGGTTTTTGCTCCAACTCCATCAAACTTCATTTCTTCATAGGATTAGCTTAGAAAACAACTGTGGAGCATGCATACGGATGATCTGGAGTGGATTGATCGTCGATCGGCTCTGACAATCCGCGAGATGTTTGGTTCATTTCTCTTCTTCTTTGTGTTTTTCTTTATGGTTGGGTTGTGTATATGTATTTGCTGTGATCTAATGTATATTTGTCGCCCATGGCGTTGTATAAAACTTGCTTTACAAATCTCTATTGGTGATTGTCTCTGATTTTTGCTTTATGCGAGGGGTTTGGGGTGCGTTAGAGATAACCGTCGCAAACTTCAATTAGGGATGATTGTCTGCTAGTTTCTGGATTCTAGAGATAGATTTAGGGCTAACAATCTTCAATAGGCGTCAAAGCTTAATGTATTCTGTGCCTTGAGCTAGCGTACGAAAGTATCAGCAATGGTAACACGATTGTTCTCTCAACTTTGCGTTAGACATAACCTGTGTTGTGAGCGATGCTGGGTGATATTGAGGAGTATTGTAAGTGGAGTATAACTGGTCGGTAAGTTTAAGTTTGTGAGGAGTGATTTGTATGCATTGTCAGACGAGTTTTTCTCTCTGAAGAATGAATTTCTTTTTATGTTTTAATATTTACTTTTCTGTTTTCTTGTTTGAAACCAATTTAATCCAAACTCATTAACGCGAGAGATTGTCGAACGGAATTCTTTCTCTCGAACCGATCTCTGTGGACACGATATAAATCCCGGAGGGAATTCTTCCAAAAATAAATATTTTTGCTTACTTGCCGCTATTCTGCATTCAACATCCTTCCTAATTCTTCAAAAATTCTGTTTTTACGTTTCATAACTCCGTTTTGTTCAGGGGTACGTGGTGCGGAAAAATTATGATCAATCCCATGGCTTTCACAAAATGCTTCAAAAAGATGATTTTCGAACTCACCCCCATGATCACTTCTAATTGATATAATGTTTGTGTTCAATTTTTTTTAGGATAAATTGGCAAATCTTTCAATGGCGGAAAAAGTATCGCTCTTGCTTGCTAAGGAAATAGTCAAGCAAAACCTAGAAAAGTCATCGACTATCACAAAACCATAATAGTTACCACCTAGGCTTTTAATCCTATATGGTCCAAAGAGGTCCATATGGAGGTGCTCAAGGGGTCTTGTAGTTGAAACAATGTTTTTAGATTTAAACGAGATCCTTGTTTGCTTCCCTATTTGACACACATCACATAAGTGATCCTTTGTAAATTTGATTTTGGGCAAGCCGATCACTAGGTCTGTAGAAACTATTTTATTACGCAAATCAAAATTGACATGCGTCAACCGTCTTTGCCATAACCATGAATCTTCACTCATGGTGACTAGACACTTGTCGCTACTCAACGATACCTCATTCAAGTCTAGCATATAGACGTTATTCACCCTCAAGCTTTTAAACACATCCTTTTTATCACTATTTTCGATTATGCAATAATCCATTGAAAAAGATACTTTATAGTCCTTGTCACATAATTGACTAATGCTTAAAAGGTTATGTTCAAGGCCCTCAACAAGAAGCACATCAGAGATAATAGTAGATGAGGGGTTACCTACACTACCTTTGCCAAGTATTTGTCCCTTGTTGTTGTCTCTGTAGGTAACAAACTCCCTTTTCTTCGCCACAAAGCCGATGAAAAGAGATATGTCTCCTATCATATGTCTTGAGCAGCCATTATCCATAACCCATCTTCTTTCCGTGGTCCCAAGACGTTGTACCTACATAGTCAATCAAGGGAAATAGGTACCCAATTCTTATTGGGTCCTTGGTTGTGAGTGAAAACAGGACTACATTTGGGCAACCATTGATAAACGCCTTTAGGAACCAAAAACCTCCTAAAGCGACACTTAGCAATATAAGCAAGTGAGGTTAACATGAGAATCACTTTTTCTAGGTTGATTTCTAATCAAATAATTATATTTTTGATATGGATTAATCATGCTTTTCTTAAAGTGTGAATTATCAATAGTAAAAGTCATTTTTGGTTCTAGAGCCTTGTCAAGCTTGGCCTTAAGGGTTCTAACGTCTTTTTGCCAAATGTGACAAGTATCGCAACCAAAATTTAACCACTTACTTTTGTCTTCCACAACATCTACCTTTGTTACTTCCACCATGGACTTTTTGAGAGCCTCTAATTCCTTTTCGGAATCGGAGATCTTTTGCTCCAAATGAGAAAATATTTGTTTATTTGAAGTTAGCCGTTTAAAGGCTTCCTTGGCCTCATGGTGTAGAGTATCAAACGCACGTTGTAGTTCAGAATATGACATTAAATTAGTGTTATCGTACTTAGAGTGTCTTACCTTTTTGTCCTTTTTCCTTTGGTGAGCAGAAAGACAAAGGTTGACGGATTCTCCTTTGTCACTTGAACTTTCAGCACTAGATGATTAACTATCGCGCTTTCCCAAGCAATATAGGCTCTTATAGGTTTAGACTGTTTCTTCTCGTGATGACTTTTGTCCTTACCCTTGTCCTTCTTCAACAATGGAAAGTCCGGCTTATAGTGGCCGACTTTTCCATAGTTATAGCAAGAACCCTTAGGTTTTCCACTCTTTTTGTCTTCATTCTTGGAAGACTTTGATTGTTTACGAAAGTTGACGAGGTTTTTCTCCGAATGTTGAATACCATTTTTCTTGATATAGCAATTGTATCACTTCACAAATAATCCTATGTCTTCATTCGAATCCTCTTCCTCCCCATCACTAAATTAACTCTCACTTAGCTTATATGCGGAGGATTTTGAACTAGAAGTCTTTAGAGCTATCGACTTCTTTTCCGCTTCTTTGGTCTTGTTCTTTTCCTTCTTCTCTCTTTTCTCAAATTGGTCTAAGCTTATGAGCATTTTCTCATGTTCCTCGAGCTTCCCAAACAATGTTGTGATGTCTAATGTCATTAGGTCACTGGCTTCTTTGTTAGCGGTCACCTTCGGTTGCCAATCCCTAGTAAGACACCTCAAGATTTTGTTAGTAGCAACGTCATTGGAAATTGGCCTACCAAGTGAGTTAAGTCTATTGATTAAATGAGTGAACCTCTTTTGCATGTCGGCAATGGTTTCCCCTTGCTTCATGTGAAAGAGGTCGAACTCTTGAGTCAATGTATTGATTCTAGCTAGCTTGACGTCGTTAGTACCCTCATGGGCAACTTGTAATGCGTCCTACATAGCTTTAGCACTCGTACAATGTGAAACTCTATAATATTTGTAAATCCCAATGAGGAGATCAGAATATTTCTAGCCTTCCAATCGTAGTTGTACTTTTTCTCGTCTTCTTCATTCCATTGTGCTTCAGGCTTAGGTACTACCACGTTATTCACATCGGTCATGGTTATTTCCATTGGACTGTTTTGTATAATGCTACATATTTTCCTATCAATAGAATTGATGTGAACACGCATACAATTCTTCTAGTAACTATAATTCTCACCATTAAAAACAGGTGCTCTATTATAAGCCCCTTTCGTTTCGTTTGCCATTTTCTAAAAAGTTATACTTGAAGCACTAGAATTAACCGGTGCTCCTGATACCACTTGTTAGACGAAGGCAATTGATCTAGAAGGGGGGGGGGGTTGAATAGATCACTTCTTTTTAAATGCGAGTCGGTGCTAAAATTTGTTTTTAAAAATATTTTGTGGAAGCTGCCGAGGATAATTCGTCTACACGAACCGAGTTACTGAGAGGATCGGATATACGTAAGCTAAATGGAACGATAGGCTCGAAGAGAAAAAATAGAATCGCAACTTAACAATTAATCAATTTTCCAAAAGCACTTATTATAGTGCAATCTCCAATGAGCAGTCAAAAATTAAACCAAACTTGACAATATATCAAACACCTTGCAAGCGTTCAATTTATCGAGCACTTGGAGTGCATAAAACTCCAAGTTTAACCTTCTATGATAGTTGATGTAGAATTTTCACTAAGCACAATCCAAAATGATTATGCAATGGTTTTCAAATTAATTTTTTGCACAAAACTATACTAGAATTTTTCGACCCATTGAACAATCACAAGCGTAAACAGTTCGAAATATAAATGAGGGAAGGAAAGAGAAACGCCACCAGGTTTGTTTACGCAGTTCCCCTTTCGTCCTCGCTTCGGGTACGTCTGCCCCCAATTCTAAAAACTTGAATTGAGATATCTATAACTTATTTGAAAATGTTTTTACAAGAGAAAACTTAGTTATCCCACACTCAAGATACTTTGTTAATGCAGATAATTTGCCTTCTCTTCCCTTGATTCTAGTCGAATCAAGTGCCTTGAACTTGTTGGAAGAACCTTCGTTTACCGATACTAGATTGCAAGAACACACAGGTCTTCAATCACCTTCACTCGGCTGATTCTGATCCACACACAGTTCGATCCCCAAACCTTGTTGCATAATCCTCTGGTTAACGCTACTAGATCGACAAAACCCGCCGTTCTTCGATCACCTTCGCTCAACAGAATTCAATTCACACAAGATCTGATCCAAAAATCTCCAAACCTAATTGATCTTGGAGGACAAAACCCTAGAGGTTTTATTCAAGAACAGGCCCACTGAAACACTCACCCCAAACCAAGATACAACTCAATGCTTTGGACGTTATCACTTCATGATGTAGAAAATCAACAAAAATGATTATGTGTATTTGTTGAGAAAGGTGCAAGATGAAGATGAAGGTGATGAGAGAAAAGTTTCAATGTATTTCTTTCACTTGTTCTTGTTGTGCATGTAAAAAATGAGGAACCATCTATTTATCTGATGCAATGACCAACAGAAATTTATAAAAGCATTTTGAAGAAAGAGAAATTCAGAAAAATTAGTTACTAACAGCGAGCGGTCGACCAACCATTAAAAAGGGTCAGCGCATGGGGAAATTTGCGCATGTTGGAAGACCATGCGTCGACCGCTATGCATTGACGCATGGCTGAGAAAAATGCATAATCAGAAATGCCAGTAGCATGCGTCGACCGCAGGGTAGGCGTGCGCTTACCCGAACGAAACACACACACTCTCAACCCTTTATGAGTCGACCGAACCTCAGCTTAGGTCGACTCAAGCTTCAAAAACACTCAAAAATTGGGTTTTAGACACATTTTCATCTATTTAGGCACAGTTTATGCATGCATAATACTAATACCATGATCACACACATGTAAGGGATATGCAAGACTCCACCATATGTTTAGACTCATGATTATGCAATGCAAAATTAGAATGCCGACACTAATGAGATGATACCGTTCAAATTACAAACTACTAGCTAGTATACATTTTGACATCATTAAAATAAAGCTCAATTGAGAGAGACACCTTGCCCTCACATCTCCAAGATCATGGCCACTAGGTTGAGTAAAATTCTGAGTAGCTTAATTGATGAGGGTCAAGTTGCCTTTGTTCCAGGCAAGCATATACAAGACAACATATTGTTGGATTTTGAGTTGATTAAAGGGTACAATATGAAAATAGGCCCTGCTAGATGCATGATCCAATTGGATCTTCAAAAGGCTTATGACACAGTGGAATGGTGTGCCCTTGAAACCATTACGAAAGAAATGAATCTCCCCCAAGTTCATTAGGTGGATTATGGCTATTATGACATCAGTGTCCTATAGATATAAAGTTAATGGTGAGGTAACTATGCTCCTTAAGGCTAGAAGGGGGCTTAGGCAAGGGGATCCTCTCCCCCTTGCTCTTTGTGATTGTGATGGATTACCTCCATAGGAGGTTGCAAAGATTCAAGATGAACCCTAACTTCAACTATCACTAAAAGTATGAAAAGTTGAATATTATAAATGTGAGTTTTGCTGATGATCTCTTGTTTTTTGTGAGCGGTGATACTATCTCTGTGGAGCGGCTTATGGAGGCTTTTAAGGATTTCTCATCGGCCACAGGCTTGGCTGTTAACCCTAGAAAATGTAAGGTGTATTTTGGAAATATGGATGAAGCAACCAGGAATAACATCATGCAGCTAACTCGTTTCTCTCAAGGTAGTCTCCCATTCAAGTATCTTGGCATTCCTTTATCCAGCAAGAAGCTTTCAGTTGGTCATTTCCTTATCCTAGTTGATAAGATCACTAAAATAATTAAACATTGGAGCTCCAAGCTGCTCTGTTTTGCAGGTAGATTACAACTTATAAACAATGTGGTTTTTGTTACTTCTAACTATTGGCTTCAATGTATCCCTATTCCTAAGTCTGTCATCAGAAAAGTGTAAGCCATTTATAGGTCTTTTTTTTTCAATAATGACATCATTACTAGGAAGTCCCCTATATCTTGGAGCAAGCTTTGTCAGCCTAAATCTCAGGGGGTCTTAATGTTATTTCCATAGCTGATTGGAATAAGGCTTCTATGTCTAAACTATTATGGAATTTATGTGGGAAGAGTGATAGCCTATGGATTAAATGGATCCATAACTCTTATACGAGGAACCAAGACATTTTACAGGTGCCTATTAGAAACTCTTGCATTTGGATTTTAAAAAGGCATCCTGAATAAAAGAAATGTGTTGAATCAGATTGCAGACTGGAATGATATGCTGCAGAAAGATAAGTTCGGAACTAGAGTCATCTACTTAGCAATAAAGAAGCAAAATGTTATAGTGAATTGAAGAAAGCTTGTTCTTACCAACCATGTTATGCTTAGGGTTGTTTATAATCTTTGGTTGGCCTGCCATAAGAGGCTAAAAACAAAGGATAGGGTGACTAAAATGGGTTCGATCAATGATGAAACTTGATGTTTTTGCAATGAGAAAGAAACAATTCAACACTTGTTTTTTGACTGTGTGGAAACAAAACATATGTGGAATACAATCCTGGACTATTTAAATTCCACATCGTGCTTAAAACTGGGATGAGGAGCTTAATTGGCTAATTGGTAAATGCAAAGGCAAAGGCTGGAGATCAGAGATTCTCAAATGTGTCGTAGCAGAAACTCTTTATTCAGTGTGGATCCATAGAAATACCATTTGTTTTGGGGATGTTAGTAATTGAGATAAAGTTGTAAACCATATTTTGAATTGTATTATGCAAAGAATGTGGATGAAACCTCATCTTAGGAAACATGTTAGCCTCCTGATGATGCCTTCATGGGCTTTTTGTGTTTGTTTGTTTGTGTTGGTGGCTTGATCGTTTGATCGCCATGTTTTGTAATCATTTTTGGCTTAGTAATATATTTTACTTTTTCAAATATATATATATAAATTTTTTAACATTTTAAAAAACTAAAACAAAATTAATATCCGATTATATAATAAATCGCAACAAAACATTATAAACCCATAAACAAAATCAATATTTTCACAAACAATATATGCAAAAATAAAATTTAAAACAACATAAACAATGATAGAAACATCAACAAACACATTTAAACTGGAACATCCCAATAGTGGTGAGGAAAAAAAATTAAAAATGAAATGTGTACTTTATAATAATAATGAACCACTACGAAAAACCCATTTAGCAACGGTTGGGAATGACATATAATGACGCGGGCGAAGGCGTTGTTATGTAGATTGTTGTTGTAAGTTCGCCGTTTCTACAACGGTCTGGAAACCATTGTTGATTTCTGGAAGCGCGCGATATATTGCAACGGTTAGGTATTTCAACCGTTGTAATATATATTAACTATCACAACGGTTATCAGTATGAACCGTTGTCATATATGTTAACTATCACAACGGTTATTTGTCTCAGCCGTTGTGGAATGTACCCTTAGTTTATTAAATACAAATGTATATTACTTGTTTTACCATCCACCTTATTAAATAAATACAACCATTAAAATTGGTAAAGAATTATATAATCTGAAAATTAAACTGTTCTTGAAAACCAACTTAAACACACCACTGTTTTCCGAATTGCATCCATTTCATTCCGCACATTTTATGTTCCTTAACATAAAATTTATGGTTCGATGGTCGATTTCCTTCAATCCATCGATATCTTTTGTTATAGTTTACCTCATCATCGCCAAAAATCACCACAATTTTATCATCATAACAATGATCATGATCTTAACAACCACTTAGTGACGACGATGAGGTAAACTATAATAAAAGATATCAATAAATTGAAGCAAACAGACCATTGGACCATAAATTTTATGTTAAGGAACATTAAATGTGCTGAATGAAATGGATGCAATTCAGAAAACATTGACATGATAAAGGTTGGTTTTCAAATACATCTTAATTTTCAGATTATAATGTTCTATAGCAATTTAACTGATTGCATTTTCAATAAAAGGATAGTGAAACAAACGATATACATAATATATAATAAACTAAATTTCATATACAATATCAGAATGAATTTATATATATGTACCTTATCAGAATGAATTCATATATAGGTACCACCATCATCATCACCATGTGAAACAAATCCTAAGAAGTGGGAAGCAATGATGAAAATTAGTTAGTATTAAATTTAACTATATACAATATACATAGTATATATATAATAAACTAATGTTCTATATCAATTTAACTGATTGCATTTTCAATAAAAGGATAGTAAAACAAACAATGTACATAGTATATAATAAACTAAATTTCATATACAATATCAGAATGAATTCATATATATGTACCTTATCAGAATGAATTCATATATATATGTACCACCATCATCATCACCATGTGAAACAAACCCTAAGAAGTGGGAAGCAATGAAGAAAATGAGTTAGTATTCAAAACAAAACAACCAAAAGTTGAAACAAAACCCTAAGAAGTGGGACTGTACCATTACAATGAAGTTCACCTTGCTTGTGAAGCATTGAAGTCGAATCTGCACAAAATGAGAACAATCAACAAAAACAACATGAAGCAAACGAGATAATGGGAACTATTTAACAAAAAGATTGAAGTAGAAGACTACCTTATTTTCCATAAACAATATGTACATTACTCTTGCTACCGCCAGCATCATCACCATGTTCATCTAGTTTTAGATTCTGCAAGAAGAACTACAAGGAGGAAGAAGCTTAAATCAAAAGCTTCATACTTCTTGTATTTCTTCTCGCAGATTCTAAAAAAAGATGAAGTTTGGGTGCTAGGGTTTCGCAGTGAAGGAAACAGCGCGACTGTCAAAAAGGGAAAGTTAATTCCCTTATATAGGTAAATTTTTCACAACGGTTTTCCTAAATAACCGTTATGATAGATTATATATTAATTTAATAATATCACAACGGTTAGTTATAATAACCGTAGCGATACCCCTTATACGTGGTACAAGGTTCGACACCAGGCAACAACATTTTCCTAAA
The DNA here is from genome assembly GCA_022829125.1 of Lathyrus tuberosus. Lineage (NCBI taxonomy): Eukaryota > Viridiplantae > Streptophyta > Magnoliopsida > Fabales > Fabaceae > Lathyrus > Lathyrus tuberosus. The sequence goes on from JALAZF010000034.1 coordinate 10,300,804, forward strand.
ATTACGCCTGGATTATAAGTGATATCGCTACAGTCATTACTTATAACCGTCGTGATATTATTAACCGTTGCATTTCCCAACATATAAACGGTTTACAAGAAAATATAGTTCCAGAATATGAATGGTTTACAAGTTATCATCGTTACAAGCATTAAACTATCAGTCTTTTCATCTTCAACCTCATCTATAAATAGACAATTTTACATATCTAAATAATATATTCTTCGTATAAATGAGTTCAACAAATGAGAATCCTAGAAACCTCAATGAGGAACGTCAGGCGCCAATCCAGGAGGTCATCCAACCAGCAACTGCCAACTTCAGGGATGCCTTAAGGGTAAGGAAGGATAAGAAGAAGAAGAAGAAGAAGAAGAAGTCGAAGAAGAAGAAGATAAAGAAGAAAAGGAGGCTTGTATATTATGATTCCGATGAGGGGAGTGAGGAGAGATGTCTAGATTATGAAGATGCATTTATGCTATGGGCTCTAACAATGATCTTGATATGTAATATGTTTATCAATGTACTCTCAATGGAATATTCAAATAAAATTATGTCTATATATGTTCATCTCTTATAGTTTTATTTTTAAAGTTATATATATACTCTATTGCACTTAAAAATACTAAAGAATACATTGCTGTGAATCGAAGCGTGATACATGTAGTACAACGGTCTTCTAATACAAGCGTGTTAAAATGTAAAAATATGGAAAAAAATATACAGCTGGGAATCGAAGCTTGTTACACAGCTTGTATTACAACGGTTATGTAATACAACCGTCGTTAAATATGGCGTTATAAATTTTTAATCCTGTTACAACGGTGGGATACGAAACCGTGGTAAACCTGACGTCGTTAAATGGGGTTTTCGTAGTAGTGCCTTAATCAAAAGTTTGATACTGAAATGAAGAAGATAATTGAATTTTTTGTGAGCCTCTGCAAATATTTTGTGTTATTTGTAGAAAAAGAAGGAGTTGAAGCTGGGAAACGAAAAATTGGATAAGAATGCAGTACTGTGAAGCTGAAGAAAGGGAAAACATTTATAAATAGACTGAGTTTCCATGGGACCGTTGCAGTGCTTTGTAATTTGCGCAAGTTATTTTGCTGAGTTATTTTCACCTCGCAATGCATGTGTACTTTGCAGTGTGATAAGCACGTAGCAATGCATCTTGTTGCTGGGTGCAAGACACTTTGCAATGCATGTGACAATTGCTGAGGTTTTTTTCATCTCACAACCTTCTGATTAGACTCTACAAAAGTCTGCATTGAATTGACTTGTCTTAACGATCAGATTTTAAATTTTAAAAATTTATTTACGAGGTGAATAACACCTTTCAAATATTATTTTAAAAAATTTCAATTCCCTCTAGATAACTTGCGAGGTTTTCATTTTTTTTATCTAGATAAATGGGTTGCAAGGTGATTGTCATTCAACGGCCATCATTTTTTTTCGAGGTGAAATTCACCCATCTAATATTAGTTTTTCTTGTAGTGAATAGATCATTTAATTATTAAATAAAAAATTAAATAAAAGAAATGCGACATTTTAAAGAAATAAAAACATAAACATAAATTGTTGAGATTCGAAGCATGTTCCATGAATTAGTTTCTTCCTCGATCATTTATTCCAATCATTGGAATTAAAAATAAATAAAACGTGATGCGTCCAGAAATTATACCTCGTTTTTGTCACTAAATGTATTATTTGTAGTAGTGAATAATATTAAACATTTTACAACAACAATATATTTTAATAACATATTTAAATCTTCAATCTCAACAACAACCACAATATTAAACATTTTAGAACAATAATAAATAATATATCTAAGTTACATGCATGAATAAAGTCATTTACGTACTAAAAATGTGATGGATAACAAAAAGAGAGTGGTGGAGGAAACTTTATTTTGAGTTTCATTTTCTATCCTTGATTATTTTGAGTTTTGTTGCCTTTCCTATGTGTCAAGTTTTGTTCGAGTGATCTTTAATAGTGTTAATGTTATTAATGGTTTTTGAGAAGAGAATGTGAAGTTTCAAACATGTTTATGGAATAGATGAAGTTTAAATAGAAACTCATTATGAAAGAGGTGACTTTTTGAGAAGATATGTTTCGAAACTCATTAAATGATAAATGAAGTTTTGAATTGTTTGAAGAAGATAAAGTTTCGATGGAGAAGATGATAAGATTTAATTTAACATTCATTCGGTTTTGAAGAAATAATAAAAATAGTGTTTGTTCTCAAAACTTGTTTCTTGAAATATAAAATATAAAATATAATTAAAAGGGATAAAAAAACTTAAATCTTATATTTAAGAAAAATATGATTAAATATGCAAACAATCTTTGTAAAGTAATTTGGTGTTGAAAATCACACACTTTAAATATGGAGAAATAAAAAATTGCTGAGTTTGAGTCTCCACTCAAACACATCTAATGATCCTTCATCTACAAATTGTTTTGTACCTACTTGATCAAAAGAGTTTTAAATTTATTTTCCATAAAAGATATATTTAATTTTCAAGTTTTGGAGGTATACCATATTTTTTTCTTTTGATTCCTAATGTTTTAAAGAATGCTATTGAGTGACTTTCAGACTCATATCTAGGAAGAAAACGTTCTCTCACTGTGGTTTGTGCCCTAAGCGCCATATTTGGCTGCTTAACAACACTAACTCCTAACTATTGGACCTATCTCCTCCTCCGCCTCCTCACTGGCGGCGTTGGTCTCTGCGCCTTCGTCCTCGCCACCGAACCTGTTGGCCCATCGAAACGCGGCACGGCAGGTTTGTCCACTTTCTACTTCTTCTTAGGCAGCATTGCAATTCTCTCCGGCATCGCTTACATATTCCAAACATGGCGCACACTCTATATGGTCACCTCCATTCCCTCTTTCCTCTACATTATCCTCGTCCTTCCCTTCATCTCTGAGTCCCCAAGATGGTACCTCGTTCAAGGAAGAATAAAAGAAGCAACTACCCTCATGGCCACCATTGCTTCTTCCAATGGGAATCATCTACCAGAAGGAGTTGTCCTCGCACTCGACGAAGAAGTAACAAACTCAAAAAATGAAACAAATGATCTTGATTTCGTGGATGCCCAAGGTGGATCCATTGTCGATGTGATTCGTCACCCAGCTACGCGTATTAGGTTAATTCTAGCGGTAGCTCTTAACTTCTTAAGCTCAGTGGTGTGGTATGGATTAAGTTTAAACGTTACCAATCTCGAGACCAACCTCTACATGAACGTGCTTCTGAATGCCGTTTCGGAGTTACCGGCGTTCATGCTAATGGCGGTGTTGTCGTATAGATTCGGGAGGAAGCCATTGACAATAGGGACAATGTGGTTTAGTGATTCTTTTGTTTAATGGGGAGTTTGATGAGTAATATTGGGGTGTGGAAAGTGATTAAAATGGTGTGTGCTGTTTTAGGTATATTTGGAATAGCAGGGACTTATAACTTGTTGTTTATTCACTACTAGAAATACTCTGTTTACCTGCGGATTTTGACAAAATTTCTGCAGGAAACGTATTACCTGCGATTCTTTCTGCTATTTTCTGTTCCCAGCTAAAACCTTCGTGGGTAAATAATTTAGCAGGTAAAATCGCAGGAAAAAGTCGTAGGAAAGAATCGCAGGTAGAACAGCTAAACTCGCAGATAATACTGCAGCTAACTGAAATTTTCGCAGGAAAAATCGCAGCAAACTGAACATCCGCAGGTAAATTCGCAGGAAATTTCTCTCTCAGGTTTTTAATTTTTCTGATTAATTGTGTTTAATTCATGTTTAAAATATTATAATTAATGTTAAATATCAAAGTAACAATAATATAAAAATAAAAATCTAATTTGAATAAGCCAATGCAACACTAATCACATTCAAAATTTTAAAGCAACCAAACATTGCTATAAAGTCAATAACAAATACTTCTAGAGTTACATTACTAAAAATGACACAATCAAGTTACTAATAATTACTTGTCCAACTAAATTAATAAAAAAAAACAATGCAAATTTCAAACTAGTTATAAAAAGAAATAATACAAATCAAAATTCACTACTAATGTGTTCACTAATGTAGCAAAAATTGAATTCCCTTTGCTACTCCAATTGCTGCTCCTATGCGTTGCGTCCAAATCAAAGATTTTCCGGGGTGCCCGTCTGTCAAAAATATGCGATAGTAACAATTATTTAGGACAAAGGATAACAAAAATGACATTGTTGTCTCAAACTTCAATCTCAGAAAGTATTATACCAGATGTCCAGCTCCTGAGTGTGCCATTTGGTAGGTATTCAAAGACAAGAAATATTCTGCTAACTCTTGAATCTTCTAAAGAACATTCGAAACAGTGTCCGAGAGCGCTAACCAAATGACGATACCTAAGTTTTGAGATAAGTTCCATGTGCTGCATGAAGTTCTGAGTGCTGTATCTTTTTTTCATTTTGATACATCTAATAACAGAGGATCCATTCTTCAGTTGACCTTTGTACATCTGAGACATGTAAGAAGAACACAATCGCTAAAGTGCACGATTCAAAGAAATGTTTCTTATATAAAACATGATTTGTGATTGTGACAATGTGGCAGTGACATACCTCTCTATAAGAATCTTCACCTATGAAAGAAGCCGGGTCGAAGTTGTTTGTAGCTGCCTCGATCTCTTCCAATTAAAAACTCTTATAATTTGGCAGGCCAAGTGCTCTGAATTTCTTTGTTTGATATATATATCCTTTATGTACACAGACAAATAAATGTTTATGAATCTGTATTTACCACAGAAAGTGAACAAAAACACGTTTAAGAAAGATAGATTACTTGCATCAGAAAGCAACTTACAGGTGTATCTGGAAGCTGCATTCTCTGATATTAATCTTGTTGGAGGATTCTTCTTTCGTTTTCCTTCTAGAATTTCCTATTATAACAATAAATAAAATCAGCAAAAAAACTGCTACTCCTCCAAAAATTCCACCTACTATACCAAGGGTAATAACTACCTTTGATACTTGCTTCTGCTTCTTTCTTTCAGGTAATACTCCCACAGCTAAGGCCTCGGTGTGGCAAAAAGACGGTGGCTGCTTATTTTGATTCTTTGTCTCCAGACAATTTCTACCATACAAAACAGTCCTATGACTAGAATTTGACACTAGAAATTTCGGTAAGCTCCCAGTCAAGAGATTCGGTAAGACCAGTGTTTCCACCTTGAGGAACAACAGCCAGGTTTCTGGAGTTGCATTAAGAATCTCAGAAACCTGCAATATTGAAAATCCAAAAATGAAATACATAAGAAAGCTGCATTTCAAATACTTAGGCCTGTTTTGATAAACCATTTAATCAAGCCTACCACACAAGAGTGTATCATATAAATACTTATGTATAAGTTATTTCTATGAAAAAAGATAAAACAAAGTCAACTTCTTTCATTTAAGCAATAGGCAGTTTTCATAAGTAATCCTAGAGAGAATGAAAATAAGCTAAAAACAGATTATAGACATGTCATGACTCTGGACAGGAGCATTTTTGCTTGGCAAACATATGAAGGAAAAACATGTGGTTCCTTTTTACAAGTACACCGGGACTTTTTGCTAATTAATTTTAATTAATTAGAATCTGATATCTGCCCTTTAAAAAATAAATTAAAAACATGATTTCGGAATCTCAGGTTTTTGACTATTTTCACATTCAAGAAGTCACACTTTATCCTATGTAAGTTTAGTGTATATTTGACTAGATACAAATTTATTTCTTAATATTATTTCTATAAAAACAATAAAAATATATACAATAATCAATTTCATAAAAAAGTTAGGCATTAGAGCATAGAATAAAATGTTTTACTAGCGCACCTCAGAAGTCAAAGTACCCCCAAAAGAATCTGGGTGACGGAGTGTAACATTTGAAATCACGCCATTATCTAATAAGACACATATTGCCCGCGGCCCTTGTTGCGAAAATGATATTACCTTATTCGTAACGTCCTGCAACAATCAAAGAGTATAGCAATATAACAACTTTATTCACTATCTTAAAAAGTAATAGCCGAAAAAATCAGTAACAAGCTTATATCTATTATTCAAACCTGGTTCTGTCACAGTAACAAGCTTAATTCATAACTTAGAAATCATTTCACCTCTATTATCAATCACTTTAACAAGCTTCTATTGGATTGGTACATTCAACATATAGAAGACATTTAGATCTCAGGAAATTAAAAGCTACATCTTAGCAATTGCACTATTATTACACTCAACATATAGCAGACATTTAGATCTTAGAAAAGTTAAATATCCAAAAATTCAAACAGGAGTTTCAGCTTACTCATACAACAAACCTTCAAATTGGTAAAGTAAAATCCCTTTATAAGACATCACATAATAAAATGAATAATCGTACAAAGTCCAAGTTAAGAAAATCCTTAGTTATTGAAATGAAGTTGTGAATATAGATGAATCTAATGGACAATGTGAAACACCCGACCCAAATGTATATTCTATACTAATTTAAATATATTTTTTGAAAAATGAAATCAACATATGTTACTTTCCATACTACATGGTTAAACTAATTACTCAATGACTTCATTATGTGAAAACCACCTATAATCTCTGTCCTGTTAAGCTAAAATATAAACTTAAACAAATAAGATAGAAATCTTAGTAAGATTTATATTCAAAAAATACAAGTATTCTTACCCGACACTCTTTTACCGGATTATTACTAAGTATTGTCTTAGACATTTTTACAATCAACGGGTGACAATCACATGAATGTCTATTAATGATTTATCACACACAAATCATCTAAAAGAGGGAAATACACACATGGCCCTCTACTACGGTGGAAACCATTCGGGACAGTTTACTATAGTCATTTCAATTAAACCATAGAGAAACATAACCATTTAAAAGTATGTTGCACAGAAAATTCTGCACATCACATGTCAGGAAGTCTAACATATCCCTTAATTAGGAACAATCATCTAGAACACTTCACAAACAGTTAGCATGCAATATCAAAAACACCTGTTTTTTGGTTCTTTTTGGTTCTTTCCTAGTCAATCATTATTGTAATATTAAATTCCAAATATATTTAGCTTAAGTATTCTTCTTTTTTAGTAGAAACACAGCAGCCATTCTACTCATCAGTATGCCATATTTGACCCCATATGTAATAACAAAAGTTAAAAAATTGTATGCATACAGGGAATGAAAATAGCAGTGTTCTGTCTGAAACATTTTCATCAAATGTTTACATACCGAGTCATGCTTAAACATGTGCAAAGTGTAAATTCACTTACTTGATTAGTGTATGAGGAATATAAGCAGCTATTGTTGGCTTAACAAAAGTGTAGTTTTAGGACACGTGACAGTTCGAAAACTCTATGAATTCATAGGTTTTGATGAAAGCTTCTTCATGATGAAGCTGCCAGTTTTATGCTAGAGCCCATAATCCAATACCATTTCCTTTTCACGGCCATTCACCAGATCCACTTCCATCTAGCAGCAGTTGTAGCAAACTCTCTCGGCAGGTTGACCTTAGCAATGTTCGCTGTCAGCATGATCTATTACTTGTTGTATAAGAATAGTCTCCTAACCATCACACACAATGTTCCTAGCAACATCCATTGCATCATAATCTGGAGTCGACCGAACATAGGCTTTCTTCGTGCCATAGGCCTGCAAAAACGGAACAGATGCGGTTAGTATATAAGTGGTTAACCGTATAGTATTATACTGTATGCAATACCAATACATTTAGTCGGTTTCAATATCGTATAACGGGTTCAATACTGTAGAATGGCTTGAATAATTAAAATTTACATTTTGCAAACCTAGACGCATTGTCATGTACGTCAATCACCTGATCAAAGTGTGCACTTTCTTGGCCTGAATATCATACATTTTCTTCACAACATCTTTAATTTTCTTTTTGTCAGCACGGAGGTCGACAATAAAAACAAGTGTATTGTTATCGTCAATTTTTTTCATTGCAGACTCAGTAGTTAGAGGAAACTTAAGTTATTAAAATGTTAAGATTATAATGGAGGAAATCTCAGTTATTAATAACAGTTAGAGGAAATCTCAGTAGAAGAATATCAGCACAAGAGACAACACCGGGACAGAGGATATAACTCGGATCTAGATTCTGAGTTTTCACAAGAGATATGTCTCTTGGTCTCAGCAAGTCTGTTTGGCCAATTATATCATCTAACTTCTCATACCCCAGCTGTGCCAAAGTGCCTCTTACCTGGTCGCATAATAATGATAGAAATAGTAAAAAATAGTTATATTATTCTAAACAGGAAAAGGGAAATACTGATTAATCTAAATTTCACGCTACATTAGAAGTTTAGAACTACACATATCACAACCTGATTTCTAGTGTTATGTTATCAAAAATCAAAACTTATTAAACTTATGTGATGTCACTAACTTACATCGGCAATTCTCGTTTGTTATGCCAAATGATCAAACTATGACAGAACTATACATACCACCAATCAATTTTCAACCTCGTGAAGCATATCGCGCAAACAAGTTCTACATTCTTTGCTAGTAATATCTCTGCTACATTGCACCCAACCGTACCTTCTTTGAGTACCGTTTATGTGAAACATATGCGTACCAAACATTAAAGGCGCTTCCGATCCCATTTGTATCAAACCATTCATCAAAATCCTAGCATCGCTATCAAATTCTCCCGCACTAGTAGAATTCTGCGTTGCATCAAACATAGCGACCCTCAGTCTTACAGATAATTTACTGAAGAAATTCTCATTTGAGTACCTCAGAAGACAAAACGAACTCCAAAATATAGCAGATGCCAGAAACATTATTCGGGCACGCCTGCTTTATCAATTTGGTAGAATTTTCAACGCACGAGTTGCAAAGGGTGGCGTTCGTATCGCCACGACAAAAGTATAGTCCGTAAATCTTATCAGTTTGATCGTTACCTGAAGTTCTGTGACCGAAACCTTTGCTTTTAGCAGAATGTGATGACAGTGATGAGAGTAAATTGTTGAGGTTTGCTTGGTTTACCTGAAGTTCAACTATTTTGATATACCTTTGAAACCCAATAAAATAATGCACCGTCTTCTGTAATAACCATGCTGTGTAGCATTCCAGCAGCTATAGAAACTACGAGAAGTCGTTACTTGCGATGAAACTTTAAAGGAGTGCTTCCACTTTTCTTTGAGTTCCTAATAATCACAAAACATTATGGAGTAACAAGTTGGTGACCCCCGGTAAATAATCCTGATTTCAGATAAAAGCTACAAACCAACCGCTTCATTACAATCGTATGATAAAAGACACTGCTTCCAGATAAAATCATTTAGGTTCCCAATAAAACTAAAAAATAAGCCATATACCTGTGTATATCAAAACCAAGATGCCCCAAACGGCCCCTCTTCCAAATCCCCAAGTATACACTTCTCTGAATTGTTTGGCTCTTGTGACATTTCAACAAACACCTTGTTTGCAAAACTCAAACCAAAACCAAAAGAGTAATTCTCATTAACGGTATCAAAAGAAACAAGCCAAAAATAACAATTAGAATGCAGGGAGAGAATACATGTTAACGAAGATTCTATAAACATTGATTATCAACGGAACAAAGGAAGAACATGAAATCGAAATATAATATAAAAAATTGAAAAAATAGAACTGAAGAAAAATACCGATTTCGAAGATTATGAGTGATGAATCTGGAACAACGATCTGGAGCTACAAAGAATGAAGTTTGAATTCATAGTAATCCGATGCGATTAGCGGCAAGAAGAATCATTCGATGGCAAGACGAGAGAAACAAAGTTTCTGTAAAGTTGCTATGGCAGAGTTTTTGTTGCAAGAGTTTGGGAAATTTGAAATTGAGGTTTAGTTCTTTATGAAAATGAGAAATTTTGAAATTTTGAAATTGAGGTTTGGTTCTTTATGAAAATTGAGTTTGGGAATCTACCACTATTTTATTTCATTTTAATGATATTTCTTTATTTTATAAATAAAACAATAACATACTTTTATTCTCAAAACAAACTAAAGAGTAGTTTTCATATAATTTTATTTTTATAAATCACTAATATATTAATAGAAAATAAAATAGTAATAGGAAAGGGGACATTAACCAAAATTTTCAAGGATAATAAATCTATACTATAATTTTTTTTATCTATTTTGAGAAAAAGTAGTTCTGATATTGTTAGGCAAACAATATAGAAATGACAATTTGATCCATTAAGATAAAATTTATCCAATTCATTTACTAAAAAATGCATTCAATTTATCCACCACATAAAGAACAAGTTAATGGATTAGACTAAATTCATATATTTATATGTATGAATTGATTCAATTCATCCAGTATATTTTAATAATTTAATAGATTATTTATTTTTTTTAAAATAATAAAAAAAGATTTTTTTTTCAAAAGCAAAAAATATGATTTTTTTTCCGAAATAAAAAAAAATGACTTTATTTCGGAAATCAAAAATTGATTTTTTTTTTAAATTAAAAAATTGATTTTTTGATAAATTCAAAAACTCAATTTGTTTTGAAAAAAATAATTTATTTTTTCAAAAAAAATATTGTTTTTCGAAAATACAAAAAAAAAACCAATTATTTCCCAAAAAAAAATTCAATTTTTCCCCGAAAATATAAAAATCTATTTTTTTCGAAAATTAAAAAAAATGAATTTTTTTTCGAAAATAAACAAATGAAATTTTTTTCAAAAATAAAAAACTAGTTTTTTTGAAAATAAAAAAATTTATTTTTTTCGAACAAGCTTTTCAAATAAAAAGACGGCCACTTGTTGTTGAACAAAATATCAGAGATTATCTACACTTTGATGTGGCGGGATACAGGATGGTGATTGGTTCACAGTGTAAACTTATTTTATACTGTCAATGCATATTCTATTTTCTCATTAAATAAATAAATTTTCTTTAAGAAATAACTAAAAAAACTAAAATTTCCTTTAAAAAAATACGATTTAATATAAAATTAAAAAATATCTCAAAAACATATCTTCTCAATTATTCCCTCCGTTTCAAATTATTCCCCAAGGGTACTCGTCAAATATGAAAAAACTTGTGTCAAAGAATAATCATAAACAATGCGTGATCACACGATCACCTATTATCACATTCGAAATAACAAGTTAAGAGAATGTAACTCTTATTACAACTATTCGTATTAGGCAAAGGTTAGTCTCTTTGAACGGAGTGAATTAGTAAGCATTATTCATTCGGGCATGGTTTTACGAAGCGACCTACCTTCGTAGTCTTGAAAATGTACACCTTAGAGACTTACATACCTAATCATACTTTATCCTTTAAAAAAGATTTTAATTTTTCTAATTTTTACAACAATAAAAAATATTAAATAAATAAATTTTCTATAAAAAATAACTCAAAAATCCAATTAATATAATAATTTTTTTTTTAAATATAAAATTACAAAATGTCTCAAAAACATATCTTTGGAATCAATAGGTCAATTATTTATTTTTTTTATTAAGATTAAAATATAACTAATTTAAAAAAAAAAACAAAAACTAGTACCAAAACCGCAGCAAATATCGCAGTAAAAATCTCAGCAAAATCCGCAGTAAACTTCGCAGAAATTCATGCGACATTTCCAGAGACTTTTGAGGTTTCATGGACAATCAATTCCTGCGAAAGAAATCGCAGTTAAATCTGCAGGAAAATGGTTATATTATTATAAAATCAAAAAGCGCAGGTAAAGTCTCAGGAATTCCTGCGAGATTTGCTGCAACTTAAATATTCGCAGCAAATAATGTTTCACAATTTAAATTCGCAGGAATTCCTGCGGATTGTTTTCCGAAGGTAATTCCTGTATTTCTAGTAGTGATTTACACGGCGTAGTTATTTCCTACGGTGGTGAGGAACACCGTGCTTGGGAGTACAGCACAGGCGGTGCAAATGGGGGCGATATTGGTGCCTTTTGTGGTGGTTTTGGGTGGTTGGTTGCTGCTTGGGGTGTTTGCAGTATGTGGAATTTTAGGTGGGATGATTGCATTCTAGCTGCCGGAGACATTGAACATGCCTCTTTATGATACATTCAATGGATTGGAGGCTGGTCTTACATGATGCTATATTGCTATTTCTAGCTGAATGTTTGTACGTTGTTTGGGTTATTATAAATATTGGTGCCATTGCCAAGCCTAGTGAGTTAAATATTAAGTTGTAAATTATTGTGTTAATTGTTGTTACCTCCTCAAAAACTATAAATTGTCTACCCTTATATACATGGATGTTGTAGTTTTATTTGTCTTGGGTATCATAAATTTGGTGCAATAGATTATAACAGTTACTAACAGAGTAGAAAGATTTGTCATGAAAGATACAAATTTTTCTGTGGAGGCTTGAGGATTATGCAGGAGAGGTTTTTTCAACAAGAATGGAGTTGGTTGAGAGAACTATTGTGTTCTAATTGCGACATAAGCTGCGTTTTCTATTTCAAATTTGAAGTTAATTTGCAATATTTTTTTAAAGGATGGTAAGAAACACAGTAGCATTTAAAGGGGTGCCCTATTACACATATGGGATTGATGTTTGAGTGTGGCGTCAAAATTTGACAGCAATATTGTGGAGATTCTTTCTCAATGTTTGACAGCAATTTGACAGCAATATTGAAAGAAATTGAATGAAAGGATTGATTTTATTGATTAATGATTGAGTCATAAATTATATTTATAGCAAAGATCAATCTAATACATGGATCAATACAATGAATCCTTTGATGAAGATATGAAAACGTTGTTCGGATAATTTTAGAGTGTTTCTTAATGCACCACCCAAATTTCTTAGGCACCATGTGAAATTATTTTTTTGCCCCCTAATTTCGGATGTGCACATCCGGACGCACCGGAACCTTAAAAATTAAGAACTTTTACCGGATGTACATATCCGGTGTATATCCGGGTCTGTATATCCGGACAATATTCTGAAATATTTAAAGCTGCATGATCACTCCCCCCTTCCCATAATCAACCTTCTTCTTCCACACTCACTCAAAAAACCCTATTTCATCAATCTCATTTCTCACTCAAAAAGTTCAAATTTTTGGTGCAACAAATCAAAGGGAGCAAGGAAACACTGAATTTCAGGTAAACATTAAACTTCATCCACTACATTGCTCACATTATCAATCTACATTTTTTGGAAAATAAGTTACGCTACTTCCGGATGTGCACATCCGGAACAAATTGAGCATGAACATTTCCGGATGTGCAGATCCGGAAACATGGCTGGACCAATTAATTTAAGTTTTCAGCATTTTTGAATAAATCTTATTTATACATATTAATGGTTCTATTCTTGTTTATAAATAGAGATGGTGCATCCCGATAACATGGCAAAAGAATTAGTTGCGCCGATTTCCTCGAAAGATGAAGGTATGCTCGTAAAGTCGGTTGATGTCGGCGGTGACTTTAACAACAAGCAAGACTTTGATGATCGTGAAAGCATGATCGCATACATTCGTAGGACGGCTATTGAGCTCGGCGTCGGTGTAAATATCAGGAGATCGGATAATGGGTCGGATAGAAGAAAAGCTTTTGTAATTTTAGGGTGCGAAAGAAGCGGAAAATATCAAGCACCTCTACGGAAGTTAAAGAAAGACGAGACCGGTACTAGAAGATGTGAGTGCCCTTTTAAGATTGGTGGTTACATGTTAGTTTCCAAGAAATGGAGATTACCGTTCGTTGTGGTATACATAACCACGAAATGTGCTCAAAGCTACAAGGTCATCCAAGTGTATGCCGGCTCAAGGCGAAAGAGAAGACATGTATAGCCGACATGACCTTGAACCTTGTCCAACCGAAGAATATACTTGCGACGTTGAAACGGAAAGAACCCGAAAATGTTGCAAACATAAAGCAAGTGTATAACATTCGGTATCAAACGAACAAGGCAATTAGGGGAGATAGGAATGAGATGCAACAACTGTTGAAAGTGTTGGAGGACAACGTTTACGTGTCTCGGTACAGATATCGCGATGATGGAATTACGGTCCGAGATATTTTTTGGACTCATCCGGATTCCATCAAGTTGTTCAACACGTTCTCGACAGTGCTCATTATCGATAGCACCTACAAGACAAACAAGTATCGTCTTCCATTGTTTGAGATGGTTGGCGTTACGTCTACGGATAAGACATATGCCGTCGGCTTTGCCTTTTTGGAGTGTGAGAAAGAGGACAATTTCACGTGGGCGTTGGAGACGTGTTGGTCACTTTTGAAGAAACATGTTCAAATGCCAAAAGCAATTGTTACGGACCGCGACAACGCCTTGATGAATGCGGTTGCAAAGGTCTTTCCTTCTTCCAATGCACTACTTTGTCGATTTCACATAACAAAGAATGTGCGAAGTCGGGTTAAGACCGCGGTGGGTGCGAAGCAAGTGGAGTCGGAAGACGGAAAAGTGGTCAAGTCGGGTGACATTATAGAGAAAATTATGGATGCATGGACTCATATTCTAAATTCTTCCACAACGGAATTATATGTCGATTCGGTCATTAAATTCCAGAAAGTGTGTGAACGGTACCCCGCTTTGTTGAAATATGTTGAATCCACCATTCTTGATCAAGTGAAAGAAAAGATTGTTTGTGCGTGGACCGATAACGTACGACATCTTGGAAACACTACCACCAATAGAGTTGAGTCGGCACATGCCACTTTGAAGAATTGGTTGGGAAATAGCAAGGGGGATTTATGTCGGGATTGGGACTCCGTGCATCTAATGATCAAAAACCAACACAATGAGATACAAACCACTTTCGGTCGGAGCATCACAGTTTTGGAACATCGGTTTAAAGGTAACTTCCTCTACTCTCGATTGATCGGCAACATGTCTCGGGCGGGCTTGGGCTATGTTTTTCACGAGGCCAACCGAGCCGAAACGGTAGGTTCCGATAGTGCAAAGTGTGGTTGCACTATTGTGAAAACCTACGGTCTTCCTTATGCTTGTGCCATTGCTAAAAAGTTGAAACTAGGTGACCCAATACAAATTGACGAAGTTTGCCCTCATTGGATGAGACTTAGTTTTGATGATGATGCTTGTAAGGAAGGAGATAAACCCGATATCTCTATTTTGGCCGAATTGGAAGCGATTCAAAGTGTGTGAACCGGTTAAGACAAAGGGTGCTCCGAAGAAGTTGAAGCCTACACCAAATGACAACTCAACAACTCGGTATCCTTCGTATTATGAGCACGTTGACCAAATCTTTCCGGAGTCTCCGACTCCTAAATCTCTACGAAGTGTCGTGAAAGGAGCTCGCATTTCCAAACCGGCTCCGGCACCGATTCCACGAGATGCGACTCCGACTCCAACTACACGTATGATTTCCTTTATTGACGAGATGCCGATTTTTATGCACAAGCATATCGACGGTATAATCGATGTTGTAGGGGATGGTAATTGCGGTTACCGAGCCGTGTCGGCTATACTCGGTAAAGGAGAGGAAGGCCATGCACTTGTACGTCATCAACTTATCCTAGAGTTGGAGACGCATAAAGAAGCATACTTGCGTCTCTATGGAAATCAAGAAAATTACAACAAGGTTCACGAGTCACTTGTTCCGTGGTTGAGTGGTCCGGCACCGGTATTATGCGCCTACGATATGGTGTGTATCGACTTGACGAGATACGGATTTTCGGAAACCTTTTTCCCACTACACACCGCACCTCCGTCGAATCCAAATGATCGTATCATGTGCATCAGATGGCTTGCGAAATCAAGACATTTCGTACAAGTTATCTTGAAACCCGGATGCCCGATACCACCTAAATCACCGCAATGGGCGACGCATGCAACCGCGATTGCCGAGTCTTGGCCGGATAATTTTGTCGAAAGGCAGCTTGAATTCGAAAGATTGCACTCAATTGAAAAGTCATCAAATGCGGAAAAATCGAAAGTTCTAGCTCCAATAGATTTAGACGGAGAATTTTGCTTTAACTCTTTTGTATAAGCATACGACACAATGTACATTATTGAAGTGAAATATATTGTATTTTTATCCATATGTCTTTTTAATACACTTACGAATTTTATTGCACTGCATAAGCTGCTCAATTCTGGTTTAAAATTGTATCAGTAAAACATTCTGATTTGCAGATCCGGCCAACTTCCGGATGTGCACATCCGGAAGTAATATTGGTAGGGTTTGCCCGGATTTGCACATCCGGAACTAACTTGGGTAGAAATAACTTTACCCTAACTTTTTTATAAATTAGGGGTTTCATTTGATATCTTTCACAAAACCTCAAAATGTCTCAATTGTATCAAATCAAATTCCGTTGGTATGCCGCAAGTGTCTCCTTCACCGACGGCAAAACACGCGGTCAAAAGTTTACGATAACGAGAGACATCCCCCTCGACCAAATCATTGACGACATCGAACATCTCCTACCTTACGGAGACAAACGGAAGGTTGCGAAGCTTCAGTATCGTTCACCTTCGGTTGACAACGAAGGGAACGTCGCTTACATCCTTGTTGAGCTCAAGAACCAAGACGATGTTAGAGCGATGTGGCAAACTTATTTGGGTTACGAGGAACAATTCCCGATCGAGTTCGAGGCGACCATCAAAATCCGAAGAACGGTCGGTGACATCTTAGAGATGTGCAAGCGTCCACCGGGCTATTGATCTTGTAATATTTAAATTTCTGTCGATCCCATGCCGATTTTCTCAATGTAATCCCGATTTTATTTTATGAATGTGAGAAACATTTCTGGTTTTGGTGTTTTGCTTCAGCATTTGTTCCGGATTTGCAAATAAGATCTTTTACCGGATGTGCACATCCGGGAAAAAATGTAAATTTTAAAAAAATTGGTGCGTCCGGATGTGCACATCCGGAATAAAGGGGCAAAACCGAAAATTCAGTTGGTGCCTAAAAAACAAGGGTGGTGTAATAAGAAATACTCTAATTTTAACATCTTGTGATTTGCAATTTAATAACACAACAGAAAGATGATGACAAAGATGAGGTATTTCTTAGGGGTGGTAAAATGGATGGATTGAAAGGATATGAATTGGATTGTTAATGGATAGATCAAAACAATCCATTAATATATTCCCAATCCATTAAAATTTTCTTACAATTATCTAATCCAATCTATCCGTTAAAAATAAAATTCATCCAATCCATCCATTAACATATTTTTAATGGAGGGATTATCATCCATCCATTTTTTTTTTTTGAAAAAAAGTCGTTTTTTTGTTCGGAAAAAAAGTCGGTTTTTTTCAGGGAAAAAAATAAGTTTTTTTTCGGAAATAAAATTGGCTTTTTTTTTAGGAAAAAAAAGTCAATTTATTTTTAGAAAAAAAAAAGTCAATTTTTTTTCAAAAAAATAAATCGATTTTTTTTTGAAAAAAAAAAATCGATTTTTTTTAGAAAATAAATCGGCTTTTTTTCAGGAAAAAAAGTCAGGTTTTTTTTAAAAAAAAAACAGTTTTTTTTTTCAGAAAAAAAATCGGTTTTTTTTTGGAAAAAAAATATAAGTTTTTTTTTCAGAAAAAAAATCGGTTTTTTTTTTTAAAAAGAATCAGTTTTTTTGTGAAAAAAAAAACAGTTTTTTTTTCTAAAAAAAAAATAGTTTTTTTTCGGAAACAAAAACAGTTTATTTTTAGAAAAAAAAGTCAATTCTTTTTTTGGGGAAAAAAAAAGTCAGTTTTTTTTTCAAAAAAAAAAGTCGATTTTATTTTTTGGAAAATAAAATCAGTTTTTTTTCGGAAAAAAAATCGGTTTTTTTGGGGGAAAAAATTCATTTTTTTTTTGGAAAAAATAAATTCTTTTTAAAAAAAATAATCCATTTTAATTATTTTTTAAAAAATAAATCTAATGGAGATAAAAATAATCCACTGGATCTTTAAAATATATTGGATGGATTGAACCAATCCGTGCATATAAATGGATGGATTTATTCCAATCCATTAACTTATTTTTTATGTCGTGAATGAATTGGATGGATTTTTTAATAGATGGCTTGGATGGATTTTGTCTTAATGAATCAAATTGCCACCTCTAGTATTTCCTAAAGTATCTTATGCTAAAAGTGTTATTACTTTAAGGTGTTTGGTAAGATTTAGAGAGTGATTATAAAGCTCTTCAAAAAATTAGTGATCAATCACTTGAACATCACAAAATTTTGGAAAAAGAGATTGCTGTTTTGAAAAATAAAAATGATTTTGTAAAATCTCAAACATTTCAATCTTCCAAAATGAGTGAAAAATAGTAAGAGATGATTATAATGTTGGTGAGACTTTAGTTAAAGCTCATGATCTTAAAGTTTTATGTTCTTATTATTTAAAAGAATGTCTCAACAAAATAACTTTTCCTAAGTTGAACATGTGGAAAGACAGAGAAACTTCTAACAACTAATCAAAGAATACTCAAGAAGATATGGGTATCTAAAAACAAAAAAATGTTTATATTGAAGATTATGTTTAGTAACAAAGTTGAAAAATTAATTTTGGTACCTAGACAATAATCGCAGTACACAACGGGAGGAAAAGTTTATGTTATAAAGCCTCAAGATGAAAGACGGAGGCACCATTGGTTGTAAAAGAAAGTACAAGGGCGCGATAATAAGATCTAAAATAGTTGTTAATAGTTCTTTTCCCTCTTTTAACAACTTGATTTTAGATGAATGAATAGTACATAATCTATTAAGTATAAGTCAATTAAGCTATAATGTTTATAATGCGTGCTTTAATGAAAAAACATGTAAGTTAATTTGTCAAAAAGATGGATATGTCATCTTTAGTAGTATAAAGAGAAACAACATTTGTAAAATCAAGTTTTCTGTTCTATGAAAGTAAGAGGTGAAGTGCCTTATGTCAGGGTGTCAGGGAATGAAGAGTCGTGGCTTTGCCATAGATAATAAGGGAAAGCAAGCTTGAGTTTAATCTCAAAGTATAACAAGCTTAATATTGTGAGAGTTTTCCTAATATGAAGTGTCAATCATGCACTCTTTGTGAGGCATGTCAAAAAGAGAAACTTATGAGAAAAATCTTTTAAGTCTAATTCATTGTTTCCTTATACCACTAGAACTTTTACACATTGATTTGTTTAGGCCATTGAAAATTGCATTATGCAATAGTAAAAACTATAGACTAGTCATTGTAAATGACTTTAGGAGATGTACATGTCTAAAATTTTTTAGACATGAGGATGAGTCTCATTTTATGTAGTTACTAATATGTAAACTAGTGCAGGTTGAAAAAAATTTAAAATATTACTACATAAAAGACATTTTACATTAGATGAAATAGGTTTTTCACATTGGTTGTTCTTCTGAGGTAACATAGGGTGTTATGATAAGTCTATCACATTTTGCATTGGGCAACAGGACAGGGTGAAAAATAACTTATCACTTCACTCAGTAAGTGAAACCAAAGGGATATCTAAAATTTTCACCACCGTCATCAAGTGTAACAGAAGGGATTGTCATTTCTTTTCACATCAGACGATCTGATAACCGATGGGATAATCTTGTTTTTCACTTTGGTAAGGTGAGTAAGGGTGGAAAACGGGAATGTCTGCCCAATTTAGGCATGCCCAACAAAAGCCCGCAAAAAATGGAGCAGATATAATTGAAGGTGCAAGTGTAAAATCGTGGCTTGCCACACAAAAAAGTGAGGGAAGAGTTGGGAAAGTCCGTGGGCATTACACATTTTAAGTCTAAAAATGCAAAAATATTATGTAAATACACACACCTACAAAAGCTCATAAAAAAGTTGGGTGGAGACATTTGATGGTCCGGGCCTAAATCCTTGACCTGCCCCGAAAAAAATGTAAGCAAAACAGGCATGCCCGGAAGGACCGGTCCGTTTTCCACCTCTACAAGTGTGTAACCAAGAGGAAAGGGGGTAAGATGTAGCTTTTCACATCAGTTTTGAAGTGTGACCGATGTGAAATCTCTTGTATTTTTAAAATATAATTTTTATGCTTATTGTAATGAAGATGGTGATCTAGATTATTGTAATATGGATGTTACTCACTTAAAGATTAATGATTTCTCTGCTGATTCAGATGGAAAAATTGAACACCTTATTGGAGATGAAAGTTTCAAGAAATAAAACTTACGAATATTTTTTATTTAGTTATTTCTTAGAGTAAGTTTTATGTAACATTTTGAATTTTATGTTCCAATAATGAAATGTGCTAGCAGTTACATGTTTACATAATTTATTTTTAATTAACTTATATGTTTAAAGTGTGCTTATAATTCATTGTTACAATTTTTTAGAATGAAAATTGACACTAACACTAGTAATGAAGATACTTGTCTCACTAATAATGCAAATACTCACACAATTTTCAAGTATAAATGTATATCTCTTTTTTAGTGAAGCAAAAACTGATGTCAGTATCATATTTGGCACTTCCAAATTAATTCAAGGCTCCAGAAGAGTACCAATGTGTTTTTATGTAGGGGAGCAACATTACACACTAAAAATGCATCATATTTCTCGGCTTGTACTACACTCATATCAATATAATTAAATCACATGCCATTATAAACTAGAAGTATATAAATAATAATAATAAATTTCTAATTTGACATGATTGGTTGGGTCATCCTAATTATATAATGATGTGAAAAATAAATAAAAATTCATGCGCTCATCAATTAAAGATCTATGAGATTATTCGATTTAATAAGTTAATGCAGCTTTTCCTCTCAAAGGATGTTGATAATTTGGCCATCATCAACCGAAATTGGAAATTAATATATAAATTTTTTAGAGTGTATACATGGTTATATTTGTGGGCTAATACATCCTTCAAGTGGACCATTTAAATATTTTTGTGGTTTTAATTTCTGCATCAATTAGATGGTCACATGTTTGTTTGTTGTCAACTCGTAACTAGGCAATTGCGATATTGCTAGCTTAACTATAACTAATTCGAATTACAACTCACTTCCCTTATCACCCTATCAAGAAAATAGTTCTTGATGATGATGCAAAATTTTCATCTCAAACATTTAATGAGTATTGTTTTTAGTGGAATTGACATTAAATATCCAGTAGCACATGTTCATACACAAAATAGACTTGCGAAATCATCTATTAAACGTATAAAATTAATTTCAAGAATGCTTATCATGAGATGGAAATTCCCGATTTCTACTTAGGGACATGCAATTTTGCATGCTGCAACGTTGATTCACATCAATTTAACAAGTTATCACACATCTTCATCATTACAATTAATTTTTGGTCAAGAACCTAATATTTATCATATAAGAATTTTTGGATGTGCAATGTATGTTCTAAGTTCTCTACCATACTGCACTAAGATGGGTCCTCAAAGCAGGCTGGGAATATATGTTGGATATGAATCTCCATATATTATAAAGTATCTTGAACCAACAACAGTTGATTTATTCACTGCTAAATTTTTTGATTGTCATTTTGATGAATCAAATTTCTCATCATTAGGGGGAGAGAATAAGAAGTTGTAAAAATAGATCAATTGTAATAAATTATCATTGTATCACTTTGATCCTCGAAAAAAATTATGTGAACTAGAAACTCAAAAGATAATTCATTTGAAAAGCTTAAAAATTAATTACTAAGTGCATTCACTGATCCAAAAAGTGTGATTAAATCATATATCCATCAGTTAATGCTCCAATAAAAATGGAATTGGGATGACATGCAGACCCAAACCCGCGGGGCCCACCCGCACCCGAATCCGAGTCAACGGGTGAAAACCCGGGTTGACTGGGTTCGGGTGCCACCTGATATTTCGGGTGCGGGTTTGGGTAGTGTGAAACCCGCACCCGAAACCTGAAACCACACCCGCTTAGACATGAAACTACATAAGTGCCCCTAAATATATATGTAGACTTTAATTTTAATTGTAATGTTAAGATGTTGAAGACCTTAATTTTAATTATAATGTTACCAAACTTGATGGAAAGTTGTAATTTAATTCCTTAATTTTGCCACCCGAATAGCCTTTGGGTTTGGGTTCGGGTTTGGGTGGTGATTTTGGGTGCGGGTTTGCGTAGTGTGAAACCCGCACCCGACCCGACCCGTTGCCATCCCTATATGGAATTCCATATTAGATAATCTAATAAGACGCAACCACACATGAAGAGTGGCAGGCCAACTGATTCCAAAGATGAAAATCCTCGAACAAGAAAGGGAGCTAAGAATAAAGATGGTATGAGCGGGGATATAGAAAATCTATGAGGGTATACATTCTTTTCCATGTTTAGCTTTCCTAATTCACTTTTAACATGTTATAAACATACAGAAAATATTAATATGAACGGTCCTATCCATAAAACATAAGCATAAAATAATTATTTAGGAAAAAAAG
Organism: Lathyrus tuberosus; assembly: GCA_022829125.1. Classification (NCBI taxonomy): domain Eukaryota; kingdom Viridiplantae; phylum Streptophyta; class Magnoliopsida; order Fabales; family Fabaceae; genus Lathyrus; species Lathyrus tuberosus. Next base: position 10,323,152 of record JALAZF010000034.1, read on the forward strand.
ATTATTAATATCCAAGAAATTGGCAGAACTACGAGACTTGGCAAACTTCTCCCAAACTTATTTCTCAATAAAATTATAATTTTACACTTGGATGTTCACGATCAGACTTAGGTTTTGTAATGTAATCACACGTGAGTTGTAACATAAATCCCCTCCAATGCTCACCAGCATAAAAAATTTACTTTTTCTTCAACTTTAATCATCAATAGACTCAAAATTCGACTACAATTACATCAATAAGTATGTATTAGTAATCATAAAAAATAGGCAAAATACTCTTTTTGGTCCTTTAACTATACCCTTGGGTTGAGATTGGTCCCTTAATTTTTTTCGTGTCAGATTAGTTCCTTAACTCTCAAAACGTGTCATGTTAATTAGTCCTTTTTGTCTAATTAGCCACAAAAAAAATTCAAAAATTGATCGCTAAATTCATCGCTAATTAGACAAAAATGGCTAACATGACATGTTTTAAGAGTTAAGGGACTAATCTGACACGAAAAAAAATTAAGGGACCAATCTGAACCCAATGGTATAGTTAAGGGGCCAAAAAGGGTATTTTTTTTCTTAAAAAAATATTATTGAATCATCAATACAACAAAAAAAACACTTTAGCCTCAGTTGCAAAGGTTATTTAATCTTAACTACAGAGGCTAGATAATGAAAAGAGTCATTAAGACTCGCCACATTAACCCTCGATTTTGAAATAACTGAGGGGTAAAGTGTTCTTCACATGGGTTCGATCCCTAACTTCTGCGTTTTTATTATTTTTAGAAATGGATGGTGCGCCTCACATTTCCTCTCATTTGTTTGAGAAACCTTGGTAATAGAGATCAATTATTACTTCAGTTTATAATAATAACCGAGGTGAAAATATTTTTATTTAATTTTTTTATTTTTCTATATTTTGGTTTCAACCTGTATTACATAATCACATTTTAGCCATTTCTGAAAGAGAAACACTGTACCTTTTGCCCATTTCTCAAACAGATACATCGTACCAAAAATATTATTTGCTTACACGATTTGCAAAGCCAAAATGGCACATGTACACCTTATGATTTTACAACAAAATAAAACTAAAACAAATGATTAACCAACAAAAGCAATAACCAAAATACAAAGTCTTGTAGGTCGTCCAAAAGTTATCTTTTGTGATTTGTCACCGGTCGTTAAGCACCAATAATTTAAACCTCATTTGAAACCAATTAATATCATCAATAACAACAACATTAAATTTTTAGTAAAAAGAATACAAAAAGATAAATGAGTTAATATATATTACTAAGTGATATAAAACATTTACTTCCTAGTTTTCCCATATCCCTTTTTAATAATCATGACGAATAGCATGCACATCATCATTAGAATCATTTTCTTCATATGAGAGATGTATGTGTGTTGCGAAAGAGGGAGTATCAAAATTTAAATCTTGATTTTCATCACTATCAGGAATATATTTTCCTTGTAGAATAATTGACCATTTTGTGTTAGAAGGATCAATGACATAAAAAACTTGTTTTGCTTGGGATGCCATGATGAATGGTTTGTTCGTATAAGTCATCTTTCGAAGATCAACCCATGTGAATCCTAATTCATTAGTTTCTTCACCAGTGTTACTATCAATCCACCATCATTTAAATAAAGGCACTTTAAAAGTAACATAATCAATCTTTATAATCTCCTTAATAACCCCAAAGTACGCTCTAGATGTGTTTACCTTGAAAATTGGTAAACAACTGTTGATCTTCTAAAACAATAAAGTTCTAGTAACTTACAGGATCGATCAGATTGATCCTAGGACATGTGTTGTATGTGTATTTAGAATATTTCACGATTTGGTAAAGTATGCCTTTCGACAATGCACATAAATAAAAAAAGGTGTTTGAAGTGTAAAGGAAAGCGATAAAGATCAAAGAAATACCTAAGTCGAACAATACATCAAAGGAAAGAAAAGGCTGAATGTAAAGGTTTGGTAAAAGCTGGAGTTAAATGCTGGAAAGGAATGCATAAAAATCTTAAAATGCAGAAAGATAAATGCTTGAAAGTAAAGGCTTTTTAATGTAAAACTTCAAAGTAAAGACTTGGTAGTGTAACTGACTTGAAAGGTAAAAGTTTGTGAAAAAGATTTCAGAGTAAAGAATCTAAAACAGAAACTTCAAAGTAAATTGCATTGTAATAAAGGATAATGGTGATTACAGTCACATACATTCTCACTTCACTTGTTTCTCGACACACTGGATACTTTGAGTGAATATAGAGTTACTTGTACAAATATGATTTTTCACACTATTCTAATTCTAAGACTAACCTATTTATAATACTCTAAAGTAACCACCATCTAACGGTTTTACTCCTAGAATACGCCACTTGGCACTTCACATGTCTTCAACTACTGGATCTTCGCCACCTGTCCTTTTTTCAAATTCAAATAGTAGAACTTCCCTCCACTATCTAGTTGTAACTGCAGCGCATTATCCATAGCAGTTTTATCCTGTCGAATTGATTCTTTGAACTTAGAAATATTTAAAGTCTTGAAATCCTTCTATTCGACTCAAGCTTTCAACGAACATGGTCGAAGGCCTTCTAGTTGAAGCCTTCTTCTTTAGCTTATTATTTTAAAGAATAACTTCCTTTAAAGCCAAATTGTTTGAAATCTTATAGCGTCGAAATTAGGAGCTAACAAATTGCCCCCTAAAAATGTCCTTTCGCCAGTGTTGGTAGGAAGGTCATTTTTTGATAAAACAATTTTCGACGCCTTCTCATCCAACTATGGAAGATATGGTCATAACTGACTAACCCACGATATGGAAACTATTCAGTTTCTCTCAACCATGCTTATGACGTCATATCATGATGGCAAATCTTCAAACGTCTTTTTAGTCGTATTCGCGAACAGTTTTCATCATCACCTTTCTTGGGATTAAGCATTTACAGTCTGCTCACAACCACTACCATCCAACGATTTCAAAAGAGGACACGCGTCCCACTATCGCATTTGTTTTAACGGTGGATTCATAATCACTTCGTCTTCCAAACGCCTATAAATACCCTTTTTCCTCCAATTTTACGAACTTTCGCATTCTCCAGCCTTTTTGCAACTTATTTCTTTGTTCTTCAAACTCTCTCAAGGAAACCCAGAACGCACTCTCATTTTCTCTTCAACTTCCAACAATGGCGTCTTCTCAAACCATTCCCCAAGCAACGAAGGGTCAAAAAGGTAAAGGCACACCGTTCAAACAAACCCTTCCGCCATTTGCAAACATTCCAGGACCTAAAGTGGTGAAGAACCAACAATTTATGCCAGAGCCCCTTCTTGCGGAAGCAAGGAGTATTTACGAGTCTCAGGTAATGATCCCTCTCATTGTTTCTGATACTCCTTATGCTCTAGGTGGCCCCTTAGTTGATGTTAAAGCCACTGATGAGAAGCTTAGTGAGTTCTTTCTCTCATACAGTAAATCAAGACCCTTAGGGCAAAAGAGCAACCCTAAAGAAAATGAAGCTTCCCTTGATAAACCCATTTTGACTAAGATGGATCTTAGGTATCTTCACGATGGTACCAGATTGGTAAGAGCTGTTAACCAGTTAAAGGACTTTGACCTTTGGCTGACCAGAATGGAAAAGGTCAAAGCTGATCATTGGAAAACCATTGGAATCTATGATCTGCTTATGCTGTCGAAGACCAACATTCCTTATTGTTTGAACCAGCTGGCAGCATCACTCTATTTTTTGGATAGTACCCACTACACCTTTCATCTTCCTTGTGGGATGGTTACTCCCACACTCTTCGACCTTTCTGCCGTTGCAGGTCTTCGACCAGATGGTATTTCATACGATCCTGATACTAATGTAGAGGATACCATAGGGATCTCTGACTCCAAGCTCACATACACCCACTTCATAAACCACCACAAACGCGATACTGACGAAATAACCGACAAGGAACACATTGCATTCCTCACTGTATGGTTATCGAGGAATGTATTTTGCTCCAAATCCCTGCAGGTGGCCAAGAAATATCTCACTCTGGCCAACCAGCTTCATAACAACAAAGGAGTTTGCCTTAGTGAGTTGATTCTGGAAAACCTCTATGAGTCTCTCAGCGAAGGGGCAGTTCGACTCAAAGACTTGGAGGCCCAGGGTACTGTTCACTTGAATGGCCCCCTCTGGCTGCTTCAATTGTGGCTTAATGCAACCTTAGAAGCTAGCCTTCCCAGAAAAGGGCAAGTCAATGAGGACTCTACTGAGATCAAAGAAAGGAGGGTCGAAGGTACTCTCCTGGTGAAACTCACACCTACTGATGATGGGGAAACTCTCAAAGGAGCCTTCTCCAGTTACATTATGATGTTTGCCAAGCGCTATGACTTCACACCCAGTATGGCCCCTTTCGTTGAAAGAAACTGTGGACCTTAGTGGTTTACAAGGCCATTCACTGATTCCTCCAGCAAACTCGACGCCGATTCTGTTTTAATCTGGGAAGCTTTTTTGATTCCTAGATTTATAATTCAGAGGTTGAATCTTGGAAGAGACATGGCAACCTTGATTGCTTACCAACCAAATCTTGTCTCTCGACAGTTTGGGTTGGCTCAGATTTTCCCCAAGTGTCTGTATGGGAAGAAAGGTCATGTAGTGCTTCACACTGCCAGTTTTGATGAGGGAAGTGCCGCAGTCGCTTTCGACCGGTGGAACATGAGAAAAACAACTCTTTCCCCCGTGCACTTTCGACCCACATTTTTTTGCACTAAACCATTTCACCACTGGTGGTCGAAGTATTACAGTGAACAATTTCTCGATGTTGCTGCCTTCTCTTCCTTAATTGACCAAGCTTTTCTTGATGTGCAGGAGAAGACCAAGAAGAGTAAGTTCATTCATGTCAAATAAATTTAGGCATTCCAAAAGTACTTTGAAACTGTCTATCGACCAGATGATCTTAGTCGAACCGTTCGTGAGGCTGCTGTCACTTTGAAGGAGAAATTTCTACAAAAAATGGATCAGTTGAAAATCCCTTCAAACGTTCCTCTTGAGAAACGTTATGAGGTGGCTTTTGAACTCTTTCCTCCAAAGTTCCCTCGACTGCCTAACGCTGATTTTGTAGTGGAACTTGCCCCCCATTTCTAGACTGGTTTGTCTGTGGTGAGCACCTAAAACTCATTCGACAGCAGTCTTAACCGAAAGCCCAACAGGTGGTTGCAACTAAACATACGTTGGACAGTTTCAAAGGACACCTTCATATAGGGGTCGAGGATGTTCGTGTCGAATACGAAATATATGAAGGTTTGAGGCCCTTGATTTGTGATTTTTTAACTAATCACTCAATTATTAATCTTGTAATAATCATCTGTCTTTCAGCTATGGCCAAGAAGACCGGCTCATCGAAGGGTGTTGCAGGAGTCAAAAAAGAGACTGAAAGCACAAAGGTATTTTATATCCCTTGCCTGCATCTTCTTGTGTAATCAACTTCTAATATTTGCATCACCTTTTAGGCTGCTCGAAAACCTCCAACGCCTTCAAAAAAGGGCAAGAAAGGAGCTCAAGCAGTTGTCCCTCCAGATACTGATGATGAGTCCCCTGAGGAGATAGTGGTTAAAAAGAAAAGGAAGCTTACCAAAGCTTCTGGAGCCACCACCCAATCTTCCTCAAAGGCCGCCAAACTTCTTGAGAAGACACCTGCTGAAAGTGGTGTCAAGAAATAACTCTCTAGGGTTGCGTCAAAAACGACTGCTGGTGATCCTAAGAGTGCAAAATCAAGTCCTGACGCCGCAGCTGTACAGGTATGCATACTATCTTTATTCATTATTTGAATTCCCTACTCAAATTTCTCCTAATCTTATTCTCTTTACTTGTGGTTTTCAGGCTGATGTAGGTGGTTCTGACCCACCACACTCTTCCTTCAGCTTTGCAACAACTCTGCTGAATAGCCAAGGTGAGCCAACTTATCACCCTACCTCTGACCTTGGTTCTAGATATAGTTCACTAAGTGAAATTAACTAACCTATCCCTCTTACAGTTCCTCCTCCTGAAGCAGATGAAACAAACAAGAATTCGCCTGCTAGGACTAACACTCAACAATCTCAGACCGATGGCTCTGATCATGAAGAGGATGATGTTTCTCACCAACAACCTCTCGACCAAACAGAGACCATTGGCATGGACATAGAAGGGAGGCCACCTGAAGCAGAAGAGAAGGAAGTTGAAGATGATGCAGACCAAGAAGAAGAGATGGAAAGGACTGAGCAAGATCAAACCCACACACCTGTGGCTGAAACAGGTTCTACCAACAATCCAACTCCTAGACCTACAATCACTTCGACTGCTGGAGGACCCCAACTGGAGACCCAATGGATGCCCTCAAATGGTCGAATCCTCGAGAGTATGCCAGGATAATACTTGGGAAGAAGTGCAGCTCTTCAGGCACCAGCCTCGGTACTTCGACCAGCTCTGGGCGTCCAGCTCCAGATAATTTTGCCAGCCCTATCCTTCAAAAAATCAAGGACAAATTCTTCAAGGGAGACATCCACAATGTCTTACTTTCAGATCGAACTGCTCCTCTCTTTCTGAAAGATAGCCTCCAAAAACTGGACCTTTCGACTCTTAGCAAAGATGTTTATGAATTCCTTGTGGAGCTAACTGCTTTAGTAAATCAGATGTCTGAGGACTTTAAACTCCTTCCCAAGATCCAAGACAACATTGAAGTCACAACTGGACTGGAACATGCAGCTTGGGATGAAGCACATGCATCAGAAGCTAGGGTCGAAAGTCTAGATATTGACCAACAGAAAAGGCAGGCAGAAGTGGAGTCGAACCAAAAGAACATTGATGACTGGAAGCAGCAAATTGAAGAGCTGCAAAACAAGATCTCTAACGCTGAAAAGCGCAACCTGGAGCTGAAAGGCTTCGACGACACTGAAATGGCCAGAGAGCTGAAGCGCACCATAGACTTCCTTGACAAAGCCCAAATGCTTGAAAAGGAACTTTCAGCAGCCAAACTCAACAAAGCTCTATGTGAGAAACGCCTTCAGAATCACAAGGTCAACTTTCTTGAGTTAAAGTCGAAGCTCCCTTTCTGATTGTCCTATGATTTCTTGTTTGTAGTTCCATTTTTTATTCATCATGTTTTATGGTCCCTTTGAGGCCCCATGTAAAGACAATCTTAATGCCCTATGGCCTTCATCTAAATCCTTCTATTTACTATTAGCTCTTCGACTTGTAAAAATTTCTCTTAAACTTTGCTAATCTTTGTAATTAAAGTACTCTGCCTCTTTTCTTGGAAATCATGAAATTAGCGCAGTTTTTTAACAGCTTAGTGTTCCAACGACACAAGTTTCTATTTCATAAAGGAACATTAATAGTGCAACCCTAGGGTATATTCCCAAGGGTTATTTCACGTATTTCCATCGTTGACTAGCCAATCCTTACAAAGCCTTGCCTTTATAAAACCCTCTTCACTCTTGGGATATTTTGCACCTAGTGAAGCAAGCATGAGTACTTCCTCAAAGAAGGCAATGACCAAGAAGGTGGCTGAGGAGGCAAAGAAAGTTGAGGCAACAATTACTGCCCTCAATAACACTTCAACTGGAGCAACATCTCGCGCCAAGAAGAGAGAAACCAAGATGAAGGCACCCAAGAAAGGACATCCCAAAGCACCAAACTCTGATGATGAAGCTGACGAAGATTATGTTGCCTTCCTTAACTCTATTAATTGGAGAGACTATGAATGACCTTTCTCCTGGGTTTCATGTTATTGTAATTGTTTTCTTCCATTTGTATGCCATTTTGGCCTCACATGGCCTATCTTGGCTTTTATAATCTGAATAAAACCTACGTTTTAATATAAATTTCTTATAAAATAGGCTTATATTTTTTCAAATATTTCCCATTTACCCTTAAGACTCTTAAATCATCCTCCATCTCTTGAATCTCATAAGCATTATTACTAAATGCCTTAATTATTTGAAAAGGACCTTCCCACTTAGGAGACCACCTCCCCAAAGTTCTAGTCTTTCGATCCATAGGTAAGATCACTTTCCACACTAGATCTCCAGCTGAAAAGGTTTTAATCTTGACCTTTTTGTTATAAGACTTCTCAACCCTTTTCTTTTGCCTTTTCAGCAACTCTAATGCATGGAGTCTTTCTTCATCTAAGTCTACTAATTCATCAAGCATCATATTCCAATAAGATTCAGATGGAATCTCATGATGCCTTTGAATCCTTATTGACTGAAGATAAATTTCCATAGGCAAAACTGCGTCATGACCAAAAGTCAGTCGAAATGGGGTAGTATTAGTTGCCTCTTTGGGGGACGTTCGACATGCCCAAAGTATTTAGTCCAATGTCTTGTCCAATTTCTTGGCCTTTTTCCCACATGCTTTTTTGTCAACCCAATAACTACTTTATTTGCTGCTTCGACTTGGCCATTAGCTTGAGCATAATAAGGAATGGACGTTACAAGCTTGAATCCCATTTCTTTAGCAAACTCTTGCATTTTTCGACCAGTGAAGACTGATCCTTGGTCTGTTGTAATTGTCTCTGGGATTCCAAACCTATAGATGATGTGTTTCTGGATAAATTCAATCACATCTTCTTGATCAACATTTGGTAATAGGAAAGCTTCGACCCATTTGGTAAAATAATCAATACCCACCAAAATGTACTTATGATTTTTAGATGATGCTGGTCGAATCTCTCCAACCAAATCCAAAGCCCATCCTCTAAAAGGCCAAGGTTTCACTATAGAGTGTAATTCACTTGCAGGGACATGTTGAATGCCAGCGTGAACTTGACATTCCTGACAACCCTTAGCAAATTCCCTACAATATTTTAAAATGGTAGGCCAATACATGCCTTGTCGAAACAACAACCATTTCATTTTATGGCCTACCTGATGTGCCCCACATGCCCCACTATGGACAATTGAAAGGGCTAAGTATGCTTCTGCCTCACTGAGGCACTTTAGCAATACTCCCTCAGGAGTCTTTTTGAATAATTCATTACCCAACAAGACATAACTTAAAGCTTGATACTTGATTTTCCTTTCTGTCGAAGGCATTGGATTCTTTAAATAATCCATTATAGGTTTTCTCCAATCCTTGTCAATTATACTATCAACTGCCAGAATTGTAAAATTGTCTTCATCAACATATCCAAGCTTAGTTTCTTCCAAATCTAATGGGGCTAATCCTACTGACACCACCCTTCCTCTAACTTCGACTTCGATTGCATCTTGTAATTTGTCTTTCAAAACTTTATACCCTGATGCAATCTGAGCCAAGTCATTAGCTACCTGATTTTCCAGTCTAGGGATGTGTCAAAAACTAACTGCGTCGAACTTTTTCAACAGTCGATTCACAACTACAAAGTACATAATCAAGTTTTCTTTTATGCACTTATACTCTTTGGTCACTTGTTTTATGACCAGTTCTGAATCTCCCATTATTTCGACATACGTTGCCCCCAATTCCAACAATACTTCAAGTCCAACAATTAAAGCTTCATATTCAGCTTCGTTGTTAGAACAACGACCTTCAATTTTATACTTAAGTGTTGTTGGAATTTTATTATGAGAAATAACAAGTACTCCTATGCCTGTCCCATCTTTGTGGCTCGACCCGTCGAAATATAACTTCCAAGGTTCCACATCAAGATAGTTCAGGGGGGTCTCATTTGTAGAATGGTCAGCTATAAAGTTTGCCACTACTTGTCCTTTAACAGCTTTTAAAGGCTTATAAGTTAAAGAATATTCAGTTAATGCTAATGCCCATTTTCCAATTCGACTATGCAAAATAGGTTTGGACAACATATGTTTAATAACGTCATAACGAGAAGAAACATAAACATCAACTGGCTTTATATAATGCTTCAATTTGGTACAAGAGTAATACAAACATAAACATAATTTTTCAATCATGCTATATCTAATTCCTACATCATTTAAAACTCTACTAAGGTAATAAACGGCTCTTTTGACGCCATCATCATCCTCTTGAGCTAACATGCTCCCTAAAGTTCTATTTGACGCAGCTATGTACAATCTCATACACTTATTACCACGAGGTGGTGAGAGAATAGGGAGGTGACTCAAGTATTCTTTGATCTTGTCGAAGGCTTCCTGATGAGCTTGCCCCCAGTCGAACCCATCCTTGCTAGCTCGAAGCAATGGTGAAAAGGCTTGCATTTTCCCACTTAAGTTACATATAAATCTCCTCAAGAAATTTATTTTGCCCAAGAGAAACTGCAATTCCTTTTTTGTTGATGGCGCTTTTGCTTCCATAATGGCTTTGGTTTTATTCTGGTTAATTTCGATCCCCTTCTTGTGGACCACAAAGCCTAAGAAGTCCCCTGCCTTCACACAAAAAGCACATTTGAGAGGATTCATTTTCAGACCATGCTTTCTCATCCTTTTAAAGGAATGTCGAAGATGGCTTATATGATCTTTTCCTGAAAATGACTTAACAACAATATCATCAATATATATTTGCATAAAAGTCTCAATAAAATCATGAAAGATAGAATTCATTGCTCTCTGGTAAGTTGCCCCAACATTTTTTAGACCAAAAGGCATCACTACCCATTCATAAGTGCCTAATGCCCCTGGACATCGAAAAGCAATTTTTGGGACATCTTCCTCAGTAATGAATATTTGGTTATAACCAGAATAACCATCCAGCATACTCAAGTATTCATGTCCTGCAGCAGAATCAATCAGCATTTCTGCCACAGGCATAAAATATTCGTCTTTAGGGGTTGTAGAATTTAGATCTCTAAAATCTATACAAACCCTTAAAGAACCATTCTTTTTAATGACTGGTACAATATTAGCTAGCCATTCGACATATCTAGCTGTACGGATGAACTTGCATCTAAGTAGCCTTTCAATTTCCTCTTTGATTTTGGAAAGGATTGTTGGGGCAAACCGTCTTGGATTTTGCTTGACTGGCTTTTTCCCAGGTATGATTGGCAACTTATGTTCAACAAGCTCTCTCCTCAAACCAGGCATTTCATCATAGTCCCAGGCGAAGCAATCCTTAAATTCCTTCAATAGTTGGACCATTTCGACTTTGAGTTGTGGGTCGAGACTAGCACTAATATAAGTAGACCTTTTTACCCCCCTTCACCCAAGTCAATTTCTTCCAAAGGATCTTGCGCCAACATTTTAATATTATCTGACAGTGGATCCTTTTCAAAACCTAAAGGCTCATTATCATAAACAGCATCCAGCCTTTGGTTTTGGTCTTCGATTTGAGGCCCATCAGGTGGCTCAGGTTCAAAGTCCTTACCAGGGCCTACTTCACAAATTTGAGTTTTGGCTTCGACAGCCATGTGGTTGTGTGCAGCCTCTAAGGCCGCTTGTAACTTAGATTTGGCCACATAGGCCGAAATTCTTTGTAGTGCGTCGAATTCAGTCATTGTTACTAAATTCACTTCCCCAGCCTGTGGGGTCAACTTCAGGCAGCCCATAGTATGGGACATTGCCTTTTTCTCCTACGACTTCTTTGTCCCATCGAAACCCCTCCAGTGGGTGCAAGTGTAATGAGCAGAATGCATGGTCATCTGGGGTGAAATCAAATTCTGCTGGAGTACAAGGCGCAATATGCGCCAAGTTTTTGTCGAACTCAACACCATCCACATGATTAACATGCACTTTAAAGTACCCTTGATCAGCTTCAATGTTTTCTACTATTCCATCAGGCCTCCAAATTGTTATTTGTTGGTGCATTGATGAAGGTACTGCCCCAATGCCATGGATCAATTCCCTTCCCATCAAAAGGTTGTAGTTAGCTTTGCTTTCGACCACAATAAACAAGGTGGGTCTTGTCACTGTACCCACAGTCAAGTCAACCTGTAAGACACCTAGAGTGGTCCCAATCTTCCCTTCATAGTTAGAGAGGACCATGTTGTGGGGTTTAAGATCAGTGTCGAATTTACCAATTTTACTTAGCAGAAAATGTGGCATTAAATTGACAGTAGCCCCACAATCCACCAAGATCTTATTTACAACCACATTCTCTACTTTCCCTGTAATGTACAGAGGTTTCAAGTGTCCCTTCATGGACTTAGTTGGTCGCTCAAAGAAAGCATTTTGTTCTTCGACACAACCATTGTTCATTACATAATAGCACACAGGTTGGTGTGCTGCCATTTCTGCCTCAGCGTTGGCATCCAAGTTTTCCACTTCAGTCACTCTGTCATATTCTCTTGACATTACTGACACTACGTTGACAATGATGTTTAAAGAAACATCAGAGTCTGAATCAAAATTGTGGGTCGAAGCTTCATCTCCAACTGCTTCAACTGCAAATTTATCAGCTTCTTCCTCCTTGGAAGTAAACAGCTTTTGGCCCACAGGCAGCTGGTTTATTATTTTCATGCCAACACCTTTATTGCTAGCTGGCAGAACATTAGTGCTGGTCTCCGTCGAATCTTTAGCCTGAGCTTCCCTTAAAGCCTTCCTTCGTCTCTGTTCCCGTCTCCACTGGGACCTGAACATAGGATTTTTTCCTTTGTAATTCTCAGAAATATAGGCAGCTTTGTTGGAGGACTTGAATTCTTTCCGGTACTCAATTGAAGAACCTCTAGCCACGTCGAAATTCTTCCATCTCTGTTTTCCTTTCCCTGGTGCTTCTACTGGTTTGACCCACTTTCCAGTTGGTACATCACTGCTAGGCTTGAAAGTAGCCTGCTTAGCCCTAGGCATTTATGGCCTTTAGCCATATTGTTTTTTATTAGCTTTCCTTGGGTCGAAACGCCTTGGCCTTTGAGAAGCTTTTTTCTCACGTCCAGATTTGGCTTCTCTCCCCGCTTGGATGCTATGAGCAACTTCTTTGTCGAAGATAGCGCTGCATCGAGGGCACATCATGGCTTCAGAGTTCTTCCCCTGGCACCTGTGGAGAAAATCAACAATGGTTTCATCCTCTCTGGGATAAGCTAGTTTGTTGCAGTCCTCTTGTTCGTCAATATCCATGGCCTGTCTGTTAGTAACTTCGACCATGTTTATGTTGACTTCATCTTTTAAACGCATTTTGGAGAAGTTGACATCAAGGCCTTCAGCAGCCTCGTCCATCTGTCTGAAACGATCAGCAATCTCTTTTGTATCCATCTGCAATTTTGATGCTTCAGCTTCAGCATGGGTCTCGACTGTAGTTTCAGTATCGAACCTTTGAACTTCAGAAGACGTGCTAAAGTAGTGTTCAGCAGCCATACATATCAAATGCTCAAGCTGGTAGTAATCCATTTCTTCAGCCTCTCTAATAAACACAACATCATTGGTAAGGTCCTCAGTAACCTCCACCACTATGGCATTTCTGCCAAGAGCTTTGTTGGTGCTAACACTATCCGAACTGCTGTTAGACAATTCAACCAGTTCGACCATGTTGACCTCCTCAGGCTCTGCGTAATTTGCTTTAGCTACTTCAAGGGGGTTGGTATCAATCTTCATCTGGGTCTTAGTCTTCTCCCTAAATTTGAGCCTTCCCTCCTGAATAGCATTCTGCACCAAATCCCTGAAAACAAAACATTGAGACATCTTATTGTCGCTCCCTGGATTTTCATCCAAGTACAAACGAGAAAGTGGCACCGAAATAGAGTTGCCAACAATGTGTATTTATCCCAAGAGAGGGAAAGGAAACACTGCGTAAACCTGAGGGAAAGGAAAGAGCATGGTCTTGCGACCAAGAGAACTGGGTTCGGGAGTCGGTTACGCGAGAGGAAGGTATTAGCACCCCCACGCGTCCATCGTACCCGATGGGATCCACGCTTGCTGCTTCAATCAAAGGGTATAAGGAAATAATACTGAAAAAAGAATTGCTAGCTGAAGAACTGGAAAAGGAAAGGAGAGAGAAAGAAAAACAAATGTAGGGAAAATAAAAGAAGTGCTCGAATGGGCCCTACCCCACTGCCTACGTATCTCATCGGGAACATGAGAATCAGAGTGACGTAGTTCCCCTCACCTAGGGAAAATTGTTTGTGTTTTTTAGTGGAAACGTCAGAGTGTGCGTCCCAGCAGTTAGGTGTTGCAGCTCGCTGTAGGGAGACTCAGGCGTTACCTGTTTGCGGTAGAATGAACTTGACGAGTCCTTAAGGAAAGAGTGAAGAGATGAGAAAAGAAATTGTTTATTTGTGTCTTTTAAGAAAGAAGTGTTTTGTTTATTGAATGTTTTGTAACTCGTATTGTATTTAAGTCCTTCATATAGGATCAAATGCCTCGCATATCGACCCAAGACGGGACGTATGCTAAACATTCTAAGGAAATGAGAGAAGACCCCTCACCTCCTTGTTCCCACATGAAAGGCCTAAATACAATAGGTGTTATGCCTTTATTAAGTGTTTTTTTACCTTTATTATAAGATGAGAGAGAGACTCAAAAGAGGATCAAAGGTGAAAACTAAGGGGGGACTAAGACACACCCTAGTGTTAGCATGCTTGGAGATCCTATGGTTAATGTGGTTTAACAAACCTACTTCTAAAAGAAAGAAGAAGAAGAGTAAAAGAAACAACTTACTTCCACAATGGAAGTTAAGTTGGTCTTAAAGAAGGGTGAAGAAGAAGTTATTCAAAGAAAGCATGTCTATGCTTATCAAAATCACAATTTGAATTATTAAAAGAAATAAGAGAGGATGAAAGAAAGAAGTGCATGTAGAAGCATATCCACACACTTACTTACCATTTGCACCTACATGAAAATGTTAGTTCAAAAACTATTCACAAAAAAAATCCTAAGTAGAAGAACTTGGTCAAACAAGCCAATGGAAGGAAATAATGAAAACAACAGCTATTACAACCCACATGCAACAGAACAGCAGTAAATTTAGCTTCATATACCAAACAGCAAACAACAGCTCATGTTCAGCATACAAAATGGGTGTAATAAGCATTTGGTAGCACATACTACAACATACATGTGTACAGCCAGCAATGAAAAAACAGGGGCAACATCCACTCACATATGATTCATTCATAAAAGAACAAACATGCTTCAAACCTTGCACATTATTCAATCAATCATGATCACAATCTCATTACAAATCACGGTGAACAATCCTTAAAAACAACATGGAATGATGCACATTGTAAGAGAATACACATTATTAAGCATGTGAACAAATTAAAACAAATGTGCACCTCTTGAAATAGAAAGCAAATGAACATGCACATAACAGTTCCAGCAACACAAACATCCATTAACAATTAACAAGCTCAATGTGTGTGCATTATGTGATCGTTGCATTAATTAATCAACCACGCAAACATAGACACTCATCGATTAATAATCAAAAGCCGTGTGTTGAAAAATCAAGTTCATACTGTGGAGTGAGTTAAGATATCTCAAAAATAATCCACCAATCATCAATGCATTGATCCATGAAGTTTAAACATGTTAAGGACCTCAAACAAGCAAGAAAATGCACAAAAATACATATTCTGTCCCAGAGTAACCGGTTAACAAACGGTGAGTAACCGGTTACTTAGTTGAAAATCAGACAATCTACGCAAAAAATACACAGAGTAACCGGTTAACAAACGGTGAGTAACCGGTTACTCTAGGTCAGTGGCCAAAAAAACTAGTTTCAAAAGCACTTTTCAGCAGCAAATTACTTCACACTTCCAAATGAAAATGTAATCAATTAGGCACGAAATTACATTGAATTACAGTAAACAAACATCAATTGAATCCAATTATCAACCACATCAAGAATCATATTCAAGCACATGAATCTAAATCGAAAATCCACAAAGATCTACATCGAATACGTTGCGAATAAGCTAAAAATACTGTAACTTTAGGGAAAACCAACCTACAAAGCGGAGACTTGCTTTGGTATTTGTTGCAAAGTAATCTTGATGCAGAAAATGAAATAAAACCAGAGATTCTTCAATCAATAGCCGAAATGCGTCGAAACCGAACGAAATCGCGAAAATCCACCAAACTCCAACTTGCACCAAAATAAATGGTGAGAAACCTTTGGATTGAAGAAGAACAAGCTGAAATTCCAGAAAATCCAACCAATGCAAACCAAGAGATGAAGTTTAGCTCAAGAATTAATCACTTTTTAATGTAAAAAGTGATTATTCTTCAAGAAATAAGAGCTTTTGTGTGTGGTTTTGGAAGAGAGAAGTAGAAGTTGTAGCAAAGTGAAGAGAGAAAATGAGAGTGAAATGTGAGAAATTTGAGAAAATGGTTGAAGGTCCTTGAAAATGAGTGAAGTATCTCTTAAATAGATTTTAGGTTTGGAGTATAAGTGGTTTGGAATGAGGTTTGGGTTTGGAGCTAGGGTCGGAGTTAGTTAGACTCAACTCACCGAGTCAAGTTTGTTAACTCGGTTAGTTAGGATCAACTCAGTTGCTTGGAAAACAAGGAACCACAATTGGTGCATGTGTGTGTGACTTGGGCTGCAAGCAAGGCCTTGTGACTCTTGAACTTTCAGCATGAAACCCCATGTTTGAGCCCTCGTATGACCTTCATAACTTATTCAAATGAAAAAATGTCCAACATGAACATTGAAGAGGGCATGGAAAGGAACAACTTTGATGTTGGAAAGTTTTCTATTTGAAGCTTCCTTGATGGAGAAAATTGGCTTGACATTTGGTACGCCAACTGTTCGATGAAATTATGACCTATGGGCCTGCGCTTGCCTTGCCATGACTTGGTTTTTGCCTTGATTTTACCAAACTTTGATTGATCATAACTCCCTAAATTTTGATCCGATGGAAGAGTTATTTATATGAATTTGAAGCTTAGAACATGAACTTTAATTGGCTCAACTTGGCCCTGAGATTTGGAGCTTTTATCTTGAAGAAAGAGAGCCTCAAAGTGTGGTGCAAAATAGTCCAAACTTGCCATTTTTGAAAACCCTAAAGTTTCTATTTTTGGCAGTTTTGTAATTTCTTGATTTTTCATTATTCCTCCATCATTCTTTGATCAAATCTTGTCCAATGAACCTATATAACATGAATTTCATGAATTTGACCTTAAAAAGCCAGGAGTTGACTTTTCACTGCACAGTTGACTTTTTCCCCAATTTCTTGATTATCAAGCAACTGATCAATTGAGACCCTTCTGAAATGAACCAATTGCCAATCTTCCATCCTTAGACACTTGACATCATGTAGAAAACATTGAGCTTAAGTTTGAATCAAAATTTCACCAGGAGACCACTCAAATCCAAAACCCTAATTTGGACTGTTTTTGTGATAGGAGGTGATGAGTTGTCCCATTTTCTTGATGAGTTCTCCTCTTCCAATGCCTCGTGGGATCAATTGAGATAATATATGACATAAGAGGCCCTTGAAGCTCGTTTGAAGACCCTTGGTTCTTGTTCCCTTGCTTTGGATGATCAGCACCTTTGAGAAACCACTGATCACATGCCCTTATGCAAGATGTAATGCTAAATGTTTAATGTTTTATTTTTCTATGCTTGAATGCAATGCAATGAAATGAAAGCTCATGCTAAATGATATGAAAATGAGAGGGCAAATTTTGGGGTATTACAGCTGCCCCTATTCAATCACTGTAGACCTGAATGGATGACAGTGATTGCTGTCAGCCTTTCAAGGTATGGAGGGATTGAATACCAAAAATAACCAGAAAATTTGCACTCTGTGGAGAAGAAGAAAAGGGATATAAACCCAACCAAATGGACTCTGCTTGAATAAAACCCTGATGAGAAGAATAACACTGAGGGGATGTCTTTTAGAACAACACCAGACGGCTACTGGCCTGCCACACTACGGGTGGACTTTAGCAACGTCTTTTGTACCACGCTAGAAGACTACTGGCTTGCCACACTGCGGGTGGACTTTAGCAACGTCTTTTGTACAACGCCAGACGACTACTGGCCTGCCACCATACGGGTGGACTTTAGCAACGTCTTTTGTACAACGCCAGACGACTACTGGCCTGCCACACTACGGGTGGACTTTAACAACGTCTTTTGTACAACGCCAGATGACTACTGGCTTGCCACACTACGGGTGGACTTTAACAATGTCTTTTGGTACAACGCCAGATGACTACTGGCTTGCCACGCTACGGGTGGACTTTAACAACGTCTTTTGGTACAAAGCCAGACGACTACTGGCTTGCCACACTACGGGTGGACTTTAACAATGTCTTTTGTACAATGCCAGACGACTACTGGCCTGCCACACTATGGGTGGACTTTAGCAATGTCTTTTGTACAACGCCAGACGACTACTGGCTTGCCACACTACGGGTGGACTGTCTTTTTAATGGAGTCAGATGACTACTGACCTGCCACACTGCGGGTGGACTTTTGCCAATCTACGGTTGGACTTTGCAGCTGAATTGCCACACTGTGGGTGGACTTTTGCCAATCTACGGTTGGACTTGCTGATGATTTGCCACCCTTGGATGGGCTTTTGCCAATCTACGGTTGGACTTAACTGCAGTCTTTTAAAAGGAGTCAGACGACTACTGACTTGCCACACTACGGGTGGACTTTTGCCAATCTACGGTTGGACTTTAAGAATTTGCCACCCTTGGATGAACCTTTTGCCAATCTACGGTTGGACTTTAAGAATTTGACACCCTTGGATGGACCTTTTTCCAATCTACGGTTTGACTTTAAGAATTTGCCACCCTTGGATAAACCTTTTGCCAATCTACGGTTGGACTTTAAGAATTTTCCACCCTTGGATGGACCTTTTGCCAATCTACGGTTGGACTTTAAGAATTTGCCACCCTTGGATGGACCTTTTGCCAATCTACGGTTAGACTTTAAGAATTTGCCACCCTTGGATGGACCTTTTTCCAATCTACGGTTGGACTTTAAGAATTTTCCACCCTTGGATGGACCTTTTGCCAATCTACGGTTGGACTTTAAGAATTTCCAATACTGGATTACTCTCTGCATCCGTGTCAGACATCTCTGTTGACTCTGCTGAGGAACAATAATCAATGATTTGATCTCGGAGACTCCTGAAAGGATAATATCTCTGCTGGAGAATGAGTGAACAATCCGTCTGCTTTGAATTGTCAAGTTTTCCAAAAATAAATTGGACTGTGGGAATCGAGGGGATTGATGACTCTGCCAGGAATTACTTCATCTGCTTGGGGATGAATTCTGGTTATAGCAACTCCACTGGGGATGAGAATTTTTTTGAATGACGTCCCGCTAGGGGAGAAAAGTCATTAAAACTCTACTTGAGGATCTATCAAACCCGAGATCCTTTGCGGGGAGAATGAACCTGCTAACCCGGCTGGGGAAAGAATGTATTATCACCTTGCTGAGGAATAGATTCTGTTGATCAATAAGCCTCTTGCGGGGAGAAATACAACTCAGCTGGGGAGTATTGTTGACAAGATTCAATGCTGAACCCTGTGGGGAATACAATTATCAGAGATACGATCTTGCTGGGAATCAGGGCTACTCTGCCGGAGATATGCGAATCCTAGTTGGAAGACAATCCGTTGCAACATGCTGAGAAAGAGTCCCTAGAGGTCTGTTGGGGAAGCCCCAAAGCAATTCCACGATAGTCTGCTGAGGAATAAAACCTTCGAGCTTAGGATAAGTGCCACAATGCCCCATGCTAGGCAAACTTTCCATTTGACGATTCCGTTGGGGATTATGAGTTTATAACAAACTCTGCTGGGAACACCGCTTTAAAGTGTCTCGTGCTGGGGAATGCCCTTTTAAGAGGATTTTACAGAAGACCAAACATCTTCAAACTCTACTGGGGATAATAGATTTGGAACGCCTCTTGCTGGGGAAATTCCACATGCCCCATGCTTGGGAAAGTCAACAGCTTGCTTTTTTTTCACGATACAAGACTTATCTGAAGAAAATGTCATAGGAGGATTTTACAGAAGATTAAGCATCTTCAAACTCCTGGCAACTTCACTGGGGATTGACCATTAACTTCGGTGTCTGCGAAGCAACTCTATCTGGGGAATTCACAACCGTTATCGACACAGAAAAGCTTGTAGATGTTGGAAGTGTTGAATGAGAGAATCGACTTAATAAGATACAACACTATCCAGTTGAACTCCATTTACCAATATCGAAACGTCGTGACCGACCGCCGACCGAATGATGGACTCAATTAGTAAACATTGTGACAAAAGGGAGACAAGTGAACCTTTCCCTGAACATGATTGCCCCAGTCTTATGCGTGGAAATAAGTGATTACTCGTCTTGTGCTTGAAATCATCTGGACATGTTACCTGCAACACAAGCATACACACACATGCCCCAGAATATTGCGTGGTTTGAATCCACCATCCAAGATTGTTCAACATTCAAAGTAATTTTAAATGTTTTCCTGCACATGTTATTGTAAAGCCACCATGTTTTCAAATGCAATGTTTTATCAAAAATTCGGACGTTTTTGCAAACAAAGCAGTAAAACAAAATAAGAAGCTTTTTACTAAAATTCAATTCATTGAAGAAAAGCCCAGAATAGGCAATTACATCAGGAAGCAATCCCTGGAAAGAGGTGATCGCTGAAAATTGAGAAAAGAAACTATCCTAATGGCAATGTGAAAATGGCATTCCACTGAGTTTCGATTTTGCTAGGCCAGTATGTCTTCAAAACTCCCCGACCTTGCCTTCTGAGGAATGATCAGACTGATTCCTACCCTTTGGAATGTCAGTTATTGAAACGGTGATGGAGTACAGATAACTCAGACCGTAGTCATTCGCTTAAATCCCTCTTTTGCGTGGACCGCCCTTTCGGGTTTTCAATCCATCGGGATAGCCTTTTTTGCCTGAGTTGTCCTTGCGGATTTTCAACTCACCGGGTGTACAAAATATTTTATTTTATATCCCTAACTTTTGCCCGAACCTTTTTATTCTGTTTTTGTGGTTCGCCGGGATGCCCTTTTTTGCCTGGACTTTTCTTTTTTTTTTGTCCAGCGGGCCTATTTATGCGAAGTATTTTTTAACTACGTCTGAGTTGACAGGGGATGAAAAGTCTTCGCCGTCCATGGTTGTAAGTAATAAGGCTCCGCCCGAGAAGACCTTCTTAACCACAAATGGACCTTCATAGTTAGGAGTCCATTTTCCCCTGTGATCTGTACTAGGAGAAAGGATCCTCTTGAGTACCACATCTCCCACTTTGTAAACCCGAGGACGCACCTTTTGGTCAAATGCTTGCTTCATCCTCCGATGGTATAACTGCCCATGACACACAGATGCTAGTCGTTTATCCTCAATAAGGCTCAACTGATTAAATCTGGCGCAAACCCATTCAGCTTCGTCTAACTTGACATCCATCATGACTCCGAGGGATGGAATCTCCACTTCAACCGGTAGTACTGCCTCCATACCGTATACAAGTGAGAATGGTGTTGCCCCAGTGGACGTGCGTACTGACGTTCAGTACCCATGCAAGGCGAACGGTAGCATCTCATGCCAATCTTTATATGTGACAACCATTTTCTGCACAATCTTCTTAATATTCTTGTTGGCCGCTTCCACAGCGCCATTCATCTTCGGGCGATACGGAGAAGAATTGTGATGTTCAATTTTGAAGTCCCGACACAGGTCAGCCATCATTTTGTTGTTCAGATTAGAACCATTATCAGTAATGATTCTCTCGGGCACTCCATAGCGACAAATGATATCCCGTTTCAGGAAACGAGCTACCACCTGCTTAGTGACATTGGCATAAGATGCTGCTTCAACCCATTTAGTGAAATACTCAATGGCGACCAAGATGAAACGATGGCCGTTTGAAGCAGTAGGCTCAATCTTCCCGACCATGTCAATGCCCCACATGATAAAAGGGCCAGGGTGAGGACATGACACTCAACGGATTTGGAGGAACATGCACTTTGTCTGCATAAATCTGGAATTTGTGACACTTGCGGGCGTACTTGCAACAATCTGACTCCATTGTCAACCAATAATACCCCGACCTCAATAATTTCTTAGCCATTTCGTGACCTCCGGCATGGGTACCGAAAGAGCCTTCATGTACTTCCTGCATTAACAGGTCTGCTTCGTGTCAATCCACGCATCTGAGCAGAACCATGTCAAAATTCCGTTTGTACAACACGTCATCCTGATTCAAGAAGAAGCTACTAGATAACCTTCTCAACGTCTTCTTATCTTTGGCAGATGCCCCAGGCGGGTACTCTTGACTTTTCAAGAAACACTTGATGTCATGAAACCATGGCTTGTCATCAGACGTTGCATCCACAGCAAACACAAATGCAGGTCTGTCAAAACGAGACACTTCAATCTTAGGTACATGATTCCATCTTTGCACTTTGATCATGGAAGATAACGTGGCCAGGGCATCCGCAAACTTATTCTCATCTCGAGGAATATGGTACAACTTCACTGTTGTGAAAAATGTCAGCAATCTCCTTGTATAATCTCTATACGGAACCAGATTTGCTTGGTGCGTGTACCAACTCCCTTTCACTTGATTGATTACCAAAGCTGAATCACCGAAGATATCAAGGGTCTTAATTCGCAAATTAATCGCCTCCTCAATCCCCTTTATACAAGCTTCATATTCTGCTTCATTGTTGGTGCATCCGAAAGTTATTCGGGCAGTAAAAGGCATGTGAACACCTTCCGGCGTGATAAGAACTGCTCCAACTCCGCACCCATTCATGTTGACAGCCCTATCAAACATCAAACTCCATTTGGATTCAGGGTCCGGCCCCTCCTCCGGGAGTGGTTCCTCGCAGTCTTTAGCTTTGAGAAACATGATGTCCTCATCAGGGAAATCTAATTTCATAGGTCGGTAATCATCAATCGGCTGTTGCGCAAGATAGTCTGACAAGATACTTCCTTTGATGGCCTTTTGAGAAGTATACTGGATATCATATTTTTTCAAAACCATTCGCCACCGTGCAACTCTGCCTGTTAGCGCTGGTTTCTTGAAAATGTATTTGATAGGATCTATTTTTGAAATCAACAAAGTTGTGTGCCTAATCATATACTGCCTCAATCGCTTAGTAGCCCATGCAAGTGCACAACATGTCTTCTCAAGCATTGAGTATCGGGACTCACAGTCATTGAACTTTTTGCTCAGGTAGTTGTCGCACCCTAATTTTTGACCCTAAGATCCCCTCTTTGCTTTTGCATAACATTTTAGGTCCATCATTCGTGCATAACTAACTGCTTTACCTAGTTTTTTGTTTGTTTGTTTCATTTATGAGTACAGGTACTGCTGCAAAGGATCCAAGGTCTTGAAGGCTGTGTTGTGTGTATGTTTTGTGGTGTTTTCTCTGGCCTTTATTTCTCAGAAGGCTCGCCAGAAATCTAGATCTTTCATACCCTTGGATATGGAAAACGGTCCCTCAAAAGGACTAGTCACTGGCTGTGTAGCATGTTATATCAAAAGATGACATCCTTCCTCCCTCCGTGGACTCCTTAAATTCAAGAGATGTGTTGGCTCTATGTTCTTAAGTATTGGTTCATCAATTCAAGCCTCGTCCATCTCCAATAAGGTCCAAATTAAGATTAAGTGTTTAAGACATGATTCATAAATCCTAATTCATGATTCAAGGGATTATATGCTGCCAAGCTTTTTTCTAATTTATCTTCAAGAGTTGTCTTCAAGTAGATTCTCATGACCAAATAGTATTTAATATTTATATGGAGGAAATTGCTCTTGAATTTGTGATGTCTGAGGTTCCAAGGAATTCGAAAAAAGGGAAAGAAAAGGTTGCTACACTGTGTGATTGTGGGTGGTGGTCCCATTGGAGTTGAATTTAGCGGCGAACTTAGTGATTTTATTATGAGAGATGTTTGTCAGAAATATGCTCACGTGAAGGACTATATCCATATTACTTTGATTTAGGCCAAATAAGTATTTCAGAACAATATCATTCATCAACTCTAATTCAAAAGGTATTACAATCATTTGTTTAAAGTACAAGGATGGGTCCAAGTATCACACTGTTACAAAAGCTGCTTCATTACACATCAAAATGAAAAATAATAAACCAGCGCCTGGCACAAGTGGTTAGCCTTTGGTTTATAAGAGATTGAGCAGCACACAACATATTCAAGTGTAGAGCCAGCAGTAAGGACTAATGCAGAACCGAATTCGACACTTGTTCCCGCTTATGCAAACAGTAGCGTCAAAGACTCCAATACCGTTGTTATCTCCAAAACCGTCCCTTAGATCTCGTATCTTCACGATAGTCGTATGGCACACGATATCTAACACTTTCCTACAATTCATGGCACGATTAAATTGTTTCCTAATTCTCAGAACATGTCAGTACCAACAAATAACTAATCTTCGACACGTTACCTTTTCGGTTAGCAATGAGGGCCTCGTCAGTTCTTCTTCGACATCAGCCAATTTGGAAATCTTTGATGGCGGGCGAGCCAAATATTTGCATCTCAGAAAAATCGGTGGTGACTAACGAAGCTCAGGAGTATTCGGTTATCGGCGAACCTGTTAAAGAAAAGAAACCTCTCCATGGTGTTAACAAAAACACCCCTGCACTCCTTAAGATCTTGTCGCCAAATGAAAAGGGTCTCAAGCCACCTTTTGAAATCGAAACACATTTAACACAAAATCTCAGCAATTCATTCAACAAAGGGATTGCATGTTTAAGGCTACTGAGGGCGTTATCATTACAAGGATATCAATAGTAGCATGTGAAGAATTAGACTTACCACGAAGTGCTACAAAATCAATCATCAAGAGCAGTCTGAGATTGTATGAAATCATCCATCAAGCATTCATAATCCTTACCAAGAAATCATGAGCAGCCCGAAGTGCTATGAAACCCAAATAATCATTAATAGCCACAAGTCAAAAGCAGTATGAAACAGTTGATCACGTATTCATTTTAAGAATCACAATATGCTTAGGAAAGAAATACACTTACCATGTTGGTGAGGCAAACCAAAATGATACCTGCATTAGTCCAACACAACTCAAGCTTAAACCATATAGCCACTCAAAATTCATCGCTTTCAATCCTTCAACTAGTTTAATGGAGAAACTAATTTCAATTGAAGTTTGGAATCCAAATATAAAATACAAAGTTGTTTACACTCAAATTAATACCTGGAACTCGTTGGACCTCTCATTCGGCAAGAGCTGGCAGCGTCTTTGTCTTTGGTAGCTTCTAGGAGGATAGTTGAGTCGAATGAGTTCATGAGGACAATACTGCATGATGAATGGCTACCTCATCCATTTGTAGGAGGCCTTACTCTAGCATGTCCATTCTTTGAGAACTAAACGTCATAAATTGCACAAATTTGAGCTTTTACCAAACTGGAGCTCTGTCTACAAGTAGCCTTGAAAGTCGTGAATATGAGAAACTGTCATACCTCTTGATGAAAACTCTGATGTAGTATGGAAGAATGTTGGATGGTTGCCGTTTCTTTGAACACAAGTCAACGAAGGTTTACCACAGATCCTGTCAAAAACACATCCAAAACGTGCATGAATACATAAAGCATTCTAAGGTGACCAAAGTCAAGAAAATACCTACAAGACTCCAATACCGCCACACCTCCAAGAACCTACAACCAAGCAAGATTATTTCAGCATGTTTAAACCTTTGGAGGACCATGATCAGATGTTTAGGAAAAGGACTAATTCAGACCAATTCAAAAACATGAAGGTACTACACTACCATCCTAAGCGTTCCAACAGTGACCCTGAGCTGTACCTAAAGAAAATGAAGGCAAAAGTCAATATGATATTGAACTCAACGAGTATACTGCTAAGATTATGGACGACTATTTTCGAAAAAAATTGGAAACGATTTAGAGATTAAAGTTGATCAAGTTTTGGAAGCAATTATGTTAAAGGAAGAGAAGTATCCACAAAGCATGCTTCATACATTTTAAGACCTTTCCAAAACCATTCGGTTTCTTCCCAAATAAGTTCAAATATTGTATTTAATCGAGCAGGTAAGGGGAAGCATATCATATCATGATTACAATCAAGCAAATTGAATATTCCAAAAAAACAACTGTGAAAGAGAGCTCCAGAAAAGGCATATTGATTTGAAAGGGAGGAAATCAAGAGAAAAATCATAATCATAACCACGTAAACAAGAATCAGGAGGAGTGAAAGACGTGGGCCTCAGATATCCTTTCTTTAATCATATTTATTTCATCATTTGAATGGATTGATGGGCAACATCCAAGGGATATCACCAGCATCAATACATTCCCAAATAGACAGGGCAACGGTTCAAAACATTAAAACCAAATCGTATCAGAATATCTCCAATTTCAAATCAGGTCAAAAAACTTTCCCAAATCAAAATCAAATCAGATCGTGGCATTTAACACATTATCAATCAACATTAATGATTTCAAAAACTTCCATACTCATCATTGGCCTATAAAAGGAACGCTCGTCTCATCAGAAACACAACACACCAGCCATCACAAATCCACTATCGGACGGAATTCATCAGAAAGCCAAATACACAAAAATCAGAAAAGCAAACAGTGCATCATTATCAGCCAACAGTCAAAGCCACAGAATCACGATCAAGAGATTCGTACCAGAAAACGAGAAAAGAAGACAAATCAAATCACACAGAGGTAAAGAGAAAGAGAACTTCCCTGATCGGAGCCGCCGTCATCCGCCACCCATTTTATCGCTTTTTTTTACGCATTGTAATATGTAATCATCATGAAATAGTGAAAATCGGGGTAACGGGCAATGTGGGGTGAGGTTTTTTATCGCTGATTGATTGATCCGCTGTTGCAGGTCGTGAGAGATGAGAGTGTGAGAACGAGCGGCGCCGCTAGGGTTTGCCCTAATTTTCTCTTTTTCTTTTCGTTGAGAGAGGCAGGTGAGAGACGAGAGAGAATATGAGAGAGAGAAGAGTGATTGATCCGTGTGAGCCCCCCTCCGTTCTGTTTCTTTAGTTTTTTTCAACCTTTTTTTCTTTTTATTATAACCAAATCTTCTTTTAATATCTTTATACAGTTAAAAAACATAATTTTTATATTAACACATTTTTATTATAGAACTAATTGAACGAATAAAACCTTTCTTTTTTTTTATAAATAAGTTAATCTTTAATAAAAACCTTTTAAAATATTAATTAAATTTTTTTCTGAATTAATTTAAAGACTCTTTAATAATTTTCTTTCTAATTAACTTTTTTTAACATAACTTTGTAACTAAAATAGTAATTAAACCCTTTTAAATAAAAATCCTTAACTTTTTCAAATTAAAACATAAGTCTTTAATAATAAACTCCTTTTTTATAACAATTAAGTTAATAATCAAAATAAATTTTTTTTTTATAATTAAAATAAAACCTTTTTTAGTAATTTTGATTAAGACTTTTCTTATAATAATTTAAAACCTTCTCTTTTACAATAATAATTAAAGTTGAAACTTTTTTATTTAAAATTAAACTTTTTTTGATAATCAATTTAACTTTTTTTTATAATAACAATTAATCTAAAACTCTTTTAAAACTCTTTATAATAATTAATTTAATTTGGAGCTTTTTATAATAATTAACACTTTTTTTATATATAATAAATATTGAAATTAAACCCTTTTTAATAACTAAACTTTTTTAATGATAATAATCTCAAACAAATCAAATAATTAAGTCTAAAACCAAACCTTTAGATCGCCCTCGTTTAAAAATCTCTCACCGTGCTTAGTCTTAGGTTCGTGAGTGTTCGGATGTTTTGCCTTATTTGTTTGTTTATGTTTTTACTTGATTTATATTTATTCTCTAAACCCCTTTCAAAAAATTAAAATCCTCGATCCAACGTCGAGCCCCTTTTCTACCTATATAAGTCGATCGCCTTAGGGCATCGCATTCGACCTATTGATCACTGGACACAAGTCTAGCATCACTTTGCTAGCACCCTCGCCTAAATAAATATAATTAACCGCATAAATATCTAAGGGAAAATCCCATGCATGATAACCACGTTATTGTGCATGGTGCATTTCATTTGCATCATAATCGATACCCTTAAGATAAGTCAATTAGACAACTTAGGATAGACTTCCTAGGTTAGTCCCCCCTTAACTTTGATTCTTAATCAAACTTTAGCCCACCTAATTCTCCACACAAGGGAATTAGATGTTAATCATCTCAAAGAAAGAGACATACAATCCCATGCCCTACAAAAATTCAAACATTTTCAAAAGTGTGGTGGTCTTTCTTGAGATGATGACTCATCTTCTTCACCTACCCTAAAACCTTAGCAAAACAAATATCATAATTAATAAGAGGTTCCTGTAGAGTACTACAGATATCTAGGATGCTAACACCTTCTCTAGGTATAACCAACCCCCGAACTTAGAATCTTAGTGCATTTGCATTGCATTGTGGGTATTCGGTCTTTCTCTCTTCCCTTTGATAAAATCAAAGACGGTGGTGACATTAAAAATGTGATCCTAGTTAACCAATAACTATGGTATCCAATTTTCACCGCGACAGTAGTAGATAGCATGCTCTTTCCTACCTGTCTCGCCATGTTGACCGAGAACACAACCCATAGAACCTTCCAGCACTGTCAAATACATAATCAAAGGCCTTCCTGAAACTGGAGGCATAAGGATTGGAGGTTCCTGCAAGTATTCTTTTATTTTATAGAATGCCAATTGGCAATCGTCATTCCACCTGACAGTTTGATCTTTTTTTAGCAGTTTGAATATTGGTTCGCATGTGGCTGTTAGGTGAGATATGAACCTTGCAATGTAGTTCAATCTACCCAGAAAACCACGAACTTCTTTTTCTGTTCTCGGTTCAGGCATCTCTTGTATTGTTTTAACTTTGGCAAGATCAACCTCAATTCCTTTTTCACTTACAATGAAACCCAACAACTTTCCAGAACGCACCCCAAAAGTGCACTTATTTGGATTCAATCTGAAACGGAACTTTCTCAACCTTTCAAACAACTTTTTCAAGTTAATCAGATGTTCCTCTTCCGTTCGCGACTTGGTGATCATGTCATCCACATAACATTTAATCTCTTTGTGAATCAAGTCATGGAATAACGTTACCATTGCTCGCTGGTACGTTGCCCCTGCGTTTTTCAACCCAAAAGGCATCACCTTATAACAGTATGTACCCCATGGAGTAATGAACGTGGTTTTCTCCATATCCTCAGGTGCCATCTTAATCTGGTTGTACCCGGAGAAACCATCCATAAATGAGAACACTGAAAACTGAGCTGTATTATCAACCAGCACATCGATGTGGGGCAGTGGAAAATCATCTTTCGGGCTAGCTTTGTTAAGATCTCGATAATCCACACACATTCTCACCTTTCCGTCTTTCTTTGGTACCGACACGATGTTAGCAACCCAGGGAGGATAATTGGTTACAGCAAGAAACCCCGCGTCCCACTGCTTCTGAACCTCTTCTTTGATCTTTATGGCCATATCGGGATGAGTCCGACGAAGTTTCTGCTTGACTGGCGGGCATTCTTCTCTCAATGGCAGCCTGTGCACCACAATATCAGTATCCAGGCCTGGCATGTCCTGATACGACCAGGCAAAGATATCAACATATTCACACAACATCTCAATCAAAGCTTTCTTCACATCTGCTTGCAGGCTGGCACAAATCTTGATCTCTTTCTTAGCATCCTCGGTACCAATATTAATGATCTCTATGGTCTCTTGATGAGGCTGGATGGTCCTTTCCTATTGTTTTAACAATCTGGCCAGTTCCTCAGGGAGTTCACAGCCATTCTCATCCCCTTCTCGGGCTTGATAAATCGGTTTGTTAAAGTCATACATAGCCATATCAGAACCGTTATCAATGGAATCCGAAGGATCAAGTCTGCACGAACGGGTTCATGCTTTATTTTAGAATTTATTTTTAAAACAAAAACAAACAAAACATTGCCATTTTATTATTTTATGCAAAAATAAAAAGAAAGACAGGGAACGAAATTTGAGTGCAAAACGTCCTTTATTAATGATTAAAATTGCAAATGCAAATAGGGTGGCCCTACAAATGAATCTATACGCCTTGGGCAGAGCGCAAGATTTTAACATGCATTATGGTTATAAAAACAAAGAAAATTACTCTGTTTGAAGAGTAACTCGGATGACTTCTTCAACGGACCAATTCTGCAATGGTTGTCCTGGAGCGCGTGGGCGTACCCAGTTGTCTAAGTCACAGTCACTGTCAACATCATCTTCTGTAGCTGCACAAGACTGATCTGGGTAAATGATTCCCCCACTGCTGAAAGTGATGGGTCCACTATTCTCTACAGCTGAAGTCATAGAAGGATGATAACCAATACCAAACTTGTCCTCCTTCATTGGTGTCTCTATCAGCTTGCCCCAGCCTTGGGCATTGCCTGCTCTGACAACCTCGACAACTTGTTTATAGGACGAAATGGATGTACCGGCTCTATCTGGTGCAAGGGGTGATTCAGGCACGTTATCAATATTTACCGCTTCAAACGACTGGCAAAGCATCTCGTGAATTTCTCCATCCATCTCAATATACTTGAACGTGGACAAATGACTAACAAAAATATCCTCCTCACCACACACTGTCACAACTTGTCCCTCAAACTCGTATTTCAGCTTCTAGTGTAAGGTGGATGTAACAACCCCGGCCGCGTGAATCCAAGGGCGACCTAGTAAGTAGCTATACGCGGGTTGTATATCCATCACATGGAATGTAGATTTGAACACTTGCGGTCCAATTTGCACGGGCAATTCCACTTCACCAAACACAGATCTCTTCGTTCCATCGAACGCTGGGACAACCAAATCTCTTGGCCTTAAAATCAAACCATCAACTTCCAGCTTCATCAGTGCCCTTTTAGGAAAGACATTGAGCGAGGAACCAGTGTCTACTAGCACGTGAGACAACACTGCGCCCCTGCACTCCATCGTAATGTGCAAAGCTTTGTTGTGGTTTTTTCCTTCAGAAGTCAAATCCCTACTTGTGAAACCCAATCCATGGCTGACGTTGATGCTAGAAATTACACCCTTAAGCTGATTAACAGTGATTTCTTGTGGGATATATGCTCTCTTCAACACTTTCAATAAAGCCTCCCGGTGCGAGTCAGAACACATCAACAATGACAAAATTGAAATTTTCGAGGGCGTCTGGTTCAGTTGATCGACAATCTTATAATCACTTTTCTTTATTATCCTCATGAACTCTTCCACCTCGTTGTCAAAGGTAATCTTTGTCTCTGTTTCAGGCACAGACACACTCTCGGCCACCTGTTTTCTTTTAGCTTTGGCCGCGGCCTCAACTTCCTTATCACTGCGCAACGTTTGGGGAGCAAACAACCTTCCGCTCCGAGTAAAGCCACCTACACCACCCACATTATCAATATTTGAACTGGCTGATGTCCCAACTTCCTACTTTTTCCCTTCGTAATACACGTCTGCCCCATAGTGCCATGGGATTGCCTTCGTATATGTAAACGGAACTGGTCCTGGCACCGTGATGGTAACAGGATTGGATTTTTCTGGCACCATACTTGCTACAGGAGCTGTACTTACAGGCACATGAATCTCAGTGGGATTATAATAGATGGTCACAGTTGACACCTCATTAGTTTCTTTCACAGCTTGGTCAAACTGTAGACGTCCCTCGTCAATCAGACTTTGCAAACCAAATCTCAACTTATCACAGCCATTCTTCTGACTCATACATTCAAAACAATCTTCATCACTGTAATACCCCAAATTTTGACCACTTATATTTCCCATCATTCTGAAAATCATCATCACAATGTGGATGAACCATCATGCTTCATCAGTCTCCCCAAAGATGGGTGAGCATCCAATACAATCAAAATTAGGGTTTCAAGCCCTCTCTGAGTGCTTAGACAAAGGATCAATCATGAAATGACATGATCTTCAACTTATCTAATCTCTTAAACATCCACAATGGATCAAAAAGGACTCCCACTTCAAGGATTAAGCACAAGGCTGCTCCCTTCTAGGTGGATCAAGTCTCAAGATCGACAGTGTCACCAAATTAGGGTTTTGGTCGACCAGGGCCTCCAGATGGAAATTTTCATCTGGGCACAAGGCAATGATCCAAAACATAACCTAATAAACTTCATGGAACCTCATGAACCCATGCATCAAGTCAATTTTGCCTCAGGGGATGCATTCATCAAAAATCAGGAATTAGGGTTTCTTGACCTAATTCACCCCTAAGTTGACTTTTGGGACAAACCATGAGCCAAGACCTCAAGAGATGATTTGAGGGTCTCTAATATACCATATTGATCCATTTGGGACAATGGATTGATCCAAGAAGTTTGAGCAACAAGTCTCAATTTCATCTGCACCACAATTAGGGTTTTAAGGGAAAAGTCAGCTGTAACTTTGACTTTTAACCAGGAAATGCTCCCAAACCCTAATACATGATTGAATATACCCTATGACACCCATGGAACATGTCCATCAAGTTTGATTTAGGTCAAGGACATGATTTCCTGAAGAATTGCACAGTTTGGAATACATCTGATAAAAAGTCAACTGTGCACAAAAGTCAACTTTGACTTTTTGAGATTTTTCACCAAAATGGATTTTTAACCCTAAAATGATGTTAATGTATGATTTGAATCATCATTCATCAAGAAAAATCAAGAAAAGTGAGATAACTTGTAAAAGGGGTAACCATAAAACTTAGAAATTTTTCTAAGTTAAAAATAAAGTGGCAAAGGTACCAAGTTTGGAGGACCATAACTCCTAAACCACAAGGCCATTTTTTCTCATCCAAAGATGGATTTGTAGCCCTCATTATCACCTACAAAAACTTCAACTACAAGTCATTCCAATTCATTAAGGATTTTGAGTTATGGAGTGATCAAAGTGGCTGAAAAGTGAAAATGTCACTTTTTCCAACACTTAGTGAAATTTTCACTAAGTCAGATTCTGCCTCACTTTTTGCCAAATGTAGGGGGATTTTTCACTTGGAATCAAAAGAGATCAAAACCAAACTTGTTCAAACAGTTGTTGTATCATGTAAGAGGTTTCCAAAATGGCCAAGAACATTGCCAAATTCCACCTACATCATGAGATACAACATTGTCAAGTTGCCTTGCTGAAATCTGTCAAAGCAAGGCAGAATTTGCATTTTGGCTCGATTTGCCAAAATCAGCCAATTTCAATTGCTCCAATCCACTTGGATACCTCAGAGGATTGAATCCAAAGGGGTCAATCACTGAGCCAAGCCTCCAAGGTCCAAGGAACAAGGAATAGCATGTTGGACCTAGAGTTGCCAAAATAGGGACAAAACTTCAAATTTGGAATGAGGCATTCAATGGAACCATCAAGGTGGCGTGGACTGAGCCATTCTCATCTGAAATCAGTCAAGACTTATCCAAGACCAAGGGAACCAAAGCTCTGTGCCCTAACCTCTAGTCAATGGCTAGAGGAGACTTGAATTCTCATTGGACAACATTGGCCAAACCTACTTACCAGCTGCCATGCACTATTCCTTGCAAAACAAACTTGCTCTACTATAAATAGAGCTCAATTGTGGTCAGTTTGAGTACACCAAAGCCATCTAACATATGCTTTCCTCAAAATCTCTTTCTCTTGGCAAAAATGCCTTTCTTAGCAAGGTAGCTATCGGGTTTTGAGTTTGAGAGCAATTCCAATCAAACCAATCACTCACACACCTCACATACATCACATATGAGCTGATCAAACACTCAAATAACATCTGGGACATCAAAATCTCAAAATCACTTGCCATCCACACAAGTTTGAAGTGAAGTTGCAGCTGAGATGCCATAAACTGATCCAGTCCATTTCAATTCAATCCAAGTGTTCAAACACACTCCATATGGTGTAGGGAAGCTGTCCAGATCATCACAACTTGTCTGTAACACCTCCAACTCAAAATCACATCTGCTCTTACAGTCACGACTTGGAGGTAAGCACATACTTGGTCATCTCTCAATCTATGCATATTTCCTCGCACAATAATTTGGCCATATGTTCATAATCATGCATGGAATGTTTTCCCTCAATTAATTGCATTGTTTGAATCGTGTATCAAAAATCCTAGCCTTCATGCAGAAATTAGGGTTCTTGAGGTCTCTTCGTGATTTCTTGTTGTATGTTTAATTTAAATGAAATTAAAGTACATAGACATGATCGTGAGGTTGAGACGAGCATAATGATATGTGGATTACATGATATGATTACGTATTCATGGAGATTGGATAGAAAATGCAAATATGAGAAACCAAGAACACGCGCGTGTTCTTCAGCTGTTCTTGGCGCCATTTTTGAATAATTTAAATATTTGAATTTTGTGATTTTGTTTAATTGATTCAAAAATTAATTTCTCTCTGAGTTTTAATGATTTTGAGTTGATTCTTTTTTTAATAATTCACAAAAATGTTAAAATATTTTATTTTCACAAAAAATCCCAAAAATATTATTTATTTCATATAATTGATATTTTTGTAAAGAATTAATATTTTGATTGTTTTTGGCATTTTAAATATTTTTTCTACATTGATTTTGCAACTTTTAATGCTTTCTAATTATTTTTTAGGTCAATACTTAATTTTTGAAGCATTAATCCAAAATCACAATTTGTTTTCCATGTGTTAAACAATTTTTTATCATTTTAATTGAATTTTTATTCAATTAAATACATTTTGAAAACAAATTAGGGTTTTGGATTAATTCAACCCTCATAAATCATTTTCAAACTTTTTGGGCCTCTTGAGAGAGTGTAAGACCCATCCCCCCTTGTACAAAAACTTTTTGGGCCTCACTCATTGTATAAGTCCCCCTGTACAAGTAAACGGCGCGATCGTCGCCCGTTTAAAAATAAAAATCATCTGGGCCTCTCCTTGAGCTATAAGACCCATTCAAAACACTTTGGGCCTCTATTAGAGTGTAAGACCCAATCCCCCTTTTAACCAAAACATTTTGGGCCTCACTTATTGTATAAGTCCCTCTGCGTTAAAAGAAAACCTCGGCACGATCGCCATTTTTAAACGAAAAATCATTTGGGCCTACCCTCGTGTTATAAGCCCCACTCTTTTCTTTAAACCCTTTTTGGGCCTCTTGAGAGAGTGTAAGACCCATCCCTTTGTACAAAAAACCTTTTTGGGCCCAGTCACTTGTATAAGTCCCGCTGTACAAAGTCAAACAGTGTGCTCACTGATAAAACCCTGGGCCTCTCCTTGAGCTGTAAGCCCCAAATCTTTCTTTTTCAAAGCACTTTCTCCTTTGATTTTGAATATACTGTTGGTTTTAATCTTTCTTTGTTGAACAACTAACCAAACAGCATGGAAGCACTACAACCGAGTAAGTGGTTATCGCTTTCATTTACTGCTTTCATATTATAAACTGTATTGTGGGGCTGCTCACTGTAAGTCTCCTTTCATAAACTCATATCTACTGTGTAATAATAGTATAGATATTTCGAGTTTCCCCAGCAACTACGTCTAGAACTAGGTGACGCCGTTTCATTTATTCGTAGAAATAGACGCCTAGATCCCCAATAGGAGCACCAGATACAGTCTTCTCTTCGGCTGTCCTCCTTAGGAATCATCAAGAAGCTCTACTCCCCAAGATGAATGTATTCTCCGTGAATGGCATCTTTGAGTTTCTTCCAAATTCTTGAACTTTCCTGACTTGATCTATTCCTTGTGGATAGCTTGCCTTGAATGTCTCGGGGTTTGGGTACCCACTACGGTCATAATCTTGGACCTTAACTAAGGAACCCTCTTTAAAAGCTAAAAGTCGTTGGATAGTAAACCTCGCACGTTTACCAGTGGTTTTTATCTTTAAAAGAGTTATCTCTCCAAATGGAAAGGAGATGATAAGACCCACGGGCTTCTTAAAAGCATCGGCCTCCTCTTGGGCATTATTCAAGGACACTACGGCTTCTTAGAAGTATTCACAGCCTCCTCTTAGGCTTCGTATAATGATCTCTTCCTCCGGGAATGATAGCCTCCTCTTGGGCTTCGTACAAGGACCCGTCGGCTTCTTAAAAGTTTCCAGCCTCCTCTTGGGCTTCATACAAATTGTCCCGACGACCTCCTAGAGGTATAGGAACAGAACCTAGTCATCCTCATAGAACAGTCCTTTCATAGAGTCTACTACTGTTTCTCATAGCGTAGTACAAAAGAAAAAACTCTAGACTCGGACAGTCTAACTTCCTTGAGTCTCAAAGACATTCTCAAGTGACCCCTTCGTTAAATAGGAAGGAAACCCGCAGACTCGGACAGTCTCAATACCCTTTGGATTTCCCGTTTCCTCAAAGAGAAGGAAATATCCCTGATCCTCAAATCAAATCCCTGAGTACAGTGTTGCTCATATAAGAACTGATTTTCTCTTTTAAAATCAGTATATTGGATCTGTCACTCAACTGAAACAAACCTTTAGCCTCCATCTCGGGCTTTTTACGAGATACAAAAAGGTTCTTATTGAGCCAAACAATCTTTTAGCCTCCATCTCGGGCTTTATACGAGATACCAAAAGACTCCATCGTCGGGTCAAAAACTTTTAGCCTCTCTCTCGGGCTTTTTACGAGACACAAATTAGCCTCCTCTTAGGCTTTGTATAATGATTTTCCTAGCGGAAATTAGCCTCCTCTTAGGCTTTGTATAAGAAAACCACTGGTTGATCCAATCAACCTTTTAGCATCAAAGTTGTGCCTCATTCACAGTACACAAACATCAACTCCTTTCCCTTCATCTAATCGCTGTAAGCGGCAAGCCTCTGGATCATCTATATCCATGCCACTGTCCCTCTTTTAGCATGAGAAATTCCTAAGGAAAGATGGCATTGCTCTACACTGAGTTAAAGTCTTCTCCTTCAGGTTAAAACCCTTTCTTCAGAAATTATGGCATTGCTCGGATCCGCGTATCCCAGTTAAAGTAATTCTCCTTCCCTCTCTTTAGAGATGACAAATTCTCTCTAAAGTCGAGGTCCTTTCGCTTCACGTCTTGGGCTTTGAACAAGACACAAATAGACCTTTCAGCTTCACATCTTGGGCTTTGAACAAGATACAAATCACCTTTCGCTTCACGTCTTGGGCTTTAAACAAGACACCAAAAACACCCATTTCCTCCCATAGAATATGAGGAACTACGAACGCTCTGATTTCCCTGTTTCGGTAAACGGGAATACGTAGGCATAAGATCGAAAGAAAAGATCTTAGCGAGCACAATCAACAAAAAACCCAAATCCCATACCTCCATCAATTAAAAGCAGTATTTCAAAAGCATCAGTCCTAACATCCTAATCCTTGTTCCCCGCCAGAAACCTTTTGCCCAAGCCCTAGAAAGAAAGAACCTGTATTGGCGAAATACGAATAACTAGTACAAAGGACCCCCACATTGATAGCATCTGTAACCTAACAGACCGCTGTTTAAACTCAGTATGCAAAGCAGGGTTAATTGGAGACATCTATTTCCCTTCCTTATTCAGCTCACAATAGGATAAAAAATGAATCGACCTGTAGTTTTAAGCTCAAACCGCAGAAAGCGACAAGCGCTTAAGAACCGCGTCCAAAATCGCTCGCTACAGAAAAATGGCGCCCACCGTGGGGCCCGTTCCTTTCTTTCTACTTCTCTTGTGTGAAAAATTACACAAATGGCGACTCTGTTGGGGAGTCTCCTTTTCTGCCTTAGGGCATCATCCCCGTTTTCTACGGAAAATGGGAACTCTACCGAAGAGAAAGATTGACCTATGCTGGTCCATCTCTTAGGCAGGTAACCACAGATTGGGGCTTCCGCCGGGGAACCCATTTCTGTCAGGAACTTAAGAATCGTAGCTTTATAAGTCTAGGATGATTAGGACAAATATATATACTGCTTTTCCTAATTGCTATACGTGTTTATTTTTTTGCTACTGGGAATGCGTGTGATGCCGCATGTGGTGAGATTGAGTATACACTTAAGAAAAGCCAACCTTTTTCGTAGTGCGGAAGCTATCGGAAATAGCTGTTACGCGATACTACCCTCATTTGAGGCTGGTGATCTATTCTCGGTGAATGGCACTTACTCTAAGATTGCACACAACTCGCTGGCGATCCGCTTGTTGTCTGCCTTCCTGGGAGGAGCTGATGATAATGAGTACAGGTACAAAAATCACCCTAGTATAAACCTTTGGGGATGGGTAGAGCCTTGACTTCGTGACAACGACCCTCTGACCCCATGTTTTTTCTATGTTTTTGTGTGCTGCGTTCATGCATCCATTTAATAAAACATTAAAACACAAAAAAAAAACCTTCTCTTCTAGTCTCTCTATTTTTCAAATTAAACTAAGACTGTGATTGCAAATATCAGAGAAAAAGATTACGTTAATGGATTTCGGTAGAAGGAGAACTCGCCAGTATACCTTCAAGGTTCCAAAACTAGGGGATTTGAGAAGGTTAGCAAGGATGATCGCTAACCCTGAGGCTTTCAGAGCCAA
Organism: Lathyrus tuberosus; assembly: GCA_022829125.1. Taxonomy (NCBI): domain Eukaryota; kingdom Viridiplantae; phylum Streptophyta; class Magnoliopsida; order Fabales; family Fabaceae; genus Lathyrus; species Lathyrus tuberosus. The sequence continues at coordinate 10,361,475 of JALAZF010000034.1, forward strand.
GCACGGTGGTTTGCTACCACTATTAAGAGTCCATGTGATTGAGGGAATCATGGATGCGCTCATTCAGTTCTACGATCCAGTTTATCACTGTTTCACATTCCCGGATTACCAGCTAGCACCAACGCTGGAGGAGTATTCTCATCTGACTGATTTACATATCACTGATCGAGCTCCATTTTTTGGACTGGAAGAAATTCCAAAGAATCAGACTATTGCAATAGTAATTCATTTGGACGAGTCTGAGGTCAGGACTCACATGACCACTAAGGGTGGCATCCAAGGTTTGCCAGCCCAGTTCTTGACAAAGAAAGCTCTATACTTCGCTAGTATAGGGAACGGGACTGCTTTTGAAAGCATCTTTGTCTTGCTCACCTACGAATTATTTTTTTTTCCCAACATGAATAACTTCGTCGATATCAACGCTATTAAGGTTTTTCTCATTGGAAACCCTGTGCCGACTTTGCTCGCAGATGCGTATCATTCTGTACACTTGGGAAATTTGTACAGCGGAGGGGAGATCACATGCTGTGTACCTTTGCTTTACAAATGGTTTATCTCTCACTTGCCTAAGTCTGCTGCTTTTTGGGATTGCAAGAGTGTCTTACGTTGGTCGCAGAAGATCATGTCTCTCACCAACTCTGATATAGATTGGTGTAATAGGATTTATGAGGGAATCAGAATCATTGACCGTTGTGGAAACTTCCCCAGCGTACCCCTCATAGGAACTAAAGAAGGAATCAACTATCATCCGATATTGGTTCTTCGTCAATTTGGATTCCCGATGAGACATATCCCACTGGGTGTTCATCTGGAAGGTCTTTTCTTCAAAGAAGGAGAAAATGACAGAGCACTAAAGACGGAAATAGTGCAAGCTTGGAAACAGGTTCATAAGAAAGGACGAGAGTCTCTGGGAAAACCGGACTGTGTCTTGGTGGAGCCTTATCTCCATTGGGTACAAACCAGAGCTCTCAAGCTAAAAATGCCTTATCCTCGTTACGGAATTCTTCCACCGAGGGAAATTGTCATGTACTTCATGACGGAAACTGAAAAGCTTTAGGTTACTCTCAACAAGGTTCAAAAGGAAAGAAGATCTTGGAAGAACAAGTATCGCACCCTCGACGTAGAGTGTATCCAAATACAGTAACTACTGAAAGAGAAAGATGCTCTGATTGAAATTTTGGAGCAGCATGCTGTAGAGAATCAAGATGACCAAAGGAATTTGCTCACTCTTTTCACTTGGCAAAGGAATGACAACCCGACAACGGCCCAAGAACCCCGGTCGAAGAAAAAGAAGATATCAGAAACAGCACCCGGTTTCTCCTCGGAGAGGACTCGGGACCCATTAGTTTAGGTTTCTGTTTCTGCACTTTGTAATCTACTGTATTTCCACTTCTGTAATCCTTTGGAATTCAATAAAAAGGGGTTTCCCCACTGTTTGATATTTGCAATCTAATTGTCGAAGTTTATTTTGATTAAACCAAAAAAACAACAATTAATATAATCATTGCATTCAACATTCTCACATCGCGTATTCTTCTTCCCTACGAATCTCACGTTTGTGTCTCGATTCTAGAGTCAAACTGTCTCATTCGTATAATACTCGGGCCAATCGTCAGAAAAAGATGGATGATCTTGAGGAAGAAAACAGAGAGTTGAAAGAAGAGATCGACGCTCTGAGAGAGGATATGAGAAAGCTTCGTAACGACATGCAAGCCATGGCAGAAGCTCAGCTACAAAGAACTGTGATCTCAGAGATCACCTCAACGCCCATCATAGAAAAGTATGATCCTAGGTATCAGATGCCGAAAGATCATCCTTGGGGCATGCCTGTTAACTATATCCCGGAAGGATATGTTCTGCCGATCACTGAAGATCAGGGAATCGCAACAGAAGCCGCTGGGCCTGAAGGTTACAAACTTCGGGAAAGCGAAGATGCTAGGGGCATACTGAAGACTCCTGAAGGTTACAAACTTCAGGAGGCGCCAAGACTTACTGTCGTAGTCACGGTACCACCCCCTGTGGTGCACACTGTCCCGGAAGGACAGATTCCACAGACACCTTCTGGTAAGAAGGAAACTATGTTTGACAGAATGGATGAATTCCAGGAACAGTTCTTGGAAATGCAGAAAGAGCTGCAAGCCATTCGAGGTCAGGATCTATTTGGAAAGGACGCCGCAGACCTCTGCTTGGTCCCAAATGTGAAAGTCCTGCACAAGTTCCAAGTGCCCGACTTTGAAAAATACAAGGGTAACTCTTGCCCTCTGAGCCATCTGGTGATGTACGCTCGGCGGATGTCAGCTCAGATGGAGAATCAGGACCTGCTAATTCACTACTTCCAGGATAGTTTAACCGGTGCCGCACTCAAATGGTACATGGGTTTAAACCGTACTACGATCAGCACTTTCAGAGATCTTGGTACTGCCTTTGTCCAACAATACAAGTACAATTTGGACATGGCACCCGACAGAGATCAACTCAGATCGATGTCGCAAAAGGACAAGGAAACCTTTAAGGAGTATGCTCAAAGGTGGCGTGAAATTGCCGCTCAAATTTGTCCACCTCTTGAGGAAAAAGAGATGACAAAAATCTTCTTAAAGACCTTAAGCTCATTTTACTATGACCGAATGGTTGCCAGTGCGCCCGGTGATTTCACCGAAATGGTCGGCATAGGTGTATGTCTTGAGGAAGCCGTCCGAGAAGGACGTTTGGTAAAAGACATTGGATCAACGAGCGGTACTAAAAAATACGGTAGTGCTCTCCCTAAGAGAAAAGAGAAAGATATTGGGAATATCTCTCTCGGAAAGCAAAGGCGACGTTATCAGCCGGTAGCAGCTGTGACTCCTGCTATCAGCCCCGCGTCTATTCCTACGTATCAACCTCAGGTTGCGCAGAGCCAACCTGACCAACAAAGGACACAACAGCCTCTTCAGCAGGCTCGTCCTCCATATAACAACAACCGTACAACACGGCCACCAGGATTTGATCCTATACCCGTAACGTACGCAGAGCTGTTTCCGTTACTGCTGGATAAGGGGCACATTCAGACTAAGTCTCCCCTTTCAGTTCCGGAAAATCTGCCTTTTTGGTTTAAAGCGGATCAAACATGTCCTTATCATCAAGGAGGATCAGGGCATAACATAGAGACTTGCCTCAATTTTAAATCCGGCGTGCAAAAGCTTGTTAGGAGCGGGCTCTTATCTTTCAAAGATACGAATCCTAATGTTCTTACGAACCCGCTGCCTCAACATGAGAAAGCTGCAGTCAATCTGATTGAGAAAAAGACTAATAATGTCTATCAAATTTATGATGTACTCTTGTTGAAGACCAATCTGGTCAAGATGCATTATAGACAGAGTGGATATGGCCATGTGCCACCTCATAACTATCACCAGTGTGATATCTGCTCTAAAGATAACCAAGGATGTTCTGTAGTGCAAGCAGCTCTACAGGAACAAATGGATCTTGGATGGATCCAAGAGCACCGAGTTCGTGGAGTTAACATGGTCTCTACGAATTCCAACGTCATTCAAAACCACGACATCCGTGCGATGAATGTCAACTTGGTGGCGATGCACTCAAGGCAAAGCCAGTATCATAATCTGCCGCGGCACGATTACAGTTCCTGTCTGATTTGCTCGGTAAACAAACAGGGATGCTCTTTCATACAAGAGGCCCTCCAGCGTCAGATGGATCTTGGATGGATCCAAGACTACCATGATAGGAACTCCTATCAAATCAACATGGTTCAGATCTTCGACATCCGCGTAATGAATACCAACCTGGTAGAGTTACATGCTGAGCAGGTCCGACTTGGATTCTTAATATCACATGACTATCAAAATTGTAAAGCGGGTTGCGAAAACGATCGAGGTTGTACCCTTGTCCAGGAGGCACTTCAGCACTTGTTAAATCACTGGTGGATGCCAATCTATATGGACGAAGATACTCAGCAGATTAGTATCAATAACAGGAATCCTACTCGTCGTCAAAGTCAGGATGTCCGATCAATGGAAGATAACCTAGTGAGGTTACATTGTATTCAAAGTGGGCGTGGCCAGGTGCCACCACATAACTATGACAATTGTAGCGTCTGTTCGGAAAGTAACCAAGGGTGTTACCTTGTGAGAGCAGCTCTTCAGGGTCAGGTCAATCATGGAGAAACTCGTCCATACCCAGGTTCAGGACCCATCATTTGGTCGCCGAACTACCTTGCCGAGCAAGTTGAGGATGTTGTCACGATCTCTGGTCATCACGGGACCAGGGATGTTTTTTCCATCATCCCTCTACTTGACGAATCTAGAGTTCCCAACCAGTAACGGATCAAGGTTACTTATGATGGTCAGAAAAATCAGAAGGTTCCCATAGTCGTTTATCTACCGGGGCCACTACCGTATGAATCAGCTAAGGCAATCCCTTACAAATACGGTGAAACAATAATCGAGAATGGAAAGGAAATTCCATTACCCTCCGTCGTGAATATTGCAGACATCAGTCGTGTAACACGGAGCGGTCGAGTCTTCAACCGAGGGATTGGAGAATCCAACAAAGAAAAGGAACTTCAGGCGGAAATTCCTGATCCACCAGTCGGTCAATCTAGTAATCCCGACTTTTCAAAAGACAAAGATGAGATGCTAAAGGTCATCCAAAGGAGTGAATATAACATTGTTGATCAACTGTTACAGATGTAATACCCTAATTTTTCCCCTAAAGATCCCATGTATCCGTGTGTTTTTATTACTTGCTTTATGTTAGTTTTTGTTTACTAACCTCTAACCAAAATACCAAAAATATTTTGCAATTTTTGCTTGTTTCTTCTTCTTTGTGTGTTTAAGTTTTGCAGAAAATTGATGGCAAAGACATGTCTTGGAGATTGTGTGGCTATTCAGTTATGGTTGAGTTCAGATGGATGTTTGACCTCATCTTGGTCAAACTATCAAGTAATTGCTTTAAGTGCGAGTTATTTGTGGCCGCGATTTATTTCTCAAGCAGTGACTGTTGAGTTGTTGTGTGGTGATATTCATCAGGTTCATCTGAGTTCACCAGTCCAAATTGGGTTCATCTGTGGATTTATTTTCCCAGATGATTGATTTTTGAAGTGATTCAGAACTTATTATCAGAGATGCAGAGGATGATGGATTTAAGTGGCTGTTGTTTAGTTGTGGTTTGTTCAGTGGTAGCTGTGTGCACTTTATCAGAGGCTTGTGAAAAAATTCGAGATTGGTTTTGGGCTAAAAAAAGATTAGCTTTCCATTCCTTAAACCATTTTTTTCTAAACCATATTCCTTTTCCAATTTTAACCATTTCTTTTTCTAAACCATATTCCTTTTCCAATTTTAACCATTTCTTTTTCTAAACCATATTCCTTTTTCAATTTTATCCATTTCCTCTTCTAAACCATTTCCTTTTTTTTTATTCAAAAACCCAATTTCCATTTATCCACATTTTAGAGTTATCCATTATATCCAAAATTTCTAAATATCCATTTTTAATCCATTTTTCTTTCCTAAACGTTTCATATCCATTTTCTTTTTTTCAATAATCCATTTTTTTTATCCATAAGTTCATTTAAAAATTTCACCAAAATCTACAAAGCCCATTTCAATTGTCATCAAAGTCCATATCCATTTTTTTTTTATATAGCCAATGTCCATGTTCATTTTCATTTGTCTAATCCATTTTCTAAAACCAAATTTTTCATATCCAATTTCTAAACCCATTATTTTCATATCCATTTTTTTTTTATCTTATCCATTTCTTATTTTTCATCCATATTCTAAAAAAAAATCAATTTACTTTTTTTTCTATTATCCATTTTTTTTTATCATAAACTAAACCATGATCCATTTCCATATTCATTTTGATTAGCCATTCACTAAACCATTTTTATCCACTTTTATCCATTTCTCCTTTTAAACCATTTCTATTATCTTTTTTTTAAACCAAATGTCCATTAATATCCAATTTCCATATTTTTTTTGAGATATCCATTTTTCCATGTCCATTTCTCCATTCAAACGATCTATTATCCAATTTAAAGTCCATATCCATTTTTTTTTATATAACCATTTCCAAATTCTATATCCATTTTCTTTGTCATATCCATTTTGTTTCTAAACCATATCCAAATATTATCCCAAATCAAAAACCACATCCATTTCTTAAAAAAAAACCATTTGTTATTACAAAAAAATAAATAGTTCACATAGGCCCATGAAGTGTTACACGGCCCATCACCCATTGCCATAAGCCAAAGCTATTTCCAAGTCAACAAGCTCATGGAAGCAGCATGCCAAGCTTCCCAGCCGTGTCCGGAAGTTCCAGCTGCCATAAAGAAAAAAACAACAATAAGCCATCAAATTCAAACCATCTCATGTTACACTAAAGCCTCCAAGCCGTGAAAATAAGCTTCAAAGCCAATACAAGCTGCAAGCCTCAAGAAGCCACAAGTGAAATTCCATTGCTCATCAATTCCAAAACGACTACGCAGCCAACACAAAACGCAGCAACTTGCACACGTAATGGAATTGAAACGCAAGTCTCCTTCAATCAAAACGGCAGCGAAACATCAGAAATAATTCACGCAAATCATCTGCAAGCAAAACGCGGCGCAAAACGAATTGAAACGACACTGTACCGCAAGCTAAAGCAAAACGCATAAACAAAGAGCAAAATCAATCTTTTTTTTCTTCCAATTTCACTCATTCTCGGCTATAAATAAAGCCTTCCTCTCCTCATTTCTCAAGCTTTGACAGCCTCCAAACCCCTGCCAAAATCAAACCAAGTTTAAGCCTCCAAAAATTCTGCAAAAAAAACCACTTCAAAAAAAAAAAACTCCATTAAAGCTCCAATTCCAAAAGCTTCAAATACCACTCCAATCTTCATCAAAAATCATTTCTAAGAGTGAATTTCTTCATACAACAACAAGAGGAAGAGAGTAGAAGTTGAAGAGGAGTCTTGCTTCCATTTTTTAAGGTAGTTCGAATTTTCCGTCGAAACTTTGAAACTCTGATTCGTCCATTTCTTGCATCGACGGTTGAAATCGATTACATATTTGAAATCCTCTCTGTCTCACGATCGCAACGGTATATGGTTTGAGCTCCGTCGCTCCGATTTGACGGAGCTCAAAAATGGAAGCATGATGTTGTTGTTGATGAATAGTACCGGCGTTGCATTTTGGAGAAGAAGAATTTCTAACTTTTTTTTTCTTTTTTCATTTTCCTTTTTATTGTTTTTTTTGTTTTTGTTTCTATTTCTTTTTTAATGGAAAGCATTGGGCCTAGCCCATTCATTACTCCACCACCATTTTTCTCCATACACCTCCTTTTTTTTTTTAGAACTTCTTTCTATTTTCTTTTTTGGTTAGTAAAATCATTTTTACTACTTTCTTGTTCTTTTTTTTTCTTTTTAATGTTTTAATGGATTTTATTCTTTATAAAAATCTTTGTATTTTGTTTATAAGCAATTTCTTGAAAAAAATTATTTGGATATTTTGTTCTTGTTTTTCATCTTTCTTTTTAATTTTGGATTTGAATTACATTTTTTAAGGCATTATTTCTCTTTAAATTCATTGGACTTAGGGTGTAGATGAAGTTGGATAAATATTCACTAATTCAAATCTACCTTTAAAGTGAATTATTTAATTCACTTTAGGTGCTTTGAGTTAATGATATATTTAGCACTTTAATCCACCAAAATGAGTGAATGAACTTAAAGATGGAATTGTCTTGAATTTGTAATTCAAATTTGGTTTCCTCTTTCCTCCATTTCTTTTTCTTTTTGATCGATGAAAGTCGAAGTGATCGTGAAATTTCTTTGTTGAATTTCGATCGAGACGAGATCATTACCACTTTTTCTTTTTGTGTGGCATCGCTTTAGGATAACGATCCCTATATCGTTTATCTCGCGTGCATTAACACATATATCTCATGGCCGGCCTCATTCGTAGGGTAATTGCTCGAACAAATTACTCGGCGTGCGCTTAACATAGACCAAAATTCGCCCCTATTCGGAATAAATCCAATTCGATACTTGTACTTTCGTGGACCGGACTTTGATTAGTCGCGTAATCCCAAGGTTGATTGATTATTTGCGTTAGTTCCATAAACTTTGAAGCTTGATGCGTAGTTGCTTCGGGTCTCCCGATCTTCTTTCGAGTTTTCACTAAATTTGGCCTAATCGCATTGGTTAATCGCCGTAGTGCAAGACACGAAGCGGAAACAATTATCTTTTTGTTCTTTTGGCCACTTTTTCTTGGTTGTGAATGATTAAGTTCACCATACCATTATTGTGTATATATTAATGTTACATATTATACTGTGATTACTTCTTGCTCCCTTATCTCTTTTATTTTTATGTCTCTTTTATTTTTATGTCTCATATTATCATCCCATATTCATGTTTATATTTCTTTATTATTGCTATTATTTTGTGCTTGATTTTTACTTTGTCCATTTGGACTTCTAAAACATTAATAAAGGCTCAAACCATAAAAAAACTTAATTCTCTTCATTTGGACTTTTGGTTACTATCCTATGCTTTGGAGTGATCTCTTTATGGGCCTCTTTTGAAGTGATATTGGATTTATGGACCTAGAATTAGGACTTCTTATCCCTTTGCTTGGAGTGTTGATTGAAGACTTGCCTTTATTTGGCCAATTTGCTTAAGGATGGAATTCTTTTAATATTGCTTTGAAGTGGTTTCATTTTGGTTAGATCCTTCTTTTCCCTAGCTTTTATTTCACGCACTAGGATAGTCACTTCTTCTCCTCCCCATTCTTAAATTTTCAAAATTTTCTCTCTTTTTCAAAACCTTCTTGTTTTCAACTTAAAACCGCTTTCATAATAAAACCTTGACTTTTGTCAAGTGACTTTTCAAACTTCATTTTCTTTAACAAATGTCAATCCATCTTAATCATACTTTGATCATTTCATAAAAACATAAAAAAATACAAAACTCATCCAAATTCTTTTGTGCTTTTATGCGCCTTTTTCTTTTAAACTTTTCAAAAAGAATTAGACATGAGTCATTTTTTTGATGAGATGTAAAACTCCTAACCATGGTATTTTGTTGAAAGTATGGTCGTTTTCCACTTAGATGTTGAAGTGATTAGTCTTGTTGATGTTAATCCAAGCAAATCCTCCATCTTAATGTGATGCAAATGCCACTTTCCCATACCTTTGGGTAATTAGTTGAGTATTCTCTCTTGAGAATGACAGGTTGTTTTTTTCAAGATAAAATAAACCATAACCAATAATTTTTGTTCTTTGTACCACGAACTACGAGGTTTTGATCCTACATTGCATATCGTGGGTACGTAGGCATGAGGCGATAAGTCTCTCCAAACACAAAAATCTTAAAAATATTTCTCCTCTCATCTCCTCAATCTCTTTACAAGCAAACCATTTTCAGACCAAAAAGCAGTGAATACATCAAAGGGCTCCTATAGAGTACTATAGATGTATTGGGTGCGTAAAACCTTCCCTTTACATAACCAACCCCCCTTACCCTTATCTCTTTAGGTTTTGTTCGCTCTTTTTTTCTTTCCTTTATGGATAAAAATAAAAGTGCGGTGGCGACTCTTGCTTATTTTGAGTTGAGTTAATTAATAGCTTATACTCACAAATTTTACCGCTACAGAAAAGTGGCGACTCTGCTGGGGAAAGATTGACCTCTTGCTGGTCCATCCCTTGAGGGGTTTAGCCTACTTTGATTTATTTACTGCTTTTTGTCAATTTTGTGATGGCTGGATTTTCTGCTTGTTCTGGATGGGGTGTTCTGAGAGATAGGCCCAATACACAGGCCTGAGTGCACTTAGGATTAACGTGTGACATATCCTCTCGCGTTCCATCTCGGTTCGAGGAGGGAATATGAAACACAATCTGGATGTGGTTCTCTCTAGAGAATTCTCCGTTGTGGATTTCCCACGATGGTAGAGTTATCTGGAAGAGCTGCTAAGTCTGGATGACCTTTTAGGATGACCCCTCTGTTTTTTTTGAAGTGAATCAGCAGACGACCTCTTTGATTGGCGATAGCATTGTATCCTTCGGGCTGAATGTGCTATTGCTTCTCAAACCTCTGAAGCTGAGGATCTTCCGTTTTGGAGAATCAGTTGAGGCCTCATCGATTGATGATGATGCCAAACCAAAAATGGTGAACGTATCATCATTTCTCAACCTGAGAGCCCGGGATACTAAACATCCTAGTACCCACATGTGAGAATGGGCGGGTGTTTACAGATTTGCAGGAAACCCTGACCTTCAACATACCCGGTACTTCAAAGCGAACCTCTATCGTCAGCAACAGTTATTCCGGTTCTGTGGAAGCTTTGATCTCGTGTTTGCTGCATTCATATTGCATTGCATTTGCATCAAGCATCATTCTGCATGGTTTCTTGCCTTTCCAGGTGTCTTATTGTTTGTTATTGGTCCTCGTTCAGCCAAGCTGCCGCACCAGTATAATACTCGGGCTAATCTGAAGAAGAAGATGGATCAGTTGCAACAAGAGACCCGTGAGCTTCGTGAAGAAGTAACAACTCTGAAGGATGGTTTGTAAAGACTCACTGCTATGATGGAAGCTCTGGTGGCTGCTCAGAATCAGCCACCACCGCCTCCTCCTCCGCTTTCAACTCCTGAGCAAAGGACAGTCATTTCTGAGATTGTCTCTACGCCCATTTCTGTGGTGCCTGCTAGTGTTCCTCAGTATTCCATGCCTCCTGGCTACCCCTGGGGCATGCCTCTTAACTTTGTTCCTGAAGGTTATCGGCCGCCACCTCTACCTCCTGAAGTTCCAGTTATTCCTACTGTTCAACCTGTGATGACTGTACCACCGCCTGTGGTTCACACTGTTCCTTTTGGTGAAGAGCAAATCTTCCATGCTGCTCAAAGTGAGAATGGCAGTGCTTATGATAGAATGGAAGAGTTTCAAGACCAGTTTGCTGAAATGCAGAAAGAGATCAAGGCTCTGAGAGGTAAAGAGCTGTTTGGAAAGAATGCTCATGAGTTATGCTTGGTTCCGAATGTGAAGATCCCGCATAAGTTTAAGACCCCTGACTTTGAAAAGTATAAGGGTAATTCTTGTCCGTTGAGTCACTTGACTATGTTTGCTCGTAAGATGTCGGCTCATAAAGATAATGATCAGCTCCTTATTCACTACTTTCAAGACAGTTTGTCTGGTGCAGCTTTGAAATGGTATATGGGACTTGATAGTGCTCGAGTTCGCACTTTCAAAGATTTGGGTGAGGCGTTTGTGAAGCAGTATAAATATAATGTGGATATGGCTCCTGATCGTGACCAGCTTCGGGCAATGGCTCAGAAAGATAAGGAGACATTCAAAGAATACGCGCAGAGGTGGCGCGAGATTGCTGCTCAGATCAACCCTCCTTTGGAAGAGAAGGAGATGACTAAGATTTTCCTGAAAACTCTGAGTCCTTTCTATTATGAGCGTATGATTGCTAGTGCCCCAAGTGATTTCATTGAGATGGTTAATATGGGGATGAGATTGGAAGAAGGTGTCCGTGAGGGACGTTTGTCGAAAGATGGAAATTCTGCTGGAAATTCCAAGAAATATGGGGGAGGATTTGCCAAAAAGAAAGAAGGAGAGATCAGTGCCATTTTTCGAGAAAGGTATAGAAGACCTCGCAATAGAAGCAATCAGTGTCAGCAACATGTTGCATCTGTCACTCCTGTCATCAGTTCGGCTCCTGCACCACCTGCTCAGCAACAACGTTCTAATCAGCCAAACAATCAACGGGGCCGTTTTCAGAAAGATTTTGATCCGATTCCGATGACTTACACGGAATTGCTTCTTTGCTTGATTAATAAGAATCTTGTTCAGACCCGTCCACCGCCTGCTGTTCCGAAAGATTCACCCTGGTGGTATAAGCCTGAAGCTCATTGTGCTTTCCATCAGGGAGGAGCTGGACATGACACTGAGAACTATTATCCATTAAAGATGGAGGTACAGAGACTGACTAGAAGTGGTATTCTGTCTTTCGAAGATTCCAACCCTAATGTGAAATCGAATCCGTTGCCTAACCATGGCAAGGCGACTGTCAATATGGTTTATGGTTGTCCTGGTACATTCAAAATCTTTGATATCCGTTGGATCCGAAGGTCTCTTGTGGAAATGCATGCAGTCTTGAGTGAATACCATGATATTGATCATGATTATGCAGCCTGTTGCATCTGTTCTGTGAATCCTCGTGGTTGTGTGATAGTGAAGAGGGACATTCAAAGGATGATGGATGAGAATTTAATTGAAGTCACTGCTAAGAGGGACGAATATCAGAATGAGGTGAATGCTGTTGAGCCTCGCTTTAATATTCCTGAAAGAGTTGTTATCTCTTATGATAGTCGGAAGACAGCTGCTACGCCTTTGGTTATTCGGTTGCCCGGACCAGTACCCTATGAATCTGACAAAGCTATTCCGTATAAGTACAATGCTACCATGGTAGAAGATGGTAAGGAAGTGCCTATTCCTTCTTTGTCTTCTGTGGTGAGCATCGCTGATGTGAGTAGGGTGACCCGGAGTGGTCGAGTTTTTGCTCCTGAGCCTCCAAAGATTGTGGAGAATGTTATTGCTGGCAAACGAACTCAAGAAGAGAGTCGTGTTGATGTTTCTGGTCAGTCCAGTGGTTCGAAGGTTTTTGAGGATGAAGTATTAAAATTGATCAAGAAGAGTGATTACAGTGTTGTGGATCAACTCTTGCACACCCCGTCCAAGGTTTCAGTGTTGTCCTTACTGATGAATTCTGAAGCTCATAGGAAATCTTTGCAGAAGGTTTTAGAACAAGCATATGTTGAGCATGATGTGACTGTTAACCAGTTTGATGGCATTGTCGCCAACCTCACCGCATGTAATAATTTGAGTTTCTGTGATGAAGAGTTACCCGAGGAGGGGAGAAATCACAATTTGGCTTTACATATCTCCATGAATTGTCAAGAAGATGCGCTTTCCAATGTGTTGGTTGATACTGGCTCTTCTTTGAATGTGTTGCCAAAATCTACTTTATCAAAGCTTTCTTACCAAGGTCCTCCCATGAGGTATAGTGGAGTTATTGTTAAAGCTTTTGATGGATCTCGAAAGACTGTGATTGGAGAGATTGATCTTCCGATCAAAATAGGACCATGTTTCTTCCAGATTACTTTTCAAGTAATGGATATCCGTCCTGCTTATAGTTGTCTGCTTGGCCGACCCTGGATTCATGAGGTTGGGGCAGTGACTTCGACTCTCCATCAGAAGTTGAAATTTGTTAAGAATGATAAGCTGGTAATTGTTGGAGGTGAGCAAGCAATGCTGGTGAGCCACCTTTCATCCTTTTCGTATGTTGATGCTGATGAAACTGTTGGAACTCCGTTCCAAGCTCTTTCTGTTGATGATAAAGTTGTTAAGAAGAATGAGTTACCCATGTCTTCTTTGAAGGATGCTCTGCACGTGTTAGAAACTGGTCGGTCTGACGGTTGGGGCCGAGTCATTGATGTGGTTGATAACCTGGGCAAAACTGGTTTAGGCTTTACGCCTGGTATAGTCAGAAGGGATTTGAAGCGTATTAATGAGACCTTTCACAGCGCTGGATTCATCCACAAAGATCACTCTGCTGCTGCCATCATTGAAGATGATGAAGAGGAAGAGCTTCCCAATTTTGTGACACATGGACAGATCTGCCAGAATTGGACAGCTGTTGACGTTCCTACTATTGTTCATGTTTCTAAGTAATTTGTTTTTGTTTCTTTCAAAAAATCCTTTCACTCTGCCCAAGGTGAAAGTGAATTTGTGAGGGCTTTGTTTCAAATTTTATCATCATCAATGAAATGTTATTTTGTTTATCCATATTATGTTTTCCCTTTTTGCTTTATTTCTGAAAAATGGTAACATAAAAAACCAAAAAAATAATAATGTGATAATCATCTTTATCTGCATGATACTTGCACTTTTCATATTCTAAAATCAAACATAAATCATTGTGCAGATTGATTGTTAAACCCATTGAAAAGAATGACCCTATGCCCTCTCCCAACTTTGAATTCCCTGTGTTTGGAGCTGAAGAAGAGGGTATTGAGGAGATTCCAGATGAAATTTCTCGTTTGCTTGAGCACGAGGAAAAATCCATTCAGCCTCATGAAGAGCCGTTAGAATTAGTTAATTTGGGTTCAGATGATGATGTAAAAGAAGTCAAGATTGGGGCACTGCTTCAGTCAGATGTTAAGAGGAAGATTGTGGAGCTTCTTAGAGAATATGTTGATGTGTTTGCTTGGTCTTATCAGGACATGCCTGGTCTTGATACCGATATTGTGGAGCATAGATTGCCGTTGAAGCCTGAATGTCCACCTGTGAAGCAGAAATTGAGAAGAACTCATCCCGACATGGCTATGAAAATCAAAGAGGAGGTTCAAAAGAAGATTGATGATGGTTTTCTTGTGACTTATGAGTATCCTCAATGGGTGGCCAATATTGTGCCTGTTCCAAAGAAAGACGGAAAAGTCCGAATGTGCGTTGACTATAGAGATTTGAATAAAGCGAGTCCAAAAGATGATTTTCCATTGCCACACATTGATATGTTGGTAGATAATACTGCTAAATTCAGTATCTTCTCTTTTATGGACGGATTTTCCGGTTATAATCAAATAAAGATGGTGCCCGAGGATATGGAAAAAACAACATTCATTACACCCTGGGGAACATTCTATTACAGAGTGATGCCCTTCGGTTTGAAAAATGCTGGTGCAACGTACCAGAGAGCTATGACCACTTTGTTCCATGATATGATGCATAAAGAAATTGAGGTCTATGTGGATGATATGATTTGTAAGTCGAAGACTGAAGAAGATCATATTGAGTACTTATTGAAGTTGTTTCAACGTTTGAGAAAGTTCAAGCTCCGTTTGAATCCTAATAAATGCACTTTTGGTGTCCGTTCCGGAAAGTTGTTGGGTTTTATTGTCAGCCAAAAAGATATTGAAGTTGATCCTGGTAAAGTTAAAGCTATTCACGAAATGCCTGCGCCCAAAACAGAAAAACAAGTAAGAGCATTCTTGGGACGTTTAAATTATATCTCTCGATTTATATCCAATATGACTGCCACGTGTGCGCCGATCTTCAAGCTTCTTCGCAAAGATCAGGGTTGTGTCTGGACAGAGGATTGTCAGAAAGCATTTGAAAGAATTAAAGAGTATCTGCTTGAACCTCCGATTTTGTCTCCTCCTGTGGAAGGAAGGCCTTTGATCATGTATTTGACCGTGCTGGAAGAATCTATGGGCTGTGTTCTAGGTCAACAAGATGAATCTGGTCGAAAAGAATTTGCCATTTATTATTTGAGCAAGAAGTTCACCGATTGTGAGTCTCGGTACTCAATGCTTGAAAAGACATGTTGTGCTTTGGCTTGGGCTGCCAAATGCCTCCGCCAGTATATGTTGAATCATACGACTTGGTTGATATCCAAAATGGATCCAATCAAGTATATTTTTGAAAAGCCTGCTTTAACTGGGAGGATCGCTCGTTGGCAAATGTTGTTGTCAGAATATGATATCGAGTACCGAACTCAAAAAGTGATAAAAGGAAGTATTTTGGCTGACCATTTGGCACACCAGCCAATTGACGATTATCAACCAATCAGGTTTGATTTTCCTGATGAGGATGTGATGTATCTAAAGGTTAAAGATTGTGAAGAACCGTTACCTGGTGAAGGGCCTGAGCCTGGATCCCGTTGGGGTTTGATTTTTGATGGAGCTGTTAATGAATATGGCAATGGTGTTGGGGCAATAATTGTTACTCCTCGTGGTTTTCACATTCCTTTCACTGCAAGGTTGACGTTCACTTGCACAAATAATGCGGCTGAGTATGAAGCATGTATTATGAGCTTGGAAGAAGCTATCGATTTGAGAATCAAGATTCTTGATGTATATGGAGATTCAGCCCTAGTGATTAATCAGATTAAAGGAGAATGGGAGACACGTCAACCTGATTTGATTCCTTATCGAGATTATGCAAGAAGGTTGTTAACATTCTTCAATAAGGTTGAGCTTCACCATATACCCAGAGCAGCAAATCGAATGGCGGATGCTTTAGCCACTATATCCTCCATGATTGTGGTGAGTCGGTGGAATGATGTGCCTAAAATCGATGTTATGCGTCTTGACAGACCAGCTCATGTGTTTGCGGTTGAAGAGGTTGTTGATGATAAACCGTGGTATTATGATATTAAATGCTTTCTTCAAAATCAAGAGTACCCGCTTGGGGCATCCAAGAAGGATAAGAAGACTTTGAGAAGATTGTCTGGTAGTTTCTTCTTGAATGATGATGTGCTGTATAAAATAAATTATGACATGGTCCTGCTCAGATGCGTGGATAGACACGAAGCGTACATGTTGATGAAAGAAATTCATGAAGGATCTTTCGGTACCCATGCCAATGGGCATGCAATGGCTAAGAAGATGTTAAGGGCAGGTTACTATTGGCTGACAATGGAATCTGACTGTTGCAAATTTGTGAAAAGGTGTCATAAGTGCCAGGTTTATGCTGACAAAATTCATGTACCACCAACTCCACTCAATGTTATCTCTTCCCCATGGCCTTTCTCCATGTGGGGCATTGATATGATTGGAATGATTGAGCCTAAAGCGTCGAACGGACACCGTTTTATATTGGTGGCTATTGACTATTTTACCAAGTGGGTTGAAGCGGCATCATATGCCAATGTGACCAAGCAAGTAGTGGTCCGGTTTATCAAGAACCAAATCATTTGTCGGTATGGTGTTCCGAGCTAGATTATCACTGATAATGGGTCAAACCTGAATAACAAGATGATGAAGGAATTATGCGATAAGTTTAAGATTGAGCATCATAATTCTTCTCCTTACAGACCTAAGATGAATGGGGTTGTTGAAGCTGCTAATAAGAATATTAAGAAGATTGTTCAGAAGATGGTTGTTACTTACAAGGATTGGCACGAGATGCTCCCTTTTGCTCTGCATGGGTATCGTACATCTGTCCGCACTTCAACAGGGGTAACCCCTTTCTCTCTTGTTTATGGTATGGAACCAGTGCTCCCGGTAGAAGTTGAAATCCCTTCTACGAGAGTTTTGATGGAAGCTGAATTGTCTGAGGCTGAATGGTGTCAAAGTAGATATGACCAGTTGAATTTGATTGAAGAGAAAAGAATGACGGCCTTGTGTCATGGCCAATTGTATCAATAGAGAATGAAGAAATCTTTTGATAAGAAGGTTCGACCTCGTGTGTTCAGAGAAGGCGACCTCGTGCTCAAAAGGATCTCGACTTCTACCAATGATTCTAGGGGCAAGTGGACTCCTAATTATGAAGGCCCATATGTTGTTAAGAGAGCCTTCTCTGGCGGTGCATTACTTCTTACAACTATGGATGGTGAAGAGTTCACTCGTCCTGTGAATGCCGATGCGGTCAAGAAATACTTCGCCTAAAAAAATAAAAGAACCGCTCGCTAAGTTGAAAACCCAAAAGGGCGGCTTAGGCAAAAATGAGCGTCTCGGTGGGCTGAAAACCCGAAAGGGCGGTCCAGGCAAAAATTAGAGACAAAGATAGAAATAATCATCCCGGTAGATTGAAAACCCGAAAAGGCAATCTAGGCAAAAGTTAGGGATTATGGCAAGTAACTGCATCTGGCCAGTCTTGATCATTTGAAAGCAACATTGTCTATCAAGGATTTTGCTTCAATCATCCTCAACTGAAGTTTTGGGCACAGTGGAATTCAAAGTTGTTAGGGAGAATAATGGTCATTGTATTTCAATGTAACCCTTTCCATGTATTTACCATTTTTCAAACTTTGTAATGATCCATGGAATTACGCCATTTGCGGACTTCCATTCTATTAATAAAATTTGGGCCTTTGTCCCTTTGTTTGCAATTCTTATTTTGTTTTTGTTTGCAAAATTTCATTTATTTTTTATGATGATTTTTGAAACAAAATGTGAATAATTGATTTAAATTTTTTTGAAAATTATAAAAACATCTTCCTTTGGTTTATGAATATAAAAAGGAATGTCAACAGTTATTCCAAGAATGGTAGGATCAATGTTTTCCTCAGCAGGGTTCGCTCTCGCTCCTTTGGCAGAATTTATTGACAGATTCCCCAGTAGAGTTTGTTGATGTTTCCTCAGCAGAACTTGTTCCTATGAATGTGATCAGTTGTTGACAAGGTGATAGGTTTGTTGTGATGGGTTGAATTCATGTGGTCCAATGCTATTTGGTTTCTCCCCCAGCTAGGTCTTGATTCGAATCTTCTCCAGCTGATTATGTTATGGTCAGGCAGTTGAGTAGTTTTGAGGTCCACTTCTCCTTAATGGTGGTCCCCACGCAGAGATTCATTTTTGCTGTCCCTAGCAGAAATCATATGAGGAATCTTCACTCAGAGTCTCATCCTTTAGACGTATTTTTGTTGCTTGGGATGTCCCCAAAACAGAGAGCCATGTTTTTCCTTTAAGAAGCACGAACTTGGTGTTTGTTTGTTGGATTCTTATCTGTGGTTGTGTTTCTCGTCAGGATGATTTATTTTTGCTGATTCCCCAGCGGAGATAGAGCATTACTGTTTCGAAGTGAGATTAACTTCTCATTGCCCTGGCAGGTCCAAGGTGTACTTCTCTCCGGATTATTTTTCAGAGATTTATCCTCCTAGTGAAGTCGCTGATGAGATCTCTTTTAGTCACCTGTTGGGTTTTCTCTCATTTATGATGAGTATTGATCTAAAATCCCCCACAACTTGACCTGTTGTTGCTTTCTCAGCAAGTCCAGGATGCTTTGCTCAGAATTGGTTAATCCCCTGAGAGTGTTCTCGTATCTCCAGCAGATCTGCCTTGTATTCCCAGTGGATTTTGTGTAGATGTTTATATGTCTGCAATCCCCAGCGGATTCATTATTTTTTCCACAGCAGATCTCTTCATCCTTTTGAAATGGAAGTTCCTATGAATTTTCATGATCCCCAGGAAGATTTAGAAGGATTGGGTTTGTATGATTCCCCAACAGTGTTCCTGCCATCCTCAAAGCAGATTGGTATTCGGGTCTTTCCCCCCAGGAGTATCTTCCTTTCTCCAGCAAGATTTGAGCCTGGTAGTAGGATTTATTTTCCTTTGATGGCTTTTGTTTATCTCTTGCAGGTTTCCTTCAGCTAAATGCCTAGCAGAGTTGCTAATGATATCTCCATCTTGTTGAGATTAGCCGAGTATTCAGTGGTGTTGTGATGTTTTTTCCACCCTCTGCTTATCCTTTATGTCTGTTTTGTCAGCATATTCATACTCATAAGCATTGCATGTGCATTTTTTTATTGTGCATAGCATGTTGTTGTTGCATTGTGCATTTTGCATTTGTGTTGGCGCTTCTTTGCTCTCTGGTGCTGTTATCCCCGTAGAGCGTGTGTGCGTCTTCTCTCCATTTAGAGTGTCGACCCGTAAGCAGAAAATGCCTATCTTTGTTAAATTCCCCACTGAGTTTGTTTCTCGTGGAAGATCTTGATTCAGTTTCCTCTCCAGTGCATTATCTGGATGAAATTAATCCCCAGTTGAGATATTTCCTCCTCGGGATGAGTTTTGTTTGACCGTTTCTCTCCAGCTTGTTCCTGGATTGAACTTGGTCCCCTGCAATATTTGTTTGGATCTCTAGGCTGTGAAACCTGGATTGGGAGTGCATTTATTTTGCACCTTTGAAGATTCTACGCCCTTCAACTGAAATCTGCGTATGACTCCCCTTTTGAAAGGTTCAATACTTTTTCGTGGCATTCCTTTATTTGAAAAGCCTGAGGCGATGCAGTTATTACCTTTTGTGACTCCGATGAATGGTAAGTCTCTTCGGTTTGACGGGACAGTTCATTGTTGAGGTTTTGTGACTCTGATGAATGGTAAGTCTCTTCGGTTTGACGGGACAGTTCGTTGTTGAGATTTTGTGACTCCAATGAATGGTAAGTCTCTTCGGTTTAACGGGACAGTTCGTTGTTGAGGTTTTGTGACTCTGATGAATGGTAAGTCTCTTCGGTTTGACGGGACAGTTCGTTGTTGAGATTTTGTGACTCCGATGAATGGTAAGTCTCTTCGGTTTGACGGGACAGTTCGTTGTTGAGATTTTGTGACTCCAATGAATGGTAAGTCTCTTCGGTTTGACGGGACAGTTCGTTGTTGAGATTTTGTGACTCCGATGAATGGTAAGTCTCTTCGGTTTGACGGGACAGTTCGTTGTTGAGATTTTGTGACTCCAATGAATGGTAAGCCTCTTCAGTTTGACGGGACAGTTCGTTGTTGAGATTTTGTGACTCCGATGAATGATAAGTCTCTTCAGTTTGACGGGACAGTTCGTTGTTGAGATTTTGTGACTCCGATGAATGGTAAGTCTCTTCGGTTTGACGGGACAGTTCGTTGTTAAGATTTTGTGACTCCAATGAATGGTAAGTCTCTTCAGTTTGACGGGACAGTTTGTTGTTGAGATTTTGTGACTCCGATGAATGGTAAGTCTCTTCGGTTTGACGGGACAGTTTGTTGTCGAGATTTTGTGACTCCAATGAATGGTAAGTCTCTTCAGTTTGACGGGACAGTTCGTTGTTGAGATTTTGGTTACTCCAATGAATGGTAAGTCTCTCTTCGGTTTGATGGGACAGTTCGTTGTTGAGGATTTTCTACTCAGATGGATGGTTAGTCTCTTCGGTTTGATGAGACAGTTCATTGTTGAGGTATTTGCTTTTCCCCAGTGGAGCCTGCTGTGCTAAGTCTTCCCTGTTGAGTTATATCCTTGTTGTGTTGTGGTTTATTTCCACTTGCAGTTATCCCCAGTTTGAATCTTTTCCTCAGCTGAGTCCTAGTAGTTGTGCGGTGTGTTCCCCGGCTAGTTGGTCTCCTGATTGTGTTTCCCCGGTGGAGTTTCATTCTCCTGTTTCTTCTCTTTGTTTATCTCCTATGGCATATTCTCCCCACAGAGGTTTTGTGTCTGCATATCATTTGCATAATCATATCATTTTGTGGTCTCTTAGGGCCAAAAATTGGGTTTTTGTTATATTTAAGTCTCTTCTATCTCGTCGAGACAAAGATGTCAATCTTCTTATCTCCGGATAGAAGAAACTTAAATAGGGGCAGCTGTAATACCCTAATTTTTTCCCCAAAGATCCCATGTATCCGTGTGTTTTTATTACTTGCTTTATGTCAGTTTCTGTTTACTAACCTCTAACCAAAATACCAAAAATATTTTGCAATTTTTGCTTGTTTCTTCTTCTTTGTGTGTTTAAGTTTTGCAGAAAATTGATGGCAAAGACATGTCTTGGAGATTGTGTGGCTATTCAGTTATGGTTGAGTTCAGATGGATGTTTGACCTCATCATGGTCAAACTATCAAGTAATTGCTTTAAGTGCGAGTTATTTGTGGCCGCGGTTTATTTCTCAAGCAGTGACTGTTGAGTTGTTGTGTGGTGATATTCATCAGGTTCATCTGAGTTCACCAGTCCAAATTGGGTTCATCTGTGGATTTATTTTCCCAGATGATTGATTTTTGAAGTGATTCAGAACTTATTAACAGAGATGCAGAGGCTGATGGATTTAAGTGGCTGTTGTTTAGTTGTGGTTTGTTCAGTGGTAGCTGTGTGCACTTTATCAGAGGCTTGTGAAAAAATTCGAGATTGGTTTTGGGCTAAAAAAAGATTTGCTTTCCATTCCTTAAACCATTTTTTTCTAAACCATATTCCTTTTCCAATTTTAACCATTTCTTTTTCTAAACCATATTCCTTTTCCAATTTTAACCATTTCTTTTTCTAAACCATATTCCTTTTTCAATTTTATCCATTTCCTCTTCTAAACCATTTCCTTTTTTTTTATTCAAAAACCCAATTTCCATTTATCCACATTTTAGAGTTATCCATTATATCCAAAATTTCTAAATATCCATTTTTAATCCATTTTTCTTTCCTAAACGTTTCATATCCATTTTCTTTTTTTCAATAATCCATTTTTTTTTATCCATAAGTTCATTTAAAAATTTCACCAAAATCTACAAAGCCCATTTCAATTGTCATCAAAGTCCATATCCATTTTTTTTTATATAGCCAATGTCCATGTTCATTTTCATTTGTCTAATCCATTTTCTAAAACCAAATTTTTCATATCCAATTTCTAAACCCATTATTTTCATATCCATATTTTTTTTTATCTTATCCATTTCTTATTTTTCATCCATATTCTAAAAAAAATCAATTTACTTTTTTTTCTATTATCCATTTTTTTTTATCATAAACTAAACCATGATCCATTTCCATATTCATTTTGATTAGCCATTCACTAAACCATTTTTATCCACTTTTATCCATTTCTCCTTTTAAACCATTTCTATTATCTTTTTTTTAAACCAAATGTCCATTAATATCCAATTTCCATATTTTTTTTGAGATATCCATTTTTCCATGTCCATTTCTCCATTCAAACGATCTATTATCCAATTTAAAGTCCATATCCATTTTTTTTTATATAACCATTTCCAAATTCTAAATCCATTTTCTTTGTCATATCCATTTTGTTTCTAAACCATATCCAAATATTATCCCAAATCAAAAACCACATCCATTTCTTAAAAAAAAAACCATTTGTTATTACAAAAAAATAAATAGTTCACATAGGCCCATGAAGTGTTACACGGCCCATCACCCATTGCCATAAGCCAAAGCTATTTCCAAGTCAACAAGCTCATGGAAGCAGCATGCCAAGCTTCCCAGCCGTGTCCGGAAGTTCCAGCTGCCATAAAGAAAAAAACAACAATAAGCCATCAAATTCAAGCCATCTCATGTTACACTAAAGCCTCCAAGCCGTGAAAATAAGCTTCAAAGCCAATACAAGCTGCAAGCCTCAAGAAGCCACAAGTGAAATTCCATTGCTCATCAATTCCAAAACGACTACGCAGCCAACACAAAACGCAGCAACTTGCACACGTAATGGAATTGAAACGCAAGTCTCCTTCAATCAAAACGGCAGCGAAACATCAGAAATAATTCACGCAAATCATCTGCAAGCAAAATGCGGCGCAAAACGAATTGAAACGACACTGTACCGCAAGCTAAAGCAAAACGCATAAACAAAGAGCAAAACGGCAACCTTTTTTTTCTTCCAATTTCACTCATTCTCGGCTATAAATAAAGCCTTCCTCTCCTCATTTCTCAAGCTTTGACAGCCTCCAAACCCCTGCCAAAATCAAACCAAGTTTAAGCCTCCAAAAATTCTGCAAAAAAAACCACTTCAAAAAAAAAACTCCATTAAAGCTCCAATTCCAAAAGCTTCAAATACCACTCCAATCTTCATCAAAAATCAATTCTAAGAGTGAATTTCTTCATACAACAACAAGAGGAAGAGAGTAGAAGTTGAAGAGGAGTCTTGCTTCCATTTTTTAAGGTAGTTCGAATTTTCCGTCGAAACTTTGAAACTCCGATTCGTCCATTTCTTGCATCGACGGTTGAAATCGATTACATATTTGAAATCCTCTCTGTCTCACGATCGCAACGGTATATGGTTTGAGCTCCGTCGCTCCGATTTGACGGAGCTCAAAAATGGAAGCATGATGTTGTTGTTGATGAATAGTACCGGCGTTGCATTTTGGAGAAGAAGAATTTCTAACTTTTTTTTTCTTTTTTCATTTTCCTTTTTATTGTTTTTTTGTTTTTGTTTCTATTTCTTTTTTAATGGAAAGCATTGGGCCTAGCCCATTCATTACTCCACCACCATTTTTCTCCATACACCTCCTTTTTTTTTTAGAACTTCTTTCTATTTTCTTTTTTGGTTAGTAAATCATTTTTACTACTTTCTTGTTCTTTTTTTTTCTTTTTAATGTTTTAATGGATTTTATTCTTTATAAAAATCTTTGTATTTTGTTTATAAGCAATTTCTTGAAAAAAATTATTTGGATATTTTGTTCTTGTTTTTCATCTTTCTTTTTAATTTTGGATTTGAATTACATTTTTTAAGGCATTATTTCTCTTTAAATTCATTGGACTTAGGGTGTAGATGAAGTTGGATAAATATTCACTAATTCAAATCTACCTTTAAAGTGAATTATTTAATTCACTTTAGGTGCTTTGAGTTAATGATATATTTAGCACTTTAATCCACCAAAATGAGTGAATGAACTTAAAGATGGAATTGTCTTGAATTTGTAATTCAAATTTGGTTTCCTCTTTCCTCCATTTCTTTTTCTTTTTGATCGATGAAAGTCGAAGTGATCGTGAAATTTCTTTGTTGAATTTCGATCGAGACGAGATCATTACCACTTTTTCTTTTTGTGTGGCATCGCTTTAGGATAACGATCCCTATATCGTTTATCTCGCGTGCATTAACACATATATCTCATGGCCGGCCTCATTCGTAGGGTAATTGCTCGAACAAATTACTCGGCGTGCGCTTAACATAGACCAAAATTCGCCCCTATTCGGAATAAATCCAATTCGATACTTGTACTTTCGTGGACCGGACTTTGATTAGTCGCGTAATCCCAAGGTTGATTGATTATTTGCGTTAGTTCCATAAACTTTGAAGCTTGATGCGTAGTTGCTTCGGGTCTCTCGATCTTCTTTCGAGTTTTCACTAAATTTGGCCTAATCGCATTGGTTAATTGCCGTAGTGCAAGACACGAAGCGGAAACAATTATCTTTTTGTTCTTTTGGCCACTTTTTCTTGGTTGTGGATGATTAAGTTCACCATACCATTATTGTGTATATATTAATGTTACATATTATACTGTGATTACTTCTTGCTCCCTTATCTCTTTTATTTTTATGTCTCTTTTATTTTTATGTCTCATATTATCATCCCATATTCATGTTTATATTTCTTTATTATTGCTATTATTTTGTGCTTGATTTTTACTTTGTCCATTTGGACTTCTAAAACATTAATAAAGGCTCAAACCATAAAAAAACTTAATTCTCTTCATTTGGACTTTTGGTTACTATCCTATGCTTTGGAGTGATCTCTTTATGGACCTCTTTTGAAGTGATATTGGATTTATGGACCTAGAATTAGGACTTCTTATCCCTTTGCTTGGAGTGTTGATTGAAGACTTGCCTTTATTTGGCCAATTTGCTTAACGATGGAATTCTTTTAATATTGCTTTGAAGTGGTTTCATTTTGGTTAGATCCTTCTTTTCCCTAGCTTTTATTTCACGCACTAGGATAGTCACTTCTTCTCCTCCCCATTCTTAAATTTTCAAAATTTTCTCTCTTTTTCAAAACCTTCTTGTTTTCAACTTAAAACCGCTTTCATAATAAAACCTTGACTTTTGTCAAGTGACTTTTCAAACTTCATTTTCTTTAACAAATGTCAATCCATCTTAATCATACTTTGACCATTTCATAAAAACATAAAAAAATACAAAACTCATCCAAATTCTTTTGTGCTTTTATGCGCCTTTTTCTTTTAAACTTTTCAAAAAGAATTAGACATGAGTCATTTTTTTGATGAGATGTAAAACTCCTAACCATGGTATTTTGTTGAAAGTATGGTCGTTTTCCACTTAGATGTTGAAGTGATTAGTCTTGTTGATGTTAATCCAAGCAAATCCTCCATCTTAATGTGATGCAAATGCCACTTTCCCATACCTTTGGGTAATTAGTTGAGTATTCTCTCTTGAGAATGACAGGTTGTTTTTTTCAAGATAAAATAAACCATAACCAATAATTTTTGTTCTTTGTACCACGAACTACGAGGTTTTGATCCTACATTGCATATCGTGGGTACGTAGGCATGAGGCGATAAGTCTCTCCAAACACAAAAATCTTAAAAATATTTCTCCTCTCATCTCCTCAATCTCTTTACAAGCAAACCATTTTCAGACCAAAAAGCAGTGAATACATCAAAGGGCTCCTATAGAGTACTATAGATGTATTGGGTGCGTAAAACCTTCCCTTTACATAACCAACCCCCTTACCCTTATCTCTTTAGGTTTTGTTCGCTCTTTTTTCCTTTCCTTTATGGATAAAAATAAAAGTGCGGTGGCGACTCTTGCTTATTTTGAGTTGAGTTAATTAATAGCTTATACTCACAAATTTTACCGCTACAACAGACTCCTTCAAAGATCTCAGTATTATCACTGTTACTCAGTTCAGAAGCACACAGAGAGGCTCTACAGAAAGTCTTGGAGCAAGCCTTTGTGGAACAGAATGTAACCATCAGACAATTCGATAGTATTGTCTCTAACATCACTTCCTGCAATAATTTGGGATTTAGTGATGAGGAATTACCTGAAGAGGGTCGCCGTCATAACATGGCGCTCAACATTACAGTTAACTGCCAGGGCGATGCTTTAGCCAATGTACTGGTAGACACAGGGTCAGCCCTGAATGTTATGCCGAAGTCCACTTTGATGCAATTATCATTTAAGGGCCCTCCGATGAGAGTCAGCGAGGTCGTCGTCAAAGCATTC
Organism: Lathyrus tuberosus; assembly: GCA_022829125.1. NCBI lineage: Eukaryota > Viridiplantae > Streptophyta > Magnoliopsida > Fabales > Fabaceae > Lathyrus > Lathyrus tuberosus. The sequence goes on from JALAZF010000034.1 coordinate 10,387,866, forward strand.
GACGGATCCAGAAAAATGGTTATCGGCGAAGTTGATCTTCCCATAACTATTGGTCCTCACACTTTCCAAATCACTTTCCAGGTCATGGACATCCGGGCAACGTACAGTTGTTTATTAGGAAGACCTTGGATACATCAGGCTGGAGCGGTTACTTCAACCCTCCACCAAAAGCTAAAGTTCGTCAAGAACGATCAACTTATCATGGTTTGTGGGGAACAAGCCTTGCTTGTGAGTAACCTATCATCGTCTACTTGTGTGGAACCCGAGGAGGTTATTGGAACTCAGTTCCAAGCACTATCGGTGGGCAAGGACGATCAATCCGAAGAAGGAACTTTAATTTCTTCATACAAAGATGCTATCAAAGCGGTCGAGAGTACCGATACAAAAGGATGGGGACGGCTTGTCATTCCCACTGACAATAAAACAAAGAAGGGTCTTGGTTTTTCTGCGACCTGTACTCAGACAGCCGCCAACGATGAAAGTCTTCATCCCCTTCAAAACTTCTTCCACAGTGGAGGTTTTCTTCACCCAGTGTCTCAGACAGTTTATGCTATCAATGAGGAAGATCCCTCTGACACAGATGAAGAATGGAAGTCCTACCTTAACAAGGACGGCTATATGTCTCAGGAAGAGGTGCCTATGCCTTTTTGCTTTCCTACAGAAAGTCCGAGATTTATACCAAGATCAGATGTCGAAATGATCTACGGGGATTATGATCCAGAAGGATGCCGTGCTCCGCCAAATTCATTAGAGGAAGACACTCTGATGAAAGAAAACTTTGATCACAATTACTATGGCCCGATGGATGGTCTGCCAATGTGGCAACCTTATCCAGGAAACTTGGGGCAAGAAAGTCAGCCGAGTAATGAAACTCAGCTGAGCGTCATTGAACAGAATACCTGTGTCCCCACCCTGTCATGGGATCCACACTCAGGTCATTCGGAAACTACTCAAAATGAAGATGAATTCGCAACGTTTGCAGGACTTGAATTCATCAACTATGCTTTTCCCGAGGTCAACGTTATCGAGAGAGATGACTCCTCCAGTTCCAAAGAAGTTTGGGACACTCAGGGACAACCGAGTGGAAAATACGACTATAGGTCAAGTACACTGCTCCCGAAAGCTCTCGTATCAGGCTCGAAGATATCCAGTCAACTGGATGGGGAGATACAGCTGAGAGCATAAATAAAATGCAACAGAGGAATCCTCCTACGACAATTCTGCTTGGGAGACAGATTCCAATGATCCTACTCCACCAGAAATCAGCGTCATTTCTGAAGACAAATCAAGGAAGGTGCCAGACTTTGTGATTCACCGAGGAGTTCACCGCCAATGGGTTGCTGTCGAGGTTCCGAAGGTCGTTCATCAGTCAAAGTAATTGCCATCTTTAACCTTTCACCCTGCCCAGGTGAAATGGATGTTTTGATAGGGCTCGCTTTTTGTAAATTTCCCTCTTCGCTTTGCCCAGAGCCAGTGAGTTTTGTTTTATAGGGCTGTAGTTTCAAGATTCGACTTGTTCATTAATAAAATAACGTCGTTCTGTAATTTCCGCATTAACTGCTGTTTTCTCTTTTTGCTTTTTCAGAAAATGGTAATCCTAAAAAACATTCAATAATAAAAACAAGCAGTAAAATAAATACACTGCACACACTTGCATTTTCTCTATCTCTTCTAAACACGAATCATCACGTCATGCAGATTGCTTGTTTTATGCCCCGTTGAAACATACGATCCGATGCCTTCTCCCAACTTTGAGTTCCCGGTATTCGAGGCTGAAGAAGAAGATGACGACCAAATTCCAAAAGAGATCTCCCGACTACTCAGACAAGAGGAAAGGTCCATTGAACCTCACAAAGAACCGTTGGAAACGGTAAACTTGGGTTCAGAAAAAGAGAGAAAAGAAATCAGGATTGGAGCATTGCTCAGTCCAACTGCCAGAGAGGGTTTGATAAAGCTTCTCAAAGAATTTCCCGATGTATTCGCTTGGTCCTATCAGGATATGCCAGGGTTGGATACCAGCATCGTGGAACATCACTTACCGTTGAGATCGGAATGTCCGCCAGTAAAGGAAAGGTTGAGACACACTCACCCGGACATGGCCATCAAAATCAAAGAGGAGGTACAAAAACAGATCGACGCGGGTTTCCTCGCTACGTCAGAATATCCTCAATGGTTAGCCAACATCGTACCCGTTCCCAAAAAGGATGGAAAGGTCAAAATGTGTGTTGATTACAGAGATCTGAACAAGGCAAGTCCAAAGGACGACTTTCCTTTACCACACATTGACATGCTGGTTGACAGCACAGCAAAGTTCAAAGTATTCTCCTTCATGGATGGATTCTCGGGCTATAACCAGATCAAAATGGCGCCGAAAGACATGGAGAAAACTTCGTTCATTACCCCATGGGGTACCTTTTGTTACAAGGTAATTCCGTTCGGTTTGAAGAATGCCGGGGCAACCTATCAAAGGGCCATGACTACTCTGTTTCATGACATGATACACAAAGAAATCGAGGTATATGTCGATGATTTGATTGCAAAATCAAGAACAGAGGATGAGCGCGTTGAACATCTGTCAAAATTGTTCGAACCTCTAAGAAAATTCAAGCTCCGCTTGAATCCTAACAAGTGCACCTTCGGTGTCCGTTCAGGGAAATTACTAGGGTTCATCGTCAGCCAGAAAGGAATTAAAGTTGATCCTGACAAGGTCAAGGCCATTCAAGAAATGCCTTCTCCGAAAACTGAAAAATAAGTCAGAGGATTCCTGGGACGTTTGAACTACATCTCCAGATTCATATTCCTTATGACCGCGACATGTGCGCCGATTTTCAAATTACTCAAAAAGAACCAGGATTGCGTTTGGTCAGAAGATTGCCAAACTACCTTCGACAGTATCAAGGAATATCTGTTGAATCCTCCGATTCTATCACCTCCAGTGGAAGGAAGACCACTGATCATTTACCTCACAGTCCTAGAGGACTCAATGGGATGTGTACTTGGCCAACAAGACGAAACTAAAAGGAAAGAGTCTGCCATTTACTATCTAAGCAAGAAATTCACCGACTGCGAGACTCGGTACACAATGCTTGAGAAAACTTGTTGCGCTTTGGCTTGGGCAGCCAAACGTCTTCGCCAGTACATGATTCGTCATACTACTTAGTTGGTTTCTGAAATGGATCCAATCAAGTACGTTTTCGAAAAACCTGCTCTCACGGGAAGGATTGCCCGTTGGCAGATGTTACTATCAGAATATGACATAGAGTACTATGCTCAGAAAGCCATTAAACGAAGTATTTTAGCCGATCATTTGGCTCATCAACCGATTGAAGATCAAGAATCAATCGGGTTTGACTTCCCAGACGAAGATGTCTTGTATCTAAAGATGAAAGATTGCGATGAACCGCTACCCAGTGAAGGGCCAGAACCAGGTTCCCAGTGGGGACTTATCTTTGACGGAGCAGTCAATCATTATGGAAACGGAATTGGGGCAATCATTGTTACCCCTCAGGGTATCCACATTCCTTTCACTGCTAGACTTACGTTCAAATGTACGAACAATGAGGCCGAATACGAAGCATGTATCATGGGTCTCGAAGAAGCGATTGATTTAAGGATCAAAAACTTGGACGTATACGGCGATTCAGCCCTGGTTATTAACCAAATAAAAGGAGATTGGAACACATACCAATCGGGATTGATTCCTTACAAAGACTATGCAAGAAGGTTGTTACCCTTCTTCAACAGAGTCGACTTTCATCACATCCCTCGTGATGAGAATCACATGGCTGATGCATTAGCCACTCTCTCTTCCATGATTAGTGTAGGTCGATGGAATGACATACCTAAGATCGACATCATGCGCCTTGAACGGCCCGCTTACATCTTCGCGATTGAAGCAGTCATAGACGACAGACCTTGGTATCACGATATCAAATGCTTCCTTCAGAAACAAGAGTACCCATCCAGGGCACTCAGAAAAGACAGGAAAACCCTCCGAAGGTTGGCTGGAAACTTCTTCCTGAGCGGTGACACTCTTTATAAGAGAAATTTTGACATGGTCTTGCTCCGATGTGTCAACAGACCAGAAGCAGACATGCTCATGAAAGAAATTCATGAAGGATCCTTTGGCACTCATGCCAACGGACACACAATGGCGAGAAAAATTCTCAGGGCAGGGTACTATTGGTTGACAATGGAATCCGACTGCTACAAGTACATGAGGAGGTGTCACAAGTGTCAGATATACTCCGACAAAATTCATGTACCGCCATCACATCTCAAAGTTCTTTCTTCCCCGTGGCCATTTTCCATATGGGAATCGACATGATTGGCTTGATTGAGCCCAAGGCTTCAAACGGACATTGGTTCATCCTGATAGCCATTGATTATTTCACCAAGTGGGTCGAAGCAGCGTCATTCGCCAATGTAACCCGACAAGTGGTGGTCCGATTTATCAAAAACAATATCATCTGCCGTTATGGTGTTCCAAGCGAGATCATTACTGATAATGGATCTAACTTGAACAATAGGATGATGAAAGAGTTGTGTGCTGAGTTCAAGATCGAACACCATAACTCATCTCCCTACCGACCCAAGATGAACAGAGCGGTAGAAGCGGCTAACAAGAACATCAAGAAGATTGTTCAAAAGATGGTTGTAACCTACAAAGATTGGCACGAGATGCTACCCTTTGCTCTTCACGGTTATCGAACATCTGTCCGCACTTCAACAGGGGCAACCCCTTTCTCTCTAGTATATGGCATGGAGGCAGTTCTCCCCATAGAAGTAGAGATCCCATCAATCCGGGTATTGATGGAAGCTAAGCTCACCGAAGCTGAATGGTGTCAAAATCGACACGACGAACTCAACCTGATCGAAGAGAAGCGAATCACGGCACTATGCCATGGTCAGTTGTATCAACAGAGAATGAAAAAGGCGTTCGACAAAAAGGTACGACCTCATATTTTCAGAAAAGGAGACCTTGTGCTCAAGAAGATACAATCATTTCTCACTGATTCTCGGGGCAAATGGACCCCAAATTATGATGGCCCCTATGTGGTCACAAAAGCTTTCTCAGGTGGCGCCTTGAGACTTGCAACCAAGGACGGAGAGGAATTTGCCTACCCCACGAATGTTGATGTAGTCAAGAAATACTTCGCCTAAAACTAAAAAAAAAAAAACGTCTTGGTGGATTGAAAACCCGAAAGGGCGGTCCAGGCAAAAGATAGAGACATGAAAAAAAATCATCCCGATGGATTGGGAATCTCATAGTACAATCCAGGAAAAAATTAGGGATAATGGCAAGTAACTATGTTCAACAGAGGCAAGTCCCTCAGCAGCAGTTACAACATCATCTATCGGAGGAAAACTCCAGTCAAGGTCATCTTCGACAGAAGCTCAGGATGTCCCGAATTCAAAGTTGGTAGAAGGATAGTGGTCGTTATGTTTCAACGTAGCCCTTTTTCCTGTAAATTACCATTTTCAAACTTTGTATATATTCTCTGGAATCACGCGTTTGGCTGATCTCCATCTTATCAATAAAATTTGAGCCTTTGTGCTTTTGTTTGCAATTCTTTATTTTGTTTTAGCTTTACAGAACGACGTTGTTAACATGAATAACGATTCTTGAAATAAAACAAAAATGAATTTACTTGTTAAACTTTTTCTGCTTTTAAATTAAAGATGGCATTTCTTTTGACTGGTGAACATCAGAAGAACATCGATCGCTTCTCCCGAAGTAAGCGAACTTCAAAGTGCAGAATCAAAGTACTCCTTCTAAGCCAATGCGCCTGAATGAAGAATCAACTGTATCAGATGCGGTTTTCCCGTCTGATGCCCTCGGCCGAGGTCTCATCTCCTAAGCCCGATCAACATAGCTCCCAACGGGACTATCTCTCCTAAGCAAGGTGGAATTGCTATTTTGAATCAACGGTACTTCTTCGCCCCGCGATGGCCGAGTATCCAATTGTGTTCATCCATTAGTCTGTATGTCGCGTCAGTTTTGTCAGCATATACATACGTACTTCATGCATTTTTTATTTGCATTTACATTTCATATTGCATCGTTATCACTCTAGTCGGTCTTGTTCCCTAGTGATAAACAGTTTTCTCAATCGAGTTTGTCAGTTCTTTCCTCGTCAGGAAGTGTTGCGTCTGCACAATCTCGCCACCAGTGTATCTTTAGATCAGAGTCGGCACTTGGCCACTTTGATAACTTGGACCTCTGAAAGATCAGAGAACCTTCAACAGATGTCACTCTTCGCCATTGAAGATGATATCCTCGCTTTCCCGGATTAAGGAAAATCCCCAGAGAAAGCCTCTTGAACAGAGATTCGGCAGTACATCAGTATTTCTCCGAAAAGTCGTTGATGAAAAGGTCATCGACACCTCAAAATTGGACCCCATCATATGGCGTTTCTCTGGGAAGATCTCGAGAAAAGTATGATGAAAGATCCTAAACGAAAACAGTTTCTCGAGAGACTCGCTTTCCCTAGTAGAATCGACAAATGGCGTCTCCCCAGGAAAATTCGGCGAGAAGTTTGAGGAAAAACCGCTACTAATAGCGTCCCTTGTCAATAAAGTTTATTGACAAAAGAAACTAAGACCAGTTCCTTGGTAGGAAACCAGGATCGAGGGGAAGTTTATTTCTGAAACTTAGACCAGTTCCTTGGAAAGAAACCAGGATCGAGGGGAACTTCAAATCAGAAACTAAGACCAGTTCCTTGGTAAGAAACCAGGATCGAGGGGAAGTTTAAATCAGAAACTAAGACCAGTTCCTTGGTAGGAAACCAAGAACGAGGGGGGGTTTATCTCAAAAGAGACTGAGACCAGTTCTTGGTAGGAGACCAGGATCGAGGGGAAGTTTACCTTTTCTAAGCATCATTGCTTAGCTAAAGAAGATGAATGCGTAAGCTACCATTCATAACCACCATCAAAATTTTGGATATTCCGATATTTAATCCTCTTGCACCCCGAATGCCCGAACACCTTCGTCATTCACACCTTCGGGTCCAAGAAGATTAAATATGGGCATCTGTAATACCCCAAATTTTGACCACTTAGATTTCCCATCATTGTGAAAATCATCATCACAATGTGGATGAACCATCATGCTTCATCAGTCTCCCCAAAGATGGGTGAGCATCCAATACAATCAAAATTAGGGTTTCAAGCCCTCTCTGAGTGCTTAGACAAAGGATCAATCATGAAATGACATGATCTTCAACTTGTCTAATCTCTTAAACATCCACAATGGATCAAAAAGGACTCCCACTTCAAGGATTAAGCACAAGGCTGCTCCCTTCTAGGTGGATCAAGTCTCAAGATCGACAGTGTCACCAAATTAGGGTTTTGGTCGACCAGGGCCTCTAGATGGAAATTTTCATCTGGGCACAAGGCAATGATCCAAAACATAACCTAATATACTTCATGGAACCTCATGAACCCATGCATCAAGTCAATTTTGCCTCAGGGGATGCATTCATAAAAAATAAGGAATTAGGGTTTCTTGACCTAATTCACCCCTAAGTTGACTTTTGGGACAAACCATGAGCCAAGACCTCAAGAGATGATTTGAGGGTCTCTAATATACCATATTGATCCATTTGTGACAATGGATTGATCCAAGAAGTTTGAGCAACAAGTCTCAATTTCATCTGCACCACAATTAGGGTTTTAAGGGAAAAGTCAGCTGTAACTTTGACTTTTGACCAGGACATGCTCCCAAACCCTAATACATGATTGAATATACCCTATGACACCCATGGAACATGTCCATCAAGTTTGATTTAGGTCAAGGACATGATTTCCTGAAGAATTGCACATTTTGGAATTCATCTGATAAAAAGTCAACTGTGCACAAAAGTCAACTTTGACTTTTTGAGATTTTTCACCAAAATGGATTTTTAACCCTAAAATGATGTTAATGTATGATTTGAATCATCATTCATCAAGAAAAATCAAGAAAACTGAGATAACTTGTAAAAGGGGTAACCATAAAACTTAGAAATTTTTCTAAGTTAAAAATAAAGTGGCAAAGGTACCAACTTTGGAGGACCATAACTCCTAAACCACAAGGCCATTTTTTCTCATCCAAAGATGGATTTGTAGCCCTCATTATCACCTACAAAAACTTCAACTACAAGTATTCCAATTCATTAAGGATTTTGAGTTATGGAGTGATCAAAGTGGTTGAAAAGTGAAAATGTCACTTTTTCCAACACTTAGTGAAATTTTCACCAAGTCAGATTCTGCCTCACTTTTTGCCAAATGTAGGGGGATTTTTCACTTGGAATCAAAAGAGATCAAAACCAAACTTGTTCAAACAGTTGTTGTATCATGTAAGAGCTTTCCAAAATGGCCAAGAACATTGCCAAATTCCATCTACATCATGAGATACAACATTGTCAAGTTGCCTTGCTGAAATCTGTCAAAGCAAGGCAGAATTTGCATTTTGGCTCGATTTGCCAAAATCAGCCAATTTCAATTGCTCCAATCCACTTGGACACCTCAGAGGATTGAATCCAAAGGGGACAATCACTGAGCCAAGCCTCCAAGGTCCAAGGAACAAGAATAGCATGTTGGACCTAGAGTTGCCAAAATAGGGACAAGACTTCAAATTTGGAATGAGGCATTCAATGGAACCATCAAGGTGGCATGGACTGAGCCATTCTCATCTGAAATCAGTCAAGACTTATCCAAGACCAAGGGAACCAAAGCTCTGTGCCCTAACCTCTAGTCAATGGCTAGAGGAGACTTGAATTCTCATTGGACAACATTGGCCAAACCTACTTACCAGCTGCCATGCACTATTCCTTGCAAAACAAACTTGCTCTACTATAAATAGAGCTCAATTGTGGTCAGTTTGAGTACACCAAAGCCATCTAACAGATGCTTTCCTCAAAATCTCTTTCTCTTGGCAAAAATGCCTTTCTTAGCAAGGTAGCTATCGGGTTTTGAGTTTGAGAGCAATTCCAATCAAACCAATCACTCACACACCTCACATACATCTCATATGAGTTGATCAAACACTCACATAACATCTGGGACATCAAAATCTCAAAATCACTTGCCATCCACACAAGTTTGAAGTGAAGTTGCAGCTGAGATGCCATAAACTGATCCAGTCCATTTCAATTCAATCCAAGTGTTCAAACACACTCCATATGGTGTAGGGAAGCTGTCCAGATCATCACAACTTGTCTATAACACCTCCAACTCAAAATCACATCTGCTCTTACAGTCACGACTTGGAGGTAAGCACATACTTGGTCATCTCTCAATCTATGCATATTTCCTCGCACAATAATTTGGCCATATGTTCATAATCATGCATGGAATGTTTTCCCTCAATTAATTGCATTGTTTGAATCGTGTATCAAAAATCCTAGCCTTTATGCAGAAATTAGGGTTCTTGAGGTCTCTTCGTGATTTCTTGTTGTATGTTTAATTTAAATGAAATTAAAGTACATAGACATGATCGTGAGGTTGAGACGAGCATAATGATATGTGGATTACATGATATGATTACGTATTCATGGAGATTGGATAGAAAATGCAAATCTGAGAAACCAAGAACACGCGCGTGTTCTTCAGCTGTTCTTGGCGCCATTTTTGAATAATTCAAATATTTGAATTTTGTGATTTTGTTTAATTGATTCAAAAATTAATTTCTCTCTGAGTTTTAATGATTTTGAGTTGATTCTTTTTTTAATAATTCACAAAAATGTTAAAATATTTTATTTTCACAAAAAATCCCAAAAATATTTTTTATTTCATATAATTGATATTTTTGTAAAGAATTAATATTTTTATTGTTTTTGGCATTTTAAATATTTTTTCTACATTGATTTTGCAACTTTTAATGCTTTCTAATTATTTTGTAGGTCAATACTTAATTTTGGAAGCATTAATCCAAGATCACAATTTGTTTTCCATGTGTTAAACAATTTTTGATCATTTTAATTGAATTTTTATTCAATTAAATACATTTTGAAAACAAATTAGGGTTTTGGATTAATTCAACCCTCATAAATCATTTTCAAACTTTTTGGGCCTCTTGAGAGAGTGTAAGACCCATCCCCCCTTGTACAAAAACTTTTTGGGCCTCACTCATTGTATAAGTCCCCCTGTACAAGTAAACGGCGCGATCGTTACCCGTTTAAAAATAAAAATCATCTGGGTCTCTCCTTGAGCTATAAGACCCATTCAAAACACTTTGGGCCTCTATTAGAGTGTAAGACCCAATCCCCCTTTTAACCAAAACATTTTGGGCCTCACTTATTGTATAAGTCCCTCTGCGTTAAAAGAAAACCTCGGCGCAATCGCCATTTTTAAACGAAAAATCATTTGGGCCTACCCTCGTGTTATAAGCCCCACTCTTTTCTTTAAACCCTTTTTGGGCCTCTTGAGAGAGTGTAAGACCCGTCCCTTTGTACAGAAAACCTTTTTGGGCCCCAGTCACTTGTATAAGTCCCGCTGTACAAAGTCAAACAGTGTGCTCACTGATAAAACCCTGGGCCTCTCCTTGAGCTGTAAGCCCCAAATCTTTCTTTTTCAAAGCACTTTCTCCTTTGATTTTGAATATACTGTTGTTTTCAATCTTTCTTTGTTGAACAACTAACCAAACAGCATGGAAGCACTACAACCGAGTAAGTGGTTATCGCTTTCATTTACTGCTTTCATATTATAAACTGTATTGTGGGGCTGCTCACTGTAAGTCTCCTTTCAAAAACTCTTATCTACTGTGTAATAATAGTATAGATATTTCGAGTTTCCCCGGCAACTACGTCTAGAACTAGGTGATGCCGTTTCATTTATTCGTAGAAATAGACGCCTAGATCCCCAATAGGAGCACCAGATACAGTCTTCTCTTCGGCTGTCCTCCTTAGGAATCATCAAGAAGCTCTACTCCCCAAGATGAATGTATTCTCCGTGAATGGCATCTTTGAGTTTCTTCCAAATTCTCGAACTTTCCTGACTTGATCTATTCCTTGTGGATAGCTTGCCTTAAATGTCTCGGGGTTTGGGTATCCACTACGGTCATAATCTTGGACCTTAACTAAGGAACCCTCTTTAAAAGCTAAAATTCGTTGGATAGTAAACCTCGCACGTTTACCAGTGGTTTTTATCTTTAAAAGAGTTATCTCTACTAATGGAAAGGAGATGATAAGACCCACGGGCTTCTTAAAAGCATCGGCCTCCTCTTGGGCATTATTCAAGGACCCTACGGCTTCTTAGAAGTATTCACAGCCTCCTCTTAGGCTTCGTATAATGATCTCTTCCTCCGGGAATGATAGCCTCCTCTTGGGCTTTGTACAAGGACCCGTCGGCTTCTTAAAAGTTTCCAGTCTCCTCTTGGGCTTCGGACAAATTGTCCCGACGACCTCCTAGAGGTATAGGAACAGAACCTAGTCATCCTCATAGAACAATCCTTTCATAGAGTCTACTACTGTTTCTCATAGCGTAGTACAAAAGAAAAAACTCTAGACTCGGACAGTCTAACTTCCTTGAGTCTCAAAGACAATCTCAAGTGACCCCTTCGTTAAATAGGAAGGAAACCTGCAGACTCGGACAGTCTCAATACCCTTTGGATTTCCCGTTTCCTCAAAGAGAAGGAAATATCCCTGATCCTCAAATCAAATCCCTGAGTACAGTGTTGCTCATATAAGAACTGATTTTCTCTTTTAAAATCAGTATATTGGATCTGTCACTCAACTGAAACAAACCTTTAGCCTCCATCTCGGGCTTTGTGCGAGATACAAAAAGGTTCTTATTGAGCCAAACAATCTTTTAGCCTCCATCTCGGGCTTTATACGAGATACCAAAAGACTCCATCGCCGGGTCAAAAACGTTTAGCCTCTCTCTCGGGCTTTGTACGAGACACAAATTAGCCTCCTCTTAGGCTTTGTATAATGATTTTCCTAGCGGAAATTAGCCTCCTCTTAGGCTTTGTATAAGAAAACCACTAGTTGATCCAATCAACCTTTTAGCATCAAAGTTGTGCCTCGTTCACAGTACACAAACATCAACTCCTTTCCCTTCATCTAATCGCTGTAAGCGGCAAGCCTCTGGATCATCTATATCCATGCCACTGTCCCTCTTTTAGCATGAGAAATTCCTAAGGAAAGATGGCATTGCTCTACACTGAGTTAAAGTCTTCTCCTTCAGGTTAAAACCCTTTCTTCGGAAATTATGGCATTGCTCGGATCCGCGTATCCTAGTAAAAGTAATTCTCCTCCCCCCTCTTTAGAGATGACAAATTCTCTCTAAAGTCGAGGTCCTTTCGCTTCACGTCTTGGGCTTTGAACAAGACACAAATAGACCTTTCAGCTTCACATCTTGGGCTTTGAACAAGATATAAATCACCTTTCGCTTCACGTCTTGGGCTTTAAACAAGACACCAAAAACACCAATTTCCTCCCATAGAATAGGAGGAACTACGAACGCTCTGATTTCCCTGTTTCGGTAAACGGGAATACGTAGGCATAAGATCGAAAGAAAAGATCTTAGCGAGCACAATCAACAAAAAACCCAAATCCCATACCTCCATCAATTAAAAGCAGTATTTCAAAAGCATCAGTCCTAACATCCTAATCCTTGTTCCCCGCCAGAAACCTTTTGCCCAAGCCCTAGAAAGAAAGAACCTGTATTGGCGAAATACGAATAACCAATAGAAAGGCCCCCCCACATTGATAGCATCCGTAACCTAACAGACCGCTGTTTAAACTCAGTATGCAAAGCAGGGTTAATTGGAGACATCTATTTCCCTTCCTTATTCAGCTCACAATAGGATAAAAAATGAATCGACCTGTAGTTTTAAGCTCAAACCGCAGAGAGCGACCAGCGCTTAAGAACCGCGTCCAAAATCGCTCGCTACAATCACAACCCGGGAACACCTCTCCCTTCAACAAATAATCCTTCACCACTAGCAACAGAGTCTTCACCTGACTGATATCCGTTACCAAATTTAACCTCTTTCCATCCTCAATAGCACGAACATCTGCCACACCATGATCAGGCATGGGGTTCTGGAGAACATTAGGAGGTAACGAGAAATTTATTGCTTTGACATCAATCAAGTATTGCACCTTGTTCTGAAATGCCCAACACTTCTCAGTGGTATGCCCCTGAGCACCTGAATGGAACTCACAGCGAGCGTTAACATCAAAATTAGGTGGCAAGTTGCCAGCGGCAGGAGGTCTCATAGTATGAAGCTCAACCAACTTCAATTTGAGTAACTGTGGTAACAACGCTGAATAAGTTATAGGGAAAGGGTAAATCTTACGATCCCTCTGCCTGGACCTCTGTTGGAAAGGAGGTTGCTGCTGAACCTGCTGTGGTGGTTGTTGCTGCTGAACAGATGGTGCTGGGATTGTCACTGCACCTACTTGATGGTAAGCCTGAGAACGTCCTCTGCCTCGTCCTCTATATACAGCGTTGGTATCACCTTCTCTTCTTTTCTGACCACTAGTAAATAGTTTATTCGTCCCAGAAGAGCCAGCCCCACTTACATCTTGTATCTTCCCAAGTTTTAACAGACTCTCTATTCTTTCTCCAGCAATCACAATATCAGCAAATCCGATTGATGGACAAGCAACCAATCTTTCAAGAAATGCCCCTTGCAGGGTGCCCATAAACATATCTGCCATTTCCCTATCCAGCAAAGGAGGTTGAACCTGTGCAGCCATCTATCTCCACCTTTGAGCGTATTCCTTGAAACTTTCCTTAGCATTCTGTGACAACCCTTGTAATTGAGTGCAGTTGGGCACCATGTAGATATTGTACTGGTACTGCTTTAGGAACGCTTCTGCCAGATCCTTCCAACTACTCACAACAGCTCTGTTCAATTTCATATACTAGGTCAAAGAAGCCCCAGCCAGACTGTCTTGAAAGTAATGCATCCATAACTTCTCATCATCTGTATGGGCTGAAATCCTCCCAAAATAAGCTTGAATATGTGTCCGGGGACACGTATTGCCATGATATTTGTCGAAAGTAGGCGGCTTGAATTTTGGAGGAATTCTGACTCCTGGTACCAGTCCCAAAATAGTAACGTCAATACCCATAGAATTCTTGCACTCTATGGCCCGGATCTTCTCAGCTAACTCATCATACCTTCGGTCACCGGGGTTATCCATATCAGCTTCCAGTAGGGTAAATTGGTCTTCCAGAACATCTTCTTGAATACCACCAACATTTCTGCCATTTCCATTACCCAGATTATCACCAGGAGGAGGGTTTCCCCCAGGACCCTTATTTGCAAATTATCCACATGATTACCTTCAGGCGTAGTTTCTGGACGCTCGACCAGAAGCCTCAATCTTTCCTGAGCTTGTGCCATACTAGTCATGAGAGTCATAAACTGGTCCATGCGTGCCCTCATTTCAGCCAAATCATTCTGCATTTGATCCATAATCCTTGCTTGATTTCTTCGAGTTAAGTATCGGTGAATATGATTCTCAGCTATAATGCCTGAAACCAAATAAAGGTTAGAGACCTCGCAACAAGTACCTGAAACAGCAAGCAACAAAATGCAAAATGATATGTAATGCAATGCAAATGTCATGTTTATCATTTCTGAGGTGCCTTACACCCTGATTCCAATCTTAACCACAGAAATCTGAAGATCAGAAATCGTGATATAAAGAGACGTGTCGTGGTCATGTGCTTGTGTACAGATATCTGATAAGGACTAATTTTGAATAAAACCGCTCATCCCCATTCAACAAAGTATTCAAGTACATTCAAAAGAGCTTCATCAACAAATGAAATACAAGGGAAAGATGGATCCATCAACAAGTCTGATAGTAACCATTAACAACAAATTACAAGAAAAAGAACCTCAGTCTGATAATTCCACATTTTTCAGCTTATCACTTGTGTATTTGATCTCCTCAAAGAGTATGCGAGTACGCTGGTGATTCGGCTTTTCAATCATCTCTTTGATCAAAACATCCCTTTTCTCAAGAGCCTCATTTAAGGAACCTATATGCAGCATCAAAGCTTCGTCATCGCACACTCCTTTATGTCTCTTTATGCCAACTTGCGTCTTGAGTATCTCCCTTTCTATCATGACTTCTTCAAGCTCTTTCTTGGTATTCTTCAGCTCTCTTCTAGCTTCTTCTAACTATTCTTGACTTTTACCGAGGCTTTCCCGATACTTTCTCCTCTGCTCATGTGCCTTCTTAAGCTCTTCGCCTTTAATCTTCAACTGTTCCTGTAACTCAGCATTTTCCATTCTAACATCATCCCATGCTCGCTGGAATTTGGCCAATGTATCTTTGGTCTGAGCTAAGTCTTGTTTAGCTGTCTTGTGAGCCTGAGTGGCAGCATCGGCACCTTTGCTGATCTTTTGGAAGTGTTGTGCTCTTTCGTAAAAATATTTCTCTTTGGCTGCTAAGATCTTTTCTGCTTTCTGAGCTCTTCCTTCTAGATCTTTATTGTCATACAGGGCTTTTTGGAGACAGCTACTTACACCAGCATTCTCTGCTTGAAGCTCTTTTACTATCTTCTGCCACTTTTCACACTCTTCAATAGCCACCATGGTTGGCTGTTCTGGCTTTGCTGAACATAAAAAAGGTTCCCTTGAAAAGGGTAAAAGCAGTTCTTTTACTTTCATCTCGATCCATCAGTCATATTCAGGATAAGACCTACAATCTCCTTTCCCAAAAACCGTTTTTCCATTTTTATGCTTATATTTCCAAGCATTCACTACTTCTGTCAACTCTCATCTTTAGTTCCTGTAAAAAACAAAGATTCTTCAACGTCTTGCTCCGTAGGAGGATTCCTGGAAGCATACCCGAACTGTCGGATGGCCAAAACTGGATTATAATTGATCCCTCCTTTTCTGCCAATCAGAGGTACATTTGGAAAATTTCTGCATCTTGTGATAAGCTCTATTCTCAATAACCGATGATCAAACTAGATAATATTTCGCAACATCTATGGTTTCTACAAAGGCACTTGTTTGAGGCAAATGCTTGAAAATCCAATGGCACAACAATGGAGTACAACAACTAACAAGTCCTCCCTTTCTTTTCTCGTTCTTGTAATGCACAGAATGATAAAAATCTCCTAACAAATTAGGGACTGGATTTTTAAGAACGAAAAATCTCGTCGCCTGCATATCCACCAAGTCTTGCTGATTGGGAAAAAGAACTAGGCTATATATGCAGAGAGCCAGAATGGAATTGTAAATTGTCCAGTTTTTAGCATTAGCAGCCTCTTGAGCTTGATCAGAGAGGAATTCCAGATGAAATCTGTCAACTCCGTTTTTGCTACGCACACCACTCTTTATCACTGACTGATCTATTTGCATTACAACAACAATTTCTTTTGTACTAGGAGAACTACCAGAAAAGAATGGTATTGCCGACGTGATCAGAATCCCCAAAATAAATGAGAATTCTTCCAGTGTTGGCATCAAAATGTAATCTGGAAAGAGGAAACATCTCAGCGAAGGCTCGTAGAATTGTAGCAGAGTGTGCAAAGCATCATGTTCATACTTTGTGATAGTACGGACCATCTTAACCAAATTCCCGTACTTCTTTTGAAACCTATCAAGAACACCCGGGCCGGCCATACCTATAACTTTGAGCAGTAAATCCAAGGTAGGGTCTGGTGCGAATGGGTTTGCCACAGAATGTGTTCTGCCACTGTCACCACTAAAGAGGGATGTTTCCACTAAGGTCCTTAATGATCGGTCACCAGAGTCGACAGCTCTCTAGATCGACATCTTGAAATGCGCAAGATACGCACGTCAGAACATGTCCCAAGATAGCCTCATCTGGCTGTGAATTTCGTGAATACCCAACGCACTCCAGACGGCACGTAGGTCCCACTACTCTCCACTCTAATTCTAAGTGTATACTCAAGCCTGTGTAATGGGCTTATCTCTCAGAAATCCCATCCCGCCAAATAGAAAACCAGTACAGCACAACAGTAATAATATGATATGTAATGCTAAAATGTAGTAAATACAGTAAAGTAAATAAACAGCAAAATAAATCATGACAGTAAACACCCAATGAAAGAAAGAAAAAAAAAACAAGCGTTAGGATTGACTCGCTTAGGGATGGACCAGCAAGAGGTCAATCGTCCCCAGTAGAGTCGTCAGCTGTCGCTCCCTGGATTTTCATCCAAGTACAAACACGAAAGTGACACCGACACAGAGTCGCCAACAATGTGTATTTATCCCAAGAGAGGGAAAGGAAACACTGCGTAAACCTGAGGGAAAGGAAAGAGCATGGTCTTGCGACCAAGAGAACTGGGTTCGGGAGTCGGTTACGCGAGAGGAAGGTATTAGCACCCCCACGCGTCCATCGTACCCGATGGGATCCAAGCTTGCTGCTTCAATCAAAGGGTATAAGGAAAGAATACTGAGAAAAGAACTACTAGCTGAAGAACTGGAAAAGGAAAGGAGAGAGAAAGAAAAACAAATGTAGGAAAAATAAAAGAAGTGCTCGAATGGGCCCTACCCCACTACCTACGTATCTCATCGGGAACATGAGAATCAGAGCGACGTAGTTCCCCTCACCTAGGGAAAATTATTTGTGTTTTTTAGTGGAAACGTCAGAGTGCGCGTCCCAGTAGTTAGGTGTTGTAGCTCGCTGTAGGGAGACTTAGGCGTTACCTGTTTGCGGTAGAACGAACTTGACGAGTCCTTAAGGAAAGAGTGAAGAGATGAGAAAAGAAAGTGTTTATTTGTGTCTTTTAAGAAAGAAGTGTTTTGTTTATTGTATGTTTTGTAACTCGTATTGTATTTAAGTCCTTCATATAGGATCGAATGCCTCGCATATCGACCCAAGACGGGACGTATGCTAAACATTCTAAGGAAATGAGAGAAGACCCATCACCTCCTTGTTCCCACATGAAAGGCCTAAATACAATAGGTGTTATGCCTTTATTAAGTGTTTTTACCTTTATTATAAGATGAGAGAGAGACTCAAAAGAGGATCAAAGGTGAAAACTAAGGGGAGACTAAGACACACCCTAGTGTTAGCCTGCTTGGAGATCCTATGGTTAATGTGGTTTAACAAACCTACTTCTAAAAGAAAGAAGAAGAAGAGTAAAAGAAACAACTTACTTCCACAATGGAAGTTAAATTAGTCTTAAAGAAGGGTGAAGAAGAAGTTATTCAAAGAAAGCATGTCTATGCTTATCAAAATCACAATTTGAATTATTAAAAGAAATAAGAGAGGATGAAAGAAAGAAGTGCATGTGGAAGCATATTCACACACTTACTTACCATTTGCACCTACATGAAAATGTTAGTTCAAAAACTATTCACACAAAAAATCAACTTGGTCAAACAAGCCAATGGAAGGAAATAATGAAAACAACAGCATTACAGCCCACATGTAACAAAACAACAGTAAATTCAGCTTCATATACCAAACAGCAAACAACAGCTCATGTTCAGCATACAAAATGGGTGTAATAAGCATTTGGCAGCACATACTACAGCATACATGTGTACAGTCAGCAATGAAAAAACAGGGGCAGCATGCACTCACATATGATTCATTCATAAAAGAACAAACATGCTTCAAACCTTGCACATTATTCAATCAATCATGATCACAATCTCATTACAAATCACGGTGAACAATCCTTAAAAACAACATGGAATGATGCACATTGTAAGAGAATACACATTATTAAGCATGTGAACAAATTAAAACAAATGTGCACCTTTTGAAATAGAAAGCAAATGAACATGCACATAACAGTTCCAGCAACACAAACATCCATTAACAATTAACAAGCTCAATGTGTGTGCATTATGTGATCGTTGCATCAATTAATCAACCACGCAAACATAGACACTCATCGATTAATAATCAAAAGCCGTGTGTTGAAAAATAAAGTTCATACTGTGGTTTAAGATATCTCAAAAATAATCCACCAATCATCAATGCATTGATCCATGAAGTTTAAACATGTTAAGGACCTCAAACAAGCAAGAAAATGCAAAAAAAAAATACACATTCTGTCCCAGAGTAACCCGTTAACAAACGGTGAGTAACCGGTTACTTAGTTGGAAATCAGACAATCTACGCAAAAAATACACAGAGTAACCGGTTAATAAACGGTGAGTAACCGGTTACTCTGGGTCAGTGGCCAAAAAAACTAGTTTCAAAAGCACTTTTCAGCAGCAAATCACTTCTCCACACTTCCAAATGAAAATGTAATCAATTAGGCACGAAACTACATTGAATTACAGTCAACAAACATTAATTGAATCCAATTATCAACCACATCAAGAATCATATTCAAGCACATGAATCCAAATTGAAAATCCACAAAGATCTACATCGAATACGTTGCGAATAAGCTAAAAACAGTGTAACATTAGGGAAAACCAACCTATAAAGCGGAGACTTGCTTTGGTAATTGTTGCAAAGTAATCTTGATGCAGAAAATGAAAGAAAACCAGAGATTCTTCAATCAATAGCCGAAATGCGTCGAAACCGAACGAAATCGCGAAAATCCACCAAACTCCAACTTGCACCAAAATAAATGGTGAGAAACCTTTGGATTGAAGAAGAACAAGCTGAAATTCCAGAAAATCCAACCAATGCAAACCAAGAGATGAAGTTTAGCTCAAGAATTAATCACTTTTTAATGTAAAAAGTTATTATTCTTCAAGAAATAAGAGCTTTTGTGTGTGGTTTTGGAAGAGAGAAGTAGAAGTTGTAGCAAAGTGAAGAGAGAAAATGAGAGTGAAATGTGAGAAATTTGATAAAATGGTTGAAGGTCCTTGAAAATGAGTGAAGCATCTCTTAAATAGATTTTAGGTTTGGAGTATAAGTGGTTTGGAATGAGGTTTGGGTTTGGAGCTATGGTCGGATTTAGTTAGACTCAACTCACCGAGTCAAGTTTGTTAACTCGGTTAGTTAGGATCAACTCAGTTGCTTGGAAAACAAGGAACCACAATTGGTGCATGTGTGTGTGACTTGGGCTGCAAGCAAGGCCTTGTGACTCTTGAACTTTCAGCATGAAACCCCCATGTTCGAGCCCTCGTATGACCTTCATAACTTGTTCAAATGAAAAAATGTCCAACATGAACATTGAAGAGGGCATGGAAAGGAACAGCTTTTATGTTGGAAAGTTTTCTATTTGAAGCTTCCTTGATGGAGAAAATTGGCTTGACATTTGGCACGCCAACTGTTCGATGAAATTATGGCCTATGGGCCTGCGCTTGCCTTGCCATGACTTGGTTTTTGCCTTGATTTTACCAAACTTTGATTGATCATAACTCCCTCAATTTTGATCTGATGGAAGAGTTCTTTATATGGATTTGAAGCTTAGAACATAAACTTTAATTGGCTCAACTTGGGCCTGAGATTTGGAGCTTTTATCTTGAAGAAATAGAGCCTCAAAGTGTAGTGCAAAATGGTCCAAACTTGCCATTTTTGAAAACCCTAAAGTTTCTATTTTTGGCAGTTTTGTAATTTCTTGATTTTTCATTATTCCTCCATCATTCCTTGATCAAATTTTGTCAAATGAACCTATATAACATGAATTTCATGAATTTGACCTTAAAAAGTCAGGAGTTGACTTTTCACTGCACAGTTGACTTTTTTTCCCCAATTTCTTGATTATCAAGCAACTGATCAATTGAGACCCTTCTGAAATGAACCAATTGCCAATCTTCCATCCTTAGACACTTGACATCATGTAGAAAACATTGAGCCCAAGTTTGAATCAAAATTTCATCAGGAGACCACTCGAATCCAAAACCCTAATTTGGATTGTTTTTGTGATAGGAGGTGATGAGTTGTCCCATTTTCTTGATGAGTTCTCCTCTTCCAATGCCTTGTGGGATCAATTGAGATAATATATGACATAAGAGACCCTTGAAGCTCGTTTGAAGACCCTTGGTTCTTGTTCCCTTACTTTGGATGATCAGCACCTTTGAGACCCCACTAATCACATGCCCTTATGCAAGATGCAATGCTAAATGTTTAATGTTTTATTTTTCTATGCTTGAATGCAATGCAATGAAATGAAAGCTCATGCTAAATGATATGAAAATGAGAGGGAAAATTTTGGGGTATTACAGCTGCCCCTATTCAATCACTGTAGACCTGAATGGATGATAGCGATTGGTGTCAGCCTTTCAAGGTATGGAGGGATTGAATACCAAAAATAACCAGAAAATTTGCACTCTGTGGAGAAGAAGAAAAGGGATATAAACCCAACCAAATGGACTCTGCTTGAATAAAACCCTGATGAGAAGAATAACACTGAGGGGATGTCTTTTAGAACAACGCCAGACGGCTGCTGGCCTGCCACACTACAGATGGACTTTAGCAACGTATTTTGTACCACGCCAGACGACTACTGGCTTGCCACACTGCGGGTGGACTTTAGCAACGTCTTTTGTACAACGCCAGACGACTACTAGCCTGCCACCCTACGGGTGGACTTTAGCAACGTCTTTTGTACAACGTCAGACGATTACTGGCCTGCCACACTACGGGTGGACTTTAACAACGTCTTTTGTACAACGCCAGACGACTACTGGCTTGCCACACTACGGGTGGACTTTAACAACGTCTTTTGGTACAACTCCAGACGACTACTGGCTTGCCACGCTACGGGTGGACTTTAACAACGTCTTTTGGTACAACGCCAGACGACTACTGGCTTGCCACACTACGGGTGGACTTTAACAACGTCTTTTGTACAACGCCAGACGACTACTGGCCTGCCACACTATGGGTGGACTTTAGCAACGTCTTTTGTACAATGCCAGATGACTACTGGCTTGCCACACTACGGGTGGACTGTCTTTTTGAATGGAGTCAGACGACTACTAACCTGCCACACTGCGGGTGGACTTTTGCCAATCTACGGTTGGACTTTGCAGCTGAATTGCCACACTGTGGGTGGACTTTTGTCAATCTACGGTTGGACTTGCTGATGATTTGCCACCCTTGGATGGACTTTTGCTAATCTACGGTTGGACTTAGCTGCGGTCTTTTAAAGGGAGTCAGACGACTACTGACTTGCCACACTACGAGTGGACTTTCTCCAATCTACGGTTGGACTTTAAGAATTTGCCACCCTTGGATGGACCTTTTGCCAATCTACGGTTGGACTTTAAGAATTTGCCACCTTTGGATGGACCTTTTGCCAATCTACGGTTGGACTTTAAGAATTTGCCACCATTGGATGGACCTTTTGCCAATCTACGGTTAGACTTTAAGAATTTGCCACCCTTGGATGGACCTTTTGCCAATCTACGGTTGGACTTTAAGAATTTTCCACCCTTGGATGGACCTTTTGCCAATCTACGGTTGGACTTTAAGAATTTCCAATACTGGATTACTCTCTGCATCCGTGTCAAACGTCTCTGCTGACTCTGATGAGGAACAATAATCAATGATTTGATCTAGGAGACTCCTGAAAGGATAATATCTCTGCTGGAGAATGAGTGAACAATCCGTCTGCTTCGAATTGTCAAGTTTTCCAAAAATAAATTAGACTGTGGGAATCGAGGGGATTGATGACTCTGCCAGGAATTACTTCATCTGCTTGGGGATGAATTCTGGTTATAGCAACTCCGCTGGGGATGAGAATTTTTTTGAATGACGTCCCGCTAGGGGAGAAAAGTCATTAAAACTCTACTTGAGGATCTATCAAACCCGAGATCCTTTGCGGGGAGAATCAACCTGCTAACCCGGCTGGGGAAAGAATGTACTATCACCTTGCTGAGGAATAGATTATGTTGATCAATAAGCCTCTTGCGGGGAGAAATACAACTCAGCTGGGGAGTATTATTGACAAGATTTAATGCTGAACCCTGTGGGGAATACAATTATCAGAGATACGATCTTGCTGGGAATCAGGGCTACTCTGCCGGAGATATGCGAATCCTAGTTGGAAGACAATCCGTTGCAACATGCTGAGAAAGAGTCCCTAGAGGTCTACTGGGGAAGCCCCAAAGCAATTCCACGATAGTCTGCTGAGGAATAAAACCTTCGAGCTTAGGATAAGCACCACAATGCCCCATGCTAGGCAAACTTTCCGTTTGACGATTCCGTTGGGGATTATGAGTTTATAACAAACTCTGCTGGGAACACCGCTTTAAAGTGTATCGTGCTGGGGAATGCCCTTTTAAGAGGATTTTACAGAAGACCAAACATCTTCAAGCTCTATTGGGGATAATAGATTTGGAACACCTCTTGCTGGGGAAATTCCACATGCCCCATGCTTGGGAAAGTCAACAGCTTTCTTTTTTTTCACGATACAAGACTTATCTGAAGAAAACGTCATAGGAGGATTTTACAGAAGATTAAGCATCTTCAAACTCCTGGCGACTTCACTGGGGATTGACCATTAACTTCGGTGTCTACGAAGCAACTCTATCTGGGGAATTCGCAACCGTTATCGACACAGAAAAGCTTGTAGCTGTTGGAAGTGTTGAATGAGAGAATCTACTTAATAAGATACAACACTATCCAGTTGAACTCCATTTACCGATATCGAAACGTCATGACCGACCTCCGACCGAATGATGGACTCAATTAGTAAACATTGTGACAAAAGGGTGACAAGTGAACCTTTCCCTGAACATGATTGCCCAAGTCTTATGCGTGGGAATAAGTGATTACTCGTCTTGTGCTTGAAATCATCTGGACCTGTTACCTGCAACACAAGCATACACACACATGCCCCAGAATATTGCGTGGTTTGAATCCACCATCCAGGATTGTTCAACATTCAAAGTAATTTTAAATGTTTTCCTGCACATGTTATTGTAAAGCCACTATGTTTTCAAATGCAATGTTTTATAAAAAATTCGGACGTTTTTGCAAACAAAGCAGTAAAACAAAATAAGAATCTTTTTACTAAAATTCAATTCATTGAAGAAAAGCCCAGAATAGGCAATTACATCAGGAAGCAATCCCTGGAAAGAGGTGATCGCTGAAAATTGAGAAAAGAAAATATCCTAATGGCAATGTGAAAACGGCATTCCACTGAGTTTCGATTTTGCTATGGCCAGTATGTCTTCAAAACTCCCCGACCTTGCCTTCTGAGGAATGATCAGACTGATTCCTACCCTTTGGAATGTCAGTTATTGAAACGGTGATGGAGTACAGATAACTCAGACCGTAGTCATTCGCTTAAATCCCTCTTTTGCGTGGACCGCCCTTTCGGGTTTTCAATCCATCGGGATACCCTTTTTTGCCTAAGTTGTACTTGCGGATTTTCAACTCACCGGGTGTACAAAATTTTTTATTTTATATCCCTAACTTTTGTCCGAACCTTTTTATTCTGTTTTTGTGGTTCGCCGGGATGCCCTTTTTTGCCTGGACTTTTCTTTTTTTTTAGTCCAGCGGGTCTATTTATGCGAAGTATTTTTTAACTACGTCTGAGTTGACAGGGGATGAAAAGTCTTCGCCGTCCATGGTTGTAAGTAATAAGACTCCGCCCGAGAAGACCTTCTTAACCACGAATGGACCTTCATAGTTAGGAGTCCATTTTCCCCTGTGATTTGTACTAGGAGGAAGGATCCTCTTGAGTACCACATCTCCCACTTTGTAAACCCGAGGACGCACCTTTTGGTCAAATGCTTGCTTCATCCTCCACTGGTATAACTGCCCATGACACACAGCTGCCAGTCATTTCTCCTCAATAAGGCTCAACTGATTAAATCTGGCGCGAACCCATTCAGCTTCGTCTAACTTGACATCCATCATGACTCCGAGGGATGGAATCTCCACTTTAACCGGTAGTACTGCCTCCATACCATATACAAGTGAGAATGGTGTTGCCCTAGTGGACGTGCGTACTGACGTTCAGTACCCATGCAAGGCGAACGGTAGCATCTCATGCCAATCTTTATATGTGACAACCATTTTCTGCACAATCTTCTTAATATTCTTGTTGGCCGCTTCCACAGCGCCATTCATCTTCGGGCGATACGGAGAAGAATTGTGATGTTTAATTTTAAAGTCCCGACACAGCTCAGCCATCATTTTGTTGTTCAGATTAGAAACATTATCAGTAATGATTCTCTCAGGCACTCCATAGCGACAAATGATATCCCGTTTCAGGAAACGAGCTACCACCTGCTTAGTGACATTGGCATAAGATGCTGCTTCAACCCATTTAGTGAAATACTCAATGGCGACCAAGCTGAAACGATGGCTGTTTGAAGCAGTAGGCTCAATCTTCCCGACCATGTCAATGCCCCACATGGCAAAGGGCCAGGGAGAGGACATGACACTCAACGGATTTGGAGGAACATGCACTTTGTCTGCATAAATCTGGCATTTGTGACACTTGCGGGCGTACTTGCAACAATCTGACTCTATTGTCAACCAATAATACCCCGACCTCAATAATTTCTTAGCCATTGCGTGACCTCCGGCATGGGTACCGAAAGAGCCTTCATGTACTTCCTGCATTAACAAGTCTGCTTCGTGTCTATCCACGCATCTGAGCAGAACCATGTCAAAATTCCGTTTGTACAGCACGTCATCCTGATTCAAGAAGAAGCTACTATATAACCTTCTCAACGTCTTCTTATCTTTGGCAGATGCCCCAGGCGGGTACTCTTGACTTTTCAAGAAACACTTGATGTCATGAAACCATGGCTTGTCATCAGACGCTGCATCCACAGCAAACACAAATGCAGGTCTGTCAAGACGAGACACTTCAATCTTAGGTACATGATTCCATATTTGCACTTTGATCATGGAAGATAACGTGGCCAAGGCATCCGCAAATTTATTCTCATCTCGAGGAATATGGTACAACTTCACTATTGTGAAAAATGTCAGCAATCTCCTTGTATAATCTCTATACGGAACCAGATTTGCTTGGTGCATGTACCAATTCCCTTTCACTTGATTGATTACCAAAGCTGAATCACCGAAGATATCAAGGGTCTTAATTCGCAAATTAATCGCCTCCTCAATCCCCATTATACAAGCTTCGTATTCTGTTTCATTGTTGGTGCATCCGAAAGTTATTCGGGCAGTGAAAGGCAAGTGAACACCTTTCGGCATGATAAGAACTGCTCCAACTCCGCACCCATTCATGTTGACAGTCCCATCAAACATCAAACTCCATTTGGATTCAGGGTCCGGCCCCTCCTCCGGGAGTGGTTCCTCGCAGTCTTTAGCTTTGAGAAACATGATGTCCTCATCAGGGAAATCAAATTTCATGGGTTGGTAATCATCAATCGGCTGTTGCGCAAGATAGTCTGACAAGATACTTCCTTTGATGGCGTTTTGAGAAGTATACTAGATATCATATTCTGTCAAAACCATTTGCCACCGTGCAACTCTGCCTGTTAGCGCTGGTTTCTCGAAAATGTATTTGATAGGATCCATTTTTGAAATCAACAAAGTTGTGTGCCTAATCATATACTGCCTCAATTGCTTTGTAGCCCATGCAAGTGCACAACATGTCTTCTCAAGCATTGAGTATCGGGACTCGCAGTCATTGAACTTTTTACTCAGGTAGTAGATAGCATGCTTTTTCCTACCTGTCTCGTCATGTTGACCGAGAACACAACCCATAGAACCTTCCAACACTGTCAAATACATAATTAAAGGCCTTCCTGAAACTGGAGGCATAAGGATTGGAGGTTCCTGCAAGTATTCTTTAATTTTATCGAATGCCAATTGGCAATCGTCATTCCACCTGACCGTTTGATCTTTTTTTAGCAGTTTGAATATTGGTTTGCATGTGGCTGTTAGGTGAGATATGAACCTTGCAATGTAGTTCAATCTACCCAAAAAACCACAAACTTCTTTTTCTGTTCTCGGTTCAGGCATCTCTTGTATTGTTTTAACTTTGGCATGATCAACCTCAATTCCTTTTTCACTTACAATGAATCCCAGCAGCTTTCCAGAACGCACCCCAAAAGTGCACTTATTTGGATTCAATCTCAAACGGAACTTTCTCAACCTTTCAAACAACTTTTTCAAGTTAATCAGATGTTCCTCTTCCGTTCGCGACTTGGCGATCATGTCATCCACATAACATTCAATCTCTTTGTGAATCAAGTCATGGAATAATGTTACCATTGCTCGTTGGTACGTTGCCCCTGCATTTTTCAACCCAAAAGGCATCACCTTATAACAGTATGTACCCCATGGAGTAATGAACGTGGTTTTCTCCATATCCTCAGGTGCCATCTTAATCTGGTTGTACCCGGAGAAACCATCCATAAATGAGAACACTGAAAACTGAGCTGTATTATCAACCAGCACATCGATGTGGGGCAGTGGAAAATCATCTTTTGGGATAGCTTTGTTAAGATCTCGATAATCCACACACATTCTCACCTTTCCGTCTTTCTTTGGTACCAGCACGATGTTAGCAACCCAGGGAGGATAATTGGTTTCTGAACCTCTTCTTTGATCTTTATGGCCATATCGGGATGAGTCCGACGAAGTTTCTGCTTGACTGGCGGGCATTCTTCTCTCAATGGCAGCCTGTGCACCACAATATCAGTATCCAGGCCTGGCATGTCCTGATACGACCAGGCAAAGATATCAACATATTCCCACAACATCTCAGTCAAAGCTTTCTTCACATCTGCTTGCAGGCTGGCACCAATCTTGATCTCTTTCTTAGCATCCACGGTACCAATATTAATGATCTCTATGGTCTCTTGATGAGGCTGGATGATCCTTTCCTCTTGTTTTAACAATCTGGCCAGTTCCTCAGGGAGTTCACAACCCTTCTCATCCCCTTCTTCGGCTTGATAAATTGGTTTGTCAAAGTCATACATAGCCATAGCAGAACCGTTATCAATGGAATCCGAAGGATCAAGTCTGTACGAACGGGTTCATGCTTTATTTTAGAATTTATTTTTAAAACAAAAACAAACAAAACATTGCCATTTTATTATTTTATGCAAAAATAAAAAGAAAGACAGGGAACGGAATTTGAGTGCAAAACGTCCTTTATTAATGATTAAAATTGCAAATGCAAACAGGGTGGACCTATAAATGAATCTATACGCCTTGGGTAGAGCGCAAGATTTTAACATGCATTATGGTTAGAAAAACAAAGAAAATTACTCTATTTGAAGAGTAACTCGAATGACTTCTTCAACGGACCAATTCTGCAATGGTTGTCCTGGAGCGCGTGGGCGTGCCCAGTTGTCTAAGTCACAGTCACTGTCAACATCATCTTCTGTAGCTGCACAAGACTGATCTGGGTAAATGATTCCCTCACTGCTGAAAGTGATGGGTCCACTGTTCTCTGCAGCTGAAGTCATAGAAGGATGATAACCAATACCAAACTTGTCCTCCTTCATTGGTGTCTCTATCAGCTTGCCCCAGCCTTGGGCATTGCCTGCTCTGACAACCTCGACAGTTTGTTTATAGGACGAAATGGATGTACCGGCCCTATCTGGTGCAAGGGGTGATTTAGGCACGTTATCAATATTTACCGCTTCAAATGACTGGCAAAGCATCTCGTGAATTTCCCCATCCATCTCAATATACTTGAACGTGGACAAATGACTAACAAAAATGTCCTCCTCACCACACACTGTCACAACTTGTCCCTCAAACTCGTATTTCAGCTTCTGGTGTAAGGTGGATGTAACAGCCCCGGCCGCGTGAATCCAAGGGCGGCCTAGTAAGCAGCTATATGCGGGCTGTATATCCATCACATGGAATGTAGATTTGAACACTTGCGGTCTAATTTGCACGGGCAATTCCACTTCACCAAACACAGATCTATTCGTTCCATCGAACTCTCGGACAACCAAATCACTTGGCCTTAAAATCAAACCATCAACTTCCAGCTTCATCAGCGCCTTTTTAGGCAAGACATTGAGCGAGGAACCAGTGTCTACCAGCACGTGAGACAACACTGTGCTCCTGCACTCCATCGTAATGTGCAAAGCTTTGTTGTGGTTTCTTCCTTCAGAAATCAAATCCCTACTTGTGAAACCCAATCCATGGCTGACGTTGACGTTAGAAATTACACCCTCAAGCTGATTAACAATGATTTCTTGTGGGACATATGCTCTCTTCAACACTTTCAATAAAGCCTCCCGGTGCGCGTCAGAACACATCAACAATGACAAAATTGAACTTTTCGAGGGCGTCTGGTTCAGTTGATCGACAATCTTATAATCACTTTTCTTTATTATCCTCATGAACTCTTCCACCTCGTTGTCAAAGGTAATCTTTGTCTCTGTTTCAGGCACAGGCACACTCTCGGCCACCTTTTTTCCTATAGCTTTGGCCGCAGCGTCAACTTCTTTATCACTGCGCAACGTTAGGGGAGCAAACAACCTTCCGCTCCGAGTAAAGCCACCTACACCACCCACATTATCAATATTTGAATTGGCTGATGTCTCGACTTCCTGCTTTTTCCCTTCGTAATACACGTCTGCCCCATAGTGCCATGGGATTGCCTTCGTAGATGTAAACGGAAATGGTCCTGGCACCGTGATGGTAACAGGATTGGATTTTTCTGGCACCATACTTGCTACAGGAGTTGTACTTGCAGGCACCTGAATCTCAGCAGGAGTATAATAGATGGTCACAGTTGACACCTCATCAGTTTCTTTCACAGCTTGGTCAAACTGTAGACGTCCCTCATCAATCAGACTTTGCAAACCAATTCTCAACTTATCACAGCCATTCTTCTGACTCATACATTCAGAACAATCTTGATCACAACCCGGGAACACCTGTCCCTTCAACAAACAATCCTTCACCATTAGCAACGGAGTCTTCACCTGACTGATATCTGTTACCAAATTTAACCTCTTTCCGTCTTCAATAGCACGCACATCTACCACACCATGATCAGGCATGGGGTTCTGGAGAACATTAGGAGGTAACGAGAAATTAATTGCTTTGGCATCAATCAAGTCTTGCACCTTGTTCTGAAATGCCCAACACTTCTCAGTGGTATGCCCCTGAGCACCTGAATGGAACTCACAGCGAGCGTTAACATCAAAATTAGGAGGCAAGTTGCCAGCGGCAGGAGATCTCATAGTACGAAGCTCAACCAACTTCAATTTCAGTAACTGTGGTAACAACACTGAATAAGTCATAGGGAAAGGGTAAATCTTACAGTCCCTCTGCCTGGACCTCTGTTGGAAAGGAGGTTGCTGCTGTTGCTGCTAAACCTGCTGTGGTGGTTGTTGCTGCTGAACAGATGGTGCTGGGATTGTCACTGCACCTACTTGATGGTAAGCCTGAGAACGTCCTCTGCCTCGTCCTCTATATACAGCGTTGGTATCACCTTCTCTTCTTTTCTGACCACTAGAAAATGGTTTCTTCGTACCAGAAGAGCCAACCCCACTTACATCTTGGATCTTCCCAAGTTTCAACAGACTCTCTATTCTTTCTCCAGCAATCACGATATCAGCAAATCTGGTTGATGGACAAGCAGCCAATCTTTCAAGAAATGCCCCTTGCAGGGTGCCCATAAACATATCTGCCACTTCCCTATCCAGCAAAGGAGGTTGAACCTGTGCAGCCACCATCTCTCCACCTTTGAGCGTATTCCTTGAAACTTTCCTTAGGATCTTGTGACAACCCTTGCAATTGAGTGCGGTTGGGCGCCATGTAGATATTGTACTGGTACTGCTTTAGGAACGCTTCTGCCAGATCCTTCCAACTACTTACAGCAGCTCTGTTCAATTTCATATACTAGGTCAAAGAAGCCCCAGCCAGACTGTCTTGAAAGTAATGCATCCATAACTTCTCATCATCTGTATGGGCTGAAATCCTCCCAAAATAAGCTTGAATATGTGTCCGGGGACACGTATTGCCATGATATTTGTCGAAAGTAGGCGGCTTGAATTTTGGAGGAATTCTGACTCCTGGTACCAGTCCCAAACTAGTAACGTCAATACCCATAGAATTATTGCACTCTATGGCCCGGATCTTCTCAGCTAACTCATCATACCTTCGGTCACCAGGGTTACCCATATCAGCTTCCAGTAGGGTAAATTGGTCTTCCAGAACATCTTCTTGAATACCACCAACATTTCTGCCATTTCCATTACCTAGATTATCACCAGGAGGAGGGTTGCCCACAGGAGGAGGAGTGACCCTTGTTTGCAAATTGTCCACTTGATTGCCTTCAGGCGTAGTTTCTGGACGCTCGACCAGAAGCCTCAATCTTTCCTGAGCTTGTGCCATACTAGTCATGAGAGTCATAAACTGGTCCATGCGTGCCCTCATTTCAGCCAAATCATTCTGCATTTGATCCATAATCCTTGCTTGATCTCTTCGAGTTGAGTATCGGTGAATATGATTCTCAGCTATAATGCCTGAAACCAAATAAAGGATAGAGACCCCGCAACAAGTACCTGAAACAGCAAGCAACAAAATGCAAAATGATATGCAATGCAATGCAAATGTCATGTTTATCATTTCTGAGGTGCCTTACACCCTGATTCCAATCTTAACCACAGAAATTTGAAGATCAGAAATCGTGATATAAAGAGACGTGTCGTGGTCATGTACTTGTGTACAGATATCTGATAAGGACTAATTTTGAATAAAACCGCTCATCCCCATTCAACAAAGTATTCAAGTACATTCAAAAGAGGTTCATCAACAAATGAAATACAAGGGAAAGATGGATCCATCAACAAGTCTGATAGTAACCATTAACAACAAATTACAAGAAAAAGAACCTCAGTCTGATAATTCCACGTTTTTCAGCTTATCACTTGTGTATTTGATCTCCTCAAAGAGTATGCGAGTACGCTGGTGATTCGGCTTTTCAATCATCTCTTTGATCAAAACATCCTTTTTCTCAAGAGCCTCATTTAAGGAACCTATATGCAGCATCAAAGCTTCGTCTTGAGTATCTCCCTTTCTATCATGACTTTTTCAAGCTCTTTCTTGGTATTCTTCAACTCTCTTCTAGCTTCTTCTAACTGTTCTTGACTTTTACCGAGGCTTTCCCGATACTTTCTCCTCTGCTATGTACCTTCTTAAGCTCTTCGCCTTTAATCTTCAACTGTTCCTGTAACTCAGCATTTTCCATTCTAACATCATCCCATGCTCGCTGGAATTTGGCCAATGTATCTTTGGTTTGAGCTAAGTCCTGTTTAGTTGTCTTGTGAGCCTGAGTGGCAGCATCGGCACCTTTGCTGATCTTTTGGAAGTGTTGTGCTCTTTCGTAAAAATATTTCTCTTTGGCTACTAAGATATTTTCTACTTTCTGAGCTCTTCCTTCTAGATCTTTATTGTCATACAGGGCTTTTTGGAGACAGCTACTTACACCAGCATTCTCTGCTTGAAGCTCTTTTACTATCTTCTGCCACTTTTCACACTCTTCAATAGCCACCATGGTTGGCTGTTCTGGCTTTGCTGAACATAAAAAAGGTTCCCTTGAAAAGGGTAAAAGCAATTCTTTTACTTTCATCTCGATCCATCTGTCATATTCAGGATAAGACCTACAATCTCCTTTCCCAAAAACTGTTTTTCCATTTTTATGCTTATATTTCCAAGCATTCACTACTTTTGTCAACTTCTCATCTTTAGTTCCTGTAAAGAACAAAGATTCTTCAACGTCTTGCTTCGTAGGAGGATTCCTGGAAGCATACCCGAACTGTCGGATGGCCAAAACTGGATTATAATTGATCCCTCCTTTTCTGCCAATCAGAGGTACATTTGGAAAATTTCCGCACCTTGTGATGAGCTATATTCTCAATAACCGATGATCAAACCAGATAATATTATCAGCAGTTAAACCTATCATTCGCTTGGACCATTTCGCAACATCTATGGTTTCCACAAAGGCACCTGTTTGAGGAAAATGCGTGAAAAGCCAATGGCACGGCAATGGAGTACAACAACTAACAGGTCCTCCCCTTCTTTTCTCGTTCTTGTAATGCACAGAATGATAAAAATCTCCTAACAAAGTAGGGACTGGATTTTTAAGAACTAGGCCATATATGCAGAGAGCCAGAATGGAATTGTAAATGGTCCAATTTTTAGCATTAGCAGCCTCTTGAGCTTGATCAGAGAGGAATTCCAAATGAAATCTGTCAACTCCGTTTTTGCTACGCACAACACTCTTTATCACTGACTGATCTATTTGCATTGCAGCAACAATTTCTTTTGTACTAGGAGAACTACCAGAAAAGAATGGTATTGCCGACGTGATCGGAATCCCCAAAATAAATGAGAATTATTCCAGTGTTGGCATCAAAATGTACTCTGGAAAGAGGAAACATCTCAGCGAAGGCTCGTAGAATTGCAGCAGAGTGTGCAAAGCATCATGTTCATACTTTGTGATAGTACGGACCATCTTAACCAAATTCCTGTACTTCTTTTGAAACCTATCAAGAACACCCGGGCCGGCCATATCTTTAACTTTGAGCAGTAAATCCAAGGTAACGTCTGGAAAGTTGTAAGAAACATTGTTCTTCCTCTTCTCGTCATTCTCTATTGAACCCATGGATTGGAATCAGAAGTGTATTATGCACCTGTAAATGACAAACACAACCGTTATCATATGATAATGCAATGCAGAAGGGCATCTGATCAGGTAATCAGGTGTCTGTGCTGGACTGTGTGCATTGTGTCTGCACAAATATGATAACATTACTGTAGGCAAGTGTCAAACCATTGTAATAGGATACATCATATGTATATAATAGTACCAACAGGACAGGGTATGTAGGAAGCTTGGTTACCTGCAAACCTGTAAACATCCCACCCACACTCACAGGTGGATACTTAGAAAATGAGGATCCTCAGTTTCGGAGGTTTGAGAAGCAATAGCACATTCAGCTCGAAGGATACAATGCTATGCTAATCAAAGAGGTCGTCCAGTGATTCACCTAAAAAATAAAGGCCATCCTATGCAAGTTCCAAAGTGGGCCCTCAGGTGCGAATGGGTTTGCCACAGAATGTGGTCTGCCACTGTCACCACTAAAGAGGGATGTTTCCACTAAGGTCCTCAATGATCGGTCGCCAGAGTCGACAGCTCTCTAGATCGACATCCTGAAATGCGCAAGATACGTACGTCAGAACATGTCCCAAGATAGCCTCGTCTGACTGTGAATTTCGTGAATACCCAACGCACTCCAGACGACACGTAGGTCCCACTACTCTCCACTCTAATTCTAAGTGTATACTCAAGCCTGTGTAATGGGCTTATCTCTCAGAAATCCCATCCCGCCAAACAGAAAACCAGTCCAGTACAATAGTAATAATATGATATGTAATGCTAAAATGCAGTAAATACAGTAAAGTAAATAAACAGCAAAATAAAGCACGACAGTAAACACCCAATGAAAGAAAGAAAAAAATAAACAAGCGTTAGGATTGACTCGCTTAGGGATGGACCAGCAAGAGGTCAATCGTCCCCAGCAGAGTCGCCAGCTTTCGCTCCCTGGATTTTCATCCAAGTACAAACGCGAAAGTGGCACCGAAACAGAGTCGCCAACAATGTGTATTTATCCCAAGAGAGGGAAAGAACTGCTAGCTGAAGAACTGGAAAAGGAAAGGAGAGAGAAAGAAAAACAAATGTAGGGAAAATAAAAGAAGTGCTCGAATGGGCCCTACCCCACTGCGACGTAGTTCCCCACACCTAGGGAAAATTGTTTGTGTTTTTTAGTGGAAACGTCAGAGTGCGCGTCCCAGCAGTTAGGTGTTGCAGCTCACTGTAGGGAGACTTAGGCGTTACCTGTTTGCGGTAGAACGGACTTGACGAGTCCTTAAGGAAAGAGTGAAGAGATGAGAAAAGAAAGTGTTTATTTGTGTCTTTTAAGAAATAAGTGTTTTGTTTATTGTATGTTTTGTAACTCGTATTGTATTTAAGTCCTTCATATAGGATCGAATGCCTCGCATATCGACCCAAGACAGGACGTATGCTAAACATTCTAAGGAAATGAGAGAAGACCCCTCACCTCCTTGTTCCCACATGAAAGGCCTAAATACAATAGGTGTTATGCCTTTATTAAGTGTTTTTTTACCTTTATTATAAGATGAGAGAGAGACTCAAAAGAGGATCAAAGGTGAAAACTAAGGGGAGACTAAGACACACCCTAGTGTTAGCATGCTTGGAGATCCTATGGTTAATGTGGTTTAACAAACCTACTTCTAAAAGAAAGAAGAAGAAGAGTAAAAGAAACAACTTACTTCCACAATGGAAGTTAAGTTGTTCTTAAAGAAGGGTGAAGAAGAAGTTATTCAAAGAAAGCATGTCTATGCTTATCAAAATCACAATTTGAATTATTAAAAGAAATAAGAGAGGATGAAAGAAAGAAGTGCATGTGGAAGCATATTCACACACTTACTAACCATTTGCACCTACATGAAAATGTTAGTTCAATAACTATTCACAAAAAAAATCCTAAGTAGAAGAACTTGGTCAAACAAGCCAATGGAAGGAAATAATGAAAACAGCTGCTATTACAGCCCACATGCAACAGAACAGCAGTAAATTCAGCTTCATATACCAAACAGCAAACAACAGCTTATGTTCAGCATATAAAATGGGTGTAATAAGCATTTGGCAGCACATACTACAGCATACATGTGTACAGTCAGCAATGAAAAAATAGGGGCAGCATGCACTCACATATGATTCATTCATAAAAGAACAAACATGCTTCAAACCTTGCACATTATTCAATCAATCATGATCACAATCTCATTACAAATCACGGTGAACAATCCTTAAAAACAACATGGAATGATGCACATTGTAAGAGAATACACATTATTAAGCATGTGAACAAATTAAAACAAATGTGCACCTCTTGAAATAGAAAGCAAATGAACATGCACATAACAGTTCCAGCAACACAAACATCCATTAACAATTAACAAGCTCAATGTGTGTGCATTATGTGATCGTTGCATTAATTAATCAACCACGCAAACATAGACACTCATCGATTAATAATCAAAAGCCGCGTGTTGAAAAATCAAGTTCATACTGTGGTGTGAGTTAAGATATCTCAAAAATAATCCACCAATCATCAATGCATTGATCCATGAAGTTTAAACGTGTTAAGGAC
Organism: Lathyrus tuberosus; assembly: GCA_022829125.1. NCBI lineage: Eukaryota > Viridiplantae > Streptophyta > Magnoliopsida > Fabales > Fabaceae > Lathyrus > Lathyrus tuberosus. The sequence goes on from JALAZF010000034.1 coordinate 10,423,864, forward strand.
CTCAAATAAGCAAGAAAATGCGCAAAAATACACATTCTGTCCCAGAGTAACCGGTTAACAAACGGTGAGTAACCGGTTACTTAGTTGAAAATCAGACAATCTACGCAAAAAATACACAGAGTAACCGGTTAACAAACGGTGAGTAACCTGTTACTCTGGGTCAGTGGCCAAAAAAACTAGTTTCAAAAGCACTTTTCAGCAGCAAATCACTTTTCCACATTTCCAAATGAAAATGTAATCAATTAGGCACGAAATTACATTGAATTACAGTCAACAAACATCAATTGAATCCAATTATCAACCACATCAAGAATCATATTCAAGCACATGAATCCAAATTGAAAATCCACAAAGATTTACATCGAATACGTTGCGAATAAGCTAAAAACAGTGTAACTTTAGGGAAAACCAACCTATTGTAGCACCCCAAAATTTGCCCTCCTTACTTTATTACTAACTGGCTTATGTTTCATTTCATTTTTGCATTATCATGTGGGGTCAAGGTGCCTGAGGCATGTTCAAGAGGAGAAGATGTTCTTCAAAGGGTCAAGCAAGAGAGTTCAAGTGGATCACTTCCTCCTAACCAGTGCAGAAATTAGGGTTTTGAGATTCTTGGGTTTATTGCTCCAATGGGCAAGGTCCTTGGGTTTTTATCATCACTAAATGGAATATCTTATCTTTGTTGGAGAGGATACACATCATATTCAGAGGAATTTGGATTTGGAGACTGTGTTATTTCCTCCTAGACTGAGGGTACCAAAACTAGGGTTTGCTATAAAGTCAGTTTATTTCTGATTTTTTTGGGCAAGACTTGATTCCATGGTATTCCTTAGGTCCCTAAGTATCTAGGGATGGGAGGTTGTTCATCAGTTTGGTTCAGGAGAGATTTAATTGGCCAATGGATTGTAAATCAGGTGAATTGGGTAAAAGTCAACAGTGATAGGGAAGTCAACTGTGGAATTTTGAGGTTCTCTCCAAGGTTTTCAAGGTCTCACATCCTCATATGGTCATCAAGAGTCAAGTTTCATGCCATTTATCAAGAAGCAGGAGTTGGTGCAAAAGTTACTAAATATGGAAATGACCTATAATTTGAAAGTTTCCTTTTTGGGCAAGTTCCTGCACTGCATTCAACTTGACTTTTCATCATCAAGAAAGCTTCAAATGAATTTTTCTCCAACATGAAAGTTGAAGATCTTTTTCTCCTCTTTCCAACAAGTACTATTGGGTCTCCATATCATTTGTGAAACTCAACTTATGATCAAAAGAAGGCAAAGTGGTTTTTAGGGTTTCTCATGATTCCATTTTCACAAACTTTGGCATAGTGACCTATAATTAATTCCATTGCTTCATGTCACATGCTAACATCAAAGGACACTCCTCAAGGATCATTTTAGGCCTTTGAATAAAGTAAATCCATGGTGTGTTTATCACTTATTCTCCATTATACAAAATTGCCAAGACATTGAAAACTCATGAACCAAAATGATTCAAGGCCCAAATCAAATTCAGGTGTGGTTAGCAATTTAAACATAAGTGATCCATCATGAAATATTTGGATATCCATGCATGGAAGGAGGTGTATCTCACATTATATGATTTTCCAAAATTGCCCAAAACTCTTTAGCAAAGGAATTTCCAAGGCCCAAACCATTATCAGTGAGAAACCCTAGAGTATTTAAACTCATTCATGCACTGGTTAGGTCAGAGACACGTGATTTTGGAGGATAACCAAAGCTTGAACCCTAAAGCTTCTCACATTCGTATCTTTCAATCTACAAGGAGTTTTCACAAAATTATTTCACCATCAGAACCCTTGAGATCTCTAGAGCACGAACCAACCACCCTTTGAAGCTAACAGTGGAGATACGTGTTGCACCATCTCAGGTTAGTGATGATTTTCATGATCATAAAACTATCCTTTTTTATGCGTATATTGATGTGTGATTGTCACTGATGAATTTGATGTAGTTTTTGTTGTGTTTGGACGTGTAGATTGATCATGCTTTGAGTTTAAAGTTTTTGAACCCAAGCTTATTTCGTTCGAATCTTACTAATCTTGCATTGTTTGTGATTTTTGATGAGATATTAGAGTTCCTTGTGATTTTCTGGTTCAAATGGTATATCCGTGCGTGTTTTCTGGTGAGTTTTTGAGTTACAGGTGATAGAGGGGTCGACCGGAACCCTAGTTCCGGCGACTGGTTATGGTGGCCGGCCGGTGAAAGGTTGAACGGAGAAGACGAAATCCCAACCGTCCGTCTGCTTGATCGTGCGTCCCTCAGCTGGCCACGTTTCTTTTTTTTTTGTTTTTTTTTTCTGAGTTTTATTTAGTGATTGCATGTATATTACCCCATGGCTATTACCGTGTGCACCCTATCATAGTATTTCATTTTAATTACTTTTATTTTTGGTTGACTAACCCTGGGCATTGGATGAATCACGTGGCCACAATGATCCCAACGAATTAAAATAAACACGTGCCTGGCACGTGGGAGTACATGGTATGCTTGTTGTGTTGTTGTATGCGCGTGCATGGTTCCTATGGTATGCTTTCAATCATGGCCCTAGATCTTGATTAATAGGTGATTATGTTGACTGATATGAGACGTCTGATCAATCTAATGGTAAGCAGTCAGTCAACTGGGTTGACTGAGGTCCACACGTGGACTATTTTTTATTTTATTTTTTTCTGATTGGATTTAAGTTTGGGCCTCCTATTCGCACCCCCACCCTTTAGCCCATTAACATTTCCAACACATTTTATTTACTTTTCACACCCCCCATGTGCATTTCATTTTTTAATTTTATTTAATTTATTGCATTTCATTTTTAAATTTTAAAAATAGTTATATGCATTTAAAAATTCCAAGAAAATTCATGCATACTTTTTATCATTTTACAAAATTTTCACAAATTTTATTTTATTGTTTTATTTTATTTTTAGCATCTGAAATAAATATTGGTTTATTTTATTTTTGAATCATTCATGTCATGCATACTTAAATTTGTTTATTTTATTTCTCTGCATCCATAAAACATTTTCAATCCATTCTTGTTGCATTTGTTAGATAATATTCTGAAGTGCATTAAAATATTTTTCCCTCATTTTTAAAATCATTTCACATTGCATTTTAGTCCTTTCCTTTTGCATATTGAACCCTACTTCTCATCTGAGCTTTGCATAATTGTTTGAGTGACTAACATCTTGAATTTTTGCAGGAGTTTTTGATATGTTGTTTGCCTCTAGTTGAGCAATGTTGATATTTATTTTGACAATTTTAGAAGTTGTTTCTCTAATTATTTGAATGCTTTCACTTGAGATCTTCTTGTATGCATATTTCTAATCATGCCTGAGTTTTTGTTTGAGAGGCACTTGTGCCATTGCTTGGGGGTTTGTTCTTTGATTTCTTAATTCATGTTTGGACTGTTATAGGTCACTTGATCACTATCTCATGTCATTGTTTGAATTTCATTTGCCTTAATGTTACTAGTGTCTGTTTTGTACTAACTTTTTATGCAGGAGCTGAGGTAAGTTCTTTAAGGGTGTGGATAGTTATGTTCACCTTTACTCTTTCCTTCTCTCATCTTTTCCTTTCTTTAGGCTTAGGCTCTCATCAAACCTCACTAACCGTAGGTCACCCATGCATGATAACATTAGGATTCTTAGTTCCCCTTTAGAGTTTCCTTGGTGTCTTATCTCTTCTCATCTCAAAACTTCTTGAAAATACTTAATAAGGATAAAGCGTATTGCGCACGAGCCTTAAGCGTGGGGAATGAGAAATGAGGGGCTTCCTCTCATCTTTCTAGAGTGCTTAGCGAGCGTCCTGTCTTGGGACGATGCGTTAAGTATTCGCCCCTGTGCCCTAGACTTTGGTGCAATGCAACTTATGAACTAACTTAAGTCACTTCTGTCCTAAAAAATACAAACAAACTTCAAACTTTTTTGTCCTTCGGGATTGTCAAACTAAAGGCTATTTTCAAAAAGGGCATGTTACTTTCCGTCTGAGTCGCAAACAGGCATCGACCCTAACTGCCGGACGCGAACTTAGCATCGGTCATAAAAAAACAGAAAAAGAACTTTGTCCGAACTACGTTGACTCTGAATTCCCCATTGCACAAAGGGGGTACGTAGGCCTAGGACGTCGACGTCCTACCGAGTCTGTCTTAGTTTTCCCCTTCCCCGTCTTAGTACAGCCATAGATGATAGGATAAATCACCCTTAGAATAGACAACAAGCGTGGATCCCATCGAGTACGATGAACGTGTGGGGTGGTAGCACCTCCCCCTCGCGTAACCGACTCCCGAACCTAGGTTATGGTTACGATACCATTCCTTTCCCTCTTCCTCAGGTTTATGCGGTGTTCCCTTTCCCTCTCTTGGGATAAATTTACACGGCTGGCGACTCTGTTTTTCCGCGCCACTCTCGCGTTTGTAACTGGATGAAAATCCTGGGAGCGACAGCTGGCGACTCTGCTAGGGACTCTGGTTGACCTATGCTGGTCCATCCCTAAGCGAGTCAGTCCTAGTGCTTGCTTGTCTTTGTTCTCTTTGGGTGTTTTTGTTTTGTTCTGCTTTATGTGTTGTATTTTATTTTTTACCGCATTTTCTGCATTACTTTCCATTTTTATTACTGTCATATTGGATGCTGCTGTTTTGTGCTGGATGTCTCTGTTTTGCAGGTTGGGTTGTTTTGAGAGATAAGCCCAATACCCAGGCTTGAGTACACCCTAGGACTAGAGTGGGAAGTAGTGGGACCTACGTGTCCGCTTGATACGTTTGTGTGTTCACGAAATTCACAACCAGACGAGACTATCTTGGGACGCATTCTAACGTGTGTGTCTTGCGCATGTTAGGGTGTTGATCTAGAGAGCTGTCGACTCTGGTGACCGATCATCGAGGACCTTACTGGAAACATCCCTCTTTAGCAGTGACAGTGGCAGACCACATCCTGTGGCAAACCCATTCGCACCCGAGGGCCCACTTTGGAACTCGCATAGGATGGCCCCTATTTTTTTGAAGAGAATCAGTGGAGGCACTCCTCGATTGACGATAGTACTGTACCCCGAGGGATGAATGTACTATTGTTTCTCGACCTCAGTGCCAAAGCTGAGGACCTTCCGTTTTGGAGAATCAGTTGAGGCCTCCTCGATTGATGATGATGCCAAACCAGAAATGGTGAACGTATCATCATTTCTCGACCTGAGAGCCCGGGATACTGAACATCCTAGTACCCACATGTGAGAGGGGATGGGTGTTTGCAGGTTTGCAGGTAACCGAAACCTTCAACCTACCTTGTTTTTCTGGATTTCTCATCAATGTCTGATTATTTGGGTTCCTGGTTATCTCAGTGGTTTGGAATTCTGGTTTTCTGGGTTGTGGTTCTCGTTCAGTTAACAGCACAGCACATCCAGCAGTGTTGCCTTGATCCCATGTTTGCATGAGCATATCATTTTTCTTGCATTATGACATGTTTGACATTTTTCAGGGCTCGCATCTTACTCTTGATTCCGTTTTTCTGAGGTTACCTTGGCATGGATGTCCCGAGAAAGAAGACTATTGCCTATTCGTTCCCAGATCCGACTTTGACATTGATTCACAAGTTGGTTAATATGGCTGGTCCCGGAGTTCGTACAGAGTTCAGTGGAGGGTATGGGAGACTTCTGAAGTTTGTTTATAATATCTCCAAGTATGAGAAGGATGCCATTCATACACTTCTTCAGTTTTACGATCCGTCTTTGCGTTGCTTCACTTTCCCTGACTACATCTTGGCCCCAACGTTGGAGGAGTTCTCATTTATTTTGGGAATCCCTATCAGGCATGACATAGTATTCTTTTCTGAAGAACACCCCTGGGTAAAAGAAATGGATGTTGCTCTTCATATTGGAGAATCCGTTCTGAGCAGTAATATTGAGGAAAAACAAGGAGCTAAGGGTTTCTTATTGAAGTTCTTGTTTGATCAAGCTTGCATACATGTTAAAGAGAAGAATTGGACTGCTTTCCAAGCTATTCTGGCTATGTGCATCTATGGGATTGTCCTGTTTCCCAATGTTCATGATCTGGTGGATATGCATGCCGTCAGAATCTTTATTTCAAAGAATCCTATGCCTACCTTGCTAGGTGATGTGTATCATTCAGTTCACTACAAGAATGAAAATAGGAGGGGAAAAACTGTGAGTTGTTGTGCACCGCTCTTATCTACTTGGTTTCTGAGCCATCTCCCTGAAACTGACGCCTTTATTGATACGAAAAATTCTCTGAAGTGGTCAAAGAGGTTAATGGGCTTGACTGCTGACAACATTGTTTGGTTCAATCATGACTTGCTAGGAATGGATATTATTTGCAAGTGCGGAGAATTCCCTAATGTACCCTTGATAGGGAGAAAAGGTGGAATTAACTATAATCCTTCCCTTGTTATCAGGCAGTTTGGTTATCCTTTGAGAGGTCCACCTGAAGAGAGAGATATCAGAGAGTCCTTATTCTTCAATGGTATTGAGGATCAAGAGATGATGAGGAAGATTGTGAATGCTTGGAAACAGGTGACCAAGAAGGGTAAAACTTTGTTCGGGAAATGTAATAACCGGGCTTTTCCTTCCTATAAAGAGTGGATTAAGAAGAGAGCAGAAGAGGAGCTTCTTCCCTTCCTGGTGGAACCACCTTTGTATCCTTTACTGATTGAGCCTCCTACCACAGTCGAGATAGAGAAGTTTACCAAGTTGTGGGCTGAAAAGGAAAAGTTGCGAGAAGAAAATAGAGAGCTACTAAGAGAGATCCATCAGTTGAAACATGAGCGGAATGAAGCTGTTCATACCGCCAAGTTGAAGACAGAGCTTCTTACTAAGGCAGAAAAAGAGCTAGTTGACATGGTCACATCCAGAAAAAGGATGAAAGAAGCTTTGGATGGTATCAGTAAGGTTCTCGAGTCTAAGAAGGAGGAATTAGACAAGGCTTTGTTGAAAATTCACAGGTTCGATGATCACCGAGAAACTGCAATGGTCGAGAATAAGAGAAAGGAAGACAGTTATCTAGCTCAGATTGATCAGTTGAAGTCGGCGCTCAAGAAAAAAGACGCTGAGATCCTGTCAGGGGTATTCAAGAGACAAGTAGTCGAGGGTCGACTCAATGAAGCCATAGCCTCGATAGAGGAACTGAAGGTCCAAGCTGAAGTGAAGAAACCTAGACATGAGGGTCCTAGCATGGATGGTGTTTCTGGAGAAGACGCTTGGGAGTTGCATTGCCGATACTTGGAAGGGATCATACATAGAAGAGACGTTCTCATTCAAGAGCTAATTCAGAGACCAAGGCATCCCGACACCAAAAAGTTGTTCAAGGAAATTCAAGACTGGAGCAGAAAGCATAGTGGATGGGGGGGATTGACACTTGTGGACTTTGATGACATGCCGTAGTTTTCTATTCTCTTTTATTGTATTTGGATCACCACCAGGCTTGTTGGTTGAGACCTCTATAATCTTTGTGTTCAGATTTGGTATCTTGGATTTGTGATTGTTGACGTTTGGTTTTCCTCTGGTTTTCTTAATATATGAGCCGAAGTTCCGTTCTATCTTGTTGTTAAACTGGAATCAAGGGGTGGATCGCCCTACGAATATTCAAACATGCTCATTTGCATTTGCATATTCATAATCATTTTGCATGATAGGTGTTTATCTTTGGTGTTCTTATCTTGTTCTCATCTCAGGATTGCAGATCAGCACATTCATCGGTATTCTACCAGACAAAATCAGAAGAGATTCATGGATCAGCTACAGAATGAGATCATTGAGATGAGGACTCGCATGAACCAATTCATGGAATTAATGCAAGGTGTTGCTCAAGGCCAAGAGCAGTTGAGGACTCTCGTTCAGCCACTGATTACAAGAAATGAGGAAGACGGTAATAATGTTCAGAAGGGCCCTACGGGCGGAGGTATTCCTGTTTCTGGTATTGTGATCCCTCCGGGCGGAGCTGAACATGCTGGGGGAGGTGGTATTGGTGCTGGCGCAGTTCATGGCCGTCAGTATGATGATGTTTAAGATGATGCATTTTCTCTGCCAGGTGGGGATGCTGGTCCCCAGATTGACAATGATCAGAGACTCAGGTTGATTGAGGAACAACTAACGGGTGTTGTGAATCAGGATTCTGTGGGAATGGATCTATAGGATTTGGGGCTGGTTCTAGGCGTTGTTATTACGCACAAGTTTCAGACTCCCACTTTCGAGAAGTATAATGGTATGTCTTGTCCAAGGACCCACGTGAGAGCATACGCAAGTAAGATGGCTGCGCATGCGAAGAATGAGAAGTTGATGATGCATTGCTTCCAGGATAGCCTATCTGGGGCATCCCTGGAGTGGTATATGCAACTAGAAAGGAAAGATGTGCGAAGTTGAAGAGATCTGGTAGGAGCATTCATTAGACATTATCAATATAACACTGATATGGCTCCTAACCGAACACAGCTGCAGAACTTATCACAGAAGAACAATGAGAGTTTCAAGGAGTACGCCCAGAGGTGGCGAGAACTGGCAACGAGGGTTCAGCCTCCCATGTTGGAACGTGAAAGTATAACTATGTTTATGGCCACCTTGCAGGGTCATTACTATGAAAAGCTGGTACCGTGTATGACTGGAAAGTTTGCTGATTTGATCTTAGTAGGAGAGATGGTAGAAAGTGGAATTAAGGCGGGGGAAATATCAGGCGGTGATGGGTCCTCATCTGGAGGAAGTAAGAAGCCTTATGCTAGTGGTTATAAGAAGAAGGAGGGAGATACAAACTCTGTGTCATCATATCGTGGTAGAGAAGGACCTCGTCATAACTTCAATCAGCAGGTGGCTTCTGTAACCATTCCTGCAGCACCTCAGCAGCCAGCAACGTCTCAACAACAAAATCAGGCTCCTCGCAGACCACAGCCTAGGCAGGATAGGCATCTTGACACTCCACCTCTTACCTACGCCCAATTATTTCATTACTTGTTAAAGCTACAGTTAATTCAGAAGAGAACATTGGCTCCACCTACTGGTAACCCACCTCCCGGATATGACGCCAACGCCCACTGTGAGTTTAATTCAGGGGCACCCGGACATTATATTGAGAACTGCAGGGCTTTTAAGCATCAGGTTCAAGATTTGGTGGATTCCAAGGCCATCAATTTCTCCAATGACGTTCCAAATGTGAATCAAAACCCGATGCCGAATCACGGTGGTCCGGGGGTTAATGCCATTATTAAAGACTGTGAAGACTTGAGTTTGATTTCAGATGTGAACGAAGTCCAAACTCCCTTGGGTGTGGTGAAGGAAAGACTGTTGAAGGGAGGGGTATTTCCCGGTTGTGATGAAGGTTGTGTAAAATGTGTGTCGCAGCCAGGCGGTTGTGATTTATTGAAAGCAGGTATTCAGAAAATGATCAGTGAAGGGACGTAACAGTTTGACAGAGGTTGTAGGCAGAATAAAATTACTGACGGAGGGATTGACGTTGCCACAATAATGATTCCATTCAAGACAATAACTATATCAGCACCGGCGAGACCAGCACCGGTCACTATCACTGTTCCTGGACCAGTCCCGTATGAGAGTACCAAGGCCATCCCATGGAACTATGGGGCCGAGGTGTTTGTTAATGGCAAGAAGCATGAATTGGAAGAGACATCAGCTGTGAATACAGGGGTTGAAAATCTTGTTGAAGCAGGTGCTATCACTAGGAGTGGTAGAGTATTTATTCCGTCCGAGAGTCAAGCTGGCAGTTCAAGACAAGACAAAGGTAAACAGATGATGGATGAGTCTGCACAGAGGCCGGAAGCAAATGATTCTATGACAAAGCCAGGTGGGGATACTTTCTCAGAAGACGTAGAAGAGTTTATGAGGTTGATCAGAAAAAGTGATTACAAGATTGTTGACCAACTTCACCAAACTCCGTCGAAGATTTCCATTTTATCCTTACTATTGTGCTCCGAGGCACACCGAAATGCATTGCTGAAGGTTCTGAATATGGCTTATGTACCGCAGGAAATATCTGTCAACCAATTAGAAGGGGTTGTGGCTCATGTGAATGCTGGTAATGGTTTGGGTTTCACCAATTTAGATCTGACTCTGGCTGGGAGGAATCACAACAACGCTCTGCATATTTCAGTGGAATGTCGTGGTTCCTTAATGTCGCATGTGTTAGTTGATACTGGGTCGTCTTTGAATGTGCTACCGAAGAAGGCTTTGATGAAACTGGATACTTGTGGGTTAATTTGTACACCAAGTGACTTAGTGGTACGTGCTTTTGATGGCTCAAAGAGGTCAGTTTTTGGAGAGTTAGTTCTGCCGATCAAGGTGGGTCCTGAGATTTTCAACACCACCTTTTACATAATGGATATTCAGCCTGCCTATAGTTGTTTATTGGGCGGCCCATGGATCCATGGTGCTGGGGCAGTAACTTCTACGCTGCACTAGAAGATGAAGTATATGGTGGATGGCCACGTTGTGACTGTTTGTGGTGAAGAAGATATCATGGTGACTCACCTATCGACCTTCAAGTACGTAGAGGTAGATGGTGAGATACAGGAAACTTTGTACCAGGGCTTTGAAGCTGTGAAGATTCCCGAGGAACCCCCAAAGGCAGCCAGTCAGCCTGAGGTGGTTGCCCAACCTGAAGTCGTCAGACAACCAGAGGTTCCAATGTCCTCTTTCAAAGAGGCGCGTGCTATCGTTGAAGCTGGTGGTTCTCAGAAGTGGGGCAGTGTTATTGATGTTCAAAGAAAGCAAGATACTCATGGACTGGGTTACAAGCCACCTAGGCGTTCTAAAGAGCCTCCCAAGTTCTATGGTCCGGTCCGTTTCACCAGTGCCGGTGTTTTCTTCAACAGAGTCAATGCTATTGAGGATGAAGGAGATATTGATTGTGACATGGACGAGTGGATCCGTCCCTGCATTCCTGGTCAGAGTTTAGGCAACTGGTCCTCCGAGAAAGTTATCCAAGTGACGCGCCCGGAGTAATTTACTTTTGTTTTCTGTTATGTTGAGTCCTACGTTCTACCCAAGACGTAGTGATATTTATTTGTAGGGCTTGGATGTTTTATTTGCTATTTTTATCATCAATAAAGGACGTTTTTTCATTCAAATATTTTGATCCCTATCTTTCTGTTTTTACTTTTTGCATTAACCCACATCAAAATGGCAATGTGTTTTCTTGTTTGTTGCACTTATAATAAACATAAAACATCCATCATGCAGGTTCCTTTGTTCAGATTCCACCCAGGACCTAGCTATGGCTCGATATGTGTGACGCCCCCAATCTATACCTCTAAATAAACATGTATTTTAAGCGGTAAAAAGAAAATTACAAATTTGATCAGAGTATATTTGAAACATCATGGCATAGAAAGGGCGGATCACATCAAAGTAACCAAACACACACATAACATGCAACACCTGCTCATTTAGATATGCAACGTGGGGTAACAATCATACAGAGGAAACTTCGTTCCTTACACCCACTTTTCAGAAATTAGAATTAAAGCGGAAAGATCTAAAATCTGAATAACACATATACATATATACATATAAACTTGGCTGTCATACATCAAGTTATAACTGTACAACCAAAATATATCATCAGATACACAAAACAATCACAAACGGCCACCCTATGCTACCCGGAGTCACATATCAGAGCCGACCGACCAAAATAATGAAGACGCGACGCTTCACAAAAGAATACCTCCAGCAACTCTAATCTGCAACGCCTCATAGAGCGTTATAAAACAGCAGAAGGGTGAGAAAAACAACCATAATATAATTGCATAAAATTATATATTAACACAAAAATGCACAAATAACACATTCTCACCACCAAAACACACAGATCAAGTATAACACCACACAGTACAATTCTCACGTATCAATTACCACTGCACATAAATCATTCACAATACAATACACATATTCCATCTCATTAAATCACATTCACAAATTCATGCACAAATGACTCATGATGAATGCAAATGCACAGAGATCGACACCACGACTCTATGCACATGCCATGCGGTACCGACTTCCTTTGTCACGTCATTAGTCCACTCAGGAACTATTGGAACCATCGCTTGTTACTGAGACTTAGTCAAGTAACTCCCCGTCGGGCCTACGATGTTCACCCGTCGCTTTAAGTCCTCAGGCATCGCCTCGTATTTTCGAGGCCCACGACGTTAAGGATTGCTTTAAGTCTCCAAAGTAGCCCACAATCGTCTATACATATCGCTGTAAGTCCTCAGGCAACGACTCGTATTTTTGAGGCACACGATGGTATAGCAGATTCATCGTTTTTAAGTCCTCAGGCAACGCCTCGTATTTTTGAGGCACACGATGATCAAGTCGCCACTCAGGACGTTCAACAATGCACACTATGATGCTTGGCATACAATGACTCATGACATTCACATTGCATCCATACACACATTCATAATCATGCACATTTATCAAATACCACACTTAGCATTTTCTTGCCTTTCGGCCACAAAGCATCATCACAACAGCACATAATTCATTCCACGTACAAAACAACAACATACGGCATAATACACGTCAATTCCACACCATTAAAATGACAAAACTCGATAATCGACACTATTCACATTTCCCGACATAATTTAATCGGCTAACAATCCTCAAAACCCATTTTTATTAGATATAACATTTCATAAGCTTTCCAATGCATCAAACCACGCCTCAAACCGAATCACAGATCAAAAGTTATGTAGAAAACAAAATTACACGAACAGCACTGTTCGCTGGGCGAATCTCCCTCGCGAGCATTCGCTAGCTGCTTCGCTAAGCGAACATCCCTCGCGAGCATTCGCTAGCTCCTTCGCTAGGCGAATGTTCCAGCGAACCAACTGTTAGATAAAAACAGACACAAAGTTCGCTAGGCGAGCACTTGGCGAACCAAGTCAGAACCAAACAGAGCGAAAAACACCCAAAGTTCGCTAGGCGAACACTCTAGCGAACCTTCGCTCATGCCTTCGCTAGGCGAATACCCGTAGCGAACCTTCGCTACCCTTCGCTAAATCGTTCGCTAGGCGAACCCGCGAAAACCTCACTCGCTGCCACCTTCACCCCAGGCTCGCTAGGCGAACCAAGGAAAACCCAGAATTTTTCTGCGCTGTTTGAAACCCCAAAAGTGATATTTCCCTACCAAAACATTTCCAAATCAACATATTTCAATTAGAACCTATTCTAATCATGTCAACAAGCAAACTACCACCTTTACATCGATTTCCAACCGTTAAACCATCGATTCTACTCATTTTATCGTTTTCGACCTAAAAGTGAAAAACATGGAAAGAAAGAGAATCATCCTAACACATACATACATAATCATATGCAAGCATAGTATAATCGAGTTTCACACCCTTACCCAATTAAATCGACTCTAGAACTTGATCTTGATGATTTTTCCACACTTTCTTCAATTTTCTCTCTTCCCCTCTTTTCCTCTCTTTTTCCTTCTTTCTTCTTTCTTTCTCTCTATTTTTCTTTCTTTCCCTTTTCTATTCTATTTTCTTTTCTTTCTTACTAACTTAGTAAAAGTATATATGAAATGTCCAAAATACCCCCACACTCAAATATCCCGCAAATGTTCCCAAAACGCGATAAAATATAATCACGACGAAAATTAACATATTTTCACATAAAAGTCAAAAATACAATAAAATAATAATAAAATAATCCAAAAAGACTCAATTAAATAAAAATACAAAAACTGGGGCGTTACAATTCTCCCCCGCTTAGAAATTTTCTTCCTCGAAAATATAACCAAAACGAACCACTCTGGATATGACTCTCGCATCCGACCAACAAACATCAGGCCTACCAAAAAGGCACACCACAAACAACACAACCGACGAACCACCTTGCTAACCTTACTCACAACGAGGACACGACCACGACGACAACAACGACAAGATGCAAAGCCCATACAATGCACTTGACGACCAACTCACAACTCAAGGAATACACAAAACACAACTCACAGGTTCACTCTTGAACCAAAACATCCCTCAACTTAGCAGCACACGGATACTATTAGAACCTTTCTCCTAACACATCCACTCTGAAACATCCAATGGTTTCTTCATTCCTATAGATTTCCAATGTTTAACCTAAAAACTCTTACAAGTCGCACACACATATACGAAATGTGCCACATCACGCTCCCGCTGCGCACTCTGATAACTCGTAACCATCAAAACTACCAATCTCACTCCCAAAATCTAATTCTTTCACGAACCTGCCAAAAACCACTGTTCACCTTTAATATTCCAGCCTCACATTCTTTCGTGTTATCCTACACACCAGATACAAGCCTCTGAACTGTTCCAACAATTCTAATCCTCGGACCACCAAAACAGCCATACATAGAAACTTTCAACTTAACTCCTCAAACACAACAATAACTCTACTCAACTTCTAACCAATCTCGTTGTCTCTATTCCTTCAGACCAAACCAGTACTCAATATTCTTGTAATTACCAAACACTTCAAATCTAGAATCATAAAGATAATACTCCCAATATTCCAACACAATTACAACTGCAAACAATTCCGATTTCCAAAACAATGCTGATCTTTCCATGAATCCTCAAATGTCGACAAAACATAAGCCACTACTTACTCTCTTATCTTAACACACTAACCATACTCATCCAAAATACATCCCCAAACAATTGACTCCATCTTTGCAAGTCAAATGAAGTAACCAAACGCTAGTCTTGGAAAAAGTCTCCCATACCCTTCAGTAATAACCAACAAAAGTCCAAAAAGTTTCTAATCACTTTAACCAACTTCGGAGCCTCTCATAGTAACACCGCATCTACTTCTGATGACAACAAACATAACCCGTCACACAAGTCGATCGAAGCCTCAACTCAAGCAAATCACTACTCTTATCAAACATCCCAACAATTGTAATTCTAATCAACTAAACCAAACCATTACAGTTACCTAATCCCGAAAATGAATACTTATCCTCAATCGTCACCTTATACCCTTATCCTCAATCCATACACCATTTCTTCTCCTTGCAGTCAAAATTCCATAAATCCCCACGTGTAGCAACAACCATCTCAAAAGAACTCTCAAACATTACATCCACACCTAGGGTTTTCTCAAAATTTCCATTAATGCTCTAAAACTCCAAAGACTCCAAACCTCACCTTCAGATATAAGAATCTTCCTCAACTCATCGAAACAATCCGTAACCATTTTCTTAAATTCCAAACAATTCATTGCACACACTATCAAAGCCGGAAAGACACGTCTATTCCATCCAACATAATTCCCGTCTACTATCAACAAGAGATTAAGGGTGATCAGTTCCTCAATTTGTCAATAGACAGCCGACAATCATGATGAAGCATAAACCGTCTCCACCAACCCATAATAGCATTCCTTACATCCTATACACAAAACCACCTATGGCACCAATCCTGAGTTGATGTAACCCTTACTTCTCCATTCCTTCTTGAACCAGAAACCACACTTAAAACCCTGCAATACATACACACTGAGCCAACGCTCTACACCTGAAGCAACATGGAGAAGTGCCAGCTTCTCCCCCACTTATCTCATTCTAATTTCTCTAACTATAAACACACCAAAACCATCCCAAGCCTTTACCACAAATGGTCAAAGAACAATTTAAACAAACCAAAAAAATAAATACTGACCCCATTGCTGGAGTATCAATAACCATCTTACTACCCCAAGAAAACAACAATAAATTCAAACACTTCACGCACTCGCACGAAATAAACGAATGAGTTGTCCCAATGTCAACAATAGCAATTAAAGGCATACTATTAATAAACAAGTACCTTGAGTCAAACGATCCGCACTAGTAGTCTCATCTCATGCCAATGCAACAACTTTCCTACTAGTCTGAGCTCCCTTCGGTTTCGTACATCCCGTGCTAATATGACCTGTTTCACCACAGTTGAAACATCGTACATTAATCTTCCTACACTTCGCTGCGACATGTCCCGAACTTCCACAATTGGAACATTTCAGTTTATTCCTACTGCAATCCATCTGTCGATGCCCTACTTCTCCACACTTGTAACATTTCTTCACATTTGTTCTACACTTAAATGAACGATGACCAAGCCCACCACATTTGAAACACTTAACGGAACCGGAACCCCCTCCAGATCTCTTTTCAAAGTTTCCCTTATGCTCGCCCCTATCAACGGGTGTCACATAAGGCCCACTCCGAGACTGTTGTTTCCCTTTCCTGCCATCTACACTCTTATCGCGAGTGGAACGCGCCTTACAATCCTCTTCATACATCCTACAATTGTCCACCAATTCAGAAAACCTTCTAATCCTCTGATAACCGATTGCCCGTTTAATCTCCGAACGCAATCCGTTCTCATATTTCACACACTTAGAAAATTCAGCAGTCGCCTCCGGATAATGAGGATAAAACTGCACCAGTTCCACAAACTTAGTCTATACTCAACAATGGACATATTGCCTTGTTTTAATCCCAAAAACTCAATCTCTTTCTTTTCCTTCACTCCCTCAGGATAATACCTCCTCCGAAACTCTCGGCCAAATAAATTCCAAGTAACCTCTTCCTTATCCTCTTCCAACACTCGGCGCAAACTAACCCACCAATCAGCTGCTTCTTCCTCCAGCATGCAAGTACCTAATCTCACCTTATGCTCTTCAGCACAATCCATCATACGGAAGATTCTTTCAACCTCTTCAAACCAAAATTGTGCACCATCCGGATCATATCTTCCCTTGAAGATAGGCAGCTTATTCCTTCCGAACTCATCATTACCCATAACATCCGCTACATCCTGCACAGCTCTGACCATATTCTATTCATCCAAATACAGAAACTATGGTTAAGCAACAATCCACCAGCACACGACTGCTGCACAACAGCAACTCACCTAAAACGACAGACACAACAGACACAGACTGACACAGACCGGCTCTGATACCACTTAATGTGACGCCCCCAATCTATACCCCTAAATAAACATGCATTTTAAGCGGTAAAAAGAAAATTACAAATTTGATCAGAGTATATTTGAAACATCATGGCATAGAAAGGGCGTATCACATCAAAGTAACCAAACACACACATAACATGCAACACCTGCTCATTTAGATATGCAACGTGGGGTAACAATCATACAGAGGAAACTTCGTTCCTTACACCCACTTTTCAGAAATTAGAATTAAAGCGGAAAGATCTAAAATCTGAATAACACATATACATATATACATATAAACTTGGCTGTCATACATCAAGTTATAACTGTACAACCAAAATATATCATCAGATACACAAAACAATCACAAACGGCCACCCTATGCTACCCGGAGTCACATATCAGAGCCGACCGACCAAAATAATGAAGACGCAACGCTTCACAAAAGAATACCTCCAGCAACTCTAATCTGCAACGCCTCATAGAGCGTTATAAAACAGCAGAAGGGTGAGAAAAACAACCATAATATAATTGCATAAAATTATATATTAACACAAAAATGCACAAATAACACATTCTCACCACCAAAACACACAGATCAAGTATAACACCACACAGTACAATTCTCACGTATCAATTACCACTGCACATAAATCATTCACAATACAATACACATATTCCATCTCATTAAATCACATTCACAAATTCATGCACAAATGACTCATGATGAATGCAAATGCACAGAGACCGACACCACGACTCTATGCACATGCCATGCGGTACCGACTTCCTTTGTCACGTCATGTCACGTCATTAGTCCACTCAGGAACTATTGGAACCATCGCTTGTTACTGAGACTTAGTCAAGTAACTCCCCGTCGGGCCTACGATGTTCACCCGTCGCTTTAAGTCCTCAGGCATCGCCTCGTATTTTCGAGGCCCACGACGTTAAGGATTGCTTTAAGTCTCCAAAGGAGCCCACAATCGTCTATACATATCGCTGTAAGTCCTCAGGCAACGCCTCGTATTTTTGAGGCACACGATGGTATAGCAGATTCATCGTTTTTAAGTCCTCAGGCAACGCCTCGTATTTTTGAGGCACACGATGATCAAGTCGCCACTCAGGACGTTCAACAATGCACACTATGATGCTTGGCATACAATGACTCATGACATTCACATTGCATCCATACACACATTCATAATCATGCACATTTATCAAATACCACACTTAGCATTTTCTTGCCTTTCGGCCACAAAGCATCATCACAACAGCACATAATTCATCCCACGTACAAAACAACAACATACGGCATAATACACGTCAATTCCACACCATTAAAATGACAAAACTCGATAACCGACACTATTCACATTTCCCGACATAATTTAATCTGCTAACAATCCTCAAAACCCATTTTTATTAGATAGAACATTTCATAAGCTTTCCAATGCATCAAACCACGCCTCAAACCGAATCACAGATCAAAAGTTATGCAGAAAACAAAATTACACGAACAGCACTGTTCGCTGGGCGAATCTCCCTCGCGAGCATTCGCTAGCTGCTTCGCTAGGCGAACATCCCTCACGAGCATTCGCTAGCTCCTTCGCTAGGCGAATGTTCCAGCGAACCAACTGTTAGATAAAAACAGACACAAAGTTCGCTAGGCGAGCACTTGGCGAACCAAGTCAGAACCAAACAAAGCCAAAAACACCCAAAGTTCGCTGGGCGAACACTCTAGCGAACCTTCGCTCATGCCTTCGCTAGGCGAATACCCGTAGCGAACCTTCGCTACCCTTCGCTGAATCGTTCGCTAGGCGAACCCGCGAAAACGTCACTCGCTGCCACCTTCGCCCCAGGCTCGGTAGGCGAACCAAGGAAAACCCAGAATTTTTCTGCGCTGTTTGAAACCCCAAAAGTGATACTTCCCTACCAAAACATTTCCAAATCAACATATTTCAATCAGAACCTATTCTAATCTTGTCAACAAGCAAACTACCACCTTTACATCGATTTCCAACCGTTAAACCATCGATTCTACTCATTTTATCGTTTTCGACCTAAAAGTGAAAAACATGGAAAGCAAGAGAATCATCCTAACACATACATACATAATCATATGCAAGCATAGTATAATCGAGTTTCACACCCTTACCCGATTAAATCGACTCTAGAACTTGATCTTGATGATTTTTCCACACTTTCTTCAATTTTCTCTCTTCCCCTCTTTTCCTCTCTTTTTCCTTCTTTCTTCTTTCTTTCTCTCTATTTTTCTTTCTTTCTTCTTTCTTTCTCTCTATTTTTCTTTCTTTCCCTTTGCTATTCTATTTTCTTTTCTTTCTTACTAACTTAGTAAAAGTATATATGAAATGTCCAAAATACCCCCACACTCAAATATCCCGCAAATGTTCCCAAAACGCGATAAAATATAATCACGACGAAAATTAACATATTTTCACATAAAAGTCAAAAATACAATAAAATAATAATAAAATAATCCAAAAAGACTCAATTAAATAAAAATACAAAAACTGGGGCGTTACAATATGACTTCGACAATCCTATCTATCAGGCTGAAGAAGAGACTGACGAAGACTGTGACTTACCAGAAGAATTAGCCAGGTTACTGAAACAAGAGGAAAGGGTTATTCTACCTCATCAGGAGGAGGTTGAGACTGTTAATCTGGGAACCGAGGATGTTAAGCGAGAAGTAAAGGTTGGGGCTGCCCTGGAAGACACCGTTATGGGAAGATTGATTGAGTTGCTTCGAGAGTATATGGATATCTTCGCTTGGTCTTACCAAGACATGCCTGGGCTTGACACTGACATTGTTTCACACAGACTGCCGCTTAAAGAGGGTTGCACTCCAGTCAAACAGAAACTGAGAAGGATGAAACCAGATATGGCTGTCAAGATCAAGGAAGAGGTTCAGAAATAGTTGGACGCCGGATTTCTCGCTGTGACAAATTATCCTCCATGGGTTGCTAATATCGTACCTGTACCTAAGAAGGATGGGAAAGTCAGGATGTGTGTTGATTATCGAGATTTGAATAGGGCGAGCCCGAAGGATGATTTCCGGCTCCCCCACATTGATGTGTTAGTGGACAATACTGCTCAATATTCTGTGTTTTCCTTCATGGATGGCTTCTCTGGATATAACCAAATCAAAATGGCCCCAGAGGACATGGAGAAGACTACTTTCATAACACCGTGGGGACATTTTGCTACAAGGTAATGCCCTTTGGATTGAAGAAAGCTGGGGCAACCTATCAGCGGGCGATGGTGACTCTCTTTCATGATATGATTCACAAGGAGATTGAAGTCTATGTTGATGACATGATTGCGAAGTCACAAACAGAGGAAGAATACTTGGTAAACCTCTAGAAGTTGTTTGAAAGGTTGAGGAAGTTCAGATTGAGGTTGAATCCGAACAAGTGCACTTTCAGCGTGAGGTCTGGTAAATTGCTGGGATTCATTGTTAGTGAAAGAGGTATCGAGGTTGATCCTACCAAGATAAGAGCCATACAAGAGATGCCTGAGCCAAGGACAGAGAAAGAGGTTCGTGGATTCTTGGGAAGGTTGAATTACATTGCCAGGTTCATCTCTCATCTGACAGCCACGTGTGAACCAATTTTCAAGTTGTTAAGAAAGGATCAAGAGGTCAGGTGGAATGAAAATTGTCGAGAGGTGTTTGAAAGGATAAAGACGTATTTGCAGGAACCTCCAGTCCTTATGCCACCGGTGTCTGGGAAACCGTTGATTATGTACCTTACGGTTCTTGAGAATTCGATGGGTTGTGTGCTCGGTCAACCCGACGAGACAGGAAGGAGGGAGCACGCGATTTACTACCTGAGTAAGAAGTTCACTGATTGCGAATCAAGATATTCTATGCTGGAGAAGACATGTTGTGCACTCGCTTGAGCAGCCAAGCGCCTAAGGCAGTATATGTTAAACCACACAACCTTGTTGATTTCGAAGATGGATCCGATTAATTACGTGTTTGAGAAGCAAGCACTTTCTAGAAGGATAGCCCGTTGGCAGATGGTTTTGACAGAGTACGATATTCAGTATGTTTCTCAGAAGGCCATTAAGGGGAGTGTCTTATCGGAGTATCTTGCTGAACAGCCGGTCGAGGATTATCAGCCAATGAAGTTTGAGTTTCCGGACGAGCATGTTATGTTTCTGAAAATGAAGGATTGTGAAGAGCCTCTGCCTGACGAAGGACCTGAGATTGGGTCTCAGTGGAAGATGATTTTTGATGGGGCTGTCAACTCATATGGTAATAGAATTGGGGCAATCATTATAACCCCAAAGGGTTCTCATATACCTTTCACTGCCCGGTTAGCGTTCGTGTGTACCAACAATGAGGCGGAGTATGAAGCATGCATCATGGGGTTAGAGGAAGCAATTGATTTGAGAATTAAGAACCTCGATGTCTATGGTGATTCCACATTGGTAGTTAATCAGATTACAGGAGAATGGGAGACTCGTCAGGCAAATTTGGAACCTTATAACAACTATGCCAGAAGGTTGTTACCTTTCTTTGACAGGGTGGATTTTCATCATGTGCCCCGAGCTGAGAATCAGATGGCTGATGCGTTGGCGACATTGGTATCCATGTATAAGATGAACCGTTGGAATGAAACTCCTTCGATTAAAATCATGCGCTTGGATATACCAACTTTTGTGTTTGCAATTGAAGATGTGTCTGATGGCAAACCGTGGTATCATGATATTAAAGTTTTTCTGATAAGACAGGAGTATCCAGAGGGTGCCTCCACCAAGGATAAGAAGACTCTGAGAAGGTTGGCAGGGAACTTCTTTCTGAACAAGGATGATGTGTTATATAAGAGGAACTTCGATATGGTCTTGCTACGTTGTGTTGATGAACACGAGGCAGGTTTGTTGATGGAGGAAGTTCACGAGGGTTCTTTTGGTACTCATTCCAATGGACACACCATGGCTAGAAAGTTGTTGAGGGCAGGATATTATTGGATGACTATGGAGTCTGATTGTTTCAAGTACGCCCGAAAGTGCCATAAATGCCAGATTTACGCAGATAAGATGCATGTACCGCCTACGCCTCTAAATGTGTTGTCGTCTCCTTGGCCTTTTGCAATGCGAGGCATAGATATGATTGGAAAGATTGAGCCTACTGCTTCCAATGGGCATCGTTTCATTTTGGTTGCCATTGACTATTTCACAAAATGGGTGGAGGCAGCCTCGTACGCCAACGTCACCAAGTAAGTGGTAGCCCGGTTTATAAAAAAGGATATCATCTGTCGTTATGGGGTCCCGGAGAGAATCATTACTGACAATGGCTCGAATTTGAACAATAAGATGATGAAGGAACTATGACAGAGTTTCAAGATCGAGCATCGCAATTCTTCTTCCTATCGTCCGAAGATGAATGGTGCTGTTGAGGCAGCGAATAAGAATATCAAGAAGATTGTGCAGAAGATGGTGGTAACGTATAAAGACTGGCATGAGATGCTACCTTATGCCCTACATGGTTACCGTACTTCGGTGCGTACGTCAACTGGGGCAACTCCTTTCTCATTGGTATATGGTATGGAAGCAGTTTTACCCTTAGAGGTCGAGATTCCATCTTTGAGAGTTCTGGCCGATGTGAAGCTTGATGAAGCTAAATGGGTGCGTGCCAAGTTAAATCAGTTGAACCTTATTGAAGAAAAGAGATTGGCAGCCATCGCACATGGTCGTTTTTACCAGAGCAGGATGAAGCACGCCTTTGACCAGAAAGTGCGTCCTCAGAGTTTTTAGACAGGCGAATTGGTTTTGAAAAGGATCCTTCCTCCTCAGACAGATCATAGGGGCAAATGGACTCCAAACTACGAAGGGCCATATGTGGTAAGAAAGGTTTTCTCTGGTGGAGCCTTACTACTTTCAACTATGGATGGCGAAGATTTTACATTCCCTGTGAACGCAGACGTAGTCAAAAAATACTTCGCATAAAAGAGACCCGCTGGACATAAAAAGAAAGTCCAGGCAAAAAAGGGGCATCCCGGTGAACCATAAAAAAGGAAAAGGTTGGGGCAAAAATTAGGGATAAAATGTAAAAAGAAATGTGTAAACCCGCAAAGTTGAAAACCGGTAGAGGCAACTTTGGCAAAAATGGGTATCCCGATGGATTGAAAACCCGAAAAGGGCAATCCAGGAAAAAGTTAGGGATCTATAAGCGAAAGGCTATGGTCTGCGTTTGATCTATGAGCACCTTCAATACCTGGAAGTTCTGAAAGAAAGGGATCAGTACAGTTAGTCTCTTCAAAGATCAAGACATTTATGGATAAGCAAGACATATGGGTCATAGCTGAGTCGAATCATGGTGGATATCTGTTCCCACATTGCCGACATGTGTATTTTCTTTTTGCTTTTGCGCAATTACCTCTTTTTAGGAATTGCTTCCTATTGTAAATGCCTATTTACAGACCACTTTTCTCAATAAAATATTCATTTCACTCAGAGAGCTTTCCATTGTTTGTTTTACTTTTACTTTTACTTTTTTGTTTGCAAAAACGTCTGATATTTTTGATAAACATTGCATATAAAACTTCGAGCTTTGCGGAGCATAACGAAAAGCAGTAGAAATTACTTAGGCATTATTGGTGATAGTCATGTTGTGGCATATTCTATTTGTTGTTATTTGACTTGCAAGGCAACAGGAACGTATTTCCCCAGCAGATTGTTTTCCCCAGCATTGAGATTGCGCTTTCCTCAGTAGAGTAGACCTTCCCCAGCAGAAGACCTGGAAAGTATTTTCTCTGGATCAAGACTTTATTTCCCCACAGAATCAGGGTGTTCACTTCCCCCATCCAGTCAGGAAGCGTGCTTTCGCCGACAATGTCATATTCTAGTCCCCAGCAAGGTGGGAGTAAAGTCATTTTCCCCACCGGTCGGCTAAGCTCAGCAGTATCCCCAAGCAGGATGGTATTACGGACAGTTATCCCCAAGCAGGATGGTATCATGGATTGTTTTCCCCAAGCAGGATGGTATTATGGGCTGGCATCCCCCAGCAGGTCCTAAGCCCATCCGTTATTAGCAATCCTCAGTAATAGACTTCCGGTTCCGTTATTGACGTTCATTCTCAACTCCCCTAGCAGAGGAGAAATCTCAGGTTTTAGATGTTACCTTCAGTAAAGGACAGGTGTAGCCCCGGTAGTTCTTTCGGGATTTCATCCCCAGTAGAAGTTATTGATCCAAGGAGTCGATCAGTATGATCCGTCTCAGCAGAGTTCCTGGATTCAGAGGACAATTTATCTTTGTCATCCCCGGCTGATTTGGTTTTTTTCTCTCCGGCATTTATTTTGTTGGAGGGACCCCTTTTGCATAACATAAGCATTTGCATTGCATCCTAAAATGCGTAGCATTTCCACTTCGTGTGGAGCATTACGGCAAAATTCAAACGTAGGCATCCGAAGCATAAGCCAGGTTTGCGTTTCCTTCGTCCGGAAAAAAGCAGGTTTCGGAGAATATCATTCGGCTTTAATTCACAGGTGTGGGGTTTAGTCATTTAGCAATACTTGACATTCCCTCGCAGAGCTGTTCGCCAGGATCGTTAATCCATGATTTCAGTTTTTACCCCTTCGTCCAGGTGGTCCTTTGGTTTATCCCCTCAAGGTCTTTACCATCAGACGCCCGTCCGTGTCCTTTCAGCACACGTCCGTGTTTGAACCTTTTACTTCAATACCTGTCCGTATTGATCTTTGACGCCCGTCCATGTCCTTTTAGCACTCGTCTGTGTTTGAACCTTTGATTTCAATACCCGTCCGTATTGACCTTTCGATGGCTCTCGTCCGTGTTGCCTTCCATTCCCCAGCGAGATTAATCCCCGGTAAAAGTTGCTTTACACCCGTCCGTGTACCCTTTTCGATACCCGTCTGTATTGAAACCTTTTACACCCGTCCGTGTACCACTTTCGATACCCGTCCGTATTGAAACCTTTTTACACCCGTCCGTGTATCCTTTCGATACCCGTCCGTATTGAAACCTTTTTACACCCGTCTGTGTACCCTTTCGATACCCGTCCGTATTGAAACCTTTTTACACCCGTCCGTGTACCTTTTCGATACCCGTCCATATTGAAACCCTTTTTACACCCGTCCGTGTACCTTTTTGATACCCGTCCGTATTGAAACCCTTTTACGCCCGTCCGTGTATCTTTTCGATACCCGTCCGTATTGAAACCCTTTTACGCCCGTCCGTGTATCTTTTCGATACCCATACGTATTTAACCTTTTTACGCCCGTCCGTGTATCTTCTCAGTACCCGTCTGTATTTGATATCTTTGATTCCTTGACACCCGTTAGTGTTTATTCTCAGCATAACACGCGTTAGTGCTTATTTCAAGACATTTCAATACAGTATTTGTATTGATTTCCAGCACTCGTACGTGTTGTGACAGTGCAACATTTAATGCTTGTTCCCCAGTGGAGTCGTCCCTCCTTTGTTGATTGCAAATTTCTGGGTTCTTTGATATTCAATCTCCGTGTATCCCGATTGTCTGAAAGCCGTCGCTATTATACCCTCAGGACCAAGTTGATTGAATAGGGGCAGCTGTAGCACCCCAAAATTTGCCCTCCTTACTTTATTACTAACTGGCTTATGTTTCATTTCATTTTTGCATTATCATGTGGGGTCAAGGTGCCTGAGGCATGTTAAAGAGGAGAAGATGTTCTTCAAAGGGTCAAGCAAGATAGTTCAAGTGGATCACTTCCTCCTAACCAGTGCAGAAATTAGAGTTTTGAAATTCTTGGGTTTATTGCTCCAATGGGCAAGCTCCTTCGGTTTTTATCATCACTAAATGGCATATCTTATCTTTGTTTGAGAGGATACACATCATATTCAGAGGAATTTGGATTTGGAGACTGTGCTATTTCCTCCTAGACTGAGGGTACCAAAACTAGGGTTTGCTATAAAGTCAGTTTATTTCTGATTTTTTTGGGCAAGACTTGATTCCATGGTATTCCTTAGGTCCCTAAGTATCTAGGGATGGGAGGTTGTCCATCAGTTTGGTTCAGGAGAGATTTAATTGGCCAATGGATTGTAAATCATGTGAATTGGGTAAAAGTCAACAGTGAGAGGGAAGTCAACTGTGGAATTTTGAGGTTCTCTCCAAGGTTTTCAAGGTCTCACATCCTCATATGGTCATCAAGAGTCAAGTTTCATGCCATTTATCAAGAAGCAGGAGTTGGTGCAAAAGTTACTAAATATGGAAATGACCTATAATTTGAAAGTTTCCTTTTTGGGCAAGTTCCTGCACTACATTCAACTTGACTTTTCATCATCAAGAAAGCTTCAAATGAATTTTTCTCCAACATGAAAGTTGAATATCTTTTTCTCCTCTTTCCAACAAGTACTGTTGGGTCTCCATATCATTTGTGAAACTCAACTTATGATCAAAAGAAGGCAAAGTGGTTTTTAGTGTTTCTCATGATTCCATTTTCACAAACTTTGGCATAGTGACCTATAATTAATTCCATTGCTTCATGTCACATGCTAACATCAAAGGACACTCCTCAAGGATCATTTTAGGCCTTTGAATAAAGTAAATCCATGGTGTGTTTATCACTTATTCTCCATTATTCAAAATTGCCAAGACATTGAAAACTCATGAACCAAAATGATTCAAGGCCCAAATCAAATTCAGGTGTGGTTAGCAATTTAAACATAAGTGATCCATCATGAAATATTTGGATATCCATGCATGGAAGGAGGTGTATCTCACATTATATGATTTTCCAAAATTTCCCAAAACTCTTTAGCAAAGGAATTTCCAAGGCCCAAACCATTATCAGTGAGAAACCCTAGAGTATTTAAACTCATTCATGCACTGGTTAGGTCAGAGACACGTAATTTTGGAGGATAACCAAAGTTTGAACCCTAAAGCTTCTCACATTCGTATCTCTCAATCTACAAGGAGTTTTCACAAAATTCTTTCACCATCAGAACCCTTGAGATCTCTAGAGCACGAACCAACCACCCTTTGAAGCTAACAGTGGAGATACGTGTTGCACCATCTCAGGTTAGTGATGATTTTCATGATCATAAAACTCTCCTTTTTGATGCGTATATTGATGTGTGATTGTCACTGATGAATTTGATGTAGTTTTTGTTGTGTTTGGACGTGTAGATTGATCATGCTTTGAGTTTAAAGTTTTTGAACCCAAACTTATTTCGTTCAAATCTTACTAATCTTGCATTGTTTGTGATTTTTGATGAGATATTAGAGTTCCTTGTGATTTTCTGGTTCAAATGGTATATTCGTGCGCGTTTTCTGGTGAGTTTTTGAGTTACAGGTGACGGAGGGGTCGACCGGAACCCTAGTTCCGGCGACTGGTTATGGTGGTCGGCCGGTGAAAGGTTGAACGGAGAAGACGAAATCCCAATCGTCCGTCTTCTTGATCGTGCGTCCCTCAGTTGGCCACGTTTCTTTTTTTTTGTTTTTTTTTCTGAGTTTTATTTAGTGATTGCATGTATATTACCCCATGGTTGTTACCGTGTGCACCCTATCATAGTATTTCATTTTAATTACTTTTATTTTTGGTTGACTAACCCTGGGCATTGGATGAATCACGTGGCCACAATGATCCCAACGAATTAAAATAAACACGTGCCTGGCACGTGGGAGTACATGGTATGCTGGTTGTGTTGTTGTATGCGCGTGCATGGTTCCTATGGTATGCTTTCAATCATGGCCCTAGATCTTGATTAATAGGTGATTATGTTGACTGATATGAGACGTCTGATCAATCTAATGGTAAGCAGTCAGTCAACTGGGTTGACTGAGGTCCACACGTGGACTATTTTTTATTTTATTTTTTTCTGATTGGATTTAAGTTTGGGCCTCCTATTCGCACCCCCACCCTTTAGCCCATTAACATTTCCAACACATTTTATTTACTTTTCACACCCCCCATGCGCATTTCATTTTTTTATTTTATTTAATTTATTGCATTTCATTTTTAAATTTTAAAAATAGTTATATGCATTTAAAAATTCCAAGAAAATTCATGCATACTTTTTATCATTTTAAAAAATTTTCACAAATTTTATTTTATTTTTAGCATCTGAAATAAATATTGGTTTATTTTATTTTTGAATCATTCATGTCATGCATACTTAAATTTGTTTATTTTATTTCTCTGCATCCATAAAACATTTTCAATCCATTCTTATTGTATTTGTTAGATAATATTCTGAAGTGCATTAAAATATTTTTCCCTCATTTTTAAAATCATTTCACATTGCATTTTAGTCCTTTCCTTTTGCATATTGAACCCTACTTCTCATCTGAGCTTTGCATAATTGTTTGAGTGACTAACATCTTGAATTTTTGCAGGAGTTTTTGATATGTTGTTTGCCTCTGGTTGAGAAATGTTGATATTTATTTTAGCAATTTTAGAAGTTGTTTCTCTAATTATTTGAATGCTTTCACTTGAGATCTTCTTGTATGCATATTTCTGATCATGCCTGAGTTTTTGTTTGAGAGGCACTTGTGCCATTGCTTGGGGGTTTGTTCTTTGATTTCTTAATTCATGTTTAGACTGTTATAGGTCACTTGATCACTATCTCATGTCATTGTTTGAATTTCATTTGCCTTAATGTTACTGGTGTCTGTTTTGTACTAACTTTTTATGCAGGGGCTGAGGTAAGTTCTTTAAGGGTGTGGATAGTTATGTTCACCTTTAATCTTTCCTTCTCTCATCTTTTCCTTTCTTTAGGCTTAGGTTCTCATCAAACCTCACTAACCGTAGGTCACCCATGCATGATAACATTAGGATTCTTAGTTCCCCTTTAGATTTTCCTTGGTGTCTTATCTCTTCTCATCTCAAAACTTCTTGAAAATACTTAATAAGGATAAAGCGTATTGCGCACGAGCCTTAAGCGTGGGGAATGAGAAATGAGGGGCTTCCTCTCATCTTTCTAGAGTGCTTAGCGAGCATCCTGTCTTGGGACGATGCGTTAAGTATTCACCCCTGTGCCCTAGACTTTGGTGTAATGCAACTTATGAACTAACTTAAGTCACTTCTGTCCTAAAAAATACAAACAAACTTCAAACCTTTTTGTCCTTCGGGATTGTCAAACTAATGGCTATTTTCAAAAAGGGCACGTTACTTTCCGTCTGAGTCACAAACAGGCATCGACCCTAACTGCCGGACGCGAACTTAGTGTCGCTCATAAAAAAACACAAAAAGAACTTGGTCCGAACTACGTTGACTCTGAATTCCCCATTGCACAAAGGGGGTACGTAGGCCTAGGACGTCGACGTCCTACCGAGTCTGTCTTAGATTTCCCCTTCCCCATCTTAGTACAGCCATAGATGATAGGATAACTCACCCTTAGAATAGACAACAAACGTGGATCCCATCGAGTACGATGAACGCGTAGGGTGCTAGCACCTTCCCCTCGCGTAACCCACTCCCGAACCCAGGTTATGGTTGCGATGACCATTCCTTTCCCTCTTCCTCAGGTTTATGCGGTGTTCCCTTTCCCTCTCTTGGGATAAATTTACACGGCTGGCGACTCTGTTTTTCCGCGCCACTCTCGCGTTTGTACCTGGATGAAAATCCTGGGAGCGACACCTATAAAGCGGATACTTGCTTTGGTAATTGTTACAAAGTAATCTTGATGCAGAAAATGAAAGAAAACCAAAGATTCTTCAATCAATAGCCGAAATGCGTCGAAACCGAATGAAATCGCGAAAATCCACCAAACTCCAACTTGCACCAAAATAAATGGTGAGAAACCTTTGGATTGAAGAAGAACAAGCTGAAATTCCAGAAAATCCAACCAATGCAAACCAAGAGATGAAGTTTAGCTCAAGAATTAATCACTTTTTAATGTAAAAAGTGATTATTCTTCAAGAAATAAGAGCTTTTGTGTGTGGTTTTGGAAGAGAGAAGTAGAAGTTGTAGCAAAGTGAAGAGAGAAAATGAGAGTGAAATGTGAGAAATTTGAGAAAATGGTTGAAGGTCCTTGAAAATGAGTGAAGCATCTCTTAAATAGATTTTAGGTTTGGAGTATAAGTGGTTTGGAATGAGGTTTGGAATGAGGTTTGGGTTTGGAGCTAGGGTCGGAGTTAGTTAGACTCAACTCACCGAGTCAAGTTTGTTAACTCGGTTAGTTAGGATCAAGTTTGTTTCTCATGCCCTTATGCAAGATGCAATGCTAAATGTTTAATGTTTTATTTTTCTATGCTTGAATGCAATGCAATGAAATGAAAGCTCATGCTAAATGATATGAAAATGAGAGGGCAAATTTTGGGGTATTACACTTATGACCCAAGTAATTATGGTATTTACAAAAACCTCTCTTTTTCCTTTGCTCTAAAGGTGGTATTTTAGCACCAGGAGACACTAGTGTAGCGAGCGATTTTGGACGTGGCTGCGAAGCACTACCGCTCTGGTATCTACAGTTCGGTTCATTTTCTATCCTATTAAAGCTGATGAAGGAAGGGAAATAGATGTCTCCAATTAACCCTACTTTCAAACGGAGTTTGAACAGATGACTGTTGGTTTACAGATGCTACAAAGATTGTGGGTCTCTTTTAGGTTTATTTTGTTAAAAAAAAATGTTCGGTCGATTGGTGGGAGGTTAAGACTGATGTTTTTCGATTGAGATGTGAAGGTATGGGATTTTGGGTTTTGGATTAGTGTGCTCGCTAAGATTTTTCTTTCAATCTTATGCCTACGTATTCCCGTTTACCGAAACAGGGAAATCAGAGCGTTCGTAGTTCCTCCTATTCTATGGGAGGAAGTGGTGTTTTGGTGTCTTGTTCAAAGCCCAAGACGTGAAGCAAAAGGTAGTTTGTATCTTGTTCAAAGCCCAAGATGTGAAGCTGAAGGGTCTATTTGTATCTTGTTCGAAGCCCAAGATGTGAAGCTAAAAGGGTTTGTCTTTAGAGAAAATTTGTCATCTCTAAAGAGGGGTTTGTCCGTCACAACTGTTTATAAAGGAGAATTACTTTAACCGAGATGTGTGAATCCGACAATGCCATAATTTCCTTTATGGGGATTTCCAAACTGAAGGAGAAGACTTTAACTCAGTGTAGAGCAATGCTATCTTTCCTTAGGAATTTCTCATGCTAAAAGAGGGACAGTGGCATGGATGTAGATGATCCAGAGGCTTGCCGCTTACAACGATTAGATGAAGGGGAATGAGTTGTTGATGTTTGTGTACTGTGAACGAGGCACAACTTTGATGCTAAAAGGTTGATTGGATCAACCAGTGGTTTTCTTGTACAAAGCCTAAGAGGAGGCTAAAAGGGAGTTGGCTCAACAAGAGAGTCTTTTATGGTATCTCGTATGAAGCCCGAGAGAGAGGCTAAAAGGGTTGAATCTACAAGAGAATCTTTTATATGTGTCTTGTACGAAGCCCAAGACGGAGGCTAAAGGTTGGACTCAACAAGAAAGTCTTTTATACTCAACAAGAGAGTGTTTTGTATCTCATACAAAGCCCGAGATGGAGGCTAAAAGTTGACTCAACAAGAGAGTCCGAAAAGGTTAACTCCGCTGGGGAGAATCATTGTACAAAGCCCGAGAGAGAGGTTATGGTGCTGTTTTGGTTGAGTTACAGGTCCAGTATATTGGTTCAAAGAGAAAATTAGTTCTTATATGAGTAATGTTATACTCATGGATTTGTTCCAAAGATCGGGGTTATTTCCTGTTCTTTAAGGAAATGGGAAATCCAAAGGGTATTGAGACTATCCGAGTCTACGGGGTTCCTTCCTATTCTTGAAGGGTGCTTGAGAATGTCTGAGACTCAAGGAAATTAGACTGTCCAAGTCTAGAGTTTCATCTTTTGTATTATGCTTTGAGAAACAGTAGTAGACTCTTAGAAAGACTGTTCTATTAAGATGACTGATTTCTGTTCCTATACCTTTAGGAGGTCGTCGGGACAATTTGTACGACGCCCAAGAGGAGGCTAGAAACTTTTAAGAAGCCGAGGGACAATTTGTATTAAGCCCATGAGGAGGCTATCATTCCCGGAGGAAGAAATCATTCTTACGAAGCCTAAGAGGAGACTGTGAATACTTCTAAGAAGCCGAAGGGTCCTTGTACAACGCCCAAGAGAAGGCGGGATGCTTTTAGGAAGCCTGTGGGTCCCCAAACCCCGAGAAGTTCAAGACAGGCTATTCAAAAAGAATAGATCAAGTCAGGAAAGTTCGAGAATTTGGAAGAAACTCAAGAGATGCAATTCATGGAGAAGAGATCATCTCTGGGGAATAGAGTTTCTTGACAATTCCTAAGGGTGCTTTTAAGAAGCCTGTGGGTCCCCAAACCCCGAGAAATTCAAGACAGGCTATTCACAAAGAATAGATCAAGCCAGGAAAGTTCGAGAATTTAGAAGAAACTCAAGAGATACAATTTACGGAGAAGAGATCATCTCTGGGGAATAGAGTTTCTTTGACAACTTCTACGAGTGACAGTCTGAGAAAGGGTTCAAAAAGAATCTGCCTTTCACATCTCCATATTGTTTAACCCCAAAAGGAGGGAAGACTGTGTCTGGTAATCCTACGGGGATCTAGTTTTGACTATTTAAGAGTGATCAACAGGCGTAGTTGCCGGAGAAACTCTAAATATCTATACAATTATTACACAGTTGATATGAGTTTATGAAAGAAGACTTACAGGGAAACAGCCCCACAATACAGTTATATGTATATGAAAGCGGTAAATGAAAGCGGATAAACACTTACTCGGTTGTAGAGCTTCCATGCTGTTTGGTTAGTTGTTCAACAAAGAAAAATTGAAAAAAACAGTATATTCCAAAATCAAAGGAGAAAGTGCTTTGAAAAAGAAAGATTTGGGGCTTACAGCTCAAGGAAAGGCCCAGGGTTTTATCAGTGAGTGCACTGTTGAATTTGTACAGAGGGACTTATACAAGTGACTAGGGCCCAAAAATGGTTTGTTGTACATAGGGATTTGGGTCTTACACTCTCTCAAGAGGCCCAAAAGGTTTAAAGAAAAAGAGTGGGGCTTATAACACGAGGGTAGGCTCAGATGATTTGTCGTTTAAAATGGCGATCGCGCCGAGATTTTCTTTTAACGCAAAGGGGCTTATACAATATCTGAGGTCCAAAGTTGTTTTGGTTAAAAGGGGATTGGGTCTTACACTCTATTAGAGGCCCAAAAGTTTTGAATGGGTCTTATAGCTCGAGGAGAGGCCCAATTGATTTTTAAAAAGGCGACGATCGCGCTGTTTACTTGTACAGAGGGACTTATACAATAAGTGAGGCCCAAAATTGTTTGTACAGGGGGGTTTGGGTCTTACACTCTCTCAAGAGGCCCAAAAAGTTTAAAAAAGAAGAATGGGTCTTACTACTCTAGGGTAGGCCCAGATGACTTTTTTTTCTGAAATGGCGATCGCGCCGAGATTTTGAAAACACCGGGGGTCTTATACAAAGACTGAGGCCCAAAAATGACTTGGTTTTCAAATGGGTTGGGTTTTACACTCTAATAGAGGTCCAAAGTGTTTTGAAAATGATTTATGAGGGTTGAATTAATCAAAAACCCTAATTTGTTTTCAAAATGTGTTTTAATTGAATAAAATATTCAATTAAAATGATCAAAATTGTTTAACATGAGGAAAACAAATTGTGATCTTGGATTAATGTTTCTTAAATCAAGTTTTGCCCTACAAAATGATTAGAAATCATTAAAATTTGAAAAATCAAGAAGGAAAAAATATTTTAAATGTCAAAAATAATTAAAACATTAATTCTTTGCAAAAATATCAATTATATGAAATAAATAATATTTTTGGGATTTTTTCATAAAATAAAATATTTTAACATTTTTGTGAATTATTAAAAAAAGAATCAACTCAAAATCATTAAAACTCAGAGAGAAATTAATTTTTGAATTAATTAAATAAAATCACAAAATTCAAATATTTGAATTTGTGAAAATGGCGCCAAGAACACGCGCATTTTATGCCTTGCCCAGATTTGCATTTTCTATCCAATCTCACTGAATACTTGATTATATCATGCAATCCATATATCAATCTGCTCGTTTTCACCGCATGATCATGTTTATGATAATTAATTTCATTTAAATTAAGCATAAAATAAGAAATCACGATAAATCCTCAAGAACCCTAAATTCTGCATGAAGGCTGAGATTTTTGATACACGATTCAAACAAAGCAATTACTTGAGGGGAAACATTCCATGCATGATTATGAACATTTGGCAAAAGTATTGTGCGAGGAAATATGGACAGATTGAGAGATGACCAAGTTTAGGCTTACCCCTAGGTCGTGACAGCAAGAGCAAATTGATTTCTGAGTTGGAGGTGTTACAGATGAATTGTGATGATTTGAACAGCTTCCCTACACCCTATGGAGTGTGTTTGAATGCTTGGACTTGATGGAAAATGGCTGGATCACTTCATGACATCTCAATTGTAACTTGGTTAAAACCTTGAGCAATTGACTGGTGAATCTGAGAAATCAGTGTTTCAGATGTTGTTTAAGTGTTTAATCAGCTAACATATGATGTATATGAGGTGTGTGTGTGATTGGTTTGAGTGGAATTACTCTCTAATGAAAAACCCGACAGTGACTTGCTAAGAAACGCATTTTTGAGAGTGAGAAGTGGATTTTGAGAAAGGCAAGTGTTGTAGGCCTTTGGTGTACTTAAACTGGTCACAGTTGAGCTCTATTTATAGTAGAGCAAGTTTATTTTGCAAGGAATAGTGAATGGCAACTGCTGAGTAGGGTTGGCCAATGTTGGCAAATGAAAATCCAAGTTTCCTCTAGCCATTGACTAGAGGTTAGGGCATAGGCTGCTGGTCCCCTTGGTCTTGAATAAGTCTTGACTGAATTTAGTTGCTAATGGTTCAGTCCATTCCACCTTGGTGCTTCCATTGAATGCTCCAATCCAAAATTGGAGTCTTGTCCCTATTTTGGGCAATTCTAGGTTTAGCATGCTATTTCTTGTTCCAAGGACTTTGGAGGCTTGGCTCAGTGATTGTCCCCTTTAGATTTAATCCTCAGATGT
This sequence comes from Lathyrus tuberosus, assembly GCA_022829125.1. NCBI lineage: Eukaryota > Viridiplantae > Streptophyta > Magnoliopsida > Fabales > Fabaceae > Lathyrus > Lathyrus tuberosus. Next base: position 10,458,855 of record JALAZF010000034.1, read on the forward strand.
GTCCAAAGTGATGACAAGGCTTGGAATTGGCTGATTTTGGCAAATCGAGCAAAAGTGCAAAATTCTGCCTTGCCTTGGCAGATTTCAACAAGGCAACTTTCCAATGTCATATCTCATGGCCCAAATTGAATTTGGTGATGTTCTTGGCTATTTTGGAAAGCCCTTATATGATACAACAAGTGTTGGAGCAAAGTGACTTTTCTTGATTTTGATCACTCCATAACTCAAAATCCATGAGGAATTTGGACATAGGTCAGTATGAAGCTTTTGTAGAGGGCAATGAGATCTACAAATCAACCTTTGGATGGAAAAAAATGGCTTTGTGGTTTAGGAGTTATGATCTTCCAAAGTTGGTACCTTTGTCACTTTATTTCATAACTTAGAAAATTTTCTAAGTTTTTATGGTTACCCCTTTTACAAGTTATCCCACTTTCTTTGATTTTTCTTGATGAATGATGATTCAAATCATACATTAACATAATTTTAGACTTAAAAATCCATTTTTGTGAAAAATCTCAAAAAGTCAAAGTTGACTTTTGTGTACAGTTGACTTTTTATCGGATGAATTCCAAACTGTGCAATCCTTTTGGAAATCATGTCCTTGACCTAAATTAAACTTGATGGACATGTTCCATGGGTGTTATAGGGTATATTGAATCATGTCTTAGGGTTTGGGAGCATGTCCTAGTCAAAAGTCAAAGTTACAGTTGACTTTTCTCGCAAAACCCTAACTGTGGTTCAGATGAAATTGAAACTTGTTGCTCAAGCTTCTTGGATCAATCCATTGTTCCAAATGGATCAATATGGTATATTAGAGACCCTCAAATCATGTCTTGAGGTCTTGGTTCATGATTTGTCCCAAAAGTCAACTTAGGGGCGAATTAGGTCAAGAAACCATAATTCCTGATTTTTGATGTATGCATCCCTTGAGGTCAAATTGACTTGATGATTGGGTCCATGAGGTTCCATGGAGTATATTAGGATGTGTTTTGAATCATTGGCTCATGCCCAGATGAAACTTTTCATCTGGAGGCCCTGGTCGACCAAAACCCTAATTTGGTGACACTGGCGATCTTGAAACTTGATCCACCTAGAAGGGAGCAAACTTGTGCTTAATCCTTGAAGTGGGAGTCCTCTTGATCCATTGTGGATGTTTGAGAGGTTAGACAAGTTGAAGATCATGTCACTCCTTGATTGATCCTTTGTCTAAGAACTCTGAGAGGGCTTGAAACCCTAATTCTGATTGTAGTAAGTGCTCACCCATCTTTGGGGAAACTTATGAAGTATGATGGTTCATCCATATTGTGATGATGATTTTCACAATGATGGTAAATCTTAGTGGTCAAAATTTTGGGGTATGACAGATGCCCCTATTTAATCTTCTTGGACACGAAGGTGTGAATGACGAAGGTATTCGGGCATTCGGGGTGCAAGAGGATTAAATATCGGAATACCCAAAATTTTGATGGTGGTTATGAATGGCAGATCGCATTCATCTTCTTTTGCTAAGCAATGATGCTTATAAAAGGTAAACTTCCCCTCGATCCTGGTCTTCAGCCAAGGAACTGGTCTCAGTTTTCTTTTGAAATGAACTTCCCCTTGATCCTGGTTTCCTACCAAGGAACTGGTCTTAGTTTCTGATTTAAACTTCACCTCGATCCTGGTTTCCTACCAAGGAACTAGTCTTAGTTTCTGATTTAAACTTTTTCTCGATCCTGGTTTCCTACCAAGGAACTGGTCTTAGTTTCTGATTTAAACTTCCCCTTGATCCTGAATTCCTACCAAGGAACTGGTCTTAGTTTCTTTTGTCAATAAACTTTATTGACAAAGGAGGCTCTTAGTAGCGATTTTCCTCAAACTTCTCGCCGAATCTTCCTGGGGAGATGCTATTTGACGAAAAAAGTGGATGTCAGACTCGCTGGGGAATCCAGTCGTCTGAGTTGTAGAGGTTCACAAACTTCTCTGTTGGAGACGCCATTTGTTTCTACTGGGGAAGACGGGTCTCCTGAAATACTGCCTTCATTTGGGGTCTTACATCATACTTTTCTCGGGATCTTCCCGGAGAAATGCCATATGATGGGATCCAATTTTAGGTGCCGATGACCTTTTCATCAGTGGTTCTTTCGGAGAAAAACTGTTGTACCACCGAATCTCTGATTAGGAGGCTTTCTCTCGGGATTTTCCTTAATCCGGGAGAGCAAGGATATCATCTTCAATGGCGAAGAGTGATGTTGACTGAGGGCTCTCTGGTTTTCAGAGGTTCAATGTTATCAAAGTGGTCGAGGAGCCAACTTCATTCCAGAAATAAACTGGAGGAGAGAGATTGTTCAGACGCAGCATTTCCTGATGAGGAAAAAACTGACAACTCGATTGAGAAAACTGTTATCACTAGGGGACAAGACCGACCAGAGTGATAGCAATGCAATATGAAATGTGAATGCAAATCAATAATGCATGATGTATGTATGTATATGCTGACAAAACTGACGCGGCATGCAAACTAAAAGATGAACATGACTGGATACTCGGCCATCGCGGGGCGAAGAAGTACCGTTAGTCCAATAAGTAGCAATTCTACCTTGCTTAGGAGAAGTAGTCCTCGCGGGTAACTATGTTGGTCGGGCTTAGGAGATAAGAACTCTGCCGAGGCGTGTCAGACGAAACAAGGTCTCTGACACAGTTGATCCCTTCATTCAGGCGTACTGGGTTAGAAGGAGTACTTTGATTCTGCACTTTGAAGTTCGCTTACTTTTGGAGAATCGATTGATGTTCTTTTGATGTTTAACAGTTAAAAGAAATTGGCATCTTTATTTTAAAGCAGAAAAAGTTTTACAAGTAAATTCACTTTTGTTTCGTTTCAAAAATCGTTAATCATATTAAAATGTCGTTCTGTAAAGCTAAAACAAGTGAGAATTACAAACAAAATCACAAGGGCTCAAATTTTATTGATAAGATGGAGATCAGCCAAACGTGTGATTCCAAAGAGTATTTACAAAGTTAGAAAATGGTAATTTACAGGGAAAAGGGCTACGTTGAAACATAACGACCACTATCCTTCTACCAACTTTGAATTCGGGACATCCTGAGCTTCTGTCGAAGATGACCTTGATTGGAGTTTTCCTCCGATGGATGGTGTAACTGCTGCTGAGGGACTTGCCTCTGTTGAACATAGTTACTTGCCATTATCCCTAACTTTTGCCTGGATTGTACTGTGATGTTTCCAATCCACCGGGATGATTTTTTTTTTATTTTTGCTCTAACTTTTGCCTGGACCACCTTTTCGGGTTTTCAATCCACCGAGACGTTTTTTTCTTTTTTTTTTAGGCGAAGTATTTCTTGACTACATCAACATTTGTGGGGTAGGCAAATTCCTCTCCGTCCATGGTTGCAAGTCTCAAGGCGCCGCCTGAGAAAGCTTTCTTGACCACATAGGGGCCGTCATAATTCGGAGTCCATTTGCCCCGAGAATCAGTGAGAAATGATTGTATCTTCTTGAGCACAAGGTCTCCTTTCCTAAAGATGTGAGGTCGAACCTTTTTGTCGAAGGCTTTCTTCATTCTCTGTTGATACAACTGACCGTGGCATAGAGCCGTGATTCGCTTTTCTTCGATCATATTTAGTTCATCGTGCCGACTTTGGCACCATTCAGCTTCTGTTAGCTTAGCTTCCATTAATACCCGAATTAATGGGATCTCTACTTCGATGGGGAGCACTGCTTCCATGCCATATACTAGAGAGAAAGGGGTTGCCCCTATTGAAGTGCGGACAGATGTACGATAACCATGAAGAGCAAAGGGTAGCATCTCGTGCCAATCTTTGTAGGTTACAACCATCTTCTGAATAATCCTCTTGATGTTCTTGTTAGCCGCTTCTACCGCTCCGTTCATCTTGGGTCGGTAGGGAGATGAGTTATGGTGTTCGATCTTGAACTCTGCGCACAACTCTTTCATCATCTTATTGTTCAAGTTAGATCCATTATCAGTAATGATCTGACTCGGAACACCATAACGGCAGATGATATTGTTTTTGATAAATCGGACCACCACTTATCGGGTTACATTAGCGTATGACGCTGCTTCGACCCACTTGGTGAAGTAATCAATGGCGACCAGAATGAACCGATGTCCGTTTGAAGCCTTGGGCTCAATCAAGCCAATCATGTCGATTCCCCATATAGAAAAAGGCCACGGGGAAGGGAGAACTTTGAGATGCATTGGCGGTACATGAATTTTGTCGGAGTATATCTAACACTTGTGACACCTCCTCATGTACTTATAGCAGTCAGATTCCATTGTCAACCAATAGTACCCTGCTCTTAGAATTTTTCTCGCCATTGTGTGTTCGTTGGCATGAGTGCCAAAGGACCCTTCGTGAATTTCTTTTATCAGCATGTTTGCTTCTGGTCTGTCTACGCATCGGAGCAAGACCATGTCAAAATTTCTCTTATATAGAGTATCACCGCTCGGCAAGAAACTACCTGCTAGCCTTCTGAGGGTTTTTCTATCTTTCCTAGATGCCCCAGGTGGATACTCTTGTTTCTGAAGGAAGCATTTGATATCGTGATACCAAGGTTTGTCGTCTATGACTGCTTCAATCGTGAAGACGTAAGCGGGCCGTTCACGGCGCATGATGTCGATCTTAGGTATGTCATTCCATTGACCTACACTAATCATAGAAGAAAGAGTGGCTAAGGCGTCAGCCATGTGATTCTCATCATGAGGGATGTGATGAAACTCGATTCTGTTGAAGAAGGGTAGCAACCTTCTTAGGTAATCTTTGTAAGGAATCAGTCCTGATTGGTATGTGTTCCAATCTCCTTTTACCTTATTGATAACCAGGGCTGAATCGCCATATACGTCCAAGTTCTTGATCCTTAAATCAATCGCTTCTTCGAGACCCATAATACAAGCTTCGTATTCGGCCTCGTTGTTCGTGCATTTGAACGTAAGTCTGGCGGTGAAAGGAATGTGGGTACCCTGAGGGGTAACAATTATTGCCCCAATTCCGTTTCCATAATGATTAACTGCTCCGTCAAAGATAAGTCCCCACTGGGAACCTGGTTCAGGACCTTCACTGGGTAGCAGTTCGTCGCAGTCTTTCATCTTTAGATACATGACATCTTCATCTGGGAAGTCGAACCCGATTGGTTCCTGATCGTAAATCGCCTGATGAGCCAAATGATTGGCTAAAATACTTCCTTTAACGGCTTTTTGAGCGCGGTACTCTATGTCATATTCTGGTAGCAACATCTGCCAACGGGCAATCCTTCCCGTGAGAGCAGGTTTTTCAAATACATACTTAATTGGATCCATTTCTGAGATCAACCAAGTAGTGTGACAAATCATGTACTGGCGAAGATGTTTGGCTGCCCAAGCCAAAGCACAGCAAGTTTTCTCGAGCATCGTGTACCGAGTTTCACAGTCAGTGAACTTCTTGCTTAGATAGTAAATGGCAGATTTCCGTTTGGTTTCGTCCTGTTGGCCAAGTACACACCTCATTGAGTCCTCTAGGATTGTTAAGTAGATGATCAGTGGTCTTCCTTCCACTGGAGGTGATAGAATCGGAGGATTCAACAGATATTCCTTAATACTGTCAAAAGCAGTTTGGCAATCTTCTGTCCAAATGCAATCCTGGTTCTTTTTTAGTAATTTGAAAATCGGCGCACATGTCGCGGTCATGAGGAATATGAATCTGGAGATGTAGTTCAAATGTCCCAGGAATCCTCTGACTTGTTTTTCAGTTTTCATAGAAGGCATTTCTTGAATGGCCTTGACCTTGTCAGGATCAACCTCAATTCCTTTCTGGCTGACGATGAACCCTAAGAGTTTCCCTAAACGGACACCGAATGTGCACTTATTGGGATTCAAGTGAAGTTTATACTTTCTTAAACGCTCAAATAGTTTTGACAGGTGGGTCACATGCTACTCCTCTATCTTGGATTTTGCAATCATATCATCGACATATACCTCGATTTCCTTGTGTATCATGTCATGAAACAAAGTAGTCATGGCCCTTTGATAGGTTGCCCCGGCGTTCTTCAACCCGAACGGCATTACCTTGTAACAAAAGGTACCCCATGGGGTGATGAAAGAAGTTTTCTCCATGTCTTTCGGCGCCATTTTGATTTGGTTTTAGCCCGAGAATCCATCCATGAAGGAGAAAACTTTGAACTTTGTTGTACTGTCTACCAGCATGTCAATGTGTGGTAAAGGAAAGTCGTCCTTTGGACTAGCCTTGTTCAGATCTCTGTAATCGACACACATTCTGACCTTTCCGTCCTTTTTCGGAACAGGTACGATATTGGCTAACCATTGAGGATATTCTGATGTGGCGAGGAAACCTGCGTCAATCTGTTTCTGTACCTCCTCTTTGATTTTGATGGCCATGTCCGGGTGAGTGCGTCTCAACCTCTGCTTTACTGGCGGACATTCTGATCTTAACGGTAAGTGATGTTCCACGATGCTGGTATCCAACCCTGGCATATCCTGATAGGACCAAGCGAATACATCGGGGAATTCTTTGAGAAGTTTCGTTAAACTCTCTTTGGCAGTTGGACTGAGCAGTGCCCCAACCCTGATTTCTTTTCTCTCTTTTTTCGAACCCAAGTTTACCGTTTCCAACGGCTCTTTGTGAGGTTCAATGGACCTTTCCTCTTGTCTGAGTAATCGGGAGATCTCATCTAAAATTTCGTTGTCAACTTCTTCTTCAGCCCCAAATACCGGGAACTCAAAGTTGGGAGAAGGCATCGGATCGTATGTTTCAACGGGGTTTAAAACAAGCAATCTGCATGACGTGATGATTTGTGCTTAGAAGAGATAGAGAAAATGCAAAAGTGTGTGCAGTGTATTATTTTTGGAAAACTGCTTGTTTTTATTATTGAATTGTTTTTTAGGATTACCATTTTCTGAGAAAAAGCAAAAAGAGAAAACAGCAATTAATGCGGAAATTACAGAACGACGTTATTTTATTAATGAACAAGTCGATTCTTGAAACTACAGCCCTATAAAACAAAACTTTGTCGCTTTGGACGAAGCGAAGAGGGAAATTTACAGAAAGTGAGCCCTATCAAAACATCTGTTTCACCTGGGCAGGGTGAAAGGTTAAAGATGGCAATTACATTGATTGGCGAATGACCTTCAGAATATCGACAGCAACCCATTGGTGGCGAACTCCTCGGTGAATCACAAAGTCTAGCACCTTCCTTGATTTGTCTTCAGAAATGACGCTGATTTCTGGTGGAGCAGGATCATTGGAATCTGTCTCCCAGGCAGAGTTGTCGTAGGATAATTCCTCAGTTGTATTTTGCTTAGCATTAGTGCTCTCAGCTATATCTCCCCATCCAGTTGGCTGGATATCTTCGAGCCTGATACGAGAGCTTTCGGGAGTGGTGTACTTGACAATATAGTCGTATTTTCCACTCGGTTGTCCCAAGGTGCCCCACACTTCTTTGGAACTGGAGGGGTCATCCCTCTCCATGACGTTGACCTCGGGAAAAGCATAATTAATGAATTCTAGTCCTGCAAACGTTGCAAATTCATCATCATGTTGAGTAATTTCTGAATGACCTGAGTGTTGATCCCATGACATGGTGGGGACACAGGTATTCTGTTCAATGATGCTCAGTTGAGTTTCTTTACTCGGCTGACTTTCTGGCCCCAAGTCTCCTGGGTAAGGCTGCCACATTGGCAGGCCATCCATCGGGCCATAGTAATTGTGGTCAAAGTTGTCTTTCATCAGAGTGTCTTCCTCTAATAAATTTGGCGGAGCACGACATCCTTCTGGATCACAACCTCCATATATCATTTCGACATCTGATCGTGGTATAAATCTTGGACTCTGTGCGGGATAGCAAAATGGCATAGGCACCTCTTCCTGAGACATATAACCGTCCTTGTTAAGATAGGACTTCCATTCTTCATCCGTATCAGAGGGACCCTCCTCATTGATAGCATGGACTATTTGAGACACTGGGTGAAGGAAACCTCCACTGTGGAATAAATTTTGAATGGGATGAAGAATTTCATCGTTAGCAGCTGTCTGGGTACAGGTTGCAGAAAAACCAAGACCCTTCTTTGTTGTGTTGGTAGTAGGAATGACAAGTTGTCTCCATCCTATTGTATCGGTACTCTCGACTGCTTTAATAGCATCTTTGTATGAGGAAATCGAAGTTCCTCCTCTGGATTGATCGTCCTTGTGTAGCGAAAGTGCTTGGAACTGGGTTCTGATTATCCCTTCTGGTTCCACATAAGTGGATGACGATAAATTGCTAACGAGCAAGGCCTGTTCCCCACAGACTGTGATGAGTTGGCCGTTCTCGACGAACTTTAGCTTTTGGTGGAGGGTCGAGGTAACCGCTCCAGCCTGATGTATCCAAGGTCTTCCTAATAAACAACTGTATGTTGCCCGGATGTCCATGACATGGAAAGTGACTTGGAAAGTGTGAGGACCAATAGTTATGGGAAGATCAACTTCGCCGATAACCATCTTTTTGGATCCATCAAACGCTTTGACGACGACCTCGCTGGTTCTCATTGGAGGGCCTTTGAATGATAATTGCATCAAAGTGGACTTCGGCATAACATTCAAGGTTGACCCTGTGTCTACCAGTACGCTGGCTAAAGCATCGTCCTGGCAGTTGACTGTGATATTGAGTACCATGTTATGACGGCGACCCTCTTAGAGACAATACTATCGAACTGTCTGTAGAGCCTCCCTGTGCGCTTCTGAACTGAGTAACAGAGATAACACTGAGATTTTTGAAGGAGTTTGTAACAGTTGCTCCAAGACTTTCGAAAGGTCGGGATTACTGGATTGACCGACTGATGGATCGGGAGCTTTTGTCTGAAGTTCCTTTTCTTTGTTGGACTCTCCAACTCCTCTGTTGAAGATTCTACCACTCCGTGTTACACGACTGATGTCTGCAATATTCACGACGGAGGGTAATGGAATTTCCTTTCCATTTTCAATTATCGTTGCACCGTATTTGTAAGGGATTGCCTTAGCTGATTCATACGGTAATGGTCCCGGCAGATAGATGACTATGGGAACCTTCTGGTTCTTCTGACCATCATAAGTAATCTCGATCCGTTCCCAGTTGGGAATTCTTGATTCTTCAAGCAGAGGGATAATGGCAAAAACATTCCTGGTCCTCTAATGATTAGAGATGACGACAACATCCTCAATTTGATTGGCAAGGTAGTCCAGCGACCAATTGATGGGTCCGGAACCTGGATATGGGTGGATCTCTCCACAATCCACCTGCCCCTGGAGAGCTGCTCGCACAAGGTAGCACCATTGGTTACTTTCCGAACAGACTCCACAATGTTCATAATTGTGTGGTGGCACCTGGCCACGCCCACTTTGAATACAATGTAACCTCACTAGGTTAGCTTCCACGAGTCGGACATCTTGACTTTGACGCCAAGTGGGGTTTCCGTTATTGATACTAATTTGCTGAGTATCTTCATCCATGTAGATTGGCATCCACCAATGATTTAACAAGTGCTGAAGTACCTCCTGGACAAGGAAACATCCCTGATCGTTTTCACAACCCGCTTTACAGCTGTGATAATTATGGGATATCAGGAATCCGAGTCGGACCTGCTCAGCATGCAACTCTACCAAGTTGGTATTCATCAAGCGAATGTCGAAGATCTGAACCATATTGATCTGATAGGGATTCCTATCATGGTAGTCCTGGATCCATCCAAGATCCATCTGATGCTGGAGGGCCTCCTGTATGAAAGAGCATCCCTATTTGTTTACCGAGCAAGTCAGACAAGAACTGTAATTGTGTCGCGGCATATTATGATACTGGCTTTGCCTTGAGTGCATTGCCACCAAGTTGACATTCATCGTACGGATGTCGTGGTTCTGAATAACATTGGAATTCGTGTAAACCATGTTAACTCCCCGAACTCGGTGCTCTTGGATCCATCCGAGATCCAACTGTTTCTGTAGAACTGCTTGCACCACAGAATATCCTTGATTACTTTTAGAGAAGATATCACACTGGTGATAATCATGAGGTCGCACGTGGCCATACCCACTCTGTCTACAATGCATCTTGACCAGATTGGTCCTTAACAAGAGTACATCGTGAATTTGATAGACATTGTTAAGTTCTTTCTCAATCAGGTTGACTGCAGCTTTCTCATGTTGAGGCAGCGGGTTTGTGAGAACATTGGGATTCGTATCATTGAAAGATAAGAGCCCGCTCCTAACAAGCTTTTGCACGTCAGATTTGAAATTGAGACAGTTCTCTATGTTATGCCCTGGACCTCCTTGATGATAAGGGCATGTCTGATCCACCTTAAACCAAAAAGGCAGATTTTCCGGTACTGTAAGAGGAGACTTAGTCTGGATGTGCCCCTTAGCCAGTAGTAACGGAAATAGTTCTGCGTACAACATGGGTATAGGATCAAACCCTGGTGGCCGCGTTGTACGGTTGTTATTGTATGGAGGATGAGCCTGCTGAAGAGGCTGTTGTGTCCTTTGCTGATTAGGTTGGCTTTGCACAACCTGAGGATGATACGTAGGAATAGGCGCAGGGCTGATAGCAGGAGTTACAGCTGCTACCGGTTGATAACGTCACCTTTGCTTTCTGAGAGAGATATTCCCAATATCTTGCTCTTTTTTCTTAGGAAGAGCACTACCATATCATTTTGTACTACTCGATGATCCAGCGTCTTTTACCAAACGTCCTTATCGGACGGCTTCCTCAAGAGTTACAGCTGCTACCGGTTGATAGCAAGAGTTACAGCTGCTACCGGTTGATAACATCGCCTTTTCTTTCCGAGAGAGATATTCCCAATATCTTGCTATTTTTTCTTAGGGAGAGCACTACCGTATCGTTTTGTACTACGCGATGATCCAGCGTCTTTTACCAAACATCCTTCTCGGACGGCTTCCTCAAGACGAACTCCCATGCCCACCATCTCGGTGAAATCACTGGGCGCACTGGCAACCATTCTATCATAGTAAAATAAGCTTAAGGTCTTTAAGAAGATCTTTGTCATCTCTTTTTCCTCAAGAGGTGGACAAATTTGAGCGGCAATTTCGCGCCATCTCTGAGCGTACTCCTTAAAGGTTTCCTTGTCCTTTTGTGACATTGATCTGAGTTAATCTCTGTCTGGTGCCATGTCCAAATTGTATTTGTATTGTTGGACGAAGGCAGTGCCAAGATCTCTGAAAGTGCTTATCGTAGCACTGTTTAAACCCATGTACCATTTGAGTGCAGCACCGGTTAAGCTATCCTGAAAGTAGTGAATCAGTAGGTCCTGATTCTCCGTATGAGCTGACATTCACCGAGCGTACATCACCAGATGGCTCTGAGGGCAAGAATTACCCTTGTATTTTTCAAAGTTGGGCACTTGAAATTTGTGCAGAACTTTCACATTGGGGACCAAGCAAAGGTCTGCGGCGTCCCTTCCAAATAAATCCTGACCGCAGATGGCTTGTAGTTCTTTCTGCATCTCCAGGAACTGATCCATTCTATCAAACATAGTTTCCTTCTTACCATAAGGTATCGGCGGAATCTGTCCTTCTGGGACAGTGTGCACCACAGGGGGTGGTACCGTGACTATGGCAGTGAATCTTGGTGTTTCCCTAAGTTTGTAACCTTCAGGAGTCTTCAGTATGCCCTTGGCATCTTCGCTTTCCCAAAGTTTATAACCTTCAGGCCCAGCGGCTTCTGTTATGATTCCATGATCTTCAGTGATCGGCGGAACATATCCTTCCGGAATATAGTTAACAGGCATGCCCCAAGGACGATCTTTCGGAATTTGATACCTAGGATCATACTTTTCCACTATGGGCGTTGAAGTGATCTCTGAGATCACAGTCCTTTGTAGCTGAGCTTCTGCCATGGCTTGCATGTCGTTACGAAGCTATCTCATATCCTCTCTCAGAGCGTCGATCTCTTCCTTCAACTCTCTATTTTCTTCCTCAAGATCATCCATCCTTTTCTGACGATTGGCCCGAGTATTGTACGAATGAGACAGTTTGACTCTAGAACCGAGACACAAACGTGAAATCGTAAGTAAGAAGACTACGCGATGTGAGAATGATGAATGCAATGATTATATTAATTGTTTTTTTTATTTAATCAAAATAAACTTCGACAATTAGATTGCAAATATCAAACAGTGGGGAAACCCCTTTTTATTGAATTCAAAGGATTGTGGAAATGGAAATACAGTAGATTACAAGGTGCAGAAACAGAAACCTAAGCTAATGGGTCCCGAGACATCTCTGAAGAGAAATCGGGTGCTGACTCTGGTATTTTCCTTTTCTTGGACCGGGGCTCTTGGGCCGTTGTCGGGTTGTCATTCCTTTTCCAGGTGAAAGGAGTGAGCAAATTTCAATCAGAGCGTCCTTATCTTTCAGTAGTTGTTGTATTTTGATGCACTCCACGTTGGGGGTGCGGTACTTGTTCTTCCAAGACCTCCTCTCCCGTTGAACTTTGTTGAGAGTAACCTGAAGTTTTTCAGTCTCAGTCATGAAGTACATGACAGACTCCCTCGGTGGAAGAATTTCGTACCGAGGATAAGGCATCTTTAGCTTGAGAGCTCTAGTTTGTACCCAGTGGAGATAAGGCTCCACTGAGACAGTCCGGTTTTCCTAGAGACTCTCGTCCTTTCTTATGAACATGTTTCCAAGCATGCACTATTTCTGTCTTTAGTGCTCTGTCATTTTCTCCTTCCTTGAAGAAAAGACTTTCCAGATGAGCACTCCGTGGGACATGCCTCATTGGGTATCCAAATTGACGACGAACGAGAACTGGATGGTAATTGATTCCTCCCTTAGTTCCTATAAGGGGTACGTTGGGGAAGTTTCCACAACGGTTAATGATCCTGATCCCGTCATAAATCCTATTACACCAATCTATGTCAGAGTTGGTGAGGGACATGATTTTCTGCGACCAACGTAAGGCACTCTTGTGATCCCAAAAAGCAGCAGACTTAGGCAAATGGGAGATGAACCATTTATAAAGCAGAGGTACACATCATGTGATCTCCCCTCCACTGTACAAATTCCCTAAGTGTACAGAATGATACGCATCTGTGAGCAAAGTCGGCACAGGGTTTCCAATGAGTAAAACCTTAATGGAGTTGATATCGACGAAGTTATTAATGTTGGGCAACAAAAATAACCCGTAGGTGAGTAAAACAAAGTTGCTTTCAAAAGCAGTCACGTTCCCTATACTGGCGAAGTACAGGGCTTTCTTTGTCAAGAATTGGGCTGGAAAACCTTGTATGCCACCCTTAGTGGTCATGTGAGTCCTGACCTCAGACTCGTCCAAATAAATTGCTCTTGCAATTGTCTGATTCTTTGGAATTTCTTCCAGTCCAGAAAACGGAGCTTGATCTGTAATGTGTAGATCAATCAAATGAGAATATTCCTCCAGCGTTGGTGCTAGCTGGTAATCCGGGAATGTGAAATAATGATAAACCGGATCGTAGAACTGAACGAGCGCATCCATGATTCCCTCAATCACATGGACTCTTAGCAGAGATAGCAAACCTCCGTACTTGGCTCTGAAAGCCTCTTGGTTTGTGATCATCCTCACCAAACCTCTTAAATCCTCTAGTTTTGGAATCCTGAAGACGTACTTATGAGTTTTCCTTCTACCGAAATCCATTAGCGCAATCCTTTTCTCTGATATTTGCAATCACAGTCTTAGTTTATTTTGAAAAGACAGAGAGACTAGAAGAGAAATTTTTTGAATGTTTTAATGTTTTTTAAATGAATGCATGAATGCAGCACACAAAAACATAGAAAAAACATGGGGTTAAAGGGTCGTTGTCATGGAGTCAAGGCTCTACCCATTGCCAAAGGTTTATACTAGGGTGATTTTTTGTACCTGTACTCAAAATCATCAGCTCCTCCCAGGATAACAAATAGCAAGCGGATCGCCAGCGAGCTGTATGAAATCTTAGAGTAAATGCTATTCACCGAGAATAGATCATCAGCCTCAAATGAAGGTAGTATCGCGTGACAACTATTTCCGATAGTTTCCGCACTACAAAAGGGTTGGCTCCTCAGCTTCTCAGACGTCACAATCGGCCCATTGCCTATGAGAGGGAATGGGTTGCATTGGGAAGCCTCCACTGAGGTTGATGGTCGACCTCGTCGCCATCACTTATCTTAAGTGTATACTCAATCTTTCCACATGCGGCATCACACGCATTCCCATTAGCAGAAAAATAAACACAGATATCAATTAGGAAAAGCAGTATATATATTTGTCCTAATGTCCTAGACTTTTTTTAAAAGCTACGAATCTTATGTTCCTGACAGAAAATGGCTCCCTGGCGGAGTCGCCATTCTGTGGTTCCTTCCCCACTTAAAGGGTTTTGACCTAAGATCCTAGTGAAGTCAAAAACAAAGTCCTATCCCAGAAAAGAAAGAAAGAAAGAAAGAAAGACCGGCCCCACGGTGGGTGATCCGCTGTCGCGCACGGATCAAAACGAGTGATTTTTAAACTGTAGTTTAACGACAATGGCTCGAGTCGTATCACAAGGATTCTTGTTCAATTTAACCAAAAGTAATCAAATTGGGGGGTTTGTTTTCGTTTTAGAAAGGTAATGAGAAAATAAGTGATTATAAAAAGTGATTTTAAAAATAAGCTAAACGATTTATCTACTGTTTCGATTTCCCAACTTATCATTGATCCGCATAATTTCCATACCCAAGCGGATTCTAATCCCTTTTCAATAATAGTATCAATTGACAAGCGCAATTGACCCTATAAGACTTATATTCCTAAATCCCGAATTAACAAACAGATTAAATATTTCGTGAATTAAGCAAACACGAAACTTGCGCGGATTAAGCAAACGCGATAAAGTTTAGGAATATGAGATGCAATCGAAATTAATCAATATTGTTCTATATAATTGAATAAAGCAAACAAGATATATAGCATAATATTGAAAGGGAAAAGCATTTGATTGAAAATTATAGAACCTCAAGGTTGCGGTGGAAACTGATTACAGTAGATGAATCTTAGTGATTAGTTCTCCATGAAATTCGTCAAAAGCCAAAAGATTCTTTTTTTCGTGAATAGAATGTGTTCTCTACAGTAACACGCTTCCTAATTTTACATGAAAGAATGAAATCGGGTCATAACCCAACTGGGTCAAAAACAAGAAAATAACCGGCCCAAAAAATGGTCCAAAACTAATTGTTTCTTATGACTGAAACTTCAATGAATTTTTCGAGGCATCTATAATCTGGATCAACTTCTTCGTCCAACATAAAAGTTGTAGATCTTTTTCTTAGCTTTCCGACGAATGGTAGAACGCCTCAATCCGATTCCTGTAGCTCCAGTTATGAATTTTTTATTGAAAGCTCCTAATGCTGAAAATAACAACGAAAATCAAATAAGGCTGAAAATAAATTTAATTATAAAAACATCATAAAATAGAAAAATAAACAAACCAAACCATAGAAATGCATAAGTCTAAACATAGAGGAATGGGCATCAAAATGCACTGATCAAATTCCCCCACACTTGAACTTTTGCACTCCGAGCAAAATCAAGAATTTAAAAACAGAAACTTCAAAGCAAAAACCAAACAGAGCATGCAATCTCAAAGGTTCTCTGGATACGAAGTGCAAGCAAACTTCTAATTCTAAGCTTCAAGAATATGACATTAGTGATTAACTGTTTTGTGACATTCAAAGAATATATGAAAAACAGATTACCAAAAAGTACATCACAAGCATCAAGATCCTCACAAGATAAACTCTTTCCACTCAACTCTCAAGTTTTTAGGTTACATGTTTACACTCAAAGCACAACATGAGAGTTAGTACTACCATAAGCTTGAAAGAACTCTAACATTCACAATTGACTTACATGCACACAAAGATCAAAAGGACTTTTATTAAGGTTGTAACGTGGCCAATTTAAGGGTAGGATAAATCCTAAGGGGTACTATGCAAAAACCAAAGAGTTAAAAGAGAATTGAAAGAATTGCGGGAGTTGAACTACATGATACATCAACTGCTTTCAAACAACAACCTCACAACTTATTTCTCTTCTCTTTTTCCTTTTATTCTTCTCTTTTTTTTCGGAAGGATTATGTATTGACATCCTTCTTTATTTTTTTCATTTTTTTTTCTGCCAACATCATAACAACATTACAACAATAATTCAAGAATAGTGCTCAACCCCACACAACTCCATACAAGACTCTCTTAACCCTTTGAATATGGTTATTTCATTGTTTTTCACTTTTCGGCTTGTAATGAGTTTTAAACAATAAAGGATAATAGTCTCAAAGGGGCTTGAAAACAAGGGTAATATTATCAAGGTTGGCTTTTTGGCTAACTAGCTAAAAATAAAACAAAACAACATGCCTTTATCATTTCTGTGTGCACAAGTAAATAAAAAGCTTCAACAAGAGTCAATTCAAGTTCTAGAGACTAACAAACATGAGTGAAATCACACAAGAAAGAAAGAGATGTATTTTTGATGTTATCCATTATTAGGCTCAAAATCTCACAAGGTTAGTGATCTACCACTAGTGATGTACAATATAGAGTTTAGTCATACATACATACTAAGAATGCACAAAAGAATCAATCACATCACACCACAAGTCTTTCCTCAAAGAACATAGAAAAAACTCACAGTTGTAACAAAATAACCAACGAAAAAGCATGCAATTTTAATATATTTTTTTTTAAGAAAAAGAAATAAACAAAAATAAAGAAAACAAAACGAAGAAAACAAATGGTTCCCTCCCCCACACTTAAAACATATATTGTCCTCAATGAAAGAACATAAATATAAAATAAGAGTGAGAGAAAGGAAAGAACACACCGAGGAGTCAAGGAGGATAGGTGATCACATAAGCAACCTTTCCTAAAGAGATATCTTTTACGCTTTCCTCTTCCATAAATGTGGGGCTCCCTTTTATGCAGTGAAATTTGAAGTTATTATTAGAGCTCTTGCTTTCTCTTTGTATTCGGGGATCAAACAATGATCCTAGAAAAGTGGAAGTGTGGTCCATCCAATTAAATCGCTTTTGGGGCTGCCTAAACTCAAGAATGCTAACCAAGGTCCATCTAATGCCCTTCTTATGTTCCTGCAATGATTTCTCTTCCTGCACAAATTCAAATAAATTATTAGGAAGTGGTTTCAGCTCTAAGGAGGGTGATTGTTCAATGGATGGTGAGGTTGGGGCAGCCGTGATGTCAAGAGCTTTAGCTACATAAACAACTTCATTTATAACTTCATCTGCATGAAAAACATCACCCTGCAAGGTAGCATTAATCTCAGGACAAACAGGGTAAATGTTAGTGTCAGTATAGTCATCACATGAGTAACTATCATCAAAATTGGACAATGATGGAAAATCAGCTGCAAACAAATCAATACAAGTATCATCAACCAACTCAGAAATTAACTCAATATGAAAAACAGAATGCTCTTCTTCATCAATCTTCTTACTTTTCAGTACTCTATGTGAGAAAGGTATATTAGGTACATACTCTTTTTCTTTTTCCTCAACAACAACAAAAGGCTCAGGTTCAGGTTCAGGTGCCACCTCAACAACTTTCTCATTTTTTCTGGGGCAAAATCTGTAACTTTTTCGGATCGCAAGGATGTTGCACTCACATTAGGACCTTTAGGATTCACCACTGTTTGATCAAGTAGTTGGTTTGATCCCTAAGCTTGTTGTATGGCATTCATTGAAGTGCAAAGTTGTTCAATTTGTGTCTCTAAGGTCTGAATACTAGAATTTGTCCGTTGCTGAAACTGGAGCTCATTTACAGCCAATTGCTTGCAAGGTCCTCTAGTGAAGGTCCGGAAGGTGCAGCGGTGGTTACTTGTGGAGGGTTTTGTGGTGGTGGTAATGGTAAAATCAATTGTTGTTTCACTAAAGAAATAAGCCCATCAAGTATGGTTTCTAGAGCATTATTGTAAGAAGAAACCTGAATCTCATTCACACCTTTTGTTTGGACATAATTGTTTCTAGTTGTAAACTGTTGGGAGTTGAGTGACATATTCTCAATCAAGGCTTTGGCAGTAGCTGGGGTCTTATCAAAAAGTGCTCCACCACTAGCAGCATCCAAAATATTTCTATCCATTTGTAGCAATCCCTCATAGAAATACTGGATAAGCAATTGTTCAGTAATCTGGTGCTGGGGGCAATTGGACACTAACTGCTTGAATCTTCCCCAATATTCAGCCAATGATTCATTGTCGAGCTGTCTAATACCACATATATCTTTTCTAATTGATGCAGCTCTGGAGGCAGGAAAGTATATCTCTAGGAAGACTTTCTTTAAATCATTCTAGGTTGTGACAGAATTCGGCTCAAGATAGTAAAACCAATCTTTGGCAGCACCTTGTAGTGAAAACGGGGATGCTCTGAGCTTGATATGACCCTCTGTGATTCCTTCAGGTCTCAAAGGTGTAGAGCACACAACATGGAATTCCTTCAGATGCCTATGCAGGTCCTCACCTGCAAGACCATAAAACCTTGGCAACAAGCGTATTAAACCAGACTTCAATTCAAATGGTACAGTAACAGCAGGATATTTAATACATAAAGCATTATAGTTCACATCAGGGGCATCAAGTTCTCTAACCGTTCTTTGGTTAGACATATTAAATTTAATAGGAAAAAAAATTAACAAATAATGAGAAAATACATAACCAATTCAGCAATTCAACAAATACAGAAATACCAACAATGTCCCTATTGAGAAATAGAGTGAAAAAATAGAAAAGCGGTTAAAATAAAATATTAAAATTATAAAAATAT
Source organism: Lathyrus tuberosus (assembly GCA_022829125.1). NCBI lineage: Eukaryota > Viridiplantae > Streptophyta > Magnoliopsida > Fabales > Fabaceae > Lathyrus > Lathyrus tuberosus. The sequence continues at coordinate 10,477,640 of JALAZF010000034.1, forward strand.
GACTAAAAATCAAATCAAATCAGAATAAATCTGTACAAAAAATTTCGGATTTTTTTGAAAATATTAAAATAGAAAATAAATCAAATAAAATAGAAAAATAAGGAATTTGCGATTTTCAGGGTCGAAATCTTTTAGAATTATATTCTAAATGAGTATTGTTCAGCGATATTTTTACGATTTTCTGGAAAAGATTCGGAGCAAATCAAAACAATAGCTTTCAAACTCACCTGTTAGGCTGGATCGCTTATCACTGCACTGCAACCCTAAAAATCAACAAGCAAAAACAAAAAACAAAAAAAACAAAAAACTCTAATAAAACTCTAAACTAAAATCCTAAAATTGGTTAAAATCTACAAGAATCCCCGACAACGGCGCCAATTTGATCCGCTGTCGCGCACGGATCAAAACGAGTGATTTTTAAACTGTAGTTTAACGACAATGGCTCGAGTCGTATCGCAAGGATTCTTGTTCAATTTAACCAAAAGTAATCGAATTGGGGGGTTTGTTTTCGTTTTAGAAAGGTAATGAGAAAATAAGTGATTATAAAAAGTGATTATAAAAATAAGCTAAACGATTTATCTACTGTTTTGATTTCCCAACTTATCATTGATCCACATAATTTCCATACCCAAGCGGATTCTAATCCCTTTTCAATAATAGTATCAATTGACAAGCGCAATTGACCCTATAAGACTTATATTCCTAAATCCCGAATTAAGCAAACAGATTAAATCTTTCGTGAATTAAGCAAACACGAAACTTGCGCGGATTAAGCAAACACGATAAAGTTTAGGAATATGAGATGCAATCGAAATTAATCAATATTGTTCTATATAATTGAATAAAGCAAACAAGATATATAGCATAATATTGAAAGAGAAAAGCATTTGATTGAAAATTATAGAACCTCAAGGTTGCAGTGGAAACCGATTACAGTAGATGAATCTTAGTGATTAGATCTCCATGAAATTCGTCAAAAGCCAAAAGATTCTTTTTTTCGTGAATAGAATGTGTTCTCTACAGTAACACGCTTCCTAATTTTACATGAAAGAATGAAATCGGGTCATAACCCAACTAGGTCAAAAACAAGAAAATAACCGGCCCAAAAAATGGTCCAAAACTAATTGTTTCTTATGACTGAAACTTCAATGAATTTTCCGAGGCATCTATAGTCTGGATCAGCTTCTTGGTCCAACATAAAAGTTGTAGATCTTTTTCTTAGCTTTCGGACGAATGGTAGAACGCCTCAATCCGATTCCTGTAGCTCCAGTTATGAATTTTTTATTGAAAGCTGCTAATGGTGAAAATAACAACGAAAATCAAATAAGGCTGAAAATAAACTTAATTATAAAAACATCATAAAATAGAAAAATAAACAAACCAAACCATAGAAATGCATAAGTCTAAACATAGAGGAATGGGCATCAAAATGCACTGATCAGTGGGCGCCACTTTTTTTTTAAGGTTTCCACCTAATAGATGGGAAGAGAACAAGATCTCGCTCTCCCCAGTGGAGTCGCCATTCTTCTGTAGAGAGGGATTTTGGACGTGGTTGTGAAGCACTACCGCTCTGGTATCTACAGTCCGATTCATTTTTTATCCTATTAAAGCTGATGAAGGAAGGGAAATAGATGTCTCCAATTAACCCTGCTTGCAAACTGAGTTTGAGCAGATGACTGTTGGTTTATAGATGCTACAAAGATTGTGGGTCTCTTTTAGGTTTATTTTGTTTAAAAAAGTGTCCGGTCGATTGGTGGGAGGTTAAGACTGATGCTTTTCTATTGAGATGTGAATGTATGGGATTTTGGGTTTTGGATTAGTGTGCTCGCTAAGATTTTTCTTTCAATCTTATGCCTACGTATTCCCGTTTTCCGAAATAGGGAAATCAGAGCGTTCGTAGTTCCTCCTATTCTATGGGAGGAAGTGGTGTTTTGGTGTCTTGTTCAAAGCCCAAGACGTGAAGCGAAAGGTAGTTTGTATCTTGTTCAAAGCCCAAGATGTGAAGCTGAAGGGTCTATTTGTATCTTGTTCGAAGCCCAAGATGTGAAGCTAAAAGGGTTTGTCTTTAAAGATAATTTGTCATCTCTAAAGAGGGGTTTGTCCGTCACAACTGTTTATAAAGGAGAATTACTTTAACCGGGATGTGTGAATCTGGCAATGCCATAATTTCCTTTATGGGGATTTCCAACCTGAAGGAGAAGACTTTAACTCAGTGTAGAGCAATGCTATCTTTCCTTAGGAATTTCTCATGCTAAAAGAGAGACAGTGGCATGGATGTAGATGATCCAGGGGCTTACTGCTTACAGCGATTAGATGAAGGGGAAGAAGTTGTTGATGTTTGTATACTGGGAATGAGGCACAGCTTTGATGCTAAAAGGTTGATTGGATCAACCAGTGGTTTTCTTATACAAAGCCTAAGAGGAGGCTAGAAGTTTTTCCTTATACAAAGCCTAAGAGGAGGCTAAAAGGGAGTTAGCTCAACAAGAGAGTCTTTTATGGTATCTCGTACGAAGCCCGAGAGAGAGGCTAAAAGGGTTGACTCTACAAGATAATCTTTTATATGTGTCTTGTACGAAGCCCAAGACGGAGGCTAATGGTTGGACTCAACAAGAGAGTGTTTTGTATCTCGTACAAAGCCCGAGATGGAGGCTAAAAGTTGACTCAACAAGAGAGTCCGAAAAGGTTAACTCCGCAGGGGAGAATCATTGTACAAAGCCCAAGAGATAGGCTATGGTACTGTTTCAGTTGAGTGACAGGTCCAGTATATTGGTTCAAAGAGAAAATCAGTTCTTATATGAGTAATGTTATACTCATGGATTTGTTCCAAAGATCGAGGTTATTTCTCGTTCTTTAAGGAAATGGGAAATCCAAAGGGTATTGAGACTGTCCGAGTCTACGGGGTTCCTTTCTATTCTTGAAGGGTGCTTGAGAATGTCTTTGAGACTCAAGGAAATTAGACTGTCCAAGTCTAGAGTTTCATCTTTTGTACTATGCTTTGAGAAACAGTAGTAGACTCTTGGAAAGACTGTTCTATTAAGATGACTGATTTCTGTTCCTATACCTTTAGGAGGTCGTCGGGATAATTTGTACGAAGCCCAAGAGGAGGCTAGAAACTTTTAAGAAGCCGAGGGACAATTTGCACTAAGCCCAAGAGGAGGCTATCATTCCCGGAGGAAGAAATCATTTATACGAAGCCTAAGAGGAGGCTGTGAATACTTCTAAGAAGCCGAAAGGTCCTTGTACAACGCCCAAGAGAAGGCGGGGATGCTTTTAGGAAGCCTGTGGGTCCCCAAATCCCGAGAAGTTCAAGACAGGCTATTCACAAAGAATAGATCAAGCCAGGAAAGTTCGAGAATTTGGAAGAAACTCAAGAGATGCAATTCATGGAGAAGAGATCATCTCTGGGGAATAGAGTTTCTTGACAATTCCTAAGGGTGCTTTTAAGAAGCCTGTGGGTCCCCAAACCCCGAGAAATTCAAGACAGGCTAGTCACAAAGAATAGATCAAGCCAGGAAAGTTTGAGAATTTGGAAGAAACTCAAGAGATGCAATTCACGGAGAAGAGATCATCTCTGGGGAATAGAGTTTCTTTGACAACTTCTACGAGTGACAGTCTGAGAAAGGGTTCAAAAAGAATCTGCCTTTCACATCTCTATATTGTTTAACCCCAAGAGGAGGGAAGACTGTGTCTGGTAATCCTACGGGGATCTAGTTTTGACTATTTAAGAGTGATCAACGGGCTTAATGCTAGACGTAGTTGCCGGGGAAACTCTAAATATCTATACTATTATTACACAGTTGATATAAGTTTATGAAAGAAGACTTACAGCGAAACAGCCCTACAATACAGTTATATGTATATGAAAGCGGTAAATGAAAGCGGATAAACACTTACTCGGTTGTAGAGCTTTCATGCTGTTTGGTTAGTTGTTCAACAAAGAAAGATTGAAAACATCAGTATATTTCAAAATCAAAGGAGAAAGTGTTTTGAAAAAGAAAGATTTGGGGCTTACAGCTCAAGGAGAGGCCCAGGGTTTTATCAGTGAGTGCACTGTTGAATTTGTACAGAGGGACTTATACAAGTGACTGGGGCCCAAAAATGGTTTGCTGTACAAAGGGATTTGGGTCTTACACTCTCTCAAGAGGCCCAAAAGGTTTAAAGAAAAAGAGTGGGGCTTATAACACGAGGGTAGGCCCAGATGATTTGTCGTTTAAAATGGCGATCGCGCCAAGATTTTCTTTTAACGCAAAGGGGCTTATACAATATATGAGGCCCAAAGTTGTTTTGGTTAAAAGGGCATTGGGTCTTACACTCTATTAGATGCCCAAATGTTTTGAATGGGTCTTATAGCTCCAGGAGAGGCCCAATTGATTTTTAAAAAGGCGACGATCGTGCCGTTTACTTGTACAGAGGGACTTATACAATAAGTGCGGCCCAAAATTGTTTGTACAAGGGGGTTTGGGTCTTACACTCTCTCAAGAGGCCCAAAAAGTTTAAAAAAGAAGAATGGGTCTTACTACTCGAGGGTAGGCCCAGATGACTTTTTTTCTGAAATGGCGATCGCACCGAGATTTTGAAAACACCGGGGGTCTTATACAAAGACTGAGGCCCAAAAATGACTTGGTTTTCAAAGGGGTTGGGTCTTACCCTCTAATAGAGGCCCAAAGTGTTTTGAAAATGATTTATGAGGGTTGAATTAATCAAAAACCCTAATTTGTTTTCAAAATGTGTTTTAATTGAATAAAATATTCAATTAAAATGATCAAAATTGTTTAACATGAGGAAAACAAAATGTGATCTTGGATTAATGTTTCTTAAATCAAGTTTTGCCCTACAAAATGATTAGAAATCATTAAAATTTGAAAAATCAAGAAGGAAAAAATATTTTAAATGTCAAAAACAATTAAAACATTAATTCTTTGCAAAAATATCAATTATATGAAATAAATAATATTTTTGGGAGTTTTTCATAAAATAAAATATTTTAACATTTTTGTGAATTATTAAAAAAAGGATCAACTCAAAATCATTAAAACTCAGAGAGAAATTAATTTTTGAATTAATTAAATAAAATCACAAAATTCAAATATTTGAATTTGTGAAAATGGCGCCAAGAACATGGGCCAAGAACACGCGCGTTTTCTGCCTTGCCCAGCTTTGCATTTTCTATCTAATCTCACTGAATACTTGATTATATCATGCAATCCATATATCAAACTGCTCGTTTTCAACTCACGATCATGTTTATGATAATTAATTTCATTTAAATTAAGCATAAAATAAGAAATCACGATAAATCCTCAAGAACCCTAAATTTTGCATGAAGGCTGGGATTTTTGATACACGATTCAAACAAAGCAATTACTTAAGGGGAAACATTCCATGCATGATTATGAACATTTGGCAAAAGTATTGTGCGAGGAAATATGTATAGATTGAGAGATGACCAAGTTTAGGCTTACCTCTAGGTCGTGACAGCAAGAGCAAATTGATTTCTGAGTTGGAGGTGTTATAGATGAATTGTGATGATCTGAACAGCTTCCCTACACCCTATGGAGTGTGTTTGAATGCTTGGACTTGTTGGAAATTGGCTGGATCACTTCATGACATCTCAAATACAACTTGGTTAAAACCTAGAGCAATTGACTGGTGATTCTGAGAAATCAGTGTTCCAGATGTTGCTTAATTGTTTGATCAGCTCACATATGATGTATATGAGGTGTGTGTGTGATTGGTTTGAGTGGAATTGCTCTCTAATGAAAAACCCGATAGTGACTTGCTAAGAAACGCATTTTTGAGAGTGAGAAGTGGATTTTGAGAAAGGCAAGTGTTGTAGGCCTTTGGTGTACTTAAACTGATCACAATTGAGCTTTATTTATAGTAGAGCAAGTTTGTTTTGCAAGGAATAGTGAATGGCAACTGCTAAGTAGGTTTGGCCAATGTTGGCAAATGAAAATCCAAGTCTCCTCTAGCCATTGACTAGAGGTTAGGGCACAGGCTGCTGGTCCCTTTGGTCTTGGATAAGTCTTGACTGAATTCAATTGCTAATGGCTCAATCCATGCCACCTTGGTGCTTCCATTGAATGCTCCAATCCAAAATTGGAGTCTTGTCCCTATTTTGGGCAATTCTAGGTTTAGCATGCTATTTCTTATTCCAAGGACTTTGGAGGCTTGGCTCAGTGATTGTCCCCTTTAGATTCAATCCTCAGATGTGTCCAAAGTGATGACAAGGCTTGGAATTGGCTGATTTTGGCAAATCGAGCAAGAGTGCAAAATTCTGCCTTGCCTTGGCAGATTTCAACAAGGCAACTTGCCAATGTCATATCTCACGGCCCAAATTGAATTTGGTGATGTTCTTGGCCATTTTGGAAAGCCCTTATATGATACAACAACTGTTTGATCATATTTGGTTTTGAAACCTTTTGGATCCAAGTGAAAAATCCCCCTACATTTGGAAAAAAATAAGGCAGATTCTGACTTAGTGAAATTTTTACTAAGTGTTGGAGCAAAGTGACTTTTTTTTATTTTGATCACTCCATAACTCAAAATCCATGAGGAATTTGGACATAGGTCAGTATGAAGCTTTTGTAGAGGGCAATGAGATTCACAAATCAAGCTTTGGATGGAAAAAAATGGCTTTGTGGTTTAGGAGTTATGATCTTCCAAAGTGGGTACCTTTGTCACTTTATTTCATAACTTAGAAAATTTTCTAAGTTTTTATGGTTACCCCTTTTACAAGTTATCCCACTTTCTTTGATTTTTCTTGATGAATGATGATTCAAATCATACATTAACATCATTTTAGGGTTAAAAATCCATTTTTGTGAAAAATCTCAAAAAGTCAAAGTTGACTTTTATGTACAGTTGACTTTTTATTGGATGAAATCCAAACTGTACAATCCTTTAGGAAATCATGTCCTTGACCTAAATCAAACTTGATGGACATGTTCGATGGGTGTTATAGGGTATATTGAATCATGTCTTAGGGTTTGGGAGCATGTCCTGGTCAAAAGTCAAAGTTACAGTTGACTTTTTTTGCAGAACCCTAATTGTGGTTCAGATGAAATTGAAACTTGTTGCTCAAGCTTCTTGGATCAATCCATTGTTCCAAATGGATCAATATGGTATATTAGAGACCCTCAAATCATGTCTTGAGGTCTTGGTTCATGATTTGTCCCAAAAGTCAACTTAGGGGCGAATTAGGCCAAGAAACCCTAATTCCTGATTTTTTATGTATGCATCCCTTGAGGTCAAATTGACTTGATGATTGGGTCCATGAGGTTCCATGGAGTATATTAGGATATGTTTTGAATCATTGGCTCATGCCCAGATGAAAATTTTCATCTGGAGGCCCTGGTCGACCAAAACCCTAATTTGGTGACACTGGCGATCTTGAAGCTTGATCCACCTAGAAGGGAGCAACCTTGTGCTTAATCCTTGAAGTGGGAGACCTCTTGATCCATTGTGGATGTTTGAGAGGTTGGATAAGTTGAAGATCATGTCACTCCTTGATTGATCCTTTTCCTAAGAACTCTGAGAGGGCTTGAAACCCTAATTCTGATTGTAGTAAGTGCTCACCCATCTTTGGGGAGACTGATGAAGTATGATGGTTCATCCATATTGTGATGATGATTTGCACAATGATGGGAAATCTTAGTGGTCAAAATTTGGGGTATGACAACTAGTATTTGACCATCCTTAACTAACAAATCAAAAATTTCGTCACATTTTGTGATATCGAAAGTATATGTTTTCTTTGGGAACCTATCATTCTTTTCAGATTCGACAGGATTTTTTCCATTTGAAGGGACTAATAATTTACAAGAATAGGAAGGACCTTGCTTAAGTTCAGCAAGGTCTATTTCACTTTCGTCGAACCTAACAGGCTCTTCATACAGTTCTTCGATGCCCTCCTGGTATTCGACGTAAGCTACCTTCTTGTTTTTGTTCACCCTAGCTTTCTCATCTTTGAGACGCTCTAGCTGTCGAACTCTGTCAGCTAACTGGGCCATATCCCTTAAATACTGGGTGCCTAGTTTTTTCCTGATAGAGTAATCAAGGCCACCAGCGGCCATTTCGACAAGCTCATGCTCAGGCACTTGTGTAAAACACCTAGCCTAGAGTAGTCAAAACTGATCGGAGATGACCAGAAGGAGATCGTCACGGCCTTCGTGTAGGGCGAGAGTTGCTGCTCGTAGGAGAGGAAAAAAGGGGTGGAAGTACCTGTAAGGTACTCCGATGCCAAAGTAAGTATTTGGTCAAAAGAAAGGGGAAAGCAAGTAAGAGAAGTCAAGTCTATGATTTGTGTTACCTGCCCCTCTCAAGCGAGGGGTTTTTATAGGGAGATTGTTGGAGAACAAGGTGCCTGATCGACCATTGGGGTGTTTCCAGATAAAAGGTGAAGCGGGTGGTCTTTCTAACTGTTTCCGCGATATCCGGGGAGGCAGTTGGTCGCGTGAACCATTCCGCGCATGGAGGGGACGTGCCTAATGGCTATATTGTGCCCAATGGATATATTGTGCCTATTGGGCCTGTTCGCCAAATATGATGGATTGGGCCTGGCCCTTAAGAGCAGGAAGCCTTGCTCGGTCCAGAACAGGAGCCCCCCAAGTCGTTGCTCTGTTGGAGAGCAATGACTTTATCCAGCTGCGATTTCGACCGTACTGTCGGGGAGGATGATGCTCGCTTGGAATGTTCCTTTCGTGCCCGACCAGATGTGGTCATCATCCATCAGCGCGTAACGTCGACCAGGGTTTGCGGCGTTCTCGAAGAAATGGAAGTTTTTTTGGCGAGCATCTCTCCCCGGATATGTTCACTGTGCCGAAGAGACTTGCTCGTAGGGGCCAAGTGTTAGTGTATTTTCTGCGAAGAGTTTGTGACACGTGGTGGGCATTTATGGCCTTTGTCAGTCCTAGGGGCGTATAGGCTATGATGACCTTCACGATTCCCCACGATCATCAAATGGTTATAAAAGGTGGGGGAAGGTTTCATTTTCATAATTTCACAAGTTTTTCACTCTTTGCTCTCGTTTGCTCTGCAATCAGTCTTCGCCGGAGCTTCTCTTCGCCACCGTCAACTTCTTCTTTTACTTGTAAGTTCGCTCTTCCTTTCTGCATATTTTTATAGGTTTTCCGGTTGAAGTTCATATTTTTCGGTTGAAGTTCATATTTTTCGGTTGAACTTCATGTGTTCTTCGATGAACACATGAATTCTAGGAAATTTTATGAAGAACATGATGAACTTTATGAATTTCTAGAATTTTGTAGAAATTGTTAGCGTAGATCCTTGTAGAATCTGGTTAGGTGTAGAATTTAGTTTGTAGTCGGGCACTAGGCCTGTTCGGAGTTTTAGCGTGATTTTGAGACGAACATGCGTCCTCGTATGTGTATCCGGGAGTTTTGGTCGCGGAGGCCTCTCCTAGCAATTGTAGGTAATTCATACGGGCATGTGGTTGTCCTCGGATTCGTTCACGCCCTTTCACTTGATTAGTGGTGGAAGGGTGGATTTGATCGCGGATGTCGAATTCACTTCTCTTCCTCTGTTTTTCAGGTGAAAATGGCCGAACCCCGCGATGAATTTATGCCCGACGCACAGGAAGTATAAGAGGGGCCCAGTGTGTCCGCCGACTACTCGAAAATCAAGGTCGCAGGAGGGGACCTTGACTGGCTTGGACATGAGCCTTTGTCTTTTCGATCAACCTTCTCCGAGGAGGAGATACGGGACTTCGACTTGTTGGAGAGACGCAACGAGGACGCTCCACGGGCATGGAAAGCCTTTCGTCCTGGGGAGAACGATAGAATATGTTCCTCGTACCCAGGGCTTCGCTTTCCTATGTACGAATTTGCGTTTACGGAGGCCAAAATGCGTCTCCCTTTCACTGACTTCCAATCCTCCCTGTTCACTCATCTGGCTTTGTGCCCGTCCCAGCTTCACCCAAACGCCTTGGCTTTTATAAGGGCTTTTGAGTTAGTGTGTCGTTATCTCAATATCGGGGCGACCACGAATCTCTTCTTCTGTCTCTTCCAAATTCAGCGGAGCACGGCGGGGTCAAAGCAGAGTTAGGTATCGTTTAAGCAACAAAATAGGCTGTTCTGGCCGTATTCTGATTCGATACGCAAGTTCAAGGATAGTTTTCTGGTCGTGAGGCCTATGACCGAAGAGGCGAAGAGGAGCATTTCGACCATTGAGAGGGTGATAGTGGATGGTCGGGAAAGGGATGGTGTGGTCTCCATTTTCCCTTTGGAATGGGTCTACACCCATTTTAAACGCCGAACAGATCAGTTCCTGGTAAAGCATGAGCAGCTTTGCCCGGCTGATAAGGAGTCGTACAGGATCCTCCATGCTTACGTGGAGAGCTTTTCTCCGGCCTTTGTCGTCGATCGGGACGGGAATCAGCTGGTCGGGGAGGATGGGCCTGTCTGAGCGGCTAGATACATTAATGTCGAGGCTCTCCATGAGTGTGATAACGACGACGACGCTATGACTTTGCTTGGTATGCTCCACTGTTTGGTTTTGTTTCTTTAACTGCTTTTGATTCTGACTTGATGCGTGTGTTCGCAGGTATGATGGCTGATATGCGAGAGCGTCTGATGAGGTCGCAGGCTGCCAAGTTTCACAAGAAGGCGACCACCGGTGCCAAGGTCGGGGCGCCTAAGCAGACAGTGATGGAGAGTTTTGCTGCTGGATCTACTCCCGTCTCGGAGAGAGCCTCAACGCGGCTGACCCCGGAGGGTTCTCTTAAGAGGAAGAAAGATGCTGCGGGGACTCCTGTGGCCGCTGGTCCTGGGGGTCCGGGGCCGGTCATTTCGTCCTGCCCGCCTGCTACACGCGCCGAGACTTGTTCGTTGAAGGGGATTCGATAGAAGTCCATGATTCTGAAGCCGCGACTATTTTGAATGCCAAGTCCCAGGTGAGGAGGAAGCAGTTGTGCCAGGATGCGGCGGGCATGTTCAGGGTCCTTGAAGCTGCCCTTGTCCTAGCCGACGATGAAGCCGCTACTCGGGCGAGCCTCGTGACTTACCAGAATAGAATAGCCGAGCTGGAGGCAGAAAACAACAAGCTGTTCAACGATTTGAAACTGTTTGAAGGTCACGAGGAGGCCAAGGTGCTGCTCCAGACAGAGGTGACTCAGCTGAAGTTAGTTGCGCTCAAGGCTGACGAGGAGAGGAAGAGACTGCAGGAGAGGATTGCTGAGTTGGAGGGCTTGACTTCAGCTGCTCAGGATGAAAATGATGACGAGCAGTCTCTAAAATCGCGGACCGACTTGATCGGGAGGATCGGGATCCTTGGCGAAGATAACCTGAAAGCGGCTGAGTTCGACTTCAATGCGGCTAAAGAGCAGCTGGTGGCCCTCAACTCTGATGTGCAGCTTACGACGGATGGAATGGGTTTGTTCAGCAGAGTGGTGGACGGTCAAGTTATCCCAGCCGAGGAGGAGAGTGAAGTCGCAGAGTAGGACTTTTGTTTTATTTTTTAGTATGTTTTGTGGGCCTGCGTGCCCTTATCAATTTGTATTTGTCGTTTTGTATGGGCGCTGCCCCTCTTTGTATTTATGACGTTGTCCGGTCGTGGCCGGTATTTTAATATACTTGGGTTTTGTGGACGTTTTATTACGGACTTTGCTCTTTTTGTTTATGTGTGCGTGTGTCCCCGGCTAGGCGCAAAACCTACCGAGGAGGGCGAAGTGGTTCCGCCCATGATGAGGCTAGGACTTTGTTTAAGGTACTAATCTCATAGGCTTGGACTGTTCCCATCGCGAGCTGGGTGTCCTGCCTGAATGGTGCGGCAACGGCGGAGCTCAGTTGAGGTATCCCCGTTGTGCGCAGGATTTACTCGTCCAATGAGCAGAAGTTGGTCGGCGTTGTAATGCGTGTCGCGCTTCACCAGGGCACGATACGATGGTCGCGCAGATCTCCCCGTTTTGGGGTGACTACGTCGGCGACTTGTCTATCCTCGTGGTTAAGGACTTAGCTATAGTACTGCTTGAGCTTTTCAGCATTCCATGGTCGAGCAAGCTGTTTTTCGTCCAGTGTTTCCAAGTAATATGCTCCCGTACCCGTTTTGGACTTGACCCTATAGGGTCCTTCCCAGTTCGCCGCCAGTTTCCCTTCGCGAGAATCCTTCTGGTTTCTGCGCAGGACCAGACTACCTACGGGGAAGTCGCGTTTTATGACTCTGGCGTCATGTCGCATTGTTATTTGTTGCTTCAATGTGGCCTCGCGAAGGGTAGCCCCTGATCTTATTTCTTCAACCAGATCGAGTTCCTCGCGTAGAGCCTCATCGTTCATCTCTTCGTCGAGGGGAGCTTCCGTCCTTCTGGAGGTCTCCCTTATCTCCACCGGTATTACTGCCTCTGTTCCATACGCTAGTCGGAAAGGGGTTTCCCTGGTGGTGGAGTGAGGTGTTGTCCTGTACGCCCAGAGGACGCTGTGGAGCTCCTCGACCCATCTTTTCTTGGCCTCGCCTAGTCTTCGCTTTAATCCGCGTAAGATCACTCTGTTCGCGGCTTCCGCCTGCCCGTTGGTTTGTGGATGCTCGACAGAAGTAAAGTGTTGTTTCGTTCCTAATTTGGCGACGAAGTCTTGAAATTTTCTATCCGTGAACTGGGTTCCGTTGTCGGTCACGAGGGCCTGGGGTACCCCGAACCTGGCGAGGACGTTTCTTTTGTAGAAACGCAGTATGTTGAAGGCTGTGATCTTGGCGAGCGCTTCGGCTTCAATCAATTTTCTGAAATAGTCGACGGCCACGATTAGGAATTTATTTTGATAAGATCCCATTGTAAAGGGGCCTAGGATGTCCATCCCCCACCAGGCGAAGGGCCACAGCGAGGAGAGGGTCTTCAACTCGTTGGGGGTGCCAAATGCATGTCCCCGTGGCGCTGGCAACGGTCACATTTTTGTACATGTTCTTTGGCGTCGTGCTGCATGGTCGGCCAGTAATATCCTGCGCGCAGAGCCTTTCGAGCCAGGGATCTTCCTCCTAAGTGTTGTGCGTTGATGCCCTCATGGATTTCTTGTAAGATCTCGGGGACCTGGGCCTCGTCGACGCATTTTAATAGGGGAATGGAAAACCCTCGTCGATATAACTTGTCCTCGACTAGTACGTACGAGCAGGCTCGTCGTTTAGTTTCACTGGCCTCCTTACTGTCTTCAGGAAGTTCTCCTTTGGTGAGGTAATTGTATACCGGGGTCATCCAACAATGGGGGTCTCCGACGACGTTAACATCTACCAGACCGGGCTTTGTAATGCTCGGGTTAGCCAGTGTTTCTTGTATGACGGATTTGTTTCCACCTTTTTATCTGGTGCTGGCTAACTTGGAGAGGATGTCTGCTTGGGTGTTCTGTTCGCGTGGGACGTGCTGAACTTCCCACGCTTTGAACTCTGTCAATTTTTCTTTCACCGTGGTCAAGTATTCGGCTAGTTGGTCGTTCTTTGCCTGGTACTCTCCTCGTACTTGGGATGCCACAAGCTGGGAATCAGTGCAGATTTTAATTTTCCTCGCGCCGACGTCTTTAGCCAGTCGTAGCCCCGCGAGGAAGGCTTCATATTCGGCTTGGTTGTTGGATGTTTTGAAGGAAAGGATTAGGGATACTTGGATCAGGGTCCCTTCCTTATTTTCGAGTATAATCCCTGCTCCGCTGCCCGCGGGGCTTGACACGCCATCCACGTTAATGATCCATTCTTGTGTTCCTGCTGGGGGGACGATTCCGGAGTCATTTCTGCCATGAAGTCGGCCAGGACCTACGCCTTGAGGGCTTTCCTTCCTTCGTAGTGAATGTCGAACTCGGACAGTTCAAGGGACCATTTTAACATCCTGCCCGCCATGTCTGGTCGGCTTAGCAACTACCTAATTGGCTGGTCGGTCCTGACGACGATAGTGTGTTCCAGGAAGTAATATCTGAGTCTCTTCGCGGCGATTATGAGAGCAAGGGCCACTCGTTCTATTTGCGTGTACCTAACTTCGGGTCCTTGTAGGGCTTTACTGGTGAAATAGATGGGTTTCTGCCCGTCAGCAGTCTCGCGAATAAGTGTTGCACTTACTGCTTCGTTGGCCACGGAGAGATACAGGTATATGGTTTCTCCGTGGTCTGGTAGGGACAATACTGGTGGCTCGGACAGAGCTCGTTTGAAATGGGCACGGGCCTGCTCGCACTCGTCCGTTCACTCGAAATTTGCCTCCTTCCTGAGTAATTTGTAAAAGGGCAGGGCGTGCTGGGCGGACTTGCTTACGAAGCGAGCAAGGGACGCGAGCATCCCGTTGAGGGATTGTATCGCCTTCTTCGACCGAGGCGTGGGGAATTCCAAGAGTGCTTGGCATTTGTCTGGCTTTGCTTCTATTCCTCTTTCAGTGAGGTAAAATCCGAGGAATTTTCCTGCTCGCGCCCCGAAGGTGCATTTTTTTGGGTTAAAACGCATTTTACATTTTCGAGCTTGGTCGAACACCTTGCGCAAGTGGGTGGTATGGTCAGATTCCTCTTGGGATTTTACGATCACATCATCCATATATACTTCGAGCATGTCACCGATTTCTGATCAGAATACTTTGTTCATCATGCGTTGGTATGTGGCCCCGGCATTCTTCAGTCCAAAGGGCATTACATTGTAGTAATAATTCCCCGAGGAGGTCATGAATGCCGTGTATCTCTTGTCCTCGTCGGCCATTGGGATTTGGTTGTATCCCGAATAAGCGTCCATGAAGGACAAGAGCTTAAAACCTGCGAAATTATCTACGAGTTTATCTATGCTCGGCAGTGGATAAGCGTCTATCGGGCAAGCCCGATTGAGATCGGTGTAGTCAATGCACATGCGCCACTTTCCATTGTTTTTCTTTACGAGTACAATATTTGAGAGCCAGGTCGTATACCTGGCCTCGAAAATAAATTTTGCCTCTAAGAGGTCTTGTACAAGCTTTTAGGCAGCCTGTGCCTTCTCTTCGGATTGTTTCCTTCTTCGTTGGGCAATGGCGCGGGCAGCTGGATTAATTGTGAGGTGGTGACAGGCAGTTTCTGGATCAAGGCCGGGCATATCCTCCGCACTCCATGCGAACAGGTCGGCGTTGTCGTCGAGGCATTTCTTCAAATCCTTCTTTACCTCTTCGGGAAGACCAGCGCCTATCCTTACTCCCCTGCTAGGGTCGTTGCTGAAAGTGATGATCTCGAATTCCCCATCTGGAACTGGTCGCAGCAGTGTAGGAGACGGGGAGCTGGCCACTCCTAACTTTCCATCTTCGTCTCGATCTTCGTTTCCTTCTTCAGCAAGCCTGCTGTCGAGGTCAATGGTGTGCACGGGAAGCGTGGGCTTTTTCTCTGGCTGGCCTTCTTCGGCTGGACCCTCGTCCTCTCTGGTGCGCTTTACCGATTTTGCTGTTGTCGCGATCTGGTTCTGCCCTTTGGTTGCGGCCTCGAAGCATCTGCGAGCAGCCTCAATGTCACCAGGAGGAGATGGCCTTTGAGCTCGCACCAGGAGGAGATGGATCCTCGAGGGAGTCTTTTGAACCATGTCATCGCACCCTTCCTCAGGGTGATGGGAAATATTTTGCACCTGATGGCTCCGGAGACACCATGGTATTGGAGCTTAGCTTCGATGTTCTCCAGGTGCTCGTGAGGATCTGACGTGCCATCGTATGTAGCCAGTGTGAGAGGTTTCTCTAACCCGCGGGGGATCTGGGTGTCCACAATGTTTCTCGTGAACGGGCCTCGAGCTTCGTCGTCACTGCTAGAGCTGTGAGAAAGTGACGGAGAATGATTGAGGTCGCGGCTTTGACTGCGGCGAGGAGAGTGTCCGCGGGTACGTCTATGCTCGTACTTGTCCGAATGTCGGTGTCTTTTGGAAACAGGGGAGTGCCTGGTTTTCCTAGGAGAACGACGATGTCGGTTAGCAAGATCGAGGGTTGGGCTCCCTGATCTTGGACGCTCTTTGACCGGGGAAGGACTATCACGTCTCCGCTTTGAGTGAATTCGCGGGAGTGGGGAGAGGTTCAGCGTCTCCGAGGTGTGATGCTCCTGAAGGGCGTGCTCGAGGGCACTGATTTTCTCTCCCTGCTGAAGGTTGAAATGATTGGAGTTGTTCAAAGAGGCGATGAGCGCCGCGGTGGTCGGATCTGCGCCTTGAGGAACCGGAATGGGTTCGAAGGAAGGTTCCATGGCTAGTGCTCATGGCCTTTGTTCGTCGGGCTTCGGGGAAGCTGGTCCATCGTTGCGCTGGGCGTTTTCGGATGGGATGTTCCCGACGAAAGCATTCTTGTCGACATTGGCGGCGGCGACCACAGGTTCTTGGTGGGTATCACTCTTAACGAAAGCCATGATGATCTGGGATTTTGGAGAGAGATGAAAGCTTTGGTCTTTTGGATGAAAAGATGAGGGATCTTGATTCAAAAAGATGGGGAAACGAAGATTCCAAAGACGGCGCCACTGATCGGAGAGGACCAGAAGGAGATCGTCGCGGCCTTCGTGTAGGGCGAGAGTTGCTGCTCGTAGGAGAGGAAAAAAATGGTGGAGGTACATGCAAGGTACTCCGATGCCAAAGTAAGTATTTGGTCAAAAGAAAGGGGAAAGCAAGTAAGAGAAGTCAAGTGTATGATTTGTGTTACCTGCCCCTCTCAAGCGAGGGGTTTTTATAGGGAGATTGTTGCGAACAAGGTGCCTGATCGACCAATGGGGTGTTTCCAGATGAAAGGTGAAGCGCGTGGTCTTTCTAACTGTTTCCGCGATATCCGGGGAGGAAGTTGGTCGCGTGAACCATTCCGCGCGTGGAGGGGACGTGCCCAACGGCTATATTGTGCCCAACGGCTATATTGTGCCTATTGGGCCTGTTCGCCAAATATGATGGATTGGGCCTGGCCCTTAAGGGCAGGAAGCCTTGCCTGGTCCAGAACAGAAACCTATTCATGTAATCATTTATTGGCTCATTGAAATTTCGTTTCACACTAGCCAATTCTTTCAAACTAATTTTAGTCTGCCCCATGTAAAATTGCTCATGGAACAAACGTTCTAACTGGGTCCAATTACAAATCGAACCAGATGGTAACGTAGTGAACCACGTGAATGCATTTTTAGTGAGGGAACTAGGGAAATACTTCACCCTCAGACTTTCGTCATTCGCAATCTCACCAGCTTCGATCAGGTAGCGCGCCACATGTTCGACGGTAGATTATGTGGTATCTCCAGAAAACTTAGTAAACTTTGGTACTTTTGTCCTGGGAGGCAATTCAGCTTGAAGTATATAGTCCACTATAGGTGAAGTAAAGTTTGGCCTAGAAAAACCCATATTCAGGCCATTTCGAGCCATTATTCTTTCGATCATGGCTGCCAAATTATTCTCTGCTGCTACATTGTTGCGTCGAACCTGATTCACCACATGGTCAGCGTTTTGATTTCTGTTTACTAGCACCATCCTTGGTTCCTCCTCTTCAAGTATAGGTATTTGATTTCTAGGAGGCTCCTCCCTAGGTGGTTCGACCAACTCTGGATTCACTGGATTCACTTGTTGAGCGTTTTCCCTCCTCTCGACTCCTTGATTTTGGTGTTGAACAGGAGCGGGCATTCCCATGAATTCTGCTATGCGCGTCATCTGGGCTGTCATCATTTGATTGGTTTACGTAGTATTCTGGATTAAGGGCTGGAAAATCTCTCCCATTGTATGAGACAAAGTATGTACCATTTGCATATTGCTCTCATTCATCTGTTGCCTCAAATATGCTGCAGACTCATTTGTTAAGTTGGGCCCTTGAGCAGAATATCCCAAACCTATGGACTGGATGTTTCGACCCATGTTAATTCTAGAACCTGACTCCTGCAAAGGGGAGGATATCACATTTTCTGAATATATTGGGGGTACAGTACGCAGATTCTGCATCATTGCCGTTGACATGCCATAGATTGGGTTCCTAGGCAAAGGCTGTGAAAATCCTGGGGGAGGAAACTGCCTATATTTAAAAGTTATAAACTTCCAAAATCCACGTTTAGCACTGTCCCACTGGGCGTGCCAATTTGTTTACCTTGAAAATTGGTAAACAACCGCTGATCTTCTAAAACAATAAAGTTCTAGTAACTTACAGGATCGATCAGATTGATCCTAGGACATGTGATGTATGTGTATTTAGAATATTTCACGATTTGGTAATGTATGCCTTTCGACAATGCACATAAATAAATAAAAGTGTTTGAAGTGTAAAGGAAAGCGATAAAGATCAAAGAAATACCTAAGTCGAACAATACATCAAAGGAAAGAAAAGGCTGAATGTAAAGGTTTGGTAAAAGTTGGAGTTAAATGCTGGAAAGGAATGCATAAAAATCTTAAAATGCAGAAAGATAAATGCTTGAAAGTAAAGGCTTTTTAATGTAAAACTTCAAAGTAAAGACTTGGTAGTGTAACTGACTTGAAAGGTAAAAGTTTGTGAAAAAGATTTCAGAGTAAAGAATCTAAAACAGAAACTTCAAAGTAAATTGCATTGTAATAAAGGATAATGGTGATTACAATCACGTACATTCTCACTTCACTTGTTTCTCGACACACTGGATACTTTGAGTGAATATAGAGTTACTTGTACAAATATGATTTTTCACACTATTCTAATTCTAAGACTAACCAATTTATAATACTCTAAAGTAACCACCATCTGACGGTTTTAATCCTAGAATACGCCACTTGGCACTTCACATGTCTTCAACTTCTGGATTTTCGCCACCTGTCCTTTTTTCAAATTCAAATAGTAGAACTTCCCTCCACTATCTAGTTGTAACTGTAGCGCATTATCCATAGTAGTTTTATCCTGTCGAATTGACTCTTTGAACTTAGAAATATTTGAAGTCTTGAAATCCTTCTATTCGACTCAAGCTTTCAACGAACATGGTCGAAGGCCTTCTAGTCGAAGCCTTCTTCTTTAGCTTATTATTTTAAAGAATAACTTCCTTTAAAGCCAAATTATTTGAAATCTTGTAGCGTCGAAATTAGGAGCTAACAAGATGCCAGTTCAAGATTCTTATATTTCAAACTAGAGAAGTACATGGTTTCAACTTCAACCATAACCTCGCTATTTTGCATGGTACTACAATCATACTTTGATTTTGTATACAATGAATATTTAGTAATTTCGTATGCACTCAAAGTTATTACATTAAACTTAGACATATGTGACATGCATTTAATTGTCTCTGATGGACTACTCTGTTTAGAAACCCTTTCACCAAACAAAGTTATGAAAGTTTTGTTATGCATTGTGAACAATATTTTTTCACTCATCCGAGGGAATATTTGCTTGATAAGACTTTTGTGAATGGTCAAGTAAGGTTGAATTTCACTAATGTTATTCAATATATATATATATATATATATATATATATATATATATGTGTGTGTGTGTGTGTGTGTGTGTGTGTGTGTGTATGTGTGTGTGTGTGTGTGTGTGTGTGTGTGTGTGTGTGTTTGTGTGTGTGTGTGTGTGTGTGTGTGTGTGTGCGCGCTTGAAGAACTACATATCGATTAAATGTCTTGACATTTAAACCTTAAATGTCTCTACCATCATATATTCTATCATGATGAAACTCGAGAATTCCTATAGAGTTCGTTTCTGACAAATATTTTGTACAAAACTCAATAGCTTCTTCGTGATGTACCATTCAACGATCGAAGCTTCTGGAAGGTGATGATTCTTTGTATACCCTTTAAAGATCTTCATGTATCGTTCTACTGAATACATCCACCGTAAATAAACTGGACCACAAATTCTAATCTCCCTTACTAGATGAACAAATAAGTGAACCATAATGTCAAAAAATGATGGAGGGAAAAACATGTCTAATTGACACAATATAATTGCAGTCTCATGTTCCAACACATCTAAATTTCTAGGTTCAATGACTTTACTACATATAGCATTGAAGAATAAGCATGATCTAGTTATAGTTACCCTTACATTTTTTGGTAGAATTCCACGGATAGCCATTAGTAAAAGTTGTTGCATCAAGATATAACAATCATGAGATTTTAAGCAAACTAATTTGAGATAATTCATTGATACAAGTTTCTTTACATTTGATGAGTACCCTTAGGGAACTTTGATACCTTGTAAACAATCATGAAACCATTATTTTTCCTTTTTAGAGAGAGTGTTACATGTTGGGGCAAATATGTTATATTTCATATATCTTTTAGGGCTAACTCTTGTCGTATACCCATCACCACCATATCTTCACAGGATTTCTTAGTATCTTTTGTTTTTCCTTTAATGTTTAGTAATGTCCCAATCAAACTATCACATATGTTTTTATCCTCATGCATCACATCAAGACAATGTATTACACCGAGGCTAGACCAATATGGAAGATCAAATAACATCAACCTATTTTTCCAAATATTTTTCTCCAAGGACCCTTTTAGTTTCTTTCCAAAGACAACATTAATGTGTTGTTGTATTTTATAAACTTCCTTCCTGGTTAAGGGCCTTGGAGCGATACCAAACTCCCGTTGTCCATTAAAAGCCTTCTGCAATCTACAGTATGGATGATTAGGTCTTATAAATTTTTGATGCCCAAAGTAAACAATTTTTTCCATTTTTTAATTGGTGGAAACATGCATCATCTTCACATATTGGATACGCTTTATGTCCCTTAATGTTGCACCCAGACAAATTACTGTATGCAAGAAAGTAATTGATTGTGCAAAAATAACATGGCACACAACTTAAAGTTATCACCTATATACGCATCATCAACATCAATGCCTTTCTTCCACAATTTTTTTTAAATATTCAATCAATGGAATTAAATAAACATTTATCTCGTTCCCTGGTTGTTTTGGAACCTAAATCATCATTGACAACATCATATATTTGCGCTTCATAAAATGAAATCATTATGACATGCATGTATTTTGACATAGTCCAAACCCATTTGAAATGAAATCTTCTTGGCCTCATAACTACGGTTTGGCAACACGTTACATTTTAAAGCATTTCTTTCAACAATTTAAGCAATTAAATGAAACTTGTATCCGTACACGCACCTATTGCCTTAACCTTGTAAACTTTTTGCATCCCGAATATAACGACTCTTTGAGGTCTCTTTGCATAGTAACTTCCACATGAGCTTTTTTAAAAGCATCTAATACAATATCACGAATAATATCTTCTAGAGTATCAATCATAAATTCATCGTCATCAACTCTATGTGACATGTCTTTTTTTTTGTGACTTCACCATGCCACACCCATTTAGTGTAATTTTGAATAATTCCATCACAGCCAAAATAATTGAATATAACATCCCTTGGTTGTTTTTTTGCGTAGTTTGGCAAATTTTACAAGAACTCTAAAAAATCTCATTATCGTTAGGAAGATTTTCTTTCTTCATAAATTCAAGAAATTGAATCACTCAATTCTCATACTTTTTCCTTAATCTATTGACTCTCATCCAACTACGATCTATACTTGCATGCAGCTTATGAAAGTAAAATAAAAATGAACGTTCCAAAATAAAACAATAACAACAACAATAAACATCAACAACTACAAATATCTGAAAAACAACCCTACATTATACCCTAAGTCTCAAAAACCATGACAATAACAATAATAACAACAACAACGACAACGACGACGACGACTACAACAACAACAACAACAACAACAACAACAACAATAACAACAACAATAACAATAACAACAACAACAACAACAACGCAACAACAACTATAAATACAACAACAACATAGAGAGAATTTTACATACCAAAAACGTGATGAGAAAACCAAAGAAGAGTGTTGGCTAAAGGTTCGAGATTTCTTCCTCCTTTGAGAAGATGATGTTTCAGTTCGTTAGGTGGAGAAATGGTGTTTCCATTTGTTAGTTGGAGAAAATGGTGTTTTAGTTTGTTAGGTGGAGAAGAATGGTGTTTCATTTGGTAGAGCGTAAAAACTGAATGAAACTTAACATTATATTGAGTGAGTAAAATATTGTTTATAGTTAACATCTCGGTTTTTAGAAAAACCAAGAGAACATAATCGAGGTAAAAATTGTGTTCAATTTAATTAAATAAAATATTAATCAACATTTAATTTCGGTTTTTTAAAAAACTGTGAGAAAAGATGATTTATAAAATAAAGGCGAAATTTTGGTTCTAATTAAAGTATAAATTTGCTGGAGTTAGAAATCAAAACTCAAACCCTGAGCTACATATCCTGATAATTTTCTACAAAATCGAGGGATAAAATTAAACTTTAAAAAATGTAAAATGACGCGTTTCATGTCATTTTACCTTGGTTTTTCATTATATGAGGTGAAAGTTTTGTTATAAAATATATCATTTGTATGCATGTGTGCATGTAAAAAAAAACTATTGAATCATGTAAAAAATATCTTAATGTCTAAAAATATGTTTTCTTATTGAGTCAAATCATCAATCAAAATACTCACTTTGTCGCATCCAAGGAATGCAACATAATCCTAAAGAGGGATGAATTTGTAACATAACAAGTTCAAATTTTATCATTAATCTCGATCAAAATTTATCCCCTGAAATGTAGACTTGTGTTAATCTAACCATCATTATAAAATCTCTAAATTAAACAAAGATTACAAGTCATGTCAAATTTTAGTAAAAGTAAAGTCTAATTAAAAGTCACTAGGTGTTAAAATAAGAACAATGTTATATCTAAAAAATTTAGCATGATTTTTTTTTCTCTATTAAAATACACCCTTGAAGCAATTTTGTTGGGTAGGAAGAAATGTGTTTTTAATCTTTTTCTATGTTAGATTATATACCATGTGAATTTCTCAAATTATTCAAATTTAATACTTTTTGTTTAAATTCCGAAAAGAAAATATTAAATTCCTCTGTTGATCAAGTAGTAATCATGCTTTGACCTCATTCATTAGTATGATATATCAAGTTTCCCATGTTAAAAATTTGTCGTCAAAATATTTCTCCCTCCGTTCTTTTTTAAGTGTCAATTTTAGAATAATTTTTTGTTTCTTTTTAATTGTCATTTGTAAAGTTCAAGGTAGTATTGATTACAATTTTATCAAAATTACCCATAGGTAATCATTACAGAGAGAAAAAAGTAAGATGAATGTAATAAATAATTAGAGATATTTTAGATAAAAGAAGAATTATTATTTAAAAAGTAACTATAATGATTAATTTTTTTGGTATGTGTAAAAAATCAAAAAATGACACTTAAAAAAAACTGAGGGAGTAATATTTGCAAGAGCAATCGAGTATTGCTCAGATAGCAACTGTTTTCCCTGGTAAAAAGGGGTTATACCCAATTTTCTTTCCTTTTATTTAAATCAAAAAACATAAACTAGTGATTTAGGTCTAGAGCTATAAATGTTTTATGTTTGTATTGTTTAACCAAAGATAGAAATAAAAGGACGTTTATTTGGTTTCCTGCTTTACATTTGGAATTAAACTTGTTAACTTTATCTCATTTATGACCAAATTAGCATAAATCTAGATGCATACTCGCTACAAAGCTCATCTTGCTTTACATTTGGGACATTTATCATTGGAGGAATCTTTATATTTTAATTTCATTTTGTATAAACATATAATTGCTCAAATTAACATCATATTTTGATTTTTTTTAACTTATAGTTATATTGTAAGAATTTTGGTTCATAAATATAAATGTAATTTTTAACGTGTTAGGATTGTTATTTAATTAGCTAAAATTAATCATATGATTAAGGATATATATTTCATAAGAGGTTATTGTGTATATATACTATAACTAAAAACTTATTTTACAATGGTTACAAAAGGAATACCATCACAGTTGATTAACCGTTTTGCGATAAGATGTAGTTGTAAGTATGTTATTTTTCACTACAGGTGTGTGACCGTTATGATAAATTAAATAGCATGCTAAATATCACAATGGTTAGAATAAGCAATCATTGTGCAATCTATAAAAAGGTCATGAGTTGAAAATTTAGTGATTGTATGGTATCTAATTTACTGGCGCACTACCTATTACAACGGTTATTGTAAATAACCGTTGTGAAATACTATGTTTTGTTAAATTTAATTTTACTTTTCCATATATTACAAACCTGTAATTTTTTTTACCAGTATTTTATAAATATATTTTTTACATCAAAGCCAAAAATATTATTTACAAACAAATATGTATGTACCATTGTCGTAATTTACAAACATCAAATTAAGCCAAAATCATATATTTAAAAAACATCAAAGTCAAAGTCATACATTCTCACCCTTTTCAACTATAACATTGAAAATAAACGCTCAACGTTTACGGAAGTCGTTTACGTCATCGGGAGAGAAAAGTGTCATGTCATTAAATGTCTATAAAAAAAAAGTAAGAAGAAAATTGAATATCACACGATTTGAAATATAATAGCAAACTAAAGGTAAAAACATGTTATTGTCAACATTTTATGACATCATATATACCCGATTTCAAGAATCAACAATGTCGGCAGACACTGTAATATCTCATATTATCTAAATGCTCATTTGGATATCAGATGAGATCAGATGAGTGTCTATGTGCTCTATCTCTGATCAATTGGATTAATGGAATCCTCTAAGTACTTTAAGTATTATCAATTGGAATTAATAGAGCAACTAGTGAACTCTGAAGAGATCAATTATTTATTAAAGGAACAGATCAATTTTATTAATTCAAGAAAGGATTTTAAGGTAACTCTAATAATTGATCAATTGGTTGAGACGACAAAATATCGATTGGAGATATTTTACCCTGTTGGATTATATATATATATATATATATATATATATATATATATATATATATATATATATATATATATATATATATATATATATATATATATATATATATATATATATAAGGTTGTCAAACTCGCGAGTCTACTCAGACTCGTAAAGGATCCGTAGACTCGACTCGCAGATTCGACTCGCAAACTCATACGAGTCTATGGAAAATTAAAAATTACGTTCAAAAACCTATATGTGACACATACATGATACACACATGTATTTTTAAACTTGTAAATGCCTCATATATGATACAAATATATATAATAGAATACCAATTAACATCAAAATTTAAATTTCATACTCCATAACAAATTTCTTAACAAAAATACTCAGTAATAAAACAAATAAAATAGTAAAGTATGTATTTAAAGACTTAAAGTACTAATTTCTTCTTAATTGACTACTACATTAAGCAAAAGAAATCATAAAGCGGATATGCTATTGACTTTAAACATCCAAAACTCCAGTGAAATCATCACCATCATCATCAAATTGCTTGAAGTTCCACTTCCACTTAATTTAACATTTCCACCACCACCACCACCACTTTGCAAACCATTAGTAACAACAATATCAACTTCCAAAACATTGTTAATAACAACATCATCTTACTCGACATTAACTTCAGTTTGCATATTTTTCTCATTAGGATCATCAGTTATCCATTCATCATTTTTACACAAGAGAATATATAAGAGAAACATCCAAGTGAAACATATAAGAAAATACTTACACAACAAATGATTGATTTACAAGAACAAACACGAACAAAGCAAGAGACACAATAAACACACGTCGTCTATGAAAGGATGAAACGAGGAAGAAACCTTGCTAAAATAAGAGACTAGGAGATAGGATTTCTAATTCTCGTACAAGCAAAAAATAAGGTTTTTTTAAAATAAAATAAAATCTTTTGGGGAATTTGGGCCTTTTTGGGTAAAAAGAAACAAAAGTCAAAATAATATATAGACTCGTAAACTCGCCATAGACTCGCGAGTCTATACGAGTTTATGTGAGTATACTCGAGTCTATCAAAAAAGGATTTTATGCGCGAGTCTACTCGTTTTCGCTGCCTAGACTCGTAAACTCGTACGAGCTTACGAGTCTACCCGCGAGTTTGACAACCATGTATATATATATATATATATATATATATACACACACACATATATATATACACACACACACACACACACATATATATATATATTAAGAGAAAGAGAAAGAAAGTTGAGAAATAGAAAACAAGAAGAAAACAGAGAGAGAAGAGAAGAGGAGAAAGAGAGGAAAAAGAGAAAAGAGAAGAAGGAACTCAAGGAAAAAAAAGAGAAAGTTGGATCATCATCGCATCTTCATCATCTTCTTTAACCTCCTCTTCGATTATCAGGTGGGTTCTAGGTAGAACTCTAAGAGTAGAAGTTAGGGTTTTGAAAACCTAAAAATAGAAAGTAGTAGATTGTGAGAAATTATATGGATTAATGTTTTAACGGTTAAAATGCGATATAAACTGCCTATCATGTTGGGGATATGTATGAATTGAATCCATGATGTTTGTTATCTTGTTCCAATGTGTTTTGGATGATTTTGGTGTAGTTTTCTATCAAGAAAAACAAGTTTTTATGAATTCTGTTCAGTGTTAACCGATTAACCAAATGGGGTTAACCGGTTAACGCACGTGAAAAATGGCTTTCTGCGTGGAAATTAGCCTGGTTAACAGATTAACATGATCTGGTTAACCGGTTAACCAATTGTGTTCTAACTTTGTTTTGCTATTGTAAGTCGCCTGTTAACCGGTTAACCATATCCTGTTAACCGATTAACACTCTGTTGATTTTTGAAAATCCTTTAAAAACCATAACTTTTGATCTGTGTGCCCGATCGAAGTGTTCTTGATATCGTTGGAAAGCTATAACGATCCTCTACCCAATATTAAGTATGATGTGGGATTAATTATTTGGTGGTAATTGAATGAAATAATGTTTTATGTGATGTGTTGTGATAAGTGATTACTTATGCAAATTATGTTATGCCATGTCTATCTAACTGTTGTTAAGTATGATTGAGGGAAAATGCATGCTTAAAATGAATCAGGAAGAGTGATGAAACTTTACCCCAAAACCAAATGACACGATTCTAGGTTATGACTAGGATTGTGATAGAAACTCTAGATGGCGATGCTCGTGCATTCGATGTATAGATGTGCATCATCGATAAGTAATGGCCTAGAGTAGAGAACCTAGATGGCAATGCTTGCGCATTCGATGTATAGATGTGCATCCTTGACGAGTAATGGTCTAGAAAAGAATAAGACACTAGTATGGAACATGTGTGAACCCTTGTAATTATGAGAAAAAGGAAAATGTGGCCCAAAGGCAAATGTGGCCTAAAGGCAAATGTGGCCTTGTAATTGTTAAATACAATCACAGTTGTATGTGAGATTACGTAATCGAAACCGTTTCCCTGATATATGTCGTTCCATGAGTAACGAGCTCCTCTGGAATGTATGCATAATTACTTGGTAGGTTTGATTCCCGAGTATAGTACGAATGGAGCCTATAAGGTAAAGAGACTTGTGACGGTGTATGGACCGTGTGAAGTGACAATTAATAAGGTGATAATGTGTCCCTTAGTTTCCGAATCCATTTCGTATGCCAAGTAATCTACGAGGATCCATGACTCGTGCCGACTTCTAGACGCAGAAGAGGACGGGAAAAGGGGATGCCTTTATGAGGTTACCGATTAGTGATATTTTGAGTTAACGGACTCATGAACATGTTTCCATATAGTGTGAGATTGTGAACTCAAGGTCATTTCCCTTCCCCTTGACTTGAGTTAGGATTGGCTAGAACCTTTTAAAGCCGAGAGAATCCATAAGATAAGGAACTCACTGAGATTAATATCTCACCCCACTATTGTTTTTATTTTTTAAGCATTGTTTGCAGGTTTGATTTACAAGTGGAGCTATGCTTAGATGTTTCAAGAGAAGCTTAGCTTTAGTTTTTCCGCTGTGTATTATTGTATACAATTGAGGATATTGTATATTGATCTTAGTTTTTATTGTTTTGGCTAGTTTTCATATCTTGTACCATAAATTGTGTTTATGTATTTTAGAATGGTCAAGTATGTGAATTACGCCATTAGGAACTTATGGTGGTGTCAGTACCAAATAAAACGCTTGTATAGTATTATTCTAGGTATATATTATACAGGGCTTTACAGTTGGTATCATAGCAGGTCGTATCCTTGACCTAGCCTTGAAACATCATGATAAATCTATTCCTACCTCTTAAGTGTGTCTTGCCAGCATGACTCTTAATATCATACTATGTATTGTTGGGCCTGATCAACCTAATGGTATGTATGTGATAGGTAGAATCATGGTTGAGCGACCACGAGGACTCCGAAGTGTTTTTGGAACTTGTGTTGTGGCGGTAGGCTCATGCAAAGAGTTAGTAGTGAGGAGTTTTGGTCAGCTCAGTTGAGGTCTTAGTTGAAGTTGAGCTTTGGGTAGCATGGAATTGAAGAGTAGTGTGTTGTTTAAGCAATCCTTTAGAATGGATGGAGTCTGAAGGTTAAGGATGTCTATCGGATGATTGGTCAAGGTATTGAGGAATATGTAACGTCGCTAGTAGAGCTGGATTGGCCACTAGTATGGACAAGGATTTCAAGAAATCTCTTTCAGTGAAGAGGAAAAGGTGTTTTATGGAACATGTGAGGTAAAGTCCGGAAGTGATATCATTATTTGGTGCTTCAGTTTCTAAGGTCGTTATGGTATCTTGACTGGACGAGAGTACCTTAAGGAATGTATTCGAAACAATGTCTTCCAACTGGTTAAAAGTGGAGAGTTAAGGACGTTCGGCCTTTTATGGGAACCTAAAGTAGTAGAGAAGTGTGAGAAGGAACACAAGGATGTGTTTACATTCTTCAAGTGAAATAATTATGTGTCGGATAAAGAGTAGGAGATAATTTGTGTATATTCAGTTATGAAGGGAGATCAGGTTCAGGATAATACATTAGGGTTTCTGTTTTTGGTGAAAGACTAATTTGGAAATGTTAAATTACCCAAGGGACATTATAAGGTATTGTATCGGAGAAAGATTGAGCTTTATTTAGTAAAAGAAGGTGTAGTGATACGGACCGGAAGAAGTTTGTGTCATGAAATAGAGTAAGTATCTTGGATTTAAGGAGACTTTAGTGAGATGGTTTTATATTTTGACCTAGGAAGATTACCATGGAGAGCGAAGTAAACGCAGTATAGAAAACGGTATTAGCAGTTTGTTATGAGGAAGTGATAACAGAATGTATTTTGGAGGAGTGTGCAATAAAATTATTAAGTTGTTATTGAAGTTGAATCAAGGAATTGTAATCAAGGATGGTTCACCCATAAGAACCCTAGTGGTGTGATGGGGAAAGAGAGAAGTTACACCTTGGTATTAAGAAATGCATAGTGGTAGCACCGTGGTCACAAGTGTACGTGATTGATTTTTAGTCTTGAGACGAGTGTGAAGGGACGTACATTGTTGGGCAGTTGTCGCTCCCGGGATTTTCATCCAAGTACAAACGCGAAAGTGGCACCGAAACAGAGTCGCCAGCAATGTGTATTTATGCCAAGAGAGGGAAAGGAAACACTGTATAAACCTGAGAGGTAGGAAAAGCATGGTCTTACGACCAAGAGAAATGGGTTCGGGAGTCGGTTACGCGCGAGGAAGGTATTAGCACCCCCATGCGTCCATCGTACCCGATGGGATCCACGCTTGCTGCATCAATCAAAGGGTGTAAGAAAAGGAAACTGGAAAAGGGAACTGCTAGCTGGAGAACTGGAAAAGGAAAGGAGAAAGAAAGAGAAACAAATGTAGGGAAAATAAAAGAAGTGCTCGCATAGGCCTACCCCACTACCTACGTATCTCATCGGGAGCATGAGAATCAGAGCGACGTAGTTCCCCTCACCTAGGGAAAGTTGTTTGTGTTTCTTAGTGGAAACGTCAGAGTGCGCGTCCCAGCAGTTAGGTGTTGCAGCTCGTTGTAGGGAGACTTAGGCGTTACCTGTTTGCGGTAGAACGGACTTGACGAGTCCTTAAGGAAGGAGTGAAGAGATGAGAAAAGAATTATTTGTTTGTTTTTGTATTTTAAGAAGAAGTGTTTTGATTATTGGTGTTTAGTAACGCACACTGTATTTAAGTCCCTCATGTGAGATTGAATGCCTCGCACATCGTCCCCAGACGGTACGTATGCTAAACATTCTCCCAAAGAAATGAGAGAAGACCCCTCACCTCCTTGTTCCCACATGAAAGGCCTAAATACAATATTTGTTATGCCTTTATTAAGTATTTTTTACTTTTATTATGAGATGAGAGAGAAGAGACTCAAGAGAGAGGTAAAGGTGAAAACTAAGGGGAGACTAAGACACACCCTAGTGTTAGCATGCTCGGAGATCCTATGGTTAATGTGGTTTATCAAGCCTACTTCTAAAAGAAAGAAGAAGAAGAGCAAAAGAAGCAACTTACTTCCAAAATAGAAGTTAAGTTGATCTTAAAGAGGGATGAAGAAGAATTATTCAAGGAAAGCATGTAAATGCTTATCAAACACATATTGAATTATTTAAAAGAGATAAGAAAAGATGAGGGAGAGAAGTGTATGTGGAACTATGTCCCCACACTTACTTACCATGCACCTACATGAAAAGGTTAGTTCACAATATTTACAAGTATGAAATAAAGAAAAAAACAAGTGATGATCAAAACAATTAAGAACCAAAGAAATAGGATCCTAAGAGATACAAACTAATCAAGGTCAGAACCTAAACAATAAGAGTACTCTCTAATATTAAGACATCAAACACACATCAACTATGTACAAGTAAGGTCCTAAATATCAAAGAAGTGAACCATAGAAGAAATAGATGAAGAATGGATGGAAATGCAAAGTGATCATGCATTTATGCCTCATGAAAGGTCAAGGTCAGAATTAAATTCAATTCACAAAGGTCTTATAAAGCATATGAAACATCACACCAATGATGGATAAAAGAATTCAAGTAGAAGGGAGAAGAAGAAGTAGAAGTGAGAATAAGAGAAACATGTTCAATTAAACGTACAAAATGACATATTATAAATGCATAACATGAGAAATGGTTAATGAATTCCCATGGGTAGTAGCATATTATACATGAGATGCAAATGGCATGAAGGAAATGGTGCACAAAAATGCAAACATGAAACACCTATGGCATAAGAGGAAGTGAGAAATGCAACAAGTCAAAGTCCAAATTAGAATGCACAAGCTCATGTCAAATGTAAATGCAAACCAAAGTGACTTATAATGCAATAAAAGGTGACCTATAATATCATACAAATGACCTATAATATCACACAAGGCAATCATAGAATGGATGGCACAAATGCCTTATCACAACATGTTAGAAGAAAGTGCATCTAAGTAGCTTCAAAGGCAAGGCATTGAACAAATATTAAAGCACATGAGGAAATTGTAAAAACAAGTCCTAAACAACCTAAGTCAGAGACTAAACACATATGAAAAACTCAGACCAAAATTCAAGATAAAAGTGCCACAAAGACATGCACAAAGTCATATTGAAATGCCACAAAAAGAAGTGTAAAGATGATCATACAAACCTCCTATGAGACGACTTTAAAAATCAAGAAAAAATATTTTTGGACACTTCAGGATGTTATCTAACCAACGCAAAAGGAACGGATGAAAAACATTGTGTGAGATGGGAGAAAGAAAATGTGCAAGTTTGAGTATCACAAAGAAGATCAATCAAAAAAGAAATTGGAAGGAAATTACGAAAATATGATCTAAAATTATTAAAATCAGAATTAAAAATGATGAAAAATTTCCTAAATGTGTTAAGAACACGTGTGAATTATTTCATAATTTTCTAATGAATTTTAGTATTTTTATTAACATAAAATGGAAACTATATGGTAGAGAAATTAAAATGCAAGAGGAATGGAAAGGGGGTGCAACAATAGTAATTTTTTAGTTCACCAGACATGGGCCTTTTAAGAGGAGGTGCAAAAAACAATTAATGAAGTCCATGAAGCTTGAGAAATCATGCGTGAGAGAGTGCATACTCAATTCCATGTACATGCAATTCAAACCACACGATCTAACCAATATCTCCAGATCAACGGCTGATGATGCAAGCTCACCCAACCTAACATATACTCTTCCACAAGCGAACAAGCTGAAGTACATTACACTAACATCACATGAGGACTTAAGGAATCATTAATGTGGTGCTGATTTGTGATTGGCCAGTCGCAAAGCAACATGGATGGACCAATCACCATACGCCATGTGTTCTCTCTCTCTTTCTAATCATGCATTCATTATTACTCAATCATTATTCTAATCATTATCTAATTATTAAAGTGGAAGAACACCACCAATGATGCACCACCACGTCGCCATCTTCATCATTATGCCATGCAAAGTGAAAATAACTCACACAACAACACAAAACGCAGATTTTCTTTCAATTTTCTACCTCACATAACTCCCTCATTTCTTAATGAAAATTAACAAAATAAAATACCAAACTGAAGCCCAAACTTCATAGATCATGAATATGCTAATTAAATCACCAAAATATCATTCTAACATCAAGAAAAATGGCACGAAAGTGACGCATTCAAGCACAAATTTCACAAAATCACAAAATCACACAAACTTCAAATTAAACAAACAGTGGTGTGCCATCATTTCAGGACTTCCAGATGCAATGCATGAGTACTAATTTCACATTATAAATTTCTAAAATTATGATGAACTAAAGGAAAAGTTTCAAGATATCTAACCTTGTGAGATGCAATTTTTGTTTTAGAAATCCAAGAACTTCTTGCAAGATCTTCAAATCAACACTTTGAGCCAAATAAAGGCGAAAACCAGATCCAATACTTGCTTGGAGTAGAAATTGGAAGTGATGAGTGAAACTTGAGATTTTCCGATGGTGGATTCAAGCGAATCTAATGCATACAGTAGAAAGAGGAGGTTATGGAGATGATGCTGCTCCAAAAATCTTCGAAAACGATGGAGAAACGAGAGAAAAATCTGGATCCGAATTCTTGAGAGTGAAAGAGAAATTTGAGATTTCTTGAGAAATTGTGATGAAAAGTGTGAGAAATGTGTGAGATTAGAGAGAAAATTGAGAGAATGATTGAGAATGAGTTCTGAGAAATGTGGAAAAATGAGAGAGAGACTTGAAATTATGTGTAAATTTGTTTATATAGTTAGGGTTAAGTGTGATTAACCATGGTAAACTGAGTGGGTTAAGTGAGTTAGAGTTGGGTTAACTGAATGGACTCTAACTAACTGAGTCATGACAGTTAGAGGTGAGTTGGGAAGGTTTGCTATGGTGTGGGTGAGTTTATGAAGTGTATGGTGGGGTTTAAAATGGATGGTGGTGATGTAAGGAAATTTTTAGTATAATGAAATAGAAAGTGGACTGGTGTGTAATATGTATATGAGTATTTGGATTAGCAACAACAACAATGTTATTTTTCTGGTTTTATAGCAGCATAAAATCAATTAAAACAAGGAAGTTTGGTGATGAATTTCTCTCACTTTAATGAATGGAAATGTGTAATTTTTGTGGCAAATGAAAGAGTATATATAGGAGAATAATTTTGATGTTGAAATTGAATTGAATAGAGGCTTGTAGGGTGGTGTAAAATGACTCCAAACATCATGGTTCAGAACTGGTGCATGGGCTTGGCAGGTTGGTAGGTTGGCATGGCAGTCTGACTTGGAAAATTCAGCATGAACACGTCAACTTGGGACCATCATAACCCCATCATAACTTGCTCAAATGGAATAATGTCCAACATCAAAGTTGAAGGGGACATTGAGATGAACAATTTTGATGTTCAACATTTTTTAGTTTGGTGCTTCCATCATTGAGAAAAGTGGCTGGATATTTGGCACACCAAGTGTTCGACAAAATTATGGCGCATGGGCCTGCACTTGCCTTGCCATGACTTGGTTTTTTACCTTGTTTTGTCAAACTTTAATGGATCATAACTCCCTCAATTTTGGTCCAATGGAAGAGTTCTTTATATGGATTTGAAGCTTGAAACAAGATATTTTGTTGGGGCTGGGTGGATTTTTGATTTGATGCTTTAAAATTGAGAAAGCCTGACTCAAAGAGAGGTGCTAAAATGGCCAAAACTTACTATTTTTGGAAACTCCAAAATTTCTATTTTTGGCAGTGTTGTAATTTCTTGATTTTTCATTATTCCTCCATCATTTCTTGATCAAATTTTGTCCATTGAACATATATAACATGAATTTCATGAATTTGACCCAAAAAGTCAGGAGTTGACTTTTTTCACTGCACAGTTGACTTTTTCCCCGATTTCTTGATTATCAAGCAACTGATCAATTGAGACCCTTCTGAAACCAATTGATGAGAAATTTCCCACCCATATACACTTAAGAACATGAGGAATACCATGAGATCAAGTTTTGTCCAAAAAATCAGAGATAAACTGATTTTAAGTCAAACCCTAATTTCGGCACCCTCTGTTTAGGAGGAAATATCACATCCTCCAAATCCAAATTCCTCTGAATATGATGTGTATCCTCTCAAACAAAGATGAGACATGCCATTTGGAGATGACAAAAACTCAAAGAGCTCACCCATTCGGGGGGTCAGATCCTAATTTTTTACTGCCTTGTGTAGGAGATCATGCACTGCCCAATCTTCTTGATGAATTCTACTCTTCCCATGCCTTGTGGGATCAAAGTGAGATGATATATGGCTTAAGGAACCCTTGAGACTTGTGAGAAACATTTGGCTCTTATTCTTTAGCTTTGGATGATCAACACCTCTGAAGAACCACTGATCACATGCCCTTATGCAAGATGCAATGCAATGCTTGATGTTTTGTTTTTCTATGCTTGAATGCAATGCAATGAAATGAAAGCTCATGCTAAATGATATGAAGAAATGAGAGGGCAAATTTTGGGGTATTACAGCAGTGAGTATTGTATTCTAAGAAGTATGATTGTGGTAAACAACGAGAAGAAAATCAAGACTTATTACGGACTAGTGTAAATCATGGAACGATTTATACCGGAAAGGTTTTGTTAGTAGTTGATGAGAATTGCCAATTGTGAATCTTTCATTAAGTGAATTTGGTGTAAGTGTGGTGTGCAATGGATAGTGAAGAGTAAGAAAACCTTGTCAATGTGTACGTAGAGATGGAAAGGATCTTCAAGAGGATGCATTGCCTCGATTTTCAAGCATAGAGGCACTTCTGTAATTTTTAATGATCTGAGTATTCAGAATCTACCTTCTGTTGGACCAAGAACGTAGTTATTTTAGTTCTCACCAAGGAGTTCAAGTGAGGGAACAAGGTTGTATGCTTGATATGACATGTCTGTCGTTTTGTGGTACCGTATAATGGTTGTGTGTTGGGTTTTGCTTGTGGACGAATCAAGTATGAGGTTTGGCTAAAACCTTAGAATGTGGTAATTATTAGCTTCCTGCTAGTGTAGTTGTATTAGCAAAGAACGAACTATCCCGTTGAAGAGTTGTCGTATGACTGCGTCGGAATTTGGAATTCTGCCTTGTCACTTGGTTTGAGTGTGTAATCTGCACGTTTTAACTTTGTTCTGTATTACCTTGAGTTTATCATTGTTGGTGAATGTTATACAAGTTAAGAGGCCGCGAGTTGAGAATGATATTATGGGTTAAAGCAAGCCGGATTGATGGTTTTGAGTCGGGATGGCATTTGAATTGAAAGAAATTGGTTTTTCAGCTTCTGCAACAGTGTTAACCGCTTAACGCCATGTGGTTAACCGATTAACACGTGCAAAGATGGTATTTTTGCACTGAATTTTGAGGATTTAACCGATTAACCTCAGACGGTTAATGGATTAACATGTGTGTAAATTATGAAATCCCTTAGGAATCACATCTGCATTTTGTTACCTTATGTTGCTTCGATTGGAGAGTATTGTGAGAATGGAAAATGGGATTGCAAGTAAGTGAAAAACGAATTTGTGTTTTGAAATCGGAACTTCTGAAGGGTGTTGCATAGCTGACCATCTGTTTAGTCAGCAAAGGAGTTGGACTTTTGGGGAAGTAATCTTGTGAATTGTGTTGATTGTGAGAAAGTCTTAGGCACATTGCTATTATTATTGTTGAGGGCCTTAAGGACGAAGTTAGAGAATACTCACGAAATATTGATCTTGTAAAGATCGTTTCGGTATTTTAATTATGGTGTTAGTAAGGTATGAGTGGTTGGTCAAAATTAGTAATTGTTATCTTTCGTGAGTTCTTGGTATCAGATTTAGACTCCATGAGAGTGATACCAGATGTGTACAGTTGTATCTTAACCAGAAGAAGGAATTTGAAGGTTATCCTTCCAAGTGAGAATACGAATTGGGTGTTCCGAAGTTAAGCATGTAACTTGGATCGTATATGGGGCAGAACGTTTGAGAGAGGTGGATTCAATTGAGAAGCATGGTATGGACTTCGAAGGTGTAATAATATCAAATTGATGAAAATTAAAATTAATACCTTAACGTTTGTCTATATGCTTTCATTCACCTCCGTTGGTGCAATTTTTTCAATCATCAAGTATCATTTAAATGGCGTTAAACTCGATTGATAATTTGACACCCGACTTGTGGATTTTTGCTAATTTAGCCATCATTGTGGCACCTTTTTGTTTTTTTTTCCTTTTTCCCTTCTAGAGATTGAGAAGTGTTTCATTTTATTGGCAATTTTGTCGCTACTATATGAAGAAGAGGCCATCTATCAAAGACATAAAACATTTAACATCAAGACACAAACACAAACATCAATCACAATGGCATAAACAACATAAACAACAACACCAGCATCAATGTCTTTATTTATGATCACATATCATCATAGAACAACATAGAAAGCCAACTCAAAAAATCTATGTTGAATTTCATAAGGTAAAACACACAAGAATGTCATAAAATCTCAAATGACACCAATGTTTAGGTACACGTTTTGCGCTTCTACTCTACTATTTTTTCATTACACCAGTTGCATAAAATTGAACTTATACAAACCAATATAGTTGTAGCAATACAGGAGCAAATAATCAATGAGGTCTTTGGGAGGCTACAGAGGAGATCACAACTTATGGTAGAATCTAAAAATCTCAAACTCTAACATAAAATAAGATCTATAACTCATAAACAACAACATCAACAACTACATAAACATCATCATCAAAACACAAGAAGAACCTATCGCATCTAGAAAAATACAACCTCACGAGCGTTCACACGCTCGCAGAATGATTGAACAGAGTTGCCACCAAACTTTATATATTCCAAATAAGGAAAGGGAAAATATCGATAAAACCCTTAAAGAAGGAGAAAACGGTTGTTGCAACCAAAATCGGATTCGGGAGTCGATTACGCAAGGGGAAAGTATTAACACCCTTAACGTTCGTTGTGCTTAATGGAAACCTTTTAGTTAAATTTACGATTGAATGTTAGCGTATTTTAATTGTTTTCTTGACGAGATTGCGGGTCTAGCTCCTACGTATCCTCGGGTACAATGAGGAATTCAAAGCTACGTAATTCTGCATAGAAAAATATGTATTGGTTGGTTTGTTTTATTGAACGATCATTTAGACCACGCTCTAGCGGTTAAATAATACCTTGTATGCTCGCGGGGGAGGCTTAAGTGTTTATTTATATTACGGTAGAACAGACTAAACAATGTTCTTTTTGAAAATGATTTTGATTGCATGGGGGCGAGAAAATAGGTTTGATGTGTTAGAACTTTTTTGAGAGGATGACGATTGCTCGAATGGTTGAGTTACGAAACTCGTATCCAAGCAATCAAGGAAAAGAATAGTAGGCACTAGAATATTTCCTGTTTCATCCTTAATTGCAAAGGGTTAAATATTGTTAATGCATTTTGAATGGACTATGAATACTCAAATGGTCGAGTAAGGAAACTCGTATCCAAGAATTCAAAAAACTAATAGTAGGAACTAGACTATTTTCTTTTTTCGTCCAAGTTCTTATGAAAATAGGTTTGTTTAGGTTTTATTGTGAAAGTGGTTTGAGATAAATCGCATTATAAGTTTTTAATGGATAGCAATTGTTTGAATGGTCAAATTAGACAACTCATATCCAAACAATCGGGGAAAAGAATAGTAGGCACGGGACCATTTCCTTTTTCACCCATTGTGAAATGATGTTTAAGAATGATTAAGTGTTTTAATTTGAATTGGAGAAATACGTTCGATGTTGATCGAGGTTTTATTTGCATTGCGAGATAAAACGATGAAAATGATTTGAAACGAATCGGGCTGATGGTTTTTAAATGGATGACGATTGGTCAAATGGTCGAATTAGGCAATTCGTATCCAAACAATCGAGGAAAAGAATAGTAGGCACTGTAACATTTCCTTTATCTTCCTTCATGAAAAGATGTTTGATAATAGTTAGGTATTTTGAATTTGATTGGGAAAATGCGCTCGATATTGATCGGTGTTTTAATTTTCATTGAATCAAGATTAATTGAAGCGAAATGAGTTTTGAAAATCCACTTTGCGTTTAACCAAGGGTTTTTGTAATGCCCTGTATAATATATACCTAGAATAATACAATACAAGCATTTTATTTGGTACTGACACCATCATAAGTGCCTAATGGCGTAATTCACATACTTGACCATTCTAAAAACATAATACAATCTATGGTACAAGATATGGAAACTAGCCAAAAATAAAAAAATAACTAAGATCAATATACAATATCCTCAATTGTATACAACAAATACACAGCGGAATAAGCTCAACTAAGCTTCTCTGGAAACATCCAAGCCTCCACTTGTAAAATAAACCTGCAAATACCTCCTGAAAATAATCAATAATAGTGGGGTGAGATACATCAAATCTCAGTGAGTTCCCTATCTTATAGATTCTCTCGGCTTTACAAGGTTCTATCAATCCTAACTCAAGTCAAAGGGAAGGGAAATGACCTTGAGTTCTCAATCTCACAATCTCACACTATATGGAAACATGTCATGAGTCTGTTAACTCATAAATCCCACGAATGGAATATGTCCTGAGCCTGTTAACTCAAGAATCTCACTAATCGATAATCGTACCAAGCCATCCCCTTTTCCTGTCCGCTTCTACGTCTAGAAGTCGACCCGAGTCATGGATCCTTGTAGTTACTTGACATACAAAATGGATTCGGGATCATCGGCCTGTTAACCGTGATCCGTCACTTCTCATGGCCTGTTAACCATCGCAAGTCTCTTTACCATATAGGCTTCATTCATACTACATGCGGGAATCAAACCTGCCAAGTAATTGTGCATACGTTTCAGAGGAGGAGCTCGAGACTCATGAAACTACACCTCAAGATAAATGGTTACGATTACGTGATCATATACACAACGTGATTGTATTCGACAATCACAAGGCCACATTCGCCTTAAGACCTCTTTTGTCTTTTCACAAAACCACAATGGTTAAAACACATGTTCCATACTAGTGTCTCACTCTTTTCTATATCATTCAGTATTGGACACATGTCTCGGCCTCTTCTGCACGAGCATTGTCATTAAGTTATTCATCAATTTCCTAGCCATTACTAGGTTCCACTATCATTAAACTATGCCATTTATTTTGGGGTAAAGTTTCCTCACTCTTCCTAATTCATATTTTAAGCATGCATATTCTCTTGATAATGTTTAACAACGATATTAGGCAAAGCATATCACAATCGCACATTTGAATTACATATCATAATTTCATCACAAGTTATACAAAACATATTACAATTGCATAATGGAATCACATATAATGATTCTTCACATAAAACATCACTTTCGGGTTCCCTCCGATTTATTTAATTGGGTACGGAAATCAATACTTTTCACTTCTATCCCGTAGGATATTTCCACAGCTTCACATCGGCTATAATTATGCCTCGATCGGATTTACGATCCAAAAGATATGGATTTCAACATCTCACATAACATTGTTATCATTCAAATGCCACTAATTAATTAATCCCACCTCATACTCAATATTTTCAACGGTACCAAGAACGTCTCGATTTGAGTTACGGTAGAGGATCGTCGTGGCTTTCTAACGGTACCAAGAACGTCTCGATCCGAGTTACGGATCAAAAGTTATGAATTTTTTAAGAAAAGAAAATTATTGAGAAACAGCCAGATTCGCCTGGCGAGCAAGGATTTCGCCTGGCGAATCCCTCTTCGCCAGCACTTCGCCCGGCGAAGCAGCGGCGAAACCAAATTCTTGAAAATCCACAAGTTCCTGTAGCCAACACATTTTCTGTCTCACGATTTTCGCCTGGCGACTTAGGATTTCGCCTGGCGAATCTCCCTTCGCCAGTACTTCGCCTGGCGAACCAGTGTGCTCCACATGGTTCCCAACCTCAAAAATCCAACTTTCTAACCCAAAACATCTTCAACCAACCAATACAAGTATCTACAATTGATCATATACATATTACGACTACACTACGCAATTTATGTCAAATTTCATCCGTTATATTTCATTGATTCACCAGTTTTATCATTTTCTCTCAATTTATAACCTAAGTTCCAAACATCCAATTCTAGAACTTAAAGTGTCTAACTAGAACCCACCTGATAATCGAAGAGGAGTTTGAAGAAAATGGTGATGATCTATGAACTTCTCTTCTTCATCCAAGTTTTTTCCCTCTTATTCTCTTCCTTTCCCTTCTTTCTCTTTTTTTCTTCTTCTTTACTAACTTTTCTTTTTCTTTTCTAACATATATATATATAATACTATTATTATATAATATAATCCAACAGGGTAAAATATCTCCAATTGATATTTTTCCGTCTCAACCAATTGATCAGTTATTAAAGTTACCTTAATATACTTAAAGTACTTAGAGGATTCCATTAATCCA
This sequence comes from Lathyrus tuberosus, assembly GCA_022829125.1. NCBI lineage: Eukaryota > Viridiplantae > Streptophyta > Magnoliopsida > Fabales > Fabaceae > Lathyrus > Lathyrus tuberosus. Next base: position 10,518,348 of record JALAZF010000034.1, read on the forward strand.
ATTTACCAAAGATAGAGTACATAGATACTCATCTGATCTCCAATTGAGCATTTAAATAATATGGGGTATTACAGTTTTTAACTTATACAATACATTTATTTATCATTATTAATTATTTATTTAATTTAATTATATAATTAAAAAATAAACAAGTAATAATAATGAAATAAATTTAAGGGTTAATACCCATTTTGCCCCTTGCCATATAGGCGCTTTTTGAAAAACCCCCCTGCGAAAAAAAAAGTTGCAAAAATTTCCCTAACATTTGAAGATTCTCTCAATTTTGACCTTCATCACATTCAGTCACCAAAAACCTACCATTTTGACCCCTGCCATTTTGGAAGCATTTTTATTTTGACCCCTGCCATTTTGGCAGCGTTTTCATTTTGACCCCTGCCATTTTGGCAGCATTTTTATTTTGACCCCTGCCATTTTGGCATTTTTAGTGACTGAATGTGATGAAGGTTAAAATTGAGAGAATCTTCAAATGTTAGGGAAATTTTTGCAACTTTTTTTTTCGCAGGGGGGTTTTTCAAAAACCGCCTATATGGCAGGGGGGAAAATAGGTATTAACCCTAAATTTAATTTTAAATGGGAGTGCAAGAATGATATATGGGATTGCATGATCATGAGAGATATATAATGAAGAAAATAGAAATTAAACAAGAGGGGTAATATTTAATTAACAAGATTAATTAATTATAATTTGATTAAATCTATTAATTAAGTTAATAAAAATGAATTACCATAAATATTTGATTAAAAGAATTAATTCCATCCATAGTTAAGTTAATTAAATATAATTAATAAAATTAATTTTTTAAAATAAAACTTATTTAATTAATTTAAGGGAAAAAAGAATGCACAAAGATGGGGGTGTTGAACTAAAAAACAAAGGTATGTTGGATCAAGGAATATACCCAAAGCATTCGCCCAAATAATAAACATTGAGTTAGGGGGTAGGCTGACAAAATGTGATGGTTGCATTGGTTGGGCCCAAGCCTGGCACATGTGGATCATTAGTCGAGCTAGGGGTGGATAGGAAAAAGAGAATTTTTTTTCCATCCTATAGACTTCTTTCACACCATGTGAATTTGCACATATGCCCCTTGATTCTCCGGACGCACCAAAACTCAAGTGAACATTAACATAATCAGGCGATATATCTCCGAAACCTTTTGGAAGTTAACACCACGCCAGACTATTCTCCTCCCACACTTTTCATTTTCATTCGAACAAACTCTTCCACTCTCTCATTCTCAATATTTTCCATTTTTCACCAACTCAGATTTCATCAATAGCAGGCTCAAGGAAACATCAAGCATAATCTATTTCAACTTTCAACATCTTCCAAATCATAAATTTTGGTAAGTTTTTCGAGTTTTTGGTAAATATTCGAATTTTGTTGTAAACGAGTTAGAATCAATAGTTAGGTGTAGAAATGTTTAGAAATCACATGAAACATAGTTTAGAATAATTGTCTGCATTATTTGTTGATGAGTTGAGATTTCACCGTTTATTTGACTTGATTAGTGCATGTTTTAGAGTTGTTTTTATTTGCATTTGTACTGTTATGTTGGTACTTTCTATGTTTTTGGGTATTTAGTCATTCGGGAGCCTTGAGCGAAGGAACAAAGCAAAAACGGACGAAATACAGAAGGAATGAGGTTGGTTCATCCTGATGGCGACCACTATGGCATTCACCATGAGGTGGCCATGAGTGGTCCACGCACTAACAGTCAAAAGACCAAGTCAAGCCAATTCTGCAAGCATGCGCTCGCCATGAGGGTGTGGTGGTCGCCACATGCTATAGACGTCAAACTGTCACAAAAAGGGTTTCCCTTGGTCTCCAAGTCTCGTTTTCCTCTCCTAAAGATTCACCCACGAATTCTACAGTTGTATCATGAGTTTAGGGTTCCTAGTTGCATATAAATAGGATTCTTAGTTAACTTGTGAGGGTATCCAAGCTTAGTGTAACAATCGAGCCATATACTATCTTTTTTGTAAGCTTCAACTCTTCACACCGAAGGGTCGTAGCATTGTCGATTGAGTTTGTATCAAGCTTGGAGCAACCCCTGTACAAGTTTTATTTCTCGTCGTTACTTTATTCCTTTGAAGATTATCAGCTTTTATTTCAAGTTTGCTTCTGTACTAGACCAAAGTCTTTTCGGAGCAGGTTTTTATTTAATTGCTTTATTTACTTTCGTCACCTATATTTAATTTCCCGTTCATCTTATACTTTCGTTTAAACCGCACCTTTTTAATAATGTTCTCCATGTTTTATCCCGTTATCAAATTAATCGTATTTATTTACGTTATCCTGTCAAGCTAATTTTATTGGTGTTGAGATGTGAGGACTTAAATGTATCTTTATCGTTCTTATAGAATTACCTTTGGGGATGTTTTGGTTTTTAAACAATTTTACTGAGTCTTATTTTAATCTTCCCCTACGAAAGTGGGACAGTGAAAACACCAGGTAAGATCGAAAGCTGTCTGGTACAAATGATTTAAATTGTTAAGTTCTTAGTTAATAAATTCCGCGAAAGCCTTTTATTAATTAACCAGGGAAGTCCAAGGTTTCTAGCAAGTTGGTTTTAAAACTACTTATGATTGTGCGCGTTTATAGGTTTAGGATCCGTACTTAAGAGAAAGCTTAAAAACCCTTTTTAAATTAAACTTTCTAATCAAAAATCACTTTTCTATATAGTAAAGAGTTTAATTTCTTAAAAATAGGCTTACTACTTTAACGCATTAAGCCCCTATCATGAGTGACGATGGAAGGTATAAATTAGAGAGTAAGTTTGGTTATGTCTGCGTGAAAGCAACGGTTCCCATTAAATTGATCCTTTTTGAAATAGAGAATATTTCCCCATTGTAAATCCCTTTTTAGAAACAATAAGAGTACGGTTAATTAATCGATCCCCACATCTCTGCATTGTTTGTCCAATTTTACTTAGTTCTTACTTTAACGTAATTTTTATCACCGCATTCTACTTTTTTATTGCTCGCCTTAAATAAACACCGTAGCAATCAGTAACGATAGACTTTTAACTATTGGTCTCTCTGGGATCGATATCTTTTAAAACTACACGATAGGTTGTGCACTTGCAGTTAGATTGTATACACCCGAACATGTTTTTGGCGCCGTTGTCGGGGACCAATTACGTCAAAATATCGTAAACTAGTTGTCACTTTGTTTAGACTAAGGCATTTTAGATGGATCACCCAAATTCTTTTTCCAACCACCAATTTAAACATTTCAAGGGCCCGCAATATTCCTATAAATCAAACCTTGAAATATTGGTAGAAAACTTTGTTAGTTCACGAGCTCTCTCTAGGTTAGAATCCAAGGTGTGAAGGTTTGTAGCAACTCAAACTGCCTATAATAGGGAATTTAGAAACCATGCTCTTCTTGCTAATGAAACCCTTAAGCGACTAAAAAATTCTATCCAATCATTAGTACTTAGTAATAAGGAATTAGGGACAAAAATAGCAACGCTTACACAAATACCTATTGGCACAGCAACCTATGAGGCTGATCCTGTAGGAAAACCCAAGGTAATAAATAAATTAAACAAGGAAAGTTATAGTGAAGAAAATATTAGAAACTCTTTTCCAATAAATTCTTTAAAGCCTAGGTCAAAAAGGAATGTCGCTACAACTAGGAATCATAAAACTAGAAAAGAAATTAACACTAAACTAAGGATTCCAACACCAAAGAATGAGCTAGATCTAATCCCGCCCTACTTAAGACATGAAACGCTCTATAATGGAAAGAAAAGAAAGGTAGAAGGATATGAGAGATGGCTCGATAAATGGCCTTGGAAACAACCCATTGATTGGGCCTTCCCTCCGTAATTTTGTTTTAATAAGTCAAGCTACCGAAACTAAACGAAGTGTTGCATGGGAGGCAACCCATTATTCTGTCTTTTTGATTATTTTTCCTTAAAAGGTGAATTATCTTTTCTAACAAGGTGAATTATCTCTTATTTGTTTTCGAATATTTCAGGGCTCAGCATTCTACATAGCTTATTCTAACCAATTTTCAGAATACAGAATGTTGATGACATGGAAATCAGGTTCAGAGATGATGACCAGAGAAGACGATATGCAGTCCTATCTGAAAGACACATGCTTCCCATCAGATATCCTGACACAACCTGCATGACAGCCCTAATAATTGAAAGAAGTATTAGCTATATGGTTAGCCAAGTTGACTGGGAGGAATTTTCAAAGTTTAAGCATGAGACCTATAGAAAACTCACCCTTGAGTTCCTCAATTCACTCATTTACGATCTCTATCAAGGACGTGGACCCCATTGTGGCCGCATATCCTTTAGGTTGTTTGGGCAAGAATATAATTTAACTCACAGAGGATTCGGAAACCTTTTAGGATTCCAAACTGGTCTGAATGCCCATCCAGAAATTCCACTTTGTTTTTACCAAAATGATACTTTAGAAAAAATTTGGAAGGAAATCACCCATAATGCATACCCCAACTCAGCCACCCAATTTTCAAACCGAATCCATAACCCAACACTTAGGTACTTCCAAATGATCTTAGCTCAGACGTTCTTTGGTAGGAGTGAAACCTGTGAGCCAGTAAGTGCGGAGGAGCTATTCATTCTTTACTGCATCACTGAAGATGATTTCGTTGCATCTGGTACCCTCCTTATTCAAAACCTAGCAGGTATAGCCCGATCTTTGGTAGGACATATTCATGTAGGGGGATAGTCACCCGTATATCCTATGCACTTCAGTTACAAAACAAGCTTTCCCACCTAATCCCTTACTGTGGTTATAAACTTCTGGACATGGACCAATACCTTGAAAAGGGTATGATACGTAAAACATACTTTAAGATTAATGAATACAAACTTCTCATTGATATTGAAGTCATCCACCATTTCTACCCGCCTACCCCAGAAAGAACAAACATCCAAAACATGGAGAATTGGACTTATGCTTTAGAGGCACAAGATGAGACACCCTTCAGACCTGCTACACCGGAGTATCACCAATTACCTGCACCTTCTTCAGATAGGATTACTGCAATTTCTTCTTCTGATCCCAGCAGGAAATGAGGCAAAGATGACGAGCTTACTTTATTGCCCCAAGAGATTATTACACTCTGAAGAGAAATCAACAATCTGAGGCAGAAGGCAGAGATAGATAGTGTTATTTATACTAAGGCAGCGGACTATCTCTCCCAAGAGATTATCGACCTTCGACGTCAGCTCTCAGAGGCTCATGCATCCTGTCCGTGACATATGCCGAATCCTACTTATCATTCCACCTAGTCTTCTATTATATTTATTTCACCATTATTGTTTTCTTTTTTTTTTTCGCCAGATTTATTTTTCCGCTAAAACTCTTATTACATTATCGAAATTTTTGAGATTTATATTCAGTAATATTTTTTTCCTACTTTTTATTTTCAATATTTATTAGCCAACCGTAACCCAATTATTTTCAAAAATGATGTCTAGGCAAAGTAAAAGGGGAGTATACACTCCAAATTTCCTAAACCAGACCCAATAATCCACCTTAGGCCCAGACCTAGGACGTGTGAAGCGTGGCGGTCACCACACACCCCATGGCGGTAACATGGTATCAGGAAAAAGAAAAAAATATAGCAGTTACGGGACATAACCTTTGTCCCTTATTTTTCTCCAACCTTCTTCTCCCAAAACCCATTTTCTTCCTCCATTAACACCCACCATTACTCCACCCACTCACATAACTTCCCATAATTCTCAAAACCCCTTAACCTTCCATCATTCCCTCAATTTTCCACCCATTTAAATCACTCTATTTCATCCATAAATCCATAAACCCTTTCATTTTGAGGAAAAACCCAAAATTCACCAAAATCTTCATATTCACAACAATGGCGAAAGGAATGGAAATAATCTTCCGAGAAGGAGCTGCTAGAGAACGACAAAGAGCAAAACTTGAATCGCTTCTGAACCGGGAGAAACGTCCTACAAGGTATTTCAATGTCTCTTGTCTTCACACTTTAGGTATTTACAGCCATGCTTACTTTATGATTAACAACTTAGGATTACGGAGTTTGTTTGAGCGAAAAGATTCTACTTATGAGTTGTTAACCCGTGAATTTTTGAGTTCTTTGATTTACAAAGTTATACCCAACTCTGCTAGTACGATAGGCACCATTCAGTTTCACATGTTTAACACTGAGCCCATATTCACTATTGATGGAATTGCTGATATGTTGGACCTTCCCCACGGGAAGGGTGTAACACTCTGATTTATTTTTATTATTTTTCGTAATTAGAATTATATGATGTTGTGTATATATGTGTGGCTATGCGTGTTTTAGTTGTGTTTGGGTTGCCCTTAGTATGAGGTAGTGACCTTAGAATTATAGAGATTAAGGTGTTTGTGGGTGGGGGTGTGTGACCAATTATGTAGGACTTGGTGGTGTGGGGAGAATGATTAATTAATATTATTCATTTCAATTATTAAGAGATGTTGTTATTATTATTTAATTAGTAAAATAATAATAATAATAAAATTGAGATAATAGTAATAATATTATGAAATTAAAAAGAATATTAGAAAATAGAAAATGGGGTTAGGAGAGGAAAAACTATTCAGTAAGTGAAAAGCAGAAAAAGGAGAGGTTAGAGCTAAGGCAAGGAAAAAGAGACTCCATTGTTGAGGCTAAGTTTTTCAAGAACTCTAAGGTAAGGGTGGGGTTCTTTAATCTCTTAAAGGTTGTATAATGTTTGTATGAGGGTAGATAAACCATTAGGATCATCTCTATGTGTTGTTTGTGTTAATTTGGGATTGGGGTTTTTGCATGTCTGAGGTTTTGATAAGAGGAAAAATGCATAAATTAACCGGTTGAATTGTGGTTTATGTGTTCCTAATCGATTGTATGATAATATGTGATTATATGTGCATTTATGGGGATGCTTGTGGGTGGAATCGGAGAAGGGTTGGGGTTGAATCGTGCTGAAATCGCAATTGTAAAATTGCAAAATCACGTACTTCTCCGTGCGAATAATAATTCGCTGGGCGAATGTTCGCCCTAGATTCGCTAAGTGAATGAGGTAGCGAGCGAAGGTAAAGAAGAGAAATTCTAGAATGAGAGGTGGAGAAGTTCGCCCCAGATTCGCTGGGCGAACTCCTGGCGAACTCCAGTGCGCTGGGCGAATGAGAAGCGAATGGGGAGGAGAAAAGTGAGTCTCGGGTTTTTGTATGGGAGGGGTTGTTCGCTGGAGACTTCGCTAGGCGAACTCCTAGTGAATGATTGTTCGCTGGGCGAACTTGCAGTGAGCATGAGAGTGTTGTTTTGCTATTGTACGGACATAATTTCTTAAACTTTAAAAATTCATAACTTTTAATCTGTATATCTGTTTTAGTCACCGTTCGAATCATTGTGAAGATGGTTTCATTTCTTAAAATTAATTTCAATACCAGAATTCCAAATATTGACGTATTAATTGGGTTTCCATGTATGTTGTTACGTGTTGCACGTTGAAATGCTGAATTCGGTTCTGTGAATGCCAGTTGTAGTGTAGATTGCGATTGTTGCATGTTTTGGCAGGTATATGATGCATGTTAGATAGTTGTGGTGTGATGTATCTGCATATTGTTAGTCATATGCATTTAGTTATCGTTGTATGTTGTCGTTGTATGCATGTCGTGTTGCATATGTTGTGTGATAAGTCGTGTGTTGGGTGTGAGCGTCTTATCCGGATTCTTTGAAATATAATCGTGTTGTTGTTGTTGAGGTGATCGTGTGCCCATATGGGGTGTGAGCGATCACGGATGTCATGTGCCCATGTGGGGTGTGAGCGACTTATATGGAAATTTCGACGGGAATTATGATCATGAAAAAGGGATCGAATTGGTACCACATGCATTGAGTCGAGTTATAGTCTCATTGCATTGCATTATGTTGTGTTGTATTTGAGAATCGTGTGATTATTTGTTGAGTGTGGGAATTGTAATTTCGTGATGTTGTGAGGATAGGGTGAGCTGTATATGGATTATGTGCTTTTATACTTATCTTATACATTTCTTTTATTGATTTGAGAATCTCACCCCTTCTGTTTGAATGTTACCTCTACTTGGGTAACGTGCTGATAATCAAGATTGGTGCGGAGTTGAAGTTAGTGAAGATGAAGTCTTTTATTTTATTTCGTTGATTCGGCGTGCTATGATGTGTAACACTGGGGATTTGGAACGTTTACTGTTATTTCTTTTATTGACTGTTGTGGCTTTTATTTAATTGATGATGGTATTAAACATGTTTATGTTTTAGTTGAATTTCCACTGCTATATGAGAAGATCAATTAAGCATGGTTTTATTGATGATATTTATGTGTTACATGTCGTATGCATAAGCAGGTGTATGTTAAAAGTAGCATCCTAAACATTGTTTGTTTTATTTTACATTGATATTTTATAATTAATTGTCGCGGGGGTTTAAGGTGTTACATAGTGGTATCAGAGCAGGTTGGTCTGTCCGGCCAAGTTTTCAAATCATTGTCGCGTGACAGTTGATTACTGTCGATGTCGGTTCTTTAACCATTGTGTTCTGTTGTTGGTGTGTAACAGATTTAGAATGACTGGAAGGAACGATGCTGCTATTGCTGCTGCTTTGCAGGCTATTGCTCAGGCGGTACATAACCTGCCTCGTGCTGGTGAGAATGACGGATTTCGGAAGAATAGGCCGCCTACCTTTAAGGGAAGATATGATCTCGATGGGGCGCAGGCTTGGCTCAAGGAGATCGAGAGAATGTTTTGGGTTATGGAATGTCCTGAAGCACAGAAGGTGTGGTTAGGTACTCACATACTGGCTGAGGAGGCTGATGATTAGTGGGTTAGCACTCGTCAACTGTTGGGAGCAACAGGGGAGGTAATCACTTAGGCTATGTTCAGTGGAGAGTTCTTGAGGAAATATTTTCCTGAAGATGTCTGAGGAAAGAAAGAGATTGAGTTCCTGGAATTGAAGCAGGGTAACATGACGGTTACGGAGTATGCTGCCAAATTCTCAGATTTGGCTAAGTTTTACCCTCATTACAGTGCGACAACTGTTGAGTTCTCAAAGTGTGTCAAGTTTGAGAATGGGTTGAGGCCTGAGATCAAACATGCGATTGGTAATCAATGAATCTGAAGGTTTCCAAATTTGGTGGATTATTGTAGGATCTTTGAGGAAGATAGCAAGGCTCGATCGACTCATTATAAAGGGAAGGCCGAGAGGAGGGGAAAATAACCGATGAACCGTGGGAAGCCTTATGCAGTTCCAGCTGAGAAAGGTAAACAGAAATACGCTGATGACAAGAAGCCGAGAGGGGGAGGTGCCCCTGCTCCTCTTAAGTGTTAAATTGTGTGGTGAGCTAGGTCATCGTGTCAGTGAGTGCACGAGTGATGTGAAGAAATGCTTAAAGTGCGGGCATGCAGGGCATCTGATTACTGGCTGTAAGGTTAAGGTGGTGACTTGTTACAACTATGGAGTAAAGGGCCATATTATTACTCGTTGCCAGAAGTCGAAGCAAGCTTCAACTGGAGAAAAGGTGTTCGCTTTGACAGGGACTCAGACTTCCAGTGAGGACAGACTCATCAGAGGTACATGCTATATTAATAATACGCCTTTGATTGCTATTATTGATACTAGTGCTACTCACTCTTTTATTGTTGTTGATGAGAAGGATAGGCCTTGTTGTTTCTCCTATGAAGGGAGATATGGTTGTCGAAATTGCTACAAAGGGATCGGTGACCACTTCCCTAGTTTGTTTGAATTGTTCACTATCAATCTTTAATAAGTGTAATACCCCAAATTTTGACCACTTAGATTTCCCATCATTGTGAAAATCATCATCACAATGTGGATGAACCATCATGCTTCATCAGTCTCCCCAAAGATGGGTGAGCATCCAATACAATCAAAATTAGGGTTTCAAGCCCTCTCTGAGTGCTTAGACAAAGGATCAATCATGAAATGACATGATATTAAACTTGTCTAATCTCTTAAACATCCACAATGGATCAAAAAGGACTCCCACTTCAAGGATTAAGCACAAGGCTGCTCCCTTCTAGGTGGATCAAGTCTCAAGATCGACAGTGTCACCAAATTAGGGTTTTGGTCGACCAGGGCCTCCAGATGGAAACTTTCATCTAGGCACAAGGCAATGATCCAAAACATAACCTAATATACTTCATGGAACCTCATGAACCCATGCATCAAGTCAATTTTGCCTCAGGGGATGCATTCATCAAAAATCAGGAATTAGGTTTCTTGACCTAATTCACCCCTAAGTTGAATTTTGGGACAAACCATGAGCCAAGACCTCAAGAGATGATTTGAGGGTCTCTAATATACCATATTGATCCATTTGGGACAATGGATTGATCCAAGAAGTTTGAGCAACAAGTCTCAATTTCATCTGCACCACAATTAGGGTTTTAAGGGAAAAGTCAGCTGTAACTTTGACTTTTGACCAGGACATGCTCCCAAACCCTAATACACGATTGAATATACCCTATGACACCCATGGAACATGTCCATCAAGTTTGATTTAGGTCAAGGACATGATTTCCTGAAGAATTGCACAGTTTGGAATTCATCTGATAAAAAGTCAACTGTGCACAAAAGTCAACTTTGACTTTTTGAGATTTTTCACCAAAATGGATTTTTAACCCTAAAATGATGTTAATGTATGATTTGAATCATCATTCATCAAGAAAAATCAAGAAAAGTGAGATAACTTGTAAAAGGGGTAACCATAAAACTTAGAAATTTTTCTAAGTTAAAAATAAAGTGGCAAAGGTACCAACTTTGGAGGACCATAACTCCTAAACCACAAGGCCATTTTTTCTCATCCAAAGATGGATTTGTAGCCCTCATTATCACCTACAAAAACTTCAACTACAAGTCATTCCAATTCATTAAGGATTTTGAGTTATGGAGTGATCAAAGTGGCTGAAAAGTGAAAATGTCACTTTTTCCAACACTTAGTGAAATTTTCACTAAGTCAGATTCTGTCTCACTTTTTGCCAAATGTAGGGGGATTTTTCACTTGGAATCAAAAGAGATCAAAACCAAACTTGTTCAAACAGTTGTTGTATCATGTAAGAGCTTTCCAAAATGGCCAAGAACATTGCCAAATTCAACCTACATCATGAGATACAACATTGTCAAGTTGCCTTGCTGAAATCTGTCAAAGCAAGGCAGAATTTGCATTTTGGCTCGATTTGCCAAAATTAGCCAATTTCAATTGCTCCAATCCACTTGGACACCTCAGAGGATTGAATCCAAAGGGGACAATCACTGAGCCAAGCCTCCAAGGTCCAAGGAACAAGGAATAGCATGTTGGACCTAGAGCTGCCAAAATAGGGACAAGACTTCAAATTTGGAATGAGGCATTCAATGGAACCATCAAGGTGGCATGGACTGAGCCATTCTCATCTGAAATCAGTCAAGACTTTTCCAAGACCAAGGGAACCAAAGCTCTGTGCCCTAACCTCTAGTCAATGGCTAGAGGAGACTTGAATTCTCATTGGACAACATTGGCCAAACCTACTTACCAGCTGCCATGCACTATTCCTTGCAAAACAAACTTGCTCTACTATAAATAGAGTTCAATTGTGGTCAGTTTGAGTACACCAAAGCCATCTAACAGATGCTTTCCTCAAAATCTCTTTCTCTTGGCAAAAATGCCTTTCTTAGCAAGGTAGCTATCGGGTTTTGAGTTTGAGAGCAATTCCAATCAAACCAATCACTCACACATCTCACATACATCACATATGAGCTGATCAAACACTCACATAACATCTGGGACATCAAAATCTCAAAATCACTTGCCATCCACACAAGTTTGAAGTGAAGTTGCAGCTGAGATGGCATAAACTGATCCAGTCCATTTCAATTCAATCCAAGTGTTCAAACACACTCCATATGGTGTAGGGAAGCTGTCCAGATCATCACAACTTGTCTGTAACACCTCCAACTCAAAATCACATCTGCTCTTGCTGTCACGACTTGGAGGTAAGCACATACTTGGTCATCTCTCAATCTATGCATATTTCCTCGCACAATAATTTGGCCATATGTTCATAATCATGCATGGAATGTTTTCCCTCAATTAATTGCATTGTTTGAATCGTGTATCAAAAATCCTAGCCTTCATGCAGAAATTAGGGTTCTTGAGGTCTCTTCGTGATTTCTTGTTGTATGTTTAATTTAAATGAAATTAAAGTACATAGACATGATCGTGAGGTTGAGACGAGCATAATGATATGTGGATTACATGATATGATTACGTATTCATGGAGATTGGATAGAAAATGCAAATCTGAGAAACCAAGAACACGCGCGTGTTCTTCAGCTGTTCTTGGCGCCATTTTTGAATAATTCAAATATTTGAATTTTGTGATTTTGTTTAATTGATTCAAAAATTAATTTCTCTCTGAGTTTTAATGATTTTGAGTTGATTCTTTTTTTAATAATTCACAAAAATGTTAAAATATTTTATTTTCACAAAAAATCCCAAAAATATTATTTATTTCATATAATTGATATTTTTGTAAAGAATTAATATTTTGATTGTTTTTGGCATTTTAAATATTTTTTCTACATTGATTTTGCAACTTTTAATGCTTTCTAATTATTTTGTAGGTCAATACTTAATTTTTGAAGCATTAATCCAAGATCACAATTTGTTTTCCATGTGTTAAACAATTTTTGATCATTTTAATTGAATTTTTATTCAATTAAATACATTTTGAAAACAAATTAGGGTTTTGGATTAATTCAACCCTCATAAATCATTTTCAAACTTTTTGGGCCTCTTGAGAGAGTGTAAGACCCATCCCCCCTTGTACAAAACCTTTTTGGGCCTCACTCATTGTATAAGTCCCCCTGTACAAGTAAACGGCGCGATCGTCGCCCGTTTAAAAATAAAAATCATTTGGGCCTCTCCTTGAGCTATAAGACCCATTCAAAACACTTTGGGCCTCTATTAGAGTGTAAGAACCAATCCCCCTTTTAACCAAAACATTTTGGGCCTCACTTATTGTATAAGTCCCTCTGCGTTAAAAGAAAACCTCGGCGCGATCGCCATTTTAAACGAAAAATCATTTGGGCCTACCCTCGTGTTATAAGCCCCACTCTTTTCTTTAAACCTTTTTGGGCATCTTGAGAGAGTGTAAGACCCATCCCTTTGTACAGAAAACCTTTTTGGGCCCCAGTCACTTGTATAAGTCCCGCTGTACAAAGTCAAACAGTGCGCTCACTGATAAAACCCTGGGCCTCTCCTTGAGCTGTAAGCCCCAAATCTTTCTTTTTCAAAGCACTTTCTCCTTTGATTTTGAATATACTGTTGTTTTCAATCTTTCTTTGTTGAACAACTAACCAAACAGCATGGAAGCACTACAACCGAGTAAGTGGTTATCGCTTTCATTTACTGCTTTCATATTATAAACTGTATTGTGGAGCTGCTCACTGTAAGTCTCCTTTCATAAACTCATATCTACTGTGTAATAATAGTATAGATATTTCGAGTTTCCCCGGCAACTACGTCTAGAACTAGGTGCCACCGTTTCATTTATTCGTAGAAATAGACGCCTAGATCCCCAATAGGAGCACCAGATACAGTCTTCTCTTCGGTTGTCCTCCTTAGGAATCATCAAGAAGCTCTATTCCCCAAGATGAATGTATTCTCCGTGAATGGCATCTTTGAGTTTCTTCCAAATTCTTGAACTTTCCTGACTTGATCTATTCCTTGTGGATAGCTTTCCTTGAATGTCTCGGGGTTTGGGTACCCACTACGGTCATAATCTTGGACCTTAACTAAGGAACCCTCTTTAAAAGTTCAAAATCGCTGGATAGTAAACCTCGCACGTTTACCAGTGGTTTTTATCTTTAAAAGAGTTATCTCTCCTAATGGAAAGGAGATGATAGACCCACGGGCTTCTTAAAAGCATCGGCCTCCTCTTGGGCATTATTCAAGGACCCTACGGCTTCTTAGAAGTATTCACAGCCTCCTCTTAGGCTTCGTATAATGATCTCTTCCTTCGGGAATGATAGCCTCCTCTTGGGCTTCGTACAAGGACCCTTCGGCTTCTTAAAAGTTTCCAGCCTCCTCTTGGGCTTCGTACAAATTGTCCCGACGACCTCTTAGAGGTATAGGAATAGAACCTAGTCATCCTCATAAAACAGTCCTTTCATAGAGTCTACTACTATTTCTCAAAGCATAGTACAAAAGAAAAAAACTCTAGACTTGGACAGTCTAACTTCCTTGAGTCTCAAAGACATTCTCAAGTGACCCCTTCGTTAAATAGGAAGGAAACCCGCAGACTCGGACAGTCTCAATACCCTTTGGATTTCCCGTTTCCTCAAAGAGAAGGAAATATCCCTGATCCTCAAATCAAATCCCTGAGTACAGTGTTGCTCATATAAGAACTGATTTTCTCTTTTAAAATCAGTATATTGGATCTGTCACCCAACTGAAACAAACCTTTAGCCTCTATCTCGGGCTTCGTACGAGACACAAAGACTCCCTCGTAGAGTCAAACAAACTTTTAGCCTCTCTCTCGGGCTTTGTACGACACACATAAGAGACTCCCTCGTTGAGTCAATCCCCCTTTCGCCTCCATCTCGGGCTTTGTACGAGATACAAAAAGGTTCTCATTGAGCCAAACAAACAATCGCCTCCATCTCGGGCTTTATACGAGATACCAAAAGACTCTCTTGTTGAGTCAAAAACTTTTAGCCTCTCTCTCGGGCTTTGTACGAGACACAAAATAGCCTCCTCTTAGGCTTTGTATAATGATTTTCCTAGCGGAAATAAGCCTCCTCTTAGGCTTTGTATAAGAAAACCACTGGTTGATCCAATCAACCTTTTAGCATCAAAGTTGTGCCTCGTTCACAGTACACAAACATCAACAACTCCTCCCATCTAATCGCTGTAAGCAGCAAGCCTCTGGATCATCTATATCCACGCCACTGTCCCTCTTTTAGCATGAGAAATTCCTAAGGAAAGATGGCATTGCTCTACACTGAGTTAAAGTCTTCTCCTTCAGGTTAAAACCCTTTCTTCGGAAATTATGGCATTGCTCGGATCCGCGTATCCCAGTTAAAGTAATTCTCCTTCCCCCTCTTTAGAGATGACAAATTCTCTCTAAAGTCGAGGTCTTTCATCTTCACGTCTTGGGCTTTGAACAAGACACAAATAGACCTTTTAGCTTCACATCTTGGGCTTTGAACAAGATACAAATCACCTTTCGCTTCACGTCTTGGGCTTTAAACAAGACACCAAAAACACCCATTTCCTCCCATAGAATAGGAGGAACTATGAACGCTCTGATTTCCCTGTTTCGGTAAACGGGAATACGTAGGCATAAGATCGAAAGAAAAGATCTTAGCGAGCGCAATCAACAAAAAACCCAAATCCCATACCTCCATCAATTAAAAGCAGTATTTCAAAAGCATCAGTCCTAACATCCTAATCCTTGTTCCCCGCCAGAAACCTTTTGCCCAAGCCCTAGAAAGAAAGAACCTGTATTGGCGAAATACGAATAACCAGTACAAAGCCCCCCCCCCCACATTGATAGCATCTGTAACCTAACAGACCGCTGTTTAAACTCAGTATGCAAAGCAGGGTTAATTGGAGACATCTATTTCCCTTCCTTATTCAGCTCACAATAGGATAAAAAATGAATCGACCTGTAGTTTTAAGCTCAAACCGCAGAGAGCGACCAGCGCTTAAGAACCGCGTCCAAAATCGCTCGCTACAATAAGGACTTTGGTGTGGATCTTATTTGCATACTGTTGGGAAATCTTGATGTGATCTTGGGTATGAAATGGTTGGAGTTCAATCATGTTCATATTAACTGTTTTAACAAGTCGGTGCAATTTCTTGCTCCTGAGGAAGAGGAAGAAGATGGTTTTCTATCTGCTAGAGAGTTGAGAGAGCTCTTAGAGAAAGAAGCTCAAGCGCTTGCATTTTTTGCATCCTTGTCAGTGGAGAGTGAGTCGGTGAATAATGAATTGCAAGTAGTGCGTGAATTTCCAGAAGTGTTTCTGGATGATATTGTTGATGTACCGCCAGAGAGAGAAGTGGAGTTTGCTATTGACCTTGTCCCTGGTACCAGGCCTATTTCTATGGCACCATACAGGATGTTGGCATCAGAATTAACAGAGCTGAAGAAGCAACTGGAAGAGTTGTTAGAAAAGAAATTCATGAGACCAAGTGTATCGCCTTGGGGAGCTCCGGTGTTGTTGGTGAAGAAAAAGGATGGCAGTATGAGGTTGTGTATCGATTACAGATAGCTGAATAAAGTGATGATTAAAAACAAGTATCCGCTTCCAAGAATAGATGACTTGATGGATCAGTTGGTGGGTGCTCGTGTGTTTATCAAGATTGACTTGAGGTCGGGTTATCATCAGATACGGGTAAAGGATGAAGATATTCAGAAGACGACCTTCAGAACTCAATATGGACATTATGAGTATGTGGTGATGTCGTTCGAAGTTACTAATGCTCCTGGTGTATTCTTGGAGTATATGAATCGAATTTTTCATGCTTACTTGGATAAATTTGTGGTTATCTTTATTGACGACATTCTAATATATTCTAAGTCAGAAGAGGAACATGTTGAGCATTTGCGGATCGTACTGCAAGTGTTAAAAAAAAGAAGCTCTATGCTAAGTTGTCTAAGTACAAATTCTGGCAGAGAGAGGTAAGTTTTATTGGTCATGTTATTTCAGGTGATGGTATTGTTGTGGATCCATCCAAGGTGGATGCAGTTCTACAGTGGGAGTCTCCGAAGTCTGTAATTGATATTAGAAGTTTTTTGGGCTTGGATGGTTATTACCGTAGGTTTAGTGACGGCTTTTCGAAGTTGGTACTTCCGTTGACTCAGTTGACTTGCAAGGGTAAGGCATTTGTGTGGGATGTTCACTGTGAGAAGAGTTTCGTTGAGCTGAAGAAGAGATTGACTACAGCTCCAATTTTAATTCTACCTGAACCAGATGAACCGTTTGTGGTGTATTTTGATGCTTCGTTGATGGGTTTATGAGGTGTGTTAATGCAGAATGGTAAGGTTGTGGCTTATGCTTCACGACAGTTAAGGATCTATGAGAGGAATTATCTAACTCATGATTTGGAATTAGCTGCGGTAGTATTCACATTGAAAATTTGGAGGCACTATCTTTATGGTTCCAGATTTGAAGTGTTTAGTGATCATAAGAGCTTAAGGTATCTGTGTGATCAGAAGGAGTTGAATATGAGACAAAGAAGGTGGTTAGAATTCTTAAAGGATTATGATTTTGGCCTGAACTACCACCCAGGTAAAGCTAATGTTGTGGTTGATGCTCTGAGTCGAAAGTCTTTGCATATGTCTGCTATGATTGTTAAAGAGTTGGAATTAATTAAACAGTTCAGAGATATAAGTTTGGTTTATGAACAGACACCGCATAGTGTGATGTTGGGTATGCTGAAGATCAACAATGAATTTCTTAATAGTATCAGAGAAGGTCAGATATTGGATGTGAAACTGGTAGAATTTGATGATTGGAAATGAGCAGACAGAAAGTAACGAATTCAAAGTGGATGAACAAGGTGTGTTAAGGTTCTGTGATAGGATTTATATTCCTGATGATTCTAAGTTGAAAAGAATGATTCTAGAAGAAAGTCATAGGAGTAGTTTGAGTATCAATCCAGGAGCTACGAAGATGTATAAAGACTTGAAGAAGATATTTTAGTGGCCTGGATTGAAATGTAATGTGGCTAAGTTTGTGTATGCTTGTTTGACTTGTCAAAAGCCGAAGGTGGAACATCAGAAACCTGTTGGTTTGATGCAACCGTTAGATATCTCAGAGTGGAAGTGGGATAACATTTATATGGATTTTGTGACCGGGTTGCCTTATACGCCGAGAGGACATGATTCCATTTGGGTAGTAGTGGATAGACTAACAAAATCGACACATTTCATTCCGAACAATATCAGTTTTCCTTTGTTGAGGCTAGCAGAGATTTATATTCAGGTGATTGTGAAGTTACATGGAGTTCCATTGAGTATTGTGTCGAACAGAGATCCAAGGTTCACTTTCAGATTTTGGGAGAGTTTGTAGGAAGCCTTAGGATCAAAACTGAGGTTGAGTTCGGCTTATCACCAGTAGACGGATGGACAGACGGAGAGAACTATATAATCCTTGAAGGATTTGTTGAGGGCTTGTGTGCTTGAACAAGGAGGTGCTTGGGATAGCCATTTGCCATTGATTGACTTCACTTATAATAACAGTTACCATTCCATTATTGGAATGGCGCTTTTGAAGCTTTATATGGTCGGAGGTGTCGGACGCCTTTGTGTTGGCATGAATCTGGAGAGAGTGTAGTACTTGGCCCTGAGATTGTTCAGCATACTACTGAAAAGGTGAAGTTGATTCGGGAAAAGATGAGAGCTTCGCAGAGTAGGCAGAAGAGCTACCATGATAAGAGGAGACAAGATCTTGAGTTTCAAGAAGGAGACCATGTGTTTTTGAGAGTCACTCCGGTGACCGGTGTTGGACGTGCGCTGAAGTCGAGGAAGCTTACTCCTCGGTTTATTGGTCCATATCAGATTTCTGCAAGAGTTGGACCTGTTGCCTATAGAGTGGCGTTGCCGCCCAAATTGTCGAATTAGCACAATGTGTTCCATATGTCACAGCTTCGGAAGTAAGTTCTGGATCCATCACATGTGATTCCGATGGATGATGTGGAAGTAAGGGATAACCTTACGATTTAGGCTTTACCAATACGGATTGAAGACCGCGAAGTAAAGCAATTGAGAGATAAAGAGATCACTCTTGTGAAAGTAGTGTGGGGAGGTGCTACCGATGGAAATATGACTTGGGAGTTAGAAGGCAGGATGCGAGAGACGTATCCGGAGTTATTCGTATGAGGTAAATTTTCGAGGACGAAAATATTCTAAGTGGGGGAGAATTGTAACACCCCGATTTATTTTTATTATTTTTCGTAATTAGAATTATATGATGTTGCATATATGTGTGTGTGGCTATGCGTGTTTTAGTTGTGTTTGGGTTGCCCTTAGTATGGGGTAGTGACCTTAGAATTATAGAGATTAAGGTGTTGGGGGGGTGTGTGACCAATTATGTAGGACTTGGTGGTGTGGGGAGAATGATTAATTAATATTAGTCGTGCTTGATTAATATTATTCATTTAAATTATTAAGAGATATTGTTATTATTATTTTATTAGTAAAATAATAATAATAATAATAATAATATTGAGATAATAATAATAATATTATGAAATTAAAAGGAATATTGGAAAATAGAAAAGGGGGTTAGGAGAGGAAAAACTATTCAGTACGTGAAAAGCAGAAAAAGGAGAGGTCAGAGCTAGGGCAAGGGAAAAGACACTCCATTGTTGAGGCTAAGTTTTTCAAGAACTATAAGGTAAGGGTGGGGTTCTTTAATCTCTTAAGGGTTGTATAATGTTTGTATGAGGGTAGATAAACCATTAGGATCATCTCTATGTGTTGTTTGTGTTAATTTGGGATTGGGATTTTTGCGTGTCGGAGGTTTTGATAAGAGGAAAAATGCATAAATTAACTGGTTGAATTGTGGCTTATGTGTTCCTAATTGATTGTATGATAATCTGTGATTATATGTACATTTATGAAGCTGCTTGTGGGTGGAATCAGAGAAGGGTTGGGGTTGAATCATGCTGAAATCGCAACTGTAAAATTGCATAATCGTGTACTTCGTTGTGCGAATAATAATTCGCTGGGCGAATGTTCGTCCCAGATTCACTAAGCGAATGAGGTAGCGAGAAAAGGGAAAGAAGAGAAATTTTAGAATGAGAGGTGGAGAAGTTCGCCCCAGATTCGTTGGGCGAACTCCTGGTGAACTCCAGTTTGCTGGGCGAATGAGAAGCAAATGGGGAGGAGAAAAAAATGAGTCTCAGGTTTTTGTATGGGAGGGGTTATTCGCTGGAGACTTTGCTAGGCGAACTCCTAGCGAATGATAGTTCGTTGGGCGAACTCGCAGCGAGCATGACAGTGTTGTTTTGCTGCTGTACTGACAGAATTTTCTTAAACTTTATCTCAATACCAGAATTCCTACTATTGACGCGTTAATTGGGTTTTCGTGTATGTTATTACGTGTTGCACGTTGAAATGGTGAATTCGGTTGTGTGAATGCGTGTTGTAGCTGTAGATTATGATTGTTGCATGTTTTGGCAGGTATATGATGCGTGTTGGATAGTTGTGGTGTGATTTATTGGCGTATTGTTAGTCATATGCATTTAGTTGTCTTTGTGTGTTATCATTGTATGCATGCCATGTTGCATAAGTTGTGTGATAAGTCGTGTGCCCATGTGGGGTATGAGCGTCTTATCCAGATTCTTTGAAATAGAATCGTGTTGATGTTGTTTTTGTTGAGGTGATCGTGTACCCATGTGGGATGTGAGCGATCACGGATGTCGTGTGCCCATGAGGGGTGTGAACGACTTATATGGAAATTTCGACGGGAATTATGATCATGAAAAAGGGATTGAATTGGTATCACATGCATTGAGTCGAGTTGTGAGTCTCATTTCATTGCATTATGTTGTGTTGTATTTGAGAATTGTGTGATTATCTGTTGAGTGTGGGAATTGTAATTTCATGATGTTGTGACGATAGGATGAGCTGTATATGGATTATGTGCTTTTATACTTATCTTATGCATTTCTTTTGTTGATTTGAGAATCTCACCCCTTCTGTTTGAATGTTACCTCTACATGAGTAACGTGCAGATAATCAAGATTAGTGTGGAGCTGAAGTTAGTGAAGATGAAGTCTTCTATTTTATTTCGTTGAGTCGGCGTCTGCTCTGATGTGTAACACTGGGGATTTGGAACGCTCACTGTTATTTCTTTTATTGATCGTTGTGGCCTTTATTTAATTGTTGATGGTATTAAACATGTTATGTTTTAGTTGAATTTCCGCTGCTATATGAGAAGATCAATTAAGTATGGTTTTATTGATGATACTTATGCGTTACATGTCGTATGCATAAGAAGGTGTATGTTGAAAGTAGCGTCCTAAACAATGTATGTTTTATTTTACTCTGATATTTTATTATTAATTGCCGCGGGGGTTTACGTTGTTACATTTTACTCTGATATTAAGATTTTATTATTAAATTTTGAGAGTAGTAGAAATTATTATTTTTTTAGTTCTTTGATTTACAAAGTTAGACCCGACTCTGCTAGTACGATAGGCACCATTAAGTTTCACATGTTTAACACTGAGTCCATATTCACTACGGATGAAATTGCTGATATGTTGGAACTTTCCCACGGGGAGGGAATACCCTGTGAGGCTCCACTTGAGTCAGAGTGGGGAAGGGATGCTTTTGAGTTCTGGAGAGAAATTATAGGTCTTACAACTAATTCTTTTGAGGGCAACCTTGCCTCTGCAATACACAACCCTACCATTCGCTATTTTTGCCAAATGTTGGCAGACACTATATTTGGTCGGGAATACTGTAACAAAACTAATGCAAAAGAGATGTTTTATCTTTAGAATGCCCTTAGCGGCCGCTAGGTAAATTCTGCATCATTTATGATAGCAAACATGAAAGCGTCTAGAGGTTATATCCTGTTTAGAGGTTTGATTACCTCATTGGCCCGTGCAATTGGCCTAGATCATAAGCTGGACAACTTAGAGTCATTGCTACCCCGCTTCCTCGATCTTGAATGTGCCAGATCCATGCGGTTTTGTAGAAACCAAAGAGAGGGGGGGTACCACTTTATAATTCATAATGATGCAGTCACGAGTATTGCTTTTCCATGGACTTCACATACTAATGTGCGAGTAAGAGCCAATTGGACATATGATCTAGATGCTCCAGCTTACGTTGGCCCACCACCTAGGGTAGTCCCTGCCAATATGGCAGAAGAATATGATTATGATTATGATATGCAGGATCACGTTTCACCTCATGTATCACCTGCACACGACGCATACACTGCACCACATTTTTCTGACCATGTTGCAGGTACCTACTCGGGACATATAACTCATCCTGATCCTCAAATTGGAGGAGTCCCATAAGATGGGCATTATGCCGCACTTTATCGGCAGCAACAAGAAATGTTGACATTCATGAGAGAGTCACATGCCGAGACACAGAGATCAATTCAGTAGATAATGGTAACTCAGATTGCACAGGCTACTTCTTTGGAAAATATGTCTGGCACCATTAATGTTCTGTAAGGCCACCAAGGAGACATCTTGGGTCATATACGCCTCCTGAGATAACAAAACACTGCATTAGCAGCACGAGTGAAGCAGGAGACCTTAGCAGACACTTCCAGAAGCCGAAGCAGATCACGCAAAAGGAGGAGTGACAGCCCTAGGGGCACACACTAGCTCTCACCAGGTTTTTTCTTTCCTTTTTCACCTTATATCAAAACATTGAGGACAATGTTTGGTTTAAGTGTGGGAGGAAACTTTTACTTGCTTTCTAGTTATATTTATTGCTTTCTCTATTTTCTCAGTTAATTATCGAGTCAATGCATGCGTTGTTGAGTCATTTATGCGTGGTTTCTATTGTTTTATTTCACTTTCCCTCTTTCTTGAGCCTTATCGGAAAAAAAAAATTTATTTTGGAACAAACAGAGGACAGGTTACAAAGACTTGGGAAAATTCCTAAAAGATCGGTATCATCCTAACATCGTAAGTATCTTGATTATAGAAATCAATTTGCATAATTATTATTCAATGGCCTTGGATCCTCATTTCTGAAGTAGTCTTAAGTAGTTTATTTTAGCAGTCAGCACCTTCTAAGTTACAGCTAAGTGAGTGAACCGAAGCAAATAAGTGAATGATCCTATAATAAGAAAGAAAAAAGCAAAAAAATAAGTAATAAAAAGAAAATAATTTGAAAAAAGAATTCACTTTCTAAGTTAGGTAACCCTCAACTGGTTACTTAGCCCAACGGTGGAGGAACCTTTAAAATTATGCTTATATGTCTATGTTGAAAAAAATAGCGAAAAATGTTGAAATTCGACACGAAAATCTGGATCAGAGTCACTAACAGGTTTATTCACCATGTGAGTACAAGATAACGGGCTTAATGTGAATGCGCCTAAATGAAAAGAGACGAAAAATGAGATGAGTATGTTTGGCCTGAGCATAATAATATGATACGAATTGGTAAGTATAGAAGGAGACTTATGACCGCAAAAATGCGGAGTATATTGCTATGATATCTTTAGTTTTTGAGTTAGTACCTATTAACATGACCGTGCCCGAAGTGAAGTCCATAGCCTAGAACAGTTACTATGAGAACCATTGTTTTCCTCTGCGTACGCATGTCTTGCTTGAGGACAAGCAAGGGTTCAAGTGTGGGAGAGTTTGATGACTTGAGATTTCACCGTTTATTTGACTTGATTAGTGTATCTTTTAGAGTTTTTTTTAATTTGCATTTGTACTGTTATGTTGGTATTTTCTATGTTTTCAGGTATTTAGTCATTCGGGAGCCTTGTGCGAAGATACAAAGCAAAAACGAACGAAATACGGAAGGAATGAGGATGGTTCATGCTGATGGCGACCACCATGGCGTTCACCATGAGGTGACCATGAGTGGTCCACCCACTAACGGTCAAAAGACCAAGTAAAGCCCAGTCTCCAAGCATGGCACTCTCCATGAGGGTGTGGCGGTCGCCACACGTTATAGACTTTAAACAATCACAAAGAGAGTTTCCCTTGGTCTCCAAGTCTCGTTTTCCTCTCCTAAAGATTCGCCCACGAATTCCACAGCTGCATCATGACTTTAGGGTTCCTAGTTGCATATAAATAGGCTTCTTAGTTAACTTCTGAGTGTATCCAAGTTTAGTGCAACACTTAAGCCATATATTGTCCATTTTGTAAGCTTCAACTCTTCACACCGAAGGGTCGTAGCATTGTCGATTGAGTCTGTATCAAGCTTGGAGCAACCCCTGTACAAGTTTTATTTCTCGCCATTACTTTATTGCTTTGATGACTATCAGCTTTTATTTCAAGTTTGCTTCTGTACCAGACCAAAGTCTCTTCGGAGCAGGTTTTTATTTAATTGCTTTATTTACTTTCGTCGCCTTTATTTAATTTCCTGTTCATCTTATACTTTCGTTTAAACCACACCCTTTTAATTACGTTCGCCATGTTTTATCCCGTTATCAAATTAATGACATTTATTTACGTTATCATGCCAAGCTAATTTTATTGGTGTTGAGATGTGAGGACTTTAATTAAACGTATCTTTATCATTCTTATAGAATTACCTTTGTGGGATGTTTTGGTTTTTAAACAATTTTACTGAGTCTTATTTTAATCTGCCCCTACGAAAGTGGGACAGTGAAAACACCGGGTAAGATCGAAAGTCGTCCAGTACAAATGATTTAAATTATTAAGTTCTTAGTTAATAAATTCCGTGAAAGCCTTTTATTAATTAAGCATGGAAGTCCAAGGTTTCTAGCAAGTTGGTTTTAAAACTATTTATGAATGCGCGCGTTTATAGGTTTAGGATCTAGTACTTAAGCGAAAGCTTAAGAACCCTTTTTAAATTAAACTTTCCAATCAAAATCACTTTTCAATTTAGTAAAGAGTTTAATTTCTTAAAAATAGGCTTACTACTTTAACGCATTAAGTGCCTACCATGAGTGACGATGAAAGGTATTAATTAGAGATTAAGTTCGGTTATGTATGCATAAAAGCAACGGTTCCCGTTAAATTGATCGTTTTCGAAATAGAGAATTTTGCCCCATTGGAAATCCCTTTTTAGAAACAATAAGAGTACGATTAATTAATAGATCCCCACATATCCGCACTGTTTGTCCAATTTTACTTAGTTCTTACTTTAGCGCAATTTTTATCACCGCATTCTACTTCTTTATTGCTCACCTTAAATAAACAACGTAGCAATCAGTAACGATAGACTTTTGACTATTGGTCTCTGTGGGATCGATATCTTTTAAAACTACACGATAGGTTGTGCACTTGCAGTTAAATAGTACAAAATTTCCTAAAATTTGCATCTTGAAGCTTTATTTGGTCTTTGATGCTCCATGCTTCAATAATGCAAAAAATCCTACAACCATGAGATAAAAACAATCAATCGATAAAATATTTACACGAATAACAATTAAGCTATTATTTACAAAAAAATTGAGGTTTTAACATAAAAAATATAAGAACAAAGCTAATAAGTGCCACAAAATACTACTAAATATAACGACATTTTAGCACTTATCAGCCAACAGGTTCTGGAGGTAGTAGGTACATCTGTTCAGGCAGAGGCATCAACTTCTGAGGCGCAATCTACTCTTGGGGCTCAGTCTACACCTCAGATCACTCCACGTTCATCTCAGACCACTCCATCTTCATCTCAGTCCACTCCATATTCTTTTTCTTCTCCCCGAATGAGACGGGATGTAACACCCCATTTTCTAGAAATTAATTTATTTGATTTAATTATTCATTGTGGTTAATTAGATAAGTTGGGGAGTGAAAGTAAGTGAACATATGGTGACGTGTAGGGAGTAATTAGAGATTGTAGAATAGTTGGAAATCATTTTATTAATTTAAAATAATTATTCAATTTTATTAATTAAATAAAATAAAACAGAAAATTAGATGTGTAGAGATTTGAGGGATTTTATAAAGGAAACTAGAGAATAGGAAAGTCAGTTTTACACCATACGTGAAATAGAGAGCAAAAGGTGAGAGAGGCTAGGGCAAGAAGTATCCATCCATTAGAGCTTGAAGAGATCGATTACTAAGAATAACAAGGTAAGGGTGGGTAATGGTTTTTAATTATGATTGGTATGATGGAAGGGTAGAGGTATATTTTGTTGTATGTGTTGGATTGAATGAATTTTTAATGAATAATGAATTGTTAAACGATGTTGCAATTGATGATTCATGGTTGAATTGTTGTGTTGTTCTTGTTGGAATTGTATAAGTGATTGTTGTATGTTGTTGATGTTGTTTGTGGTATGTGACCACGAGTCAGAGTTGGAACAAGGTTATGAGTAATTTTGATGAAAAAGATTTGGGGTTTGGGACTTTAGAAAAGTGTTTTTTCGTGTTAAAATGTGTTCTAAATGATTTATAAGAAAAATTGAGTTTTGGGAGGGTTCAAAAGTGATTTTCGTGTAAAAAGTTGCATAAAAGGTGCTTCTGTAGCAGGTGTAATCAGTTACACTAAATGCGATAATCGGTTACCACTTAAAACATGAAAATTGGATTTTTTGGGGGTGTAATCGGTTACCAGCTTTGTGTTATCCGATTACACTGGGAGGAAAAATTATAAAAACTTCAAAAATTCATAACTTTAGTTTCGGGTGTCTGATTGACGTGCCGTTTGAAGCTGTAGAAAGCTGAGAATACATACTTTCATTTTAAAATATTTTCTAGTTACTGGAAATAAATTAAATGATATGTAATGGTGTTGTAAGGTGTGTAATTGTATGTTGCGTTATGATGTCTTGTTGTCAATGATGTAAATTGCTAACATTGATTATTTCTGAAAAATTGCAGGTGCATGATCCCTAGATTGTTGATGAACCATGGGAGGAAGATTTTAGCATTGCCTCATCTAGATGAGTAGTGGTTTCAGTCGATTCTGACCGCTTCTAGGTTGAGTGATCTATGCATGACCGATTACAATTTGGTCAACTACTAGATGCTTAATGCATTCGTGTAGAGATGGCATTCTGAGACGTCTTCTTTTCATCTCCCGCATGGTGAGATGTCTATCACACTGGAAGATATCTCATCTTTGTTGCATCTTTCGATAAGGGTGAGATTCCTCTATTATGGTAGGATGACCAAAGACGAGGCAGTCAAGATGATGGTGGAGCATCTGGGGGCTCCAGGGGACGTGATTGAGGAGATGGATAGGACCAATGTGCCTGTTATGTGCAAATTTTGACTTAAATTGAACCTTTTTATTGGAACTTTTCAACTCATTTCTCATGTTTTAATGGATTCATTCCATGTTGTTGTGTGATTATTCAATTATATTGTAAATACCTTTGGATTCTTTGATGCCTGTGTTATTGTGCAGGATTTTGGCATAAAACATCAATGATTAAGACACAAAGGATTGGACAAGGAAGCCAAAGAAATGAAGAGGAATCATCAAGATTTGTTTTGCGAACACCAGCGAGGTCAAAGCGAATGTTTTTTGTGCGAGCTCCTAGCGAAGCCCCAGCGACCCATCTGAGATTTGAGGCAGTAGGAAAAGGACCCAAAGTTCGCTGGGCGAAGCTGTAGCGAAGGAGTTAGTTGTTCGAAGAATGAGTTTGCACTACAAAATTAGATATTTCCAAGGGCGGTTTAACTGTTCCTGAGGCACTTGAAGTGCCTAAAAGTGGTCTTTGTAGTGCGAAGAGGGTGTTCGCTAGGCGAACAAGTCGGATTTTTGTAATACTATTTAAGTACTTTCTCTTGCTTTTTAGAACATAACTTTTTCATAACTTTTATAACATATATTTTGAGAATAGAACTTTATCACTCTTCATTTCAAAGTATATTTTAGAGATATAAACACAAACCCTAAGGGGAAGAAGGTGAGAGCTTCAATCACTTGTTGGTTTTGGATGTAATCTTTTGATACCTTATGTATTTCATCTAATCTATGTATTGTGAACTAGTTTTGATTTAATATTGATGTTGTCTTTGATTTCTTATTTGTGGGTCTTGACAAAACCTTTTCAAATCTTAGATCTAAGATATTCATCAATTAATAAGCAAACTTTTTACATAGTCTTGTAAGTTGATATTAACTTGTATCTTCTATTTTATTGTGTAGATTAGTAGCATGAGTAGCATAAGTAGGATCAATACAGTATTGAGAGGACGTGTGATAATAGAGATGAGAAACTATGTTCACATACATTTGGAAAATTAGTTGAATACATGTAAAAAGGGTTAATCGTATGTATGTATTCTGATCATGGCGTTTTTTATGAATCAATCATAGCGTATGGATGTCATCTTTGTTTACTTATTTATCTTTGTTTTGAACCGTTATAGAAATATACTCTTCAGATTTGGATCTAGGATGATTATCTGTTAGGCTCTAGACTCTAGACATTGATTTAGGCTTAACATTTGCTTGAGTACCAATTCTTAATGCTCTGTGTTATTAATTTGTGTGAGACATCACCAATGAGACAGTATGGTTATTTTCTCGACGTTGCGTTAGACATAACCTCTGTTATGGGTGATACATAAGGATATCAGACGAATGATTGATTTGTGTTTAACTAGTTAGAATAATGCATGTGTTATCAATTGATGAGATCCAATCCCAACAAGGCTCCATTTATTTTAAAGTCTTTACTTTATATTTGTCGTTTTTATATTTTCGGCCTTTATTTTTGGTATCTTTGATCTTTCAACCAAATTTAATCACCACAAGCTTAGAAACGTAGAGACCGTTGAATGACATTCTTTCCCTCGCACCAATCCCTGTGGAGACGATATAAATCCCGGATGGAATCCTTCTAAAACTAAATTTTTGCATCTTGCCGCTTTACTACAGTTCGAATAAAATGGCTTCATTGTCGGGGATTGGTGTTTAGATATTGAATCACATTGCAATAGTTTCTACATTTTTTAGCTTTGTATAGTTGTTTATATTTTATATATACTTGTTTCCTTTCAGGTTTGTTCAAGTGTCGGTTAGGGATGAATGATGAGAACTTAATCTAGATTGGTTGTTATTGGTATAAAAGTATCCAGTGAAGATTATCCCAAGTTTTGATGATAATGGTAGGATCTTGAACATGTGAATGCAAGCAAGGTAAATTGTACCGCTTTATAGAATGGTTGAATGATTTAAGAATTTTGTGCTTTGTGCATATGTGTATTTTGTTTCATTTTGCAACTTTATTTGAGTGCTTGTTTCCCTTAGTTCCAAAAGCCACAAATTGTGAGAAACCTCCATTGTTTACTATATGCTAGGATGACTGATAACTTTTTTTAATTCGTTTGATTCATGCTTAATCTTTTGATTATTGTGATTTTGTGGACACATTAGAAATGATCAAGGCATTTGTTTATATTGAGCATAACCGTATCCAAAAGTAACTTACCCGTGAGTAATGAGAATTTGTTAACCCCTTTGAGCTTAATAGTTTAAATCCTAATTTAGTTATTAACTTGGTGTGTATACATAAATTAAAAGATAGTTCATCGTTGAATTTTTTGGGATTCTAAAAAATTTTCTTGAACCTTTGAACATTGTTCTAAATTGTTTTTCTTGCCATAAAAAGCAAGTAGCATTCACTTGATGTTTGGTTGAATTCAAGTTGGGGAGAGTGAAAAGAAAAGTGGTAGGTTACTCAAAATTTTGAAAAATTTCAAACAAGCAATGGAAAGAAAATTTTGAATATGAATATGAAAAAGAAAAAGAAAAATAATGCTTGTTTAAAAGAGAAAAATAGAGAATAAAATAATTGTGCAAAAGGAAGTTTGAGAAGGTTTACAATTAAGAAAAGGAAATGGTGAAAGAAGTTGTGATGTGTAAATACCATGTATAGTGAATGTTTCTTTTGCATTGACAATTTTGATTCAATGGCCTTTATAAATTACCCTTTGTTGTAGACCTGACCAAGCTACAACCTTAAAAGCCCTTAGTGATCTTTTTGCTTCCATGATTTCATTTTTGATTGATTAGATGAATGTATGAATTGGATTATTATTAGCATTGTTTGTCAAGTGAGTGAAATTACCCCGCGGTTGCAAACGTGCTAATTTCTTCATTTTTATTTTGAAGAGGAGTGTTAGAGTGATTCAAGTATGAGAATTTAGTTGTTATTTGAAACATTTCATGATATTTATTTAAGAACTAAATTCTTTATCATTGCTCGATTCTATTAAGTGGTGAACATTGCTTGTGCGCATTCTCGTGTTTTAACAAATCCTCTTGTTTGAGTAAATCTCTCTTTTTTGAATTTGAACTATTAATCCTTTTTTTTGTAGAATCTTATGCTTGAGCAAATCCTCTTATTTTCATGAGGGACATACTTTGATTGAGGAAAAGCAAAAATCTAGTTGGGGATAGTTTGTTTAGTGCAAATTTTGACTTACATTAAACCATCTTTCTTGGCAATTTTCAACTCATTTCTCATGTTTTAGTGGATTTATTCCATGTTCTTGTGTAATTATTCAATTATATTGCAAATACCTTTGGATTCTTTGATGTGTGTGTTATTGTTCAGGATTTTGGCATAAAACATCAATGATTAAGACACAAAGGATTGGACAAGGAAGCCAAAGAAATGAAGAGGAATCAGCAAGAATTGCTGTGCAAACACCAGTGAGGTCAAAGCGAATGTTCGTTGTGCGAGCTCCTAGCGAAGCCCCAGTGAACCATCTCAAATTTGAGGAAGTAGGAAAATGACCCAAAGTTCGTTAGGCGAAGCTATGGCAAAGGTGTTAGTTGTGTGAAGAAAGAGTTTGCACTACGAACTTTAATATTTCCAAGGGTGGTTTAACTATCCATGAGGCACTTGAAGTACCTAAAGTGATTTTTGCAATGCGAAGAAGGTGTTCGCTAAGCGAACAAGACAGATTTTTGTAATATTATTTAAGTATTTTCTCTTGCTTTTTAGAACATGACTTTTTCATAACTTTTATAACATATATTTTGAGAATAGAACTTTATCTCTCTTCATTTCAAAGCATATTTTAGAGAGATAAACACAAAACCTAAGGGGAAGAAGGTAAGAATTTCGATCTCTTGTTGGGTTTGGATGTAATCTTTTGATACCTTATGTATTTCATCTAAGCTATTTGTTGTGAACTAGTTTTGATTCAATATTGATGTTGTCTTTGATTTCTTATTTGTGGGTCTTGACAAAACCTTTTCAAATCTTAAATCTAAGATATTCATATATCAATGAGCAAACTTTTGACATAGTCATGTAAGTTGATATTCACTTGTATCTTCTATTTTATTGTGTTGATTAGTAGCATGAGTAGGATCAATACGGTATTGTGAGGATGCGTGATAATAGAGATGAGAAACTAGGTTCACATACATTTGCCAAATTAGTTGAATACATCTAAAAAGGGTTAATCTTATGTATGTATTCTGATCATGGCATTTTATATGAATCAATCATTGAAGCTGATATGGATGTCATCTTTTTTTACCTGTTTATCCTTGATTTCAACCTTTATAGAAATATACTCTTCAGATCTGGATCTAGGATAATTATCTGTTAGGTTCTAGACTCTAGACGTAGATTTAGGCTTAACATTTGCTTGAGTATCAGTTCTTAATGCTTTGTGTTATTGAGTTGTGTGAGACATCACCAATGAGACATTACGGTTGTTCTCTTGACATTGCGTTAGACATAACCTCTGTTTGTGGGTGATACGTGAGGATATCAGAAGAATGATTGATTTGTGTTTAACTGGTCAGAAAAATGTATGTGTTATCAATTGATGAGATCCAATCCCAATAAGGCTCTGTTTATTTTAAAGTATTTACTTTATATTTTCCTTGTTTATATTTTCTGCCTTTTATTTTTGGTAACTTTTATCTTTCAACCAAATTTAATCACCACAAGCTTAGAAACATAGAGACCGTTGAACGACATTTTTTCCCTTGGACCGATTCATGTGGAGACGATATAAATCCCGGAGGGAATCCTTCCAAAACTAAATTTTTGCTTCTTGCTGCTTTACTGCAGTTCGAACAAAATGGCGTTGTTGCTGGGGATTGGTGTTTAGATATTGAATCACATTGCAATAGTTTCTATATTTTTAAGCTTTGTACAATTGTTTATATTTTATATATACTTATTTCCTTCCACGTTTGTTCAAGTTTCGGTTAGGGATGAATGATGAGAACTTCTTCTAGATTGGATGTTATTTGTATAAAAGTATCCAATGAAGATTCTCCCAAGTTTGGATGATGATGGTAGGATGTTGAACATGTGAATGGAAGTAAGGTAAATTGTACCGCTTTATAGAATGTTAGAATGATTTAAGAATTTTGTGCTTTGTACAAATGTGTATTTTTGTTTCAGTTTGCAAATTTGTTTCAATTTCACTTAGGTCCAAAAGCCACAAATTTTGAGAAACCTCCATTGTTTACTATATGCTAGGATTATTGGTAACTTTGTTTAATCGTTTGATTCATGCTTAATCTTTTGATTATTGTGATTTTGTGGAAGCATTAGAAATGATCAAGGCATTTGTTTATAATGAGCACAACCGTATCCAAGAGTAACTTACCCGTGAATAGTGAGAATTTGCTAACCCCTTTGAGCTTAATAGTTTAGATCCTAATTTAGTGATGAACATGGTGTATGTACATAAATTAAAAGATAGTTCATCATTGAATTTTGTGGGATTCTAAAAAACTTTCTTGAACCTTTGAACATTGTTCTAAATTGTTTTTCTTACCATAAAAAGCAAGGAGCATTCACTTGAGGTTTGGTTGAATTCAAGTTGGGGATAGTGAAAATAAAAGTGGTAGGTTACTCAAAATTTTGAAATATTTCAAACAAGCATTGAAAAGAAAATTGTGAATATGAATGTGAAAAAGAAAAGGAAAAAGCATGCTTGTTTGAAAGAGAAAAATAGAGAATGAAATAATTGTGCAAAAGGAAATTTGAGAAGGTTTACAATTGAGAAAAGGAAATGGTGAAAGAAGTTGTGATGTGTAAATACCATGTATAGTGAATGTTTCTTTTGCATTAGCAATTATGATTCAATAGCCTTTAGAAATGACTCTTTGTTGTGAACCTGACCAATCTACAACCTTAAAATCCCTTAGTGATCTTTTTGCTTCCATGATTTCATTTTTTATGATTAAATGAATGTATGATTTGGATTGTTATTAGCATTGTTTGTCAGGTGGGTGAAATTGCCTCGCGGTTGCAAACGAGTTAATTTCTTCATTCTTATTTTGAAGAGGAGTGTTCGAGTCATTTAAGTATGAGAATTTAGTTATTATTTGAAACATTGCATGATATTTGTTTAAGAATTAAATTCTTTATCATTGTTCGATTCTATTAAGTGGTGAACATTGCTTATAAGCATTCTCATGTTTGAACAAATCCTCTTGTCTGAGCAAATCTCTCTTGTTTGAATTTGAATCATTAATCCTTTTTTGGTAGAATCTTATGCTTGAGCAAATCCTCTTATTTTCATGAGGGGCATACTTTGCTTGAGGACAAGTAAAAATCTAGTTGGGGAGAGTTTGTTAAGTAAAAAATTTGACTTACATTGAACCATCTTTCTTGGCACTTTTCAACTAATTTCTCATGTTTTAATGGATTTGTTCCATGTTCTTGTGTGATTCTTCAATTATATTGCAAATACCTTTGGATTCTTTAATGTGTGTATTTAGGGATGCTCAAATAAACCGGTTATTTAAATAATCCATATCCATATCCAAATCTGGTTATTAAAAACCGGTTAATTATTAGTATGGTTTTAACCAAATCCATATTTTGGATATATTTTTAATATGGTTTTAACCAAATCCCTAATTTGGACATCCATATCCAAAATAAAAATCAAACTAGTCAATTTTTTTTATAAAAAAAGATAATAACTTTGAAAATTTATTTTAAAACAAATTATTTTTTTAGAAAAAAATTTATTTTTTCTGAAAAAAAATATTTCTTTCTGAAAAAAAATTATTTTTTTCTGAAAAAAATATATATATTTTTTTTTCTGAAAAAAATATATATATATTTTTTTTTAAATTATTAAAAAAAAATCTTTTTGAAAATAAAATTATTTTTAATTTTTTTTCAAAAAATTTAAAAAAAATTATTTTTTAAAAATAAAAAATATATATTTTTTCCAAAAATTTAATAAAAAACTATTTTTTATTTTTGAACATAATTATTTTTTCTTAAAAAATATTATTTTTTTGAAAAAAAATTCTTGACAAAATCGATTTTAAAATAAAATTAAATCAAAACTAATTATAAAATTGGTTATGGATATAACCGGTTTATAACCATTTTAAAAGATGAAAACCGGTTATAACAATTGGTTTTAATAACCGGTTATAACATATGGATTATTTATGATTATGGATTGGTTATGGAAATTAGTTGTCCATGAGCATCCCTATGTGTATTATTGTGCAAGATTTTGGCATAAAACATCAATGATTAAGACACAAAGGATTGGACAAGGAAACCAAAGAAATGAAGAGAAATCAGCAAGATTTGTTGTGCGAACACCGACGAGGTCAAAGTGAATGTTTGCAATGCGAGCTCCTAGCGAAGCCCCAGCGAACCATCTCAGATTTGAGGCAGTAGGAAAAGGACCCAAAGTTCGCTAGGCGAAGCTGTAGTGAATGAGTTCGTTGTGCAAAGAATGAATTCGCACTGCGAACTTAGATATTTCGAAGGGTGGTTTAACTGTTCCTGAGGCACTTGAAGTGCCTAAAAGTGGTATTCGCAATGCGAAAAAGGTGTTCGCTAGGCGAACAAGACAAATTTTTGTAATATTATTTAGGGTTAAATATGTTTTTGGTCCTCATAAATATTGTGATTTTCACTTTTAGTCCCTTAAAATATTTCCTTCAGAGAATGGTCCTCCTAATATTTTCCGTCCACACTTTTGGTCCCTTCTGTCAACGTCCGTTAATAAAAGCTGACTTAGCACGCCACGTGGAAATTTTTGGTGACTGGACGCACACATGGAAGTGCCAACGTGGTAAATAGGCTGACGTTGCATTCCACATTTCTAAGGTCAACACAACACTTAAACCCATAAAAATTCATAGCTAATTGGTAGCTAAAATCATAGCTAAATTGTAGCAAATTCAAAAACCAGAAAATTTAACAACAACCAAATTTAATACTGACACTACAAACAACACCGTGACTTTGAACTTGTTGGATAAATTTAGTTTATATTGGTCTTTTTAAAGCTATATTGAGGTCACAAGTGAATGGGCTATGATATGATATTGTTCAGAAAAATAGTCCTCACACTAGCCAGGTGATATAATCAATTTTAGTCACAAGTGAATTACTACAAACCAGAAAGAAAATAACAATGATGCTGATGATGAAGACGATGACGACATTGGTTCTGATGAGAATGAAAAGGTTAAAGATCACACTAAGCAAGTGCATGTTTGTTTCGGAAAGCGACAATAGTATTCTTTATGGAAACAATACTAACAATATTTAGTTAAGACTCAAAACAGATGAGAATTGTGACCCTTGTGTGTGGTTGGAACAAGAAAGTGAGAATTTGAAAATGGATTTGATTTGAGTTTGGATTGGAAAAAATGAAAATGCAGAGGAGGAGAAGAAGAGTCATACCAAATCGGTGGAATTGGTTGGAGTTTATGTTACTAATAGAATTGTGTGTTTAAATTAGCTAGGAATTCACTACAGATTACCTACCATTTGTGTGTTTAGGTATGGTATTAATATAAAAAATTTAAAATGGAAACAACTGACATGTGGCATCCATTTTCACTATTTTTTTCCACGTTGGGATTGCCACATGTATGCCACGT
Organism: Lathyrus tuberosus; assembly: GCA_022829125.1. Classification (NCBI taxonomy): domain Eukaryota; kingdom Viridiplantae; phylum Streptophyta; class Magnoliopsida; order Fabales; family Fabaceae; genus Lathyrus; species Lathyrus tuberosus. Next base: position 10,553,877 of record JALAZF010000034.1, read on the forward strand.
CATCAAAAAAGTCCACATGGCATGCCACGTAAGCCTCCGTAATTGGAAACTAACGGGAGGGATCAATTTTAGGGACAAAAAAATTTGTGAGGACCATTGTTTGATGAAAAATTTTAGAGGGACTAAAATTGAACGTTGTCATATTTATAAGGACCCCTAACATATTTAACCATATTATTTAAGTACTTTCTCCTGCTTTTTAGAACATAAGTTTTTCATAACTTTTATAACATATATTTTGAGAATAGAACTTTATCTCTCTTCATTTCAAAGCATATTTTAGAGAGAGAAACACAAACCCTAAGGGGAAGAAGGTAAGAGCTTCGATCTCTTGTTGGTTTGGATGTAATCTTTTGATACCTTATGTATTTCATCTAATCTATGTATTATGAACTAGTTTCGATTCAATATTGATGTTGTCATTGATTTCTTATTTTTGGGTCTTGACAAAACCTTTTCAAATCTTAGATCTAAGATATTCATCTATCGATGAGCAAACATTTGACATAGTCTTGTAAGTTGATATTCACTTGTATCTTCTATTTTATTGTGTTAGTTAGTAGCATGAGTAGGATCGATACGGTATTGTGAGGATGTGTGATAATAGAGATGAGAAACTATGTTCACATACTTTTGGAAAATTAGTTGAATACATGTAAAAAAGGCTGATATGGATGTCATCTTTGTTTACCTATTTATCTTTGATTTGAACCGTTATAGAAATATACTTTTCAGATCTGGATCTAGGATAATTATTTGTTAGCTTTTAGAATCTAGACATAGATTTAGGCTTAACATTTGCTTGAGTATCAGTTCTTAATGCTCTATGTTATTGAGTTGCATAAGACATCACCAATGAGACAATACAGTTGCTCTCTCGAAGTTGTGTTAGAAATAACCTCTGTTGTGGGTGACACGTGAGGATATCAGACGGATGATTGATTTGTGTTTAACTGGTCAGAAGAATGCATATGTTATCAATTGATGAGATCCAATCCCAACAAGGCTCCATTTATTTTAAAGTCTTTCATTTATATTTGTCGTATTTATATTTTCTGCCTTTATTTTTGGTACGTTTGATCTTTCAATCAAATTTAATCACCACAAGCTTAGAAACGTAGAGACCGTTGAACGACATTCTTTCCCTTGCACCGATCCCTCTAGAGACGATATAAATCCTGGAGGGTGTAACACCTCCATGTCCCTAAGCATGAGAAGTTAGTAGAAATTCTAAGGGCATAAAAGTCACTCTCATTCAAGACCAAGTATTCTATCAAATAAATATCTTTAGGAAATTGGTAGGATTTGAACTAGATGGCAATTTGGTGAATATGGATTAGTTAGAGGGCCTTTTGGACATTAACCATGATTGCATGCATCCTTAAGGACTTGTTTGGATGTACAAGTAATTTATTTTTCCAAATCAGAATTTATGAGAAAAGGAGGAATTGCTTAGGAGCAAGAGAGAGAGGAAGAAATCATGTTCACGATCTCCAAAATCCAGTTTTGCACCTTAAGGACAGCCTCCACTAATCAGATAATAACTTCTTGCTCGTAACTTCGATTGAACCGATTATGGACTTTTTGGAAACTAGAAGAAATTCTCTTCAACTTAGATATAAATTTTGTCTTCTGAATGTTTCTGATGAGAGAGATAAATGTGTTTGAAGATGAGGGTCTGATGCTGATTTTGGTGAAGGCATGTATACGGGATTTCTTGATCAGCCTCCATTAAACAGGTGATAACATTTTACTTGTAACTCAAATTTAAGCGATTCTGCAATTTTTGGAATGTACATGAAATTCCCTTCAATTTGATATATGATTTCGTGTCAGGAAGGTCTGTATTGAAGGAGATTAACGTGTTTGAAATTGAGCAATCTAGAAATGGGAAAAAGGGTGCTACGGGTTTGATGATTTTGAATGTAGAACTTTGATCAAGAAGAAACCTCAAGGGCAGAATTATCATCATCTTTATCTATATAACTCAGAACCTTCAAGTTTGAGGTGAGCTCCATAGTTAGAACTTGGGTAAGAATGGGGATTGAATTGCATGTTGAATGAGTTAGTGAGAAATATGATTGCATGCTTAATACATTGATGAAAATGTGTTCTCATGATAATTATATATGTCGTGTAATGTGAGTTCTATAGTTAGAACTATGAGAATGTTCATGTTTGGGATGATTCAGGGTTTTAAGAGTTTGAGAGAAAAATTCATGGAAATCATGTTTTGATGATGTAAATTGATAAATCTATGTCAAGTATATGATGCATGCAATGGAATATGGTGAGAAACTGCCAAGAGATGAAATGCTTTCCGTATTCGTGAACGGTGGACTTCCGTAGTTAAGTACTGATGAGACATAACTAGTTCTATACATGGAATATGACACATATGCTTGTTTTCTTATGCAAACATATTATGATATAATAAGTTTAAGTGAGCTATTATGTTAAGAAGTGAATGCATGTATTATGTTAAGCATGTATGAAATAAACGAATGGCTAGCCAAATATGATTATGTGAACTCATGTTGCATCATGTTTGATATGTTCTAAGGCAACCTTGTCCGTGAATGATCTGGTGTATACACGACAATAGTTTGACAGTATATGTTTAGTATTACGCGCGTACACAATAAGAATGATCTGGTGTATTACTGGTACTATTATGAAGTGAGACATTATGTTTTATAATGCATACATAAAATGCTTGCCTAATAGAAATTACCTGATGAGTGGAACCCTAGGATCAGTGTTATCCGAAATAGGAAATTGTGTAGAAATAAAAAGAAGAAACTTTGGACTATTAGATATACCCTTAGTCTGAGGTAATGGAATCAAGGGAGTGAAATTTGGATTTCTGACTAATGTTAATGCGTAGTTCGAAACGTAGGAGAGTAAGTCCCATTAGATGGAAGGTAGGAGAACCCTGGATACCGCCTTTCTAGATTAGTCCTGAGAGAAGGTGGCGGATAATTTCCGGAAACCACCTTATAGGACTTAGTCATATTAGAAGGGGGAAGAAACTTCCGTAAAACCTTATCGTGATGGGCGACGGGTTGTCGATAGTCAACGACATTCGAAACACTAGCTAGGCTAGAGGTTCGTCAAAGGCTTCGATGTGATAGAACTGTAGCTCCTATTGTTCTACGTGACTCAGAAACTTTCATAAGACCTTATTGTGATGGGCGGTGGGTTGTCGATAGTCAACGACGTTCGAAACACTAGCTGGGCTAGAGGTTCGTCAAAGATTTCGATGTGATAGATCCGTAGCTCAATTTGTTCTACATGGCTTGTACGTTTAAGTTATTGGCTTATACGTTATTGTGAAGCGTATTATGCTTCGTTCCTTAAATCCTATGAAATAGTATATATGTGATTACTAATAGGATGAGATAAGGATAGTTTACCCTGTAGAGCCGAGTGGACCTATAAGATAGGGGAACTCACTGAGATTTAGTAATCTCGTCCCATGTTGTTGAATTCTTTTCAGGTTCAAGATTAGTTTGAAGATTCACTAGAAAGCTTGTCTCAGATGCTCTGGAGAGCAGTTGGCTTGGAGATCGTGCCAGATCTTGTTTTCTGCTGGGCAGTTTCCTTGAAGACACTTGTAGTATACATTTTAGTTCAGTTTTCTTATTGTATACGACTTGCTGTATTTTCTTTAAAGCTTTTGTATGTACTCAGAACCAATTTAAAACGTTTCATGCATAATATACTAGTCAATTATGTGTGGGTGTTACAGTTGGTATCAGAGCTGGTCGACTCTCGGTCGAGCCATGAGACATCACTAGCAATTCTTTTTTTCCTCAAATGTGGGTGTTGCTAGCCTAATTTTACTGGTATCTCATTCAGTTGTTGAACTTGATCAACTCACCGACTGAGTGCGTGACAGTAGGATCATGGCAGAGCATCCACGAGGACGCGTAAACCTGTAAGTGTTGTGAACCCGAGTAGTAAGAGTTGGACAGGGAGACCAGACCTCTTGTCGTTCTGGTGTACCTAAGTGTAGGAATGGCAAGTACTAGATGTTAAGCTTATTCATCTTACTCTAATCATTAAGAATTTATAAGGGGATTGGACTAATCTGTGGAAGGTATGATTTTCCCATTTAAGGAAGATCCTGTATGTTCAAATGGTGAGATGGACTACTGCAACTCATCACTTCTTGATCTGCATAAGCCCTAGAACTATACTAGGCGGAGACTGAAGTAGATGGGGATGTGGAGTACGTTAGACCATATTCCTTGCAAAATATGAATTACTCAACCCTGAGTAAGGCCATAAAACTATGCTAGGTGTTAGGTGTTAGATGAGCATAATCTAGTGACGGCTTAAAGTATCTAAGGGATAATCACTGACTGCTATTATTGCTAGTCATGGATAACTAAGTTAAGAACCGACTGGATGGAGATAGAGCTACCAACAGTTGAACCCCAAAGGATGAATCTTCCAAATTAATCTGGTGTGTATCCAAGACCCGAATTAATGAGGCATGAATCCAGAATTTACCCAAGTGTATCTTGATTGGTAAGGATGACCTAGAGAAATTTTGGTAGCGAAGATAGAACGTTGTGGCTCCTACACTATGTATGACCAAATATGGGCTAGGGTGATCAAGTTTCATGTGCATGACCCTTAATAGGCGCTGGGTAATTGTCCTGGGGAGTGGTTGACATTGAGGTCGGCCACAGTTGGAAAATTTCACGATAATCGTAGTGGGTCACAACCCAAAAGTAGAACGGCAGGAAAAACCGTAAGACTAATTCCTTGAGGGATTTGTCCCAAAAGTAGGTAAGCATGTAAGTTGTGAGACCAGTTCTTGAGGGTAATGTATAGTGAACCCAGCTATGTCGTGAACTTTTGGCAATGGTGAATCGCTTGTACATGCTTGAATACCGAGTATGCCCATACTGCTAGGTGGTAATTCGCTTGTCGTTAATACACCTGAGATATCAATACGGTGTGCTTGTGGGGCCTGTCTATGCGTATACTCACTTGGGATACTCACCAAGACTATCGGTATGGTGTGCTTGCGTAGCCTAGAGGGAGGCATATACTACTCTAGTATTCTCTCGTACGTTGGTACGGGTATGCATGTGTGTATGTGTCAACGCTTATATGAACCATGTCAAGTGATTGTGAGTTATGGGGTTAGTTTTGACCCACGAAATACATAGTGGTGGGATAATCCTTCAATTTTCTTATGCATGTATAGCGTGGATGATCGTAAGTATGGTGTTCAATGTGAATTGAATTCATAACAGGTCAAACCTAGCTGATTCTAAATAAGGTTGAACTTTGTGATGTAACACTCTTAGGAGTGAGACTGGAAGAGTTTGAGAAGTGTTTACCTTAATGTAGATTCTGCTCAACTATATGGCCGTCATGGCCATAGGATACGAGTGGGGATCATTATATGTACGGGGTAGTTACTTGATTACATGGCCTCGGAGTTGGACCACCATGTTCGTACTACCAAACAGGTATAACACCGCAGTATCCCTATCGTGCACGAGATGCGTGAGTCATACTTTTTGACAGATGTCGGACAGTGTTGATCTCAAACTCAAGGTAGGATTCAGATTTGGTACTCGTGAGATGCGAAACCAAATTCTCATAAGGTAGGTGTGATAAGGATCCATATGTCATGCTTGATAGTGGAGAACTATCCAAGCAGGCTATAGTGGGATGGATCATGTTCCGATACTACGCTTATGAGGACTCTGAGTGGACATGGTTTCATGGGTGATATCAGATTACACCTTGTAGATGTTTCTTGTTTTGTGGAGTGTTAAGTGGATAATTGTGCGTGAATGCCTGAGGTGGAACTAATGTGTAATAATCATATTTAGGCCAGCACATTGTGTGCGTGGTTATTCTTTAACATTGGTGATCAGTGTTAGAATAGATGAAGAATATCTTGGGTTAGCTTGATGTGAGATATATCTAGGGGAGTATCTGTAGATCCTCAGAAGTGAAGAAATGTCAGTCTCTGTAAAGCAGAGGCACATTGGCTATGGAGTGCGATTGTGAAAGGATTGTTATATCGGTTGAGTCACGTGAGTTATTAGAGGTGTTGTCACACCAGCGGTATGACGCCATAAGATTGGGAAGAAGCTATGGAAAGTTGGCAGAGTTATCATAGAAGCTGTACGATTTGGAAGTCGGTAGGGTAGGACGAACTCCTATTTAGTGAGTATTTAGCTTTAAATATTCTGGAACCGAAGCGTGTGACCAAGTTGTGTTCAAATGGACCTAACCCAGAATGATGGAATAGTTAGTGACCTGATTTTGGAAATTACTCAACCTCGAGAAGTAATTGTTGATGTGTGTGTTTAAGATTCTAGCATGTATCATAATTGGACGAATGTCGAGAAGGAACTGTTGCTATTTAGGGAGTAAGTGTAGTAGAATAACGGAACTAAGTGAATTCTGGACATAGCATGATTTAGAGGATTTCAAGAGGGAGTGACCAATTGAGATCAGAGTAGCGCAACAGATGAAAGAAAAACCAGATAAGCCTGTAGTAGGCGTGGGCGGACTACTTGTATGATAATGTTTGAGTGGGGATATCTTCCTGAGAGGAACTCGACGAAGCAATGTTTCGTTCGTCCCAAACTCTCAGGGATCCACCATTGATCTAGAGAGGTATTATTGATGGACCAGTATAGAAAAGGCATCGTGATTGATGTGCGATCAGATGTTCATGGGCCAACGATTGAGCTTGTGAGTATCAAGGGTTAGACAGGGTATCGTGACCATTGGAATAGTGAAAACAAGTAAAGGATCAATCTTGGTTGTACGAAGGAGGTAGACTTGGAAGTCAAGATCAAAGGACTTAGTAAGCACGTGTATGACTCCGTATAGACTTGTGTGGAAGTAAATCTGAACCATCGTCATTGGAGAGGAACGTCACAACATGAATATCTTGGAATGGCGATACTTCAAGAAACCAAGGGAAAAGGAGTGGCAAATCAGTAGCATATGTTGGGCAAGGATGAGCTTGGAAAACTTTGAGGATGAGAAATATCCAACCAAAGTCATTTGCCAGGAATTCTGAAGCTACGGAAACTCGGTGCAAAGAAGTAAAGGTCGGGGACCATGGAAGGATCATTTCCTGGGTATGTCAAGATGGAGTATCAGGAGGGACGTAAAGAACCTTTCATCCCCTCGTCGGAAGAAGATGTAAGCAACTCGTTTTCGTGGTGATTGGAAGGAATTCGAGGGCAAATTCAATTTAAGGGGGGAGAATATAACACCCCATGTCCCTAAGCATGAGAAGTTAGTAGAAATTCTAAGGACATAAAAGTCATTCTCATTCAAGACCAAGTATTCTATCAAATAAATATCTTAAGGAAATTGGTTGGATTTGGACTAGATGGCAATTTGGTTAATATGGATTAGTTGGAGGGCATTTTGGACATTAACCATGATTGCATGCATCCTTAAGGACTTGTTTGGATGTACAAGTCATTTATCTTTCAAAATAAGAATTTATGAGAGAAGGAGGAAGAGCTTAGGAGCAAGAGAGAGGAAGAAGTCATGTTCACCATCTCCAAAATCCATTTTCGCACCTTAAGGACAACCTCCACTAATCAGGTAATAACTTTTTTCTCGTAACTCCGATTGAACCGATTCTGGACTTTTTGGAAACTAGACGAATCTTCAACTTAGATATAAATTTTGTCTTCTGCATGTTTGTGATGAGAGAGATAAATGTGTTTGAAGATGAGGGTCTGATGCTGATTTTGGTGAAGGCATGTATACTGGATTTCTTGACCAGCCTCCATTAAACAGGTGATAACATTTTACTTGTAACTCGGACTTAAGCGATTCTTGAATTTTTGGAATCTACACGAAATTCCCTTCAATTTGATATATGATGTCGTATCAGGAAGGTTTGTATTGAAGGAGATTAACGTGTTTGAAATTGAGCAATTCTTGCTAGAAATGGGAAAAGGGGTGCTACTGGTTTGATGATTTTGAATGTAGAACTTTGATCAAGTAGAAACCTCAAGGGCAGAATTATCATCATCTTTATCTCTATAACTCAGAACCTTCAAGTTTGAGGTGAGTTCCATAGTTAGAACTTGGGCAAGAATGGGGATTGAATTGCATGTTGAATGGGTTAGTGAGAAATATGATTGCATGCTTAATACATTGATGAAAGTGTGTTCTTATGATAATTATATATGTCTTGTAATGTGAGTTCTATAGTTAGAACTATGAGAATGTTCATGTTGGGATGATTTGGGATTTTAAGAGTTTGAGAGAAAAATTCATGGAAATCATGTTTTGATGATGCAAATTGATAAATCTATGCCAAGTGTATGATGCATGCAATGGAATATTGGTGAGAAACCACTAAGAGATGAAATATTTTCCGTATTCTCGAACGGTGGACATCCGTAGTTAAGTACAGTTGAGACATAACTAGTTCTATACATGGAATATGACATATATGCTTGTTTTCTTATGCAAACATATTATGATATAATAAGTTTAAGTGAACTATTATGTTAAGAAGTGAATGCATGTATTATGTTAAACATGTATGAAATAAATGAATGGCTAGCCGAATATGATTATGTGAACTCATGTTGCATCATGTTTGATATGTTATAAGGCAACCTTGTTCGTGAATGATCTGGCGTATACACGACAATGGTTTGACATTGTATGTTTAGTATTACGCGCATACGCAATAGGAATGATCTAGTGTATTACTGGTACTATTATGAAGTGAGACATTATGTTTTATAATGCATACTTAAAATGCTTGCCTAATAGAAATTACCTGGTAAGTGGAACTCTAGGATCAGTGTTATCCGAAATAGGGAATTGTGTAGAATTGAAAAGAAGAAACTTTGGTACTATTAGATACACCCTAAGTCTGAGGTAATGGAATCAAGGGAGTAAAATTTGGATTTCCGACTAATGTTAATGCATAGTTCGGAACGTAGGAGAGTAAGTCCCATTAGATGGAAGGTATGAGAACTCTAGATACTGCCTTGCTAGATTAGTCCTGAGAGAAGGCGGCGGATAATTTTCGGAAACCACCTTATAGGACTTAGTCATATTAGAAAAGGGCAGAAACTTCCGTAAAACCTTATCGTGATGGGCGACGGGTTGTCGATAGTCAACGACGTTCGAAACAATAGCTGGGCTAGAGGTTCGTCAAAGGCTTCGATGTGATAGATCTGTAGCTCCTATTGTTCTACGTGACTCAAAAACTTTCGTGAAACCTTATCGTGATGGGCGGCGGGTTGCCGAAAGTCAACGACGTTCGAAACACTAGCTGGGCTAGAGGTTCGTCAAGGCTTCGATGTGATAGATCCGTAGCTCCATTTGTTCTACGTGGCTCGTACGTTTAAGTTATTGGCTTATACGTTATTGTGAAGCGTATTATGCTTCGTTCCTTAAATCCTATGAAATAGTATATGTGTGATTCCTAATAGGATGAGATAAGGATAGTTTACCATGTAGAGCCGAGTGGACCTATAAGATAGAGGAACTCACTGAGATTTAGTAATCTCATCCCATGTTGTTGAATTCTTTTCAGGTTTAAGATTAGTTTGAAGATTCACTAGAAGGCTTGTCTCAGATGCTCTGGAGAGTAGTTGGCTTGGAGATCGTGCCAGATATTGTTTTTCGCTGTGCAGTTTCCTTAAAGACACTAGTTGTATACATTTTAGTTCAGTTTTCTTATTATATACGACTTGTTGTATTTTCTTTAAAGCTTTTGTATGTACTCAGAACCAATTTTAATGTTTCATGCATAATATACTAGTCAATTAAGTGGGGGGTGTTACAGAGGGAATCCTTCCAAAACTAAATTTTTGCTTTTTGTCGCTTTACTGCCCTTCGAAAAGTGCCCATGCTAGGTTTGACTTCCTGGAGAACAGATATGATGAAGAGATCGTTGCTGCAGAGTAGGCTGATGGTGATGTCGAGCAGGTAGCCTTACACAAGACTCGTTCTTTGAGAGCATATTTTATTTTTTTTTGTTGGCAATTGCATTTTTGTGGACACGAGTACCACCTATACTGACGTTGCATACCTCCGGTACTTCTTGGATCTCACACGGATCCATGAGTACAACTGGGGGACAGCATACTTGACTTATTTATATTCGAAGTTGAGAAATGGATGTCGATGGAGGATGAAGCGGGTCATAAGAAGCATGACACTACTAGTGGTAATAATTTTTTATCCTTGAATTTTTTTTATCTTTTTCATTTCATATTTGCGATGATTCTTGATCCCTGAATGCTTTTTATTTTCATTTCAGGCTTGGATCCTCCAGCATTTCCCGCGCAGCACTGGCTGGGCGTGTTGGCATGAGTACACTAAGGAGATGCCCATTGCCTGTTCTTTTATCACAATGAGAGGGAACCAGACGGTTGAGCCTTTCAAAGTCTATCTTGACTGCTTGGTTGCTGAGGAAATCCACTTCAACTACTACGTGGATCACCATCATACGCGGCCATTTGATGACATATCTCTATACTCCAGATGGCTGGCCTGCGGATCATGTATCACTTTTCCTCATTTTCCTGAGCGCGTCATGCGGCAGTTTGGGTATACCCAGACCATCCCTTGACACCCTGCTGCCTCTGTTCCTCCTGCCTTAACTAGTATACAGATATAGGAGATTTTTTATGATTATCATAGTCATCTGGTACTGGAGGAGGCTCGGGCTACCATAGCGTCGAATGACTGGAGCTACGTCGACGAATACATCAGGTGGTTCTTCATGGTCTCACATTCGTACATGGTGTTGACTGCTCCAGGAGATCCGCCGAGAATAGCTTATCAGGAGATTCTGGAGGAGCAGCAGGCTTAGCTAAATCATACTGAGGATGTCTTGCCTCGTTTTCATCGCATAGTGGAGATTGTACGGGTAGGCATTGACGAGGGTATTTCCCTGAGGGCTTCCATTTATTTTTTAAAGTGCTTCCATTGTGATTTAGGTGGTGAATATACCTCTAATAAATTCTCTGAATTACTTGCATATGATGGTACTATTCACCAAACTTCTTGTATTGATACTCCTCAACATAATGGAGTTGTTGAAAGAAAACACTGTCATATTGTTGAGATTGTACATTCCCTTTTGTCGCCTACTTCAGTTCCGAGTAAGTTTTGGGGTGAAGTAGTTCTTACTGTTGTTCATGCTATTAATAGAATCCCATCGTTTATCACATCATGTTTGTCTTCTTTAGAAAAATTGTATGATTTTATCCCTTATTATTCCTCGTTGGAATTCTTTGGCTCAACTTTCTTTGTTCTTCGTCCACAAGTAGAATGTAGTAAGTTATCTTCTTGTTCTGTCATATGTGTTTTTCTTGGTTACAGGGATGGTCAAAAGGGCTATCCTTGTTATGATCCTCAATCAAGAAAATTTTATGCTTCTCGGATGTTGAATTTCTTGAACACGTTCCTTTTTTTTCTATCTTTCTTTTGATTCTCATATTACTAGTAGTAGTTCAGAACTCTCCCATATTGATCCTTTTAGTCTTAATGATAATATTTTTATTGATTTTAATTTTGAGAACTGCGGGTCTGATACTACTGTTAATCCTGATATTGACATCCCTTTTGTCCCTGTGGCTACCCAACAACCTCCCACGATTGTTGACTCTATTTCTCTTCCTCCTCGTTATCTGTCTCGTAATCGTAAGTCTACTTAGTAGCATGGTTTTTTCTATTCCATTTACTCTGCTTTTTTTTCTTCGTTTCTAACATCTATTCACAATTTGTCTGAGCCATATTCCTATTATTGTAGTTTCATCGCTTCGTCAATGGCATATTTCTAAAATGTATGTTAAAAGTACTTTTCAAAATTATTATTTTCACGAGAAAGTCTATATGGTGCCTCCTTCAGGTGTTTCTCATAATCATCGGGAAGTGTGTAAGTTGAAGAAGGATCTATACATTTTGAAACAAGCTTTGTAGGCATGATTTAAGAAGTTTACCATTGTTATTACATTTCTTGGTTTCAGCTCTAGTGATCATGATTCAACTTTATTTGTTAGGACCACCTCTCATGGTCTTATTTTACATTCATTATATGTTGATGATATGATAATTACATGTGATGATGTTTATGGGATTAATGATTTGAAACTACAATTAGCCAAACAGTTTGATATGAAAGATTTAGGCACTCTTCGTTACTTCTTGGGAATTAAAGTTGTCCACTCTCCTAAAGGCTACCTTTTTCTCAATCTAAAATATAGCCAACATCTTTGAACAAGTTTGGCTTTCTAATACTAGAGAATCAAATGGTCCTCTTGAATTGAATGTGAACTATGTTTCCTCTGATGGCGTTTCTCTACCAGATTCCATTTGTATCGCACTTTGGTTGGCATCCTGGTGTATCTTACAATTATCAAACTTGATACTGCTTGTGTTGTTCATGTTGTCAGTTAGTTTTTTGTCTCTTCCACTACAATACATTAGGAAATTATTCTTCGTATTTTTCGTTATCTTTGAGGAACTCAGTTTTAGAGCCTTTTATTTTCCTCATCATCCTCATTGGAGTTATGTGCTTATTTTGACGTTGATTGGGAAGGTGATTCCACATATCGTAAGTCTACCATAGGTTTTTGTATCTTTTTTGGAGACTCTTTTGTTTCTTGAAAAAAATAAGAAACAATATATTGTATCCTACTATTCTATAGAAGCTGAGTATCGTGCTATGACACCCATCACTACTGAAACAGTTTAGATGCATTGGTTACTTTTGTATATAAGTGTCACTCTTTCAGAACCAACTCTCATGTATTGTGATAACAAATGTGCCATCAAATTGCTCACAACACATTATTTCATGAGCATACCAATCACATTGAGATTGATTGTCATTTCACCCGTCACCATCTTTAGCATAGAATAATTATTCTATCGGTCGTCACTTTCTTTTTACTGATTGTTGGTTTGTTTAAAAAAACACATTTCATTAAAGGTTTTTTTTCTTGATCGACAAACTCTCGATGCTTCTTATTAATGCATCATGAGTTTGCTGGGAGATATTAGATATTATTATTATATTATTATTACTGGCATTGAAATAGGCTCTTCAGTATTTGTTTGTCCTTTTTTAATGCACATACGCGTCAAAAATATATACAATATTTTTTTTATTTAATTTTAGTTTAATTTAAATTATTTATGTCACAAAATAAAAAAAAAATAACATCAAATTAATCATGATTTCACACATGTATCTACTGACACTTAATATTGTTAGGTTACTTTAGATTTAAATACATGATTTTAAAATTGAAATAAGATGAAAGATGAATCTTTGAGAGTTGAAGTGGGTGAAAACCATTTAATAAAAAAGATCCTACAAATTAGAAATAAAATTAATGTTGATAAGAATCTGGTGTTGTTCAACAAATTCAGAAAATACATGGAGTTAGACATGAAATTGATAAAATTCTATCATAGAAAAACACACACTTAACACTTAAAAGACTATGACCAACATTACAAGAAGAGAAAATGAGATATGCACTGACAGTGTAAAATAATTTTACACTGTCGATTTTAGACTGTAAATTTTAAGTTAATAGTATAACATGATAGATTGATGAATTCTTATTGAATGACAGTGTACAATTATTTTACACTGTTAGTGCATACCAATTAAACTCTTACAATAATCACATAAGGTTATCCTCTCTTCATACATACATCGTATATCTCCCAAATTTAATTAATGGGTGTAAAAGTGTGAGAGATAAAAATTGTGAGTTGTAGGAAGTTCCAAAAACTGTCTAATTACGGTTCTCCATAAAAGAGAGCAAATGCCATGCCTCTAACGTTTTCTAAGTCTGCAATTTTGGGTGTTTAGGAAGAAGAAGAAAAATGTCAGGTTCTAAAAGCTAAAAGTTATAAGGCTTAAATGCAGTTTTAGTCCCCCTTCTTACAATTTTCTAAACTTCTAATCCCCCTTTAAAAAAAACAGCTTTTAAGTCCTTTAGTTTAAATTATCTTGGGATTTTTTTGGTCCCCTCTTGAGTTTGGTCTATGTGGCATGGTCAGCACTGATGTGGCAAAGTAATAGTTGACCCAAGCTGGAATTAATTTTCCACGTCATTAAAAAACATATTATTTTAAACATTTAATAAATAATATAAATTTAAAATATAATAATAATATTGAATGGATACTTTGACCAATTTTGAGAAACTCTTTACCACATCATTAATTACCATTTTAATTAAAACAACATAAATAAAAAACAGTTTAATAAGGTTTATGCCATGTTCATATATTGCAAACCCAGAAGCTCTAATACTCCTTCATCTTCTTCCCCAATTCTTAGCCAAACAAAACCCTAATTTTTCTGATTTCTTCTTCTCATAGATCCATTAGAATGCTGCATTTATACCAAAAAGCAACTTCAACGTTGTATCCAACGGTCACTGCTTCTCCCTCAGACCTCGGCTGCGACCGCCACAAACGCTCTGCTTACAGTCACAATAATCGTGTGAAAGCTCTGCTCACAATAATCGCAGATCTCATCCCCTTTAAATTTTGCTTTCCAATACATAACTAGATTAATCAATAGCGGTGTTTTATTTTCAGATTGCAAAAAAATGGTTGACCCCTTGTTGATTCTTGTAATGTTCTGACTCTGTACATTTCAAAGTGTTTATTTGCTTCATATTGTTTGAAATAAAGAAGAAGAAAAATATGTGTTTGTTTATTTGAAGCAAGGAATATGGATAAGTAGTTGATTTGAAGCTTGCACTAGCAGCTGAGACAAATGCAGTGGCGACGGAGGGAAAGAAATCGAAACGAAATGGAAAGGAGACCGCCCTCAAGATCTTCTTCTAGTTCTTCATCTTCATTTTTCAGTTGCAGTAATCCATGGGCCATCCAAAATGAAACAGAAAGGGGAAGAAATTGAAATCTAGGGTTTGTTTCAATTGAAAAGGGGAAGAACACGATGATAGAAAAATATGTTTATTATGTAATTAATTTATTATGTAATTAATAATAATAATAATATATATTATGTAATTAATAAATTCATGGGCCATATTAATAAATCAATGTTTGTTTCAATTGTAATTGTGTAATTAATAATAACAATATGTTTATTTAATAAATCCATGGGCCATCTTAATTATGTAACTAATTTATTATGTAATTATTAATAATAATATATATTAGTATTATATTTTAAATTCATATTATTTATTAAATGTTTAAAATAATATGTTTTTTAATGACGTTGAAAATTAATTCCAGCTTGGGTCAATTATTACTTTGCCACATCAGCGCTGATCATGCCATATAGACCAAACTCAAGAGGGGACCAAAAAAATTCCAAGATAATTCAAAGTAAGGGACTTAAAAGCTAGTTTTTTTTAAAGAGGGCTTAAAAATTTAGAAAATTGTAAGAAAGGGGACTAAAACTGCATTTAAACCAAGTTATAATTAGAATTTTACAACATTGATGCCAGAGACATAATTCATCTAACAAATGCATCATATATCTCATCACTAATGCTCCAAAGCAATGAAAGTAACTAAATTAACTCAACTAAAACATCTAACAATCAAGCCATATCACCACCAAAGAAAATTTTGTGAAAAAACTATATACAATCAATTTATCTCTCCCTCAAGTATGAGTCCAACCACTATGATTCCCCTCAAGCGGAAACTCATTTATCCACACGCTTATACCGCCATTGAAAGACACACTTATCTCGTCATGGGCACTTCAACAGAACACGTCGACAGACCACCATGTAATTATCTCGCCATGGGCACTTCAACAGAACATGTCGACTGACCACCATGTGAGAAAGACTTTCGACACAAAGTTAAACACTCATCTAAAGGTCAAACATTCACTCAAACAAATGAGATAGATATCACATATTTACCAAAAACCTTAATTTGATAGATATATGAGTCACCTTACTTATAAAGTATTCAACCTCCACTATTTTAAGTAATGTGGGACTTAGAATTCAAACTTATTTTTTCAACACAACTCGCATTTGTTTTTCAACAGTTCCTTCACTACATACTGTCAATTTCATATTTCCCTCAAAACAATTATTAAATGAATTAATTAATTAATTAAAAACAAATATAAAGAAACTTGTTGGAATAATCTAAATTTAAAAATTTAGTTCATGTTAGAAGCGTTAAAAAAAATCTTCTTTTGAACAAACAACTCTAAACAAGTTAAAGAAAATGACATATTTAACAAATTTGTTATGCGAAACTATTGACAAGAAACTCAAATTTCAATGTACGGAAGAAGCTGATAGTATGAAAACTGAAATTTCTTTCATCAACAAGACACTTTAAGAAACAAAATTATAATTAACATATTTATTTTAAATAAGAGAAATGTTATTCTTACACTCATTCATATGTCTATACCGTATTTTACTATTCACTAATGTGATGAACAGTGAAATATTATAATATTTTTTTTTAAATATAAAAATTAATTTTTTTTATATTTAAATATTTATTAACCAATTTTATAACTTTATTAACTAATTTTTTACATTATATTAACCAATTTTGTTTTACTACTAAAAATTATTTTTATATCTGACCGTTTAGTAACCAATTTCATAATTTCATTAACCAACTTTTTACATTACATTAACCAATTTTGTTTTACTAGTAAAAATTATTTTTAATATCTAAGCGTTTCTTAACCAACTTCATTACTTAATTAATCAATATTTTACATTTATTTAACCAACTTTGATTTACTATTAAAAATTACTCCCTCCGATCACTATTATAAGCAAAAAAAAATACTTTAAATTTTGGGTATTATAAGCAAAAATCATTAAATTTCAAAGTAATTAATGCTTATATTACTAGTATACCCCTAATTTAATTCAATACTGTAGCATTTAATGTTGGTAGTTGATTCATCAAATATAATTAAAAATATTATAGTAAATTTTACTCTAATTATATATGAAATCAAGAAAATTAATTATATTTAATTAATTTTTTAATTAGTGTAAAAGTAGTTATTTTTGTTTATAATTGTGATCAGAAAAAGTATTATTCATGAACTATTCACAAACAATATTTATGGGTACTGTACATGCACATTATACTATTCACATGATAATATTCACACAACTATTCATATATGATTTTACTGTTCATCATATTTATAAATAGCGCATACGGAAGGGTGTAAACATAGCTTTGCTGTTTAAATGACCTACAAGATGTGAAAGATTGAAATCCAAAAGATATAAAAGAAAAACAAAAAGTAAGGAGAATTGATTGTTTCTCACCAAATATTTGAAAACAACTTTTTCAAGTTGTTTCGATCATCCTGTCATTATCTTTCACTCAAATTTCTTCCTCGCGTGAGATATTTGACCAAAAGTTAAAGTGTAAATATAGAATAAAAATAGAAAAACATGTATTCTCAAAAATGTATTCTCTTTATAATATTATATATTAGTAAGAGCAGTTTAATTTTTTTTTGGCTAAAATATAGTTTTGGTCTTTTTGTTTGTCAAAATTCACGGTTTTGATCTCCCCATTTTATTTTTTAACAGTTTTGGTCCCCACCCCAATTTTATTCCAAAAAAATAATGAACAGTAACTGGTCCGTACATGAACAGTACACATCCGTACATGAACAGTAAATGAACAGTGAGGGGTGGGGGACCAAAACTGTTAAAAAATAAAATTGGGGGACCAAAACCGTAAATTTTGACAAACAGGGGGACCAAAACTATATTTTAACCTTTTTTTTTTTTTCTATTTTTTAGTATTTATATTTTATTATAATTTTATTCATTAGATTTTTGGCATTCTAATAAAAATTCTAAAATTTCTTCTCTTTATTTATTTGTCATTTTATAAAAATGACCGATTCTTATTTATTTGTCATTTTTATACAAATGTTTATAAAATCAACATTATATTTATATTAATATATAAATATAAATAAACGTCATTACTTTTGATCAACAACTTACATTAATTTTATTTAATTATATTCTACTATCTTCGGTTTTTTTATAAGTCTTTTTTAGAAAAAAAATTGTACCACAATATAAGTTGTTTTATAATATCAATGAATCATTAATATTATTTTTACAATATCATTAATAAAAGACAATTTTGTAAAACCATTCATAATTTCTCCTTTTTATACTACATTTATTATATTTCTTAATTTGTGTGAAAAGTAAAAAACGACTTATAATAAAAAACGGAGAGAATATAACGTACATTGTTTTTTATTATGTAAACGAAATAATAATAATTACTAAAATAAATTGCTCACACAACTATGGGGCTATGACTATGAGTATTGGGTTCAAAATCATACTGATAACATCTAACTTATAAAAATATGAATTTTGTTTGTTTAGATAAGACATACGGAATATTATTACTTAATTAATATTTTTTATGTTTCAAAATAAATATTGTATTTGTAAAAATTATTTGTCCTAAAATAAATGTTGTTTTAGTTTCAATACAATTTTTGTTTTGATCTTCCAATTATATTTTTTAATTAATACTTTTATGTTACTATTTCTCTTAATAATTAGAATGCATCCATAGCAATAAAATAATTTGATAAAATCATTATTCTTTCTATTTCATGAAATTAATTTTAGGACGGATAAGATAGGAGATATACAAAGGGACGGTATGATTTTTTTTTTTATATCTAAAATTAATTGGAGCTTTAAAGTTCATAAATGCGTTATTTTAAGGGAAAATGTAAAGTTATGGTCAGTTGTGTTTTGAAGTTTTTTGCGTGACTATTCTGATAAACATTTGTGGTCGTCATGCGATATTTTTGTAACTTTAATTAACATAAAATTTGTTAGTTTATATTGTTCATTTTTTTAATGGATATAAATGAACAAATTATTTTATTACATACTTTTTTTAAATTTTTTTTTAATAATTAAAATAAATAATCAAATATATGAGTCGGTGTAAATTAACACATAGTAATACTTTAATATTATTTTTAAAAAATGATAATAATAGATTGTTAATTTACTTAAGGAATTAATTGAAATGCACTGACAGTTATAACCGTTGGATGTAAAAAAGAGTTTGACTTTTAATTTAAGAATCTGTAAAGTAACCTAAACGGATGATGGTGATGTATTGACAGTGTAAAATTTTTTACACTGTCAGTACTTAGTAATTAAACTCTTTACTTAAACTAAACTATAGGAAAGTAAAATACTCAGCAAACTTTTATATCATATAAATTATATATAATATTATTAAAACTAAATATAAGTTATAATTAAACTTTATATATAACAAATTTACAATACTATGACATACTACTATTCAAGTCAACTTGGTAATGGTGAGATACATTTTCTTGTTTTTAAGATTCATGAGTAATGATAATACTAATAGTATAAATGGAAATGATAAAGTTGCAGACATTAAAAATCTAATAATTAGTATTCCCTCAGTCTCAAAATAAAGAATTTTTTTTAATATAACTTATTTTTTTAAAAATAATATTAAATAAATCAGTTTTTCAAAAAAAATTCTAAAATAACATGGTTTGGATAGGGGCTATAAGGGTGGCGCCATTTGGGATGACGCCTCAGTTAGAGGCCAGAAGCCATTCCAAATGGCGCCTCAGGCCAAATTAAATGCCCTAATTTTTTTCAAATTTTTTTAAGGGAGATGGCGCCTTAGGTGTCCCCTTTTTCTTTTTTTTTTTTTTAAATTTATTTTATTTTAAGAATGAATAATAAAAAAAAACAACATTAATTTTTTCTTTAAATATTTAGTACAATAATACAATAGTTGGATACAAAAAGAAAATCAATGATTGTGCCTATTTAATCGACCACCGGTCCCACAATCAGGGGCTCTTGTTTGACGTCTCTGTCTAGCACCACGAGGTTGTTGAGGCGTGGCTGGTCTCTGTGTTTGTTCAGATGGCCCTGGAGCATGAGACAAATTTTGCAGCATCTGTCCCCAATAGCCGGGGGGTTGCCGCGGGCAGCACTTCCGTAATCCAGCTGCATGCCCATGTTCATGTAATTTGTATGAGCGGGTTGGGTTGGTTCCATACGGTATGGTTGGCCAAAATGATGCATTGATGGGTGTTGGTATTGATGCAGTAGTTGATGTGGGGTTTGATAGTTGAAAATAGGGGGGTTTGTTGGGTGTATGATGATTGTGGTTCTGAGTGGTAGGAAGATGGGGTCATCATTTGTGGGGGGTTCATTTGTGGGGGGCTCATTTGTGGGGGGCTTTGGTGTGCTTCGGTAGGTTCGAATGACTCGTCAGGGCTATAGTAAGGGTTTTGTTGTTGTGGTGGAGAGGTTGGTGAATGATGTTGGGCATATTGCTAGGAGGAAGACGCACGTTGGCGGGGGTCAACTAGATACGTCGGTTGAGAGAGGAAAGGTTGTGGTGTGGTAACAGACCTAAACCAGCTCATATATAGTTCCGTTGGCCGAGCAGGTTGTACAACGGGGTCTGTTAAGACGAGCTGGTGGCGTATCTCCCACTGGTGACACAACGCTGCTGCAAAGTTGGTCCACACACCATCCTTCCACTGCGTGTCGACTCTGCGTAGGTGCCACTTTCCCAAGTTGGTAGGATCCACCGGAATGTCCTGATGCATACCGAATTGTAGTTTCACTCGGTCGCTTTGGTGCATCTCAACAGTTGTGAACCGAATTATTGGTGTTTTCGAAGTCCACACAGCAACATCATTTGCGTTGGGCTGGTGGTCGAGATCGTCGTAAGGCCTCCAGACAAACTACAAGAAAAAATAGTTTAATGAGTAAGTATACAAAATGTTAGAAATATCTATGGATGAAATGTTACAAAAGTTGTAGGGAAATATACGGCGTCAGGGCCAATGTGGTTTAGCAGGTTGCGGTAGACTGTTATGGCGTTCCGGGGGTTTCTATCGTAGCTCATTTTCGGAACTGCCCACCTGAAAATATAGTTAGAAAATGAATTAGTTACACCTGAACATATCAGTATAGGCGCATGGATGTGTATAGTCTTACCTTAATGCGTATGGAAATGTGAATGGGTTCCGGTTTATTGGAGCTAGTGTTGGCATTCTCGACCAACCCCACGCCTGAAGGAGATAGGCGCAACCATAAAATGTACACGCATTTTTTTTGGCATTTTTGCAGAGTGCACTATACAGATGTGCTAGGACAGTTGAACCCCAACTATATTCGTGCACACTGTTAATGTTAGACAACAACGGGAGATACATAATATTTACAGTGTTTCTAGTGCTCTCTGGAAACAAAAAACGACCGAACAATAGCAACAAATAACATCTAGTTTTTTGTATTATGTGTAAGGGGAGGGAATCCTCGTCTAATACGATGGAGTCATGGTATTCCATAAGGCGTTTTAAGTTAATACCTTGCCCCCTACACCTACCGTCGGGTGAAGGCTCAGCTTCTTCAATCTCAAGGGGGTGCCCAACAAGTCGAAGCAAAATTGGCTATTTATATTTACGGGGCCGTTGACGGTCATGCCATTTATGCGGAGGCCCAGTAGCATATACACGTCTTGTAGAGTGACCGTGCATTCACCAAAAAGAAGGTGAAAGGTGTGGGTCTCCGGCCTCCATCTTTCTAGCAAGGCTAGAATGAACTTTGGGTCTACATGGTATGATGAGATTTTTATCACATCTCCAAATCCACATCCTGTTAGATATGGTTCAGGGATAGGGTCGTGAGGGAAGTATGCGTGCCCACGACAACGGAACCTTGAAACCTCCTGAACAAAAAAACAAGCAAAATTACTAACAGAATAAAAGACATCAAGGTTTAATATTGTAAAACAAAATACTACAGGAAAACTTACGAAGTCTTCAATGTTTTCCGACATTCCTCGGTGGTTGCTTCCCATCGTGAGTAAAGCCATTTTCGTAACTGGTTGTGAGATGCAAAGGTTTGGGATGCAAAGGTTTCAGAAAATAAGAGAAGAAGAAGTGAGAGTAGTTTGGGATGAGATGAAAATTGTAAATGTGAATGGGTTTTTATAATGGTGTAAAGGGGGAGTCACATGTGTAGGCATGCATGCTTTTTAACCTTTGCAGTCTGCCATGTGTAGGCATGCATGCTTTCTTAGCCTTTGCAGTCTGCCATGTGTAGGCATGCATGTGTAGTCATGTCAACAGTGGCCTGAAACAAAAATAATGGAGCAGAGGCATGCGAATGAACAGTATATGCAGTGTATAGGACTACACATTCATCAGTCTAGAGGCATGTGAATGAATAGTAGATGCAGACTATAGGCCTGCAAATTCATCAGTCTAGAGACATGTGAATGAATAGTATACGTTTAAAAAAAAAAAGTAAACATTTTAAAATTAAAAAATAAAATAAAAAAACATAAAATAAAATTAATAGTCCACGTTTTAAAATTAAAAAAAAAATAGTATGAACTGAGGCGCCATATGGGATGGAGTATCTCAGTTGGTTTTTTTCAAAATTAATTTGGCCTGAGGCGCCATTTGGAATGGCTTCTGGCCTCTAACTGAGGCGCCATCCCAAATGTTGCCACCCTTATAGCCCCTATCCAAACCATGCCATTTTGAAATTTTTTTTGAAAAACTGGTTTATTTAGTATTTTTTTAAAAAAAATAAGTTATATTAAAAAAAAATCCAAAATAAAAGTCTCTTTAGCCTAAAATATTTGTCCCAAAATAAGTATTTTTCTACTTTTTCAATGCAACATTAATTAAATTTTACCAACTTTACCTCTAATAAAATATTATCCGCATTACTTTCAAAATATCAAATCATACTATGTATTTATGATAATACATAACGACCAATAATTATTAAAGGTAATTTTATAAAATTGTTATATTTATTAATTCAATCGTTACTTTTTTTAATTTATATGTAACAACGTTAAATGACTTTTATTTTGAGACGGAGGCAAATAATGAGAAACTAGTATTGGAAAAATTGTTTTCTTG
Organism: Lathyrus tuberosus; assembly: GCA_022829125.1. Lineage (NCBI taxonomy): Eukaryota > Viridiplantae > Streptophyta > Magnoliopsida > Fabales > Fabaceae > Lathyrus > Lathyrus tuberosus. The sequence continues at coordinate 10,576,882 of JALAZF010000034.1, forward strand.
AGGGGGTAAAGTACTGAAGTGGCCCCTTTGGCCTCCCAACAAGGTTCGCCACTATTTCTATGCAGAAAAAAGAAAAGCCAGCTGCCTGAAAAATGAACAATGAAACTGATAAGTCATAGACTAATTCACATCAATCAAAATATCTCCATGAAACTAGGGCCATATTGAATAGTCAACGACAAGCTTTATTGAACAACCTTGCCGACAACAATGAAGTATTTCTTGAGGGCTTCAAACTCTTAAAAGGCAGACAAATGTTGGGAATGGATCAAGTGTCTTTCATATTTTCTCCCTTTGGTGATTTTAGGGGATTTGATAGATAAACGAGTTATTAAAATATACTCCCTCCGTTTTTTTTTATAAGTCGTTTTTGACTTTTCACACATATTAAGAAATGTAATAAATGTAGTATAAAAAAGAGAAATTATGAATGATTTTACAAAATTGTCCTCTATTAATGATATTGGAAAAACAAATTTATATAATTGAAAGGAGAGAGAATAATAAATATTTAAGGGTATAGTAGAAAAAATAACATTAATGCTTCATTGGTATTATAAAACGACTTATATTGTAGTACAAATTTTTTTTTCCAAAACGACTTATAAAAAAAAACGGAGGGAGTAATATTTATTAAGAGAGAAGATTTATTTTAGTGAGAAATAGAGGGAAAGACACCGAAGGTATCAAATCCCAAAGTTAACCAATTCTTTTCCATAAATACTCCTTTTGTTTCATAATAAATTTTTTATTTGAATTATGTATAATCTTAGAGAAATGATTGATTTATTAATTTTAATTATAAAATTAGTATCATTTATTAAAATTATTATTAATTATAATTAATAAAGTACATTTGAATTAAGTAAAAATTAATAGTGAAAAAATAATAAATATTGCATTAAAATTATAAAAAAAATATTTATTTTGAAACAAAGAAAAAATTAGACATATTTAGTCCTCAAATTCCTTAACTTAATTTAATGTTTTCATTTATTCTCTTAATTAAAAAACGTTACAAATTAGTTATTTAACTTCACTATCGTTACTCTACTAGTAGAAGACTCGTGCGTCTGCATGGGTAAGTTCATTCATATCTTAGATCATTCGATAAGATTTTATTGTTGCTGATATATAATTGTTATTATAAAATCACTAATAATTGAAAAATTTTAAAAATAAATATGTAGCAAATCACCAACATAATAAATCCAATATATCTAATAACCATAAATATTTACCAATAATTTGTTGATTAAAATAAAAACGGTATTGTGGTGATAGCGATATGTGAAAATAACGAGTTTCAGTGTTAACAACCTGTAAAATCTTCATGTACTTAAGAGAGGATGTGGTTTTTTTGTTATAAAATAATAAGTAAGGACAATCCATATGAAGTGTCAAAGCATCAACAATGTCACTAAAAAATTTCACTAAAATTATCATGACCAATAAAGTCATTGTAAATAATCCATATAAATTCACGGGTAAGTTAATTCTTATCTTAAATTATTCGACAAAAAATCTAGCTGTTTGTGGCTTTTTTTAATAACTCTTTAGATGTATTAACAATAATCCTCTGCACGAGTATGAGAAAAAATATAAGATATAGTATTATACATATTGATAACTGAATTGTATTCAAATGTGCATTAATAATAATATGTATGCATGTCTTTTTGGAGAATCTTACGAGACAGATAACTGAATTGTATTCAAATATGCATTAATAATAATATTTATGCATGTCTTTTTGGAGAATCTTACGGGTTCTGTCTCGTCCGTCTTTATGAACTATTCTAATCACATATGAATACATATCGCAATGCAATTAAAAATATTCAAATTTCATCGTTTTATATCAATCAATTTTTTAGCCAAAAACATATCTTTTCCCTTTACTCATTTTTATTGAATTTTAATATACGTATTTTGTAATGCCCCGATTTGTTTAATTGTATTTATTTATTTCATTTATGTAAATTTTGTGAAATGTGTGAATTTATTGTATTTTACCTGCTAATTGAGTTAATTGGGTAGTTTCTCTGATAGATAAAATATTTGCATTAAATTATAATTTCTTTTCAACTTTTATTTCCTGAAATATATTTCATCGGTATGTTTATGTTTTATCGCGTTTTGAGAGCGTTTGCGAGATATTTGAGCTGAGGGGTATTTTGGTCATTTGCTTGGGTATATTTTTCATAAAATAGAATTTTGAGAGAAAAAGAGAGAAAAGAGAAAGGAAAGAAGGAAAAGGGGAAGAAAGAAAGGGAGAAGAGGAAAAGAGAGGAAAAATCGAGAAAACTCCGTTTCAAGCGCGATTAATCGGGTAAGGGTGAGAAGTTTCAATTATATCTTGCTTGTGTATGTATATGTGTTGTTTATGTATGTGTTTTGGTTGTTTTTACAATGTTTTCTCTAAGTGATAAGTTGATGAATAATTAGTAGAAATCGATATAAATTGCGTTGTATGATTACCCTGTGTTTAGGAACAATTGCTGGTACTTGTTTTGCTGTTAAAAATGGATTTGGGGATGAAAAATGAGATTTTTGGGGCAAATTCGTAGAAAAATTAGGCAGGAAAAATTCTGGTTTTCCACTGCCCATACGCGTATCACTCAAGGCAATACGCGTATTGGTCAAGGCAATACGTGTATGGCAATGAAGGAATAAGGGCAATACGCGTATTGGGTTGGGCAATACGCGTATGGCAAGGAAGGAATGTGGGCAATACGCGTATGGGAGTGGGCAATACGCGTATGGAGTGAGGCAATACGCGTATTGGATTTTTAGTGGACTTTTTGGGAAAAATGGGTCTCTGCCCATACGCGTATCACTTTGGGCAATACGCGTATGGATGGGCGAGTGAGTAAGGCAATACGCGTATGGCCAGCAAGGGTGCAAAATGTTGTCTTTTCGCGATTACTTTTCTTGTTAAGTCCGTAACTTTTGATCTGATTATCCGTTTTGAACGTTCTTTATATCGTTGGAAAGCTAATGAAATGTTCTTTCTTATTAAAATGATTTCGAGATTGTTGGCCGATTTAATTATGTCAGGAATTTGAAAATGTGTCGTTTTGTTGACTTTTACCGTTTTAACTGTGTGTATTTGATGTGTTACCATGCAATATGTCTTTGATAGATATCGTATGACTTGTGTGCTGTCGTATGATGTAAATGCATGTGTTTAGATGTTGTGATGTTGGTTTGTGGCCTTATGGCAAATAAATGCATTGTTTTGGGCTTGATTGCAAAACATGATTATTGTTGATTGAGATGGTTGTATATATGTGTGCATTTGAATGTCATGAGTCATTGTATGCCAAGCATCATGATATACATTCTTGTGATGTCGTGTGCCCTAGTGGGTGTGAGTGAGGAATCGATTCCAGAGGGAATCCGCTATAACATCGTGCGCCTTATAAAAGAGGACTTAAAATGATGATTATAGACGATCGTGCGCCTTATACAAAGAGGACTTAAAGCGATCGGATCGTGCGCCTTATACAAAGAGGACTTAAACTGATCCATAAACGTCATGCGCCTTATACCAAGAGGACTTAAAGCGACGGGGAACATCGTTTTCCCGACGGGGAGTTACGTTGAGTAACAAGCGATGATTCCAATAGTTCCTGAGTGAACTAATATTGAGAATGATGGATGGATGGTATCGCATTTGCATAGAGTCGTTGTGTCGGTCTCTTTGCATTTGCATAAATCATGAATGGATTGATTATGTATGGAAAATCATGAATGGATTGATTATGTGTGGAAAATCATGAATTGATTGAGTGTGTGTTGAGATTTATGTTTGAATTGGTAAATGGATGTGCATATGTGATAAATGCATTAGTTGTTGATGATATGTTTTATGTATAGCCATGTGCTAGGTTTTGTGGAGACGTGGTGAGTTACACTGATGGTATTAATTCTCTATGGTATGTAATATGTGAACATTCGTGGTGTGGTGGTGTGTTTCCATATGTGATAACTTTGGGATGCATTATGTGAGAATATGTGATTATGTTAGTATAATCGATATATGTTATGTATTTGTGGCATGTTATATGTATTAGCGTGTGATGCTTGTGGTGAGAATAACTATGCATGTGAATTTTTATGTGTTGGCATATTATTATGCAATCTTGATTTAGTTGTTATTTCTCACCCTTCTGCTGTGGTTTGTTGCCCTACGAGGCAATTACAGATTAGTGGTCTTGGAGGCTTTTGTGGAGATTAGTCCTCCGTCCTTTGTTGGTCTGTCTGCTCTGATACGTAACACGGGAGTCGGGGAACGATGTAGATATATATATATATATATATATATATATGTATACATTTGTTGAATATGTCTTGTATTACTTTTGTACGAATATTTTAAATGTTATAAAATGATTTATGTTGTGAAACAAGGCAGTTATGTATCTTTCCGCTTTATTCCATAATTGACCTTTCCTTTTATTGGAAAAAGTTCCCCTACAGGTTTATTCCATTTTGTGTTATGTATCAAAATATATGAGTATGGATTGTGTTTTCTTTCTTTAAATTGTGGCATCCTTGTTTCTGTCGGAAAAATAAATTTTTACTTACTCTGATTTATTTATATATTATTTATTCGCGATGGGAATTGGGGTGTTACAATAGTGGTATCAGAGCAGGTCGGTTCGTCCGACCAAGTTGTTGAGTCAGTTGGTGTGACAGTTGAATACTGTCGTTGTTGTTTGTCCCTTGGTACGTGATATGTGTGTGAAACACTGTCAGTACTTTCTGGTTTTTCTATTACTTTATTTTCAGGAGTTAGAATGAGATAAGTGGGGGAGGAGCTTGTACTTCTCCATGTTGCTTCAGGTGTGGGGCACTGGCTCAGTGTGTTGTAGATTGCAAGATTATAAGTGTTGTTTGGACAGTGTTGTTCCAGATTTCAGAGGGAATGCGGAGGTAAGGTTTCTGTCAACTAAGGATTTGTACCTTAGGTAGTTTTGTGCATAGGATGTAAGGAATACTATTAGAGTTTGGCAAAGGCGGTTTATGCCCCATCATGATTGTCGGCTGTCTATTGACAAATTGAGGAACTGATCACCCTTAATCTCTTGTTGATAACAGACGAGAATTAGGTTGGATGGAATAGACATATCTTCCAGGCTTTGATAGTATGTGCAATGAATGGTTTGGAATTAAGGAAATGGTTACAGATTATTTTGTTGAGTCGATGAAGATTCTTATACCTGAAGGTGAGGCAGAATTAAGGTTTTTGTATGTTAGTCATGTTGGAATGTCTTTGAGAGAGAATGACTGGGTTTTATTTAAGGGCTGCTTCTCAAAGAGTAGAGATTGAACTTAATTGGACGAAAGCGAATAGTTGAGATTTATATCTGCTAAGTAAGTAGAAAACTCTTAGTAGATGGGACTAAGATGTTTGTTTTGTCTGTGATGATCGTGTTCTAGAAATTGGCAGGAAGTCACCGTGATGGGCCGTCATTTGTGCATAGTTTTCAAATGTTTTTTTGGATGGAACATTAAGGTGTTGTCTTAGAGAGCTCCAGTATTGTTAGTAATAAAGGGATGGATGATTGAACGGAATAACAAGCATGATATGGATAATGGTATTGAGACTATGGAGAGTATAACTTGGAGTTCTGGTGAGGTTTGGAGTCTTTGGAGTTTTAGAGCATTAATGGAAATTTTGAGGCAACCCTTGTGGGTGGATGTAACATTGCGTTGAGAGTTCTTTTTGATTGGTGGTTGCTACATGTTGGGATTTATGGAATTTGGACTGTTAAGCGAAGAAATTATGTATGGATTACGGACAATTGAATAAGGTAACGATTGAGAATAAGTGTCCACTTTCAGGAATAAATAGGATGTTATTTACTCGGTTAAGCTTGTGTGTGAGTAACCGGTTACCTAGTGAAAAATTTTGCAAAAGCTTTAAGGATTTATATCTTTTGGAATTTGGTTGGGCATTACAACGTACAGTGGTGTTGCTTGGTGTTAGTAATGCATCTGTAAGGTTTAGGGAATAGTTGAATCATATCTTCCATATTTATTTGGATAAGTTCGTAGTGGCTTTGATCGAGAATATTTGAATCTGTTATACACTCAGAGGAAGAACAGGTAGAGTGTTTGAGAATGGAATTACACAAGTTAAAAGAGACGGAGTTTTATGCTAAGTTATTAAAGTGAGAATTTGGATTGGAAAAGGTTATTTTTCTTGGATATGTTATTTCAGATGAGAGTATGGTTATGGATCCATCGGGAGTAGATGTAGTTCTACGATGAGAGGCTACGAAGTTGGTTAGGAGATTAGAAATTTTTGGGCTTAGTTGGTTGTTACTGCAGGATAGGGAAGACTTTGTTAAGTTCGTATTTCTGGTATCTCAGTTGACTTGCAAAGGGTGAGTCGTTTGCTTTGGATGTTCGTTGTGAGTAAGTTATGGTGAGCTGAAGTAGAAGTTGTCTACGGATTCAATTTTGATTCTGTGTGATCCTAATAAACCGTTCGTGAGGTATTGTGATGTGTCTATGATGAGTTAGTCAGTGTGTTAGTGCAAGAGGGTAAAGTCGTGACTTATGCTTTACGATAATTGAGGATTCATAAAAGGATCTATACTATTTTGGATTTGGAATTGGTTACGGTTGTATTGTGTTGGAATATTTGGAGGTATCATCTTTATGGTTCTAGATTCAAAGTGTTTGGTAATCACAAGAGTCTTGAGTAATTGTTTGGTCTGAAGGAATAGAGTATGAGACAACGAGGATGGTTAGAATTTGGGACGAGTTATGAATTTGGCTTGGATTATCCTTCGGGGAAAAGCCGGTGTGGTGCCTGAAGAGTTAAGTCGAAGATTTTTATATATGTCTGTTTTGATGGTCAGAGAATTAGAATTATTTGAGCAGTTCAGAGACTTGTGTCTGGCGTGTGAGATAACACAGGAGAGTGTGAGTTTGAGAATATTTAAGTGAACAGTGATTTTTGGCAGAGGTGAGAAAGAGTTAGACTTTGGACGTGAGATCGGTAGACTTGATAGTTTCGAGTAATCAGAGTGCGCAGCAGAAACGTGATGTGGCACATTTTGTACTTGTGTGTGGAATTTGTAAGAATTCGTAGGTTGAACATTGGGAAAATGTTGGAATGATGAGACCATTGGATGTTTCAGAATGGAAAGTTTTAAATATTATTCATGGGCTACTGTGTAGATGGATGTTGGTTACATGTTTGATTGGGGAATCATAGTATTGTTGTAATATCGTCGTGTGACAAGGATGTTGGTATGGTTGTTATGTAGAGGTTGTTAAAACGATGTTGGGTCGTGGAACTTTAGGTTCTTGTCTTTGTTATGGCCTCGTTTCCAAGGTGATGGTTCGAGTGCGAGTGGCTAATTCCTTGTGGTGAATTAGGGGAGTGTTACCTTCGGTGATGATAACGATCTTGTTGTGTTTTGATTCAAGAGTGAACCTGCGTGGTCGTAACTTGTGTATTCTTTGAGTTGGGAGTTGGTCGTCAAGTGCATTGTACGGGCTTTGCATCTTGTCGTTGTAGTTGTCGTTGTTGTTGTTGCGGTTAGCGAGGTGGTTTGTCAGTTTGTGTTATTCGTGGTGCGTCTTTGGGTGGCATGTCGGGTTGTTGGTCGGATGCAAGAGTCGTATCCAGAGTTCTTAGTATCAGTTTATTTTCGAGGACGAAAATTTCTAAGTGGGGGAGAGTTGTAACGCCCCGATTTGTTTAATTGTATTTATTTATTTCATTTATGCGAATTTTGTGAAATGTGTGAATTTATTGTATTTTACCTGCTAATTGAGTTAATTGGGTAGTTTCTCTGATAGATAAAATATTTGCATTAAATTATAATTTCTTTTTAACTTTTATTTCCTGAAATATATTTCATCGGTATGTTTATGTTTTATCGCGTTTTGAGAGCGTTTGCGAGATATTTGAGCTGAGGGGTATTTTGGTCTTTTGCTTGGGTATATTTTTCATAAAATAGAATTTTGAGAGAAAAAGAGAGAAAAGAGAAAGGAAAGAAGGAAAAGGGGAAGAAAGAAAGGGAGAAGAGGAAAAGAGAGGAAAAATCGAGAAAACTCCGTTTCAAGCGCGATTAATCGGGTAAGGGTGAGAAGTTTCAATTATATCTTGCTTGTGTATGTATATGTGTTGTTTATGTATGTGTTTTGGTTGTTTTTACAATGTTTTCTCTAATTGATAAATTGATGAATAATTAGTAGAAATCGATATAAATCGCGTTGTATGATTACCCTGTGTTTAGGAACAATTGCTGGTACTTGTTTTGCTGTTAAAAATGGATTTGGGGATAAAAAATGAGATTTTTGGGGGGAAATTCGTAGAAAAATTATGCAGGAAAAATTCTGGTTTTCCACTGCCCATACGCGTATCACTCAAGGCAATACGCGTATTGGTCAAGGCAATACGCGTATGGCAATGAAGGAATAAGGGCAATACGCGTATTGGGTTGGGCAATACGCGTATGGCAAGGAAGGAATGTGGGCAATACGCGTATGGGAGTGGGCAATACGCGTATGGAGTGAGGCAATACGCGTATTGGATTTTTAGTGTACTTTTTGGGGAAAATGGGTCTCTGCCCATACACGTATCACTTTGGGCAATACGCGTATGGATGGATGAGTGAGCAAGGCAATACGCGTATGGCCAACAAGGGTGTAGATTGTTGTCTTTTCGCGATTACTTTTCTTGTTAAGTCCGTAACTTTTGATCTGATTATCCGTTTTGAACGTTCTTTATATCGTTGGAAAGCTAATGAAATGTTCTTTCTTATTAAAATGATTTCGAGAGTGTTGGCCGATTTAATTATGTCGGGAATTTGAAAATGTGTCGTTTTGTCGACTTTTACCGTTTTAACTGTGTGTATTTGATGTGTTACCATGCAATATGTCTTTGATAGATATCGTATGACTTGTGTGCTGTCGTATGCTGTAAATGCATGTGTTTAGATGTTGTGATGTTGGTTTATGGCCTTATGGCAAATAAATGCATTATTTTGGGCTTGATTGCAAAACATGATTATTGTTGATTGAGATGGTTGCATATATGTGTGCATTTGAATGTCTTGAGTCATTGTATGCCAAACATCATGATATGCATTCTTGTGATGTCTTGTGCCCTAATGGGTATGAGTGACGAATCGATTCCAGAGGGAATCCGTTATAACATCGTGCACCTTATAAAAAGAGGACTTAAAGCGATGATTATAGACGATCGTGCGCCTTATACAAAGAGAACTTAAAGCGATCGGATCGTGCGCCTTATACAAAGAGGACTTAAAGAGATCCATAAACGTCGTGCGCCTTATACCAAGAGGACTTAAAGTGACGGGGAACATCGTTTGCCCGACAGGGAGTTACGTTGAGTAACAAGCAATGATTCCAATAGTTCCTGAGTGAACTAATGTTGAGAATGATGGATGGATGGTACCGCATTTGTATAGAGTCGTTGTGTCGGTCTCTTTGCATTTGCATAAATCATGAATGGATTGATTATGTGTGGAAAATCATGAATGGATTGATTATGTGTGGAAAATCATGAATTGATTGAGTGTGTGTTGAGATTTATGTTTGAATTGGTAAATGGATGTGCATATGTGATAAATGCATTAGTTGTTGATGATATGTTTTATGTATAGCCATGTGCTAGGTTTTGTGGAGACGTGGTGAGTTACACTGATGGTATTAATTCTCTATGGTATGTTATATGTGAACATTCGTGGTGTGGTGGTGTGTTTCCATATGTGATAACTTTGGGATGCATTATGTGAGAATATGTGATTATGTTAGTATAATCGATATATGTTATGTATTTGTGGCATGTTATATATATTAGCGTGTGATGCTTGTGGTGAGAATAACTATGCATGTGAATTTTTATGTGTTGGCATATTATTATGCAATATTGATTTAGTTGTTATTTCTCACCCTTCTGCTGTGGTTTGTTGCCCTACGAGGCAATTGCAGATTAGTGGTCTTGGAGGCTTTTGTGGAGATTAGTCCTCCGTCCTTTGTTGGTCTGTCTGCTCTGATACGTAACACGGGAGTCGGGGAACGCTGTAGATATATATATGTATACATTTGTTGAATATATCTTGTATTACTTTTGTACGAATATTTTAAATGTTATAAAATGATTTATGTTGTGAAACAAGGCAGTTATGGATCTTTCCGTTTTATTCCATAATTGACCTTTCCTTTTATTGGAAAAAGTTCCTCTACATGTTTATTCCATTTTGTGTTATGTATCAAAATATATGAGCAGGGATTGTGTTTTCTTTCTTTAAATTGTGGCATCCTTGTTTCTGTCGGAAAAATAAATTTTTACTTACTCTGATTTATTTATGTATTATTTATTCGCGATGGGAATTGGGGTGTTACATATTTCATAATCTTTAACCACCATTATAAATTCTTCTCCACACACTTTGTGAGATTATTGGACCGATTTGTATTTAATCTAAAATAGTTATTGTTTTAAAAATACTATAATACTAATAAAGTTTTCATGACATACATTCTCTCAAAAGATAAAACATAAAAGGCTCGTATTTTATAAGGGTGAAATACATACATATCTATAATATTAAGTATAGTTAGACACCAATTCTGAACTATCAACATTGTTTGTTGTACTACACACAATATGATTCAGTCTTTCATCTATCAAGCATAATGAAAAGTAAAAAACAAAGCACGTCCAAGATGATGAACTACATGGGCATTGGAATTTGATGTGCCTAGTTGTTGAGAAAATGTAAAGTCCATATTCAATAGATATATATACAAAAAAAAAGCTAGAGAAGTAAATATATATAACTCTGAAAAAAGAAAAAGTATATATAAAAATTAAAAGAAACAATCTAAAAAAAGAAGAAAAAAAAGTTAAGTATATATAAGATTAAAAAATGAAAAAAAAAGGAAGTATGTATATATGAATACTAAAACCTATATATAAATATCTATATAAACTGAAGAATGAAGAACGGAAGTGTATAAATAATATATAAATTAAATTCAAGAAAACATAAGTATATATAATTAAAAATGGAAGTGGAAGTGGATATATATATATAAACATCAACTTATGTTAAAATTCAAAAGCACACAATATGTTCATATTCAACCATGGGGATTCATGCTTATCACAAACATGTAGATTACTCTTGGATCAATGGATATTGATGAAATATCATGAAGTAATCACAAACTTCAATAATCCTACCACTACTACAAGCCGATGAAAACCAAATAAACCGATCGAAACATTAGCAAATACACCCGGCCTCCAAAACAATTAACATAAAAATGATAAAACAATTAACTTAGCTCAAACAGATAACAACAACATATATTTACAGCATCCATAACCAATGCAGAAAGAGACAGTAATCGCAACGAAATCGAATACACCATACAACGGTAAACCTCACTGTACAAATGCAAGTTTAATTCGAATATTACCGAAATGTTGATTAACACGAATGAACCACAACAGCAGCACGGAGTCGCGACATTCAAGAACTTACAAAACTCATAATAACAAAATCTTACGCAATTATACACAAAAGGGTATTGAATTCAACAACAAACAGTCGTAACGTCAGGCCATTTAAAAGTCCGACAGAAAAAAATGCATGCCACAAAGAATAATAGTGACGCAGATAAAAATGCAGCAACAACACAATTAAGCTAAGGCAAAGCAAGATGCACAATCCTCCTGAATATAATGTCAAAGTGTAGCCGGAAACCAGAACTTAGATATTTTTAGTAGGCAGTAACATGTTAGTATCAAATGGAAGTAGTCTAAAATCATGTCCCTTCATGTCTACATCCTCTTCAAGAAACCTCTCAGGCCTAAAATCCAATGGGTTTTTCCATACAGCTGGGTCACGAGCTACTGCCCATACGTTGACATGGACATTAGACCCCTTGGGAATATCATAGCCACCAATTTTAACATTTGCATTAGCGCGATGTGGGAGCATTAATGGTGTAGGAGGGTGCAGCCTTAGAGCCTCATTGGCTACACTTTGTAGATAAGGGAGGCCTGAGAAGTCAGTTTCTGTCATGGCCCACTCAACTGATATTGCAGTTGTGTCCATCCCAGCTGTTATCATGTCCTATCAAATAAAGAAAAAAAACATGAGCTATGCTTTAAGTTGGTGAAACAGAAAGATCTAGATTATACTACTCATGTTTTTAAGTTAATCTTACTACAATTTACATTTGAGTCGATCGATTTTGATCTAACAATACTAATTTATTAATTGTGGTATCAAAATCCAGATCCAAACTATGTGAAGATAAAATAAACTGAAATAGTTGTTTAACACTGTAAAGAAGCTCTCAACTTCAAATAACATACCCAAAGGAGACCAATGATGGTGTCTTCACTAAGATCATATTTGTCTTGCAAAGTGAGAAAGGCATCTACGAAATGTTGCTTGGCACCGTCGGATTTCTGGCGTGCCTGTGTATACTCATCCATGATGGCTCGAGTATGTCGATCTCGGCGAGCACCGTGCTTGGAAAAAGCCTCATCTTCTAATGGGAACATCCAGCGCAACCAAGGGATGTGCTCTGCCGTAGCTAGAGATGCTCCTAGCTTTAACCTGTTTGCCACTATAGCCTTGAATTCTACTCCTTGCTCATCCATTACACCTTCTGCGTTCACAAATCTTTTCCCAAATGCTAGCCTTGTGATGTTGTTGAATGCAATTGCCCCTATATACTTTCTCATCAATATACTTTTCCCCAAATTTTCTGCAGAAAAAACAAATTATGCAAATTTAGATTTGGTCATCAACACTATCCAAACTTTTTATCTACAAAATTGTTGCATGTTAATTAGAAGAGTAATAGAATTAGATATGATTCTAAGAATAAGAAACCGGTATCTCCACAATTTAAAATTGTTGAGTAATTTAACATCGTCGCGTGCCTAAGACTGGTTCGAATCCAGGATCTCTAGTTAAACTGAAAGAGATCATTCAAGTAAGAATGGGATCGAACCGAGATCCTCTGATTAAACGGGAAGAGATCACTTACCAACACTCGAATCGAGCGTGTTCAAACTCAGGACCTCTGATTAAGTGGAAGATATCCGTTGTTATCAGCTAATTCAAAATATTCCAAAAACCAAAATGAAAAGAGAAACGTACCAGGATTGGTAGAATCATTGAAAACAGATTCAACCATAGCAGTAACTCAATCATTGAAAATAGATTCCACCACAACAGTAACTCAACCAGCACTCTGCATTACGTGGTTCATATCAGTATTGCTCCATAGACAGTTTGCAAGCTGCATCCTCCTGCCCTTTGAGTTCAATCGAATATAATCATTCACATTATAAAGTCAACAAATGGCCAGACGAAGATAATAATAGCCGTGGTTCTCCACTTTTAAGTCATGCTGATCCTATAGAATTGCTCATGAGCAATTACCTGCTGGTCCATTGTGGGACGCATATGATAATGGTGAGCAAATTAAAAACTATTATCCCACAATACCAAGTTGTACCACCTATTTCTACAACTTATCAATGCTACAGCAATAAAGCCCTACCAAGCTTATACCTGCACAACACAACCAGGAACACACATTGCCTTCAAACTAACAGGCCATGATCTTCCAAATAACCCTGCATGTTTTACTTCCTGTTTGACACTAAAATAATGGTCAAATGATTCTTTTTGAAGTTGTGTCACCATACTTTCCTATGAGTGAATTGTATAGACATTGAAAGGGTGTTGTTTTTGGACTCACCAGCAGGACATGTTGACACATTGATGTGGTTGCAATGATTCAACTGACAAAGTTCAATCTTGCAATGCATTGTCACCTATAGCAGCAATGGGAAGTTTCGAATGAAAAAGAGAAAAGCATGGAAATGATACCATCAAGAATTTATGACAGCTGTAGTTTCCACTACCTGCAAACAATGAATTTGGTTCAGTACCATTTTCAAAACAATTCAAGTATTTGGTTTTCCAATTTGTTTCAAGTTCAAAAACAATTCAAACCATTTCAAGTTTTTACTACATGGCTCATTCAAATCTCAAAGTCAATCAAGGACATTCACACAAACTCAAAGCAATATCATGATCACATTCCTTAGTTCCAAAGAACTAGTTCAATTCAAAATTCTACATATCAAATTCATCATCCAAGTGATTTCAATCCAAAAACAAGTTCAGGTTACACAGTAATTCACAAGCAGAATGAATACCATAATTCAGAAACTTTTCTTTCTCAAAGGCAAAAAGACAAACATCAGAAACATAGGCTGATATGCTGTGTCTTGTTAGTATCTTATCCAAATAAAATTTGACATGGTTTTAAACCAGTTTATATCAGTTTCCAAAAGCTTCAGTTATTGTAATAAAACACTGCTATCAAGACAACAAAGACTTTGACATAAACAACTAAGTGCTGCAAACCACATGCTCTAACCACAACTGCAGTAGTTAAGACATTTGCTCCCTGAGATTATTTAGATAATGATCATATTTTACAGAAAGCAAAAGTTAAAGAGAAAAGATGATAAAGGCCAAGAGTTTACTACTGATACATGCTCGAAAACATCATGAATTTTCTTGATTGTAACTTTTTCGCCAGTGTGAATGTTAATTACAGAACCTGTACATCAACGTATATAGATTATTGATCAAAATATCGGACTTCGAACCAATTGACAAGAAAATCGAAAGAAAACCCATTCAGACTCTCACCATCATCTGGTATGCAGCCTTCGATGACACAATGGTCTGTATCACCTAGCCTTCAGCAACAACAACATTCCCAAATGATTAGGCAGCAACAACAACAAAATTCTATTTGTCAACAACAACAAACACCAATGACTCAACAGAGAAGGAAAATGAGAAAAAACCAACCCGACACCAAGTTAAAAAAAACACCAACACATTAATATAACCACAAGAACATGAAGACTAACTATACCTTTGCGCCATTTCTTCAACGAACTGAGGATGATGAGTTTGTTTTTTTCTAAACTGGGCCAACCTTTATTCTTTTTCATTTTCGCAGCTTTACCCGACCTATGAGTTTGTGTTTTTCCTCTGCCCACGTAAAATCATTCCTATACCTAGGGTTTGAAGGGAAAAGAAGAGAGGGAGAAAGAGAGGTGACGAAAAAAGAGGGAGGAAGAGGATAGAACAGAGAGAGATCTGGGAGACGAGAAAGAGAGAAAGAAAAGGGAAAGAGAGAGAGAGAGAGAGATCTGGGAGACAGACGAGAAAGAGAGAAAGAAAAGGGAAAAAGAGAGAGTGAAAGAGGGAAGACAAGTGAGAGGGAAAAAATTCAAAATAGTTGTGCCACTTGGCAAAATGGGTTGATATGATTGGGTAATGAATATTGATATAGTCAATTACATAAAAGGGCTTGTTTGTAGTGTAAATGAAATTTTAGTGAAAGGGTATTTTAGGATGAATGGGTGTAATTTTTGTTAATGGGTAGGTAGTTGATTTGATTCATTCTGTCAAATTGTGATATAAAAATGTTAAGTTATGGTGCATGGATGTACAACAAGGCTCAAAGTTCAAATGTGACTCAATATTTGTATTATAAAGTGGAGTTTCCACTTAAGTTTCTCACATTAACGTTGTTCACCTTCTAAGAAACTTAAGTGAAAATCCTATTTTATAGTACAAATGTTGAGTCACATTTGGACCTTGAATCTTGTTGTACATCCACGTCACCATAACTTGACATTTTTTTTTCCGTAAATTGATGGAAGGGACTAAATAGTGTAACATAAATGAAGTTAATGGATTAACTTGTAACTATTTTTAATAAAGGGATTAAAGCGAAATATTAATTTAAGTTAAGGAACTAAAACATATATTAAGTCAAAAAATTAATATGAGACACTTTTAATGAGACGGAAGAGTAATAATGAGTCAAATTTTGTACGGTCACCCATACATGTAATCACGCATTCGAGACATTAGTGACCATTCGATCAACATCAAATAATTTTAATATTAATTTTATATAATAAATAATAATTCAAAAATTTAAAAACAAAATATGTTTTTTGAACAATAACATCATTGAATCTACTTTCCTCGAAGACACCTTAATATCTCTTATATATATTTTAGTTTTCATATTAAATACTTCTTCCGTCTTATAATAGGTGTCCTCTTTCTTATTTTTATTTGTCTCAAATTATTTGTGAATACCAATGTAATATTTATTATTTTTTTCCACTAACTTGACCTTATTTATTGTATTTTAAATCATGTAACTACTTCACAATTTATTATATTTTTGTAAATGTCATTCGTTTTATTATATTAATCAACACAATTAATCATTATCTTTAAAAAAGGTGAAAATCTCAAAGTGGACACTTATTGTGAGACGGAGGGAGTAGTATTTAGTTTTTTTAGGTGAGAATGATATGGGATTTGTGGAAATGTATCTCGAAATCTTAAGTGACGAAGATAAGAAAAACATGTTTCAAGATTTTTAGAAAGTAGAAGTTCATAAAGCATTAGGGAAATCAACGGAGCTTATGAGCGGTAGTTCGGCAGACTTGCGGTTTCCAATGGGGACAAATCCGCAGAGAGGTGATCTAAGGTCTGATCCTCGATGACGACAATCAGAGTTTGACCAATGGATGGGGCAGAACCCCAATGTTTTAAGGTGGAGACGAAAGTTAATAGTGGGTCGTCTGGGTGATAGAGGGTAAATTGTTGTTGGGTGGGTCGCAAGTTTCGATTCAGGTCGGTTTGGTTCGGGGATTCTTTTAGTGATGAGTTATATTTTTGGCATGTTTTGGATTTGTTGATAATTAGGAAAAGTCCGTATGATCCTTAGATAGGTCAACCCATTCGTCATATGATCTACATACAAAATGGAAGGTCTTATGGTGTAACAGACGGGGTCAGATAGAGATCATGTGAACTGACCCCGACCCATTACTTGTTCTTGCTTGGCCTAATCTTTCCCAACTATGGATCGTGGTAGAATGTGTCAATTCATGTATTAGGAAAATAACCAAAGTCGTCATGAGGTTAACTGCACTTCTTATTATAAAGGATAACTAGCTCTAATCACTCCCATTATACAGTCAAGGTTGAAGAACGCATGGTTAGGTTCATAGACGCTTGAACGCGCTCTCGTAGCAACCAACATAAGAAATTAAATACAGTGTCAGCATAGAAACTATAAACAAACTACCACTAAATTAATGAATTCCATACCATAGACAATGTTTGAGAATGTTAAATAAGGAATAGTGTACTTCATATCATAATATAGCTCACAAGGAGGCATTTTATTCTTCTGTGCAGCCAAGTTTACCTACAGTATAAAAAATACAAATTTGAAAACACTTCAAAAAGGTACATATTTGCAAACACTTCAAACATTTGAAATTAAAACAACAAACTACACAAACCAAATGGTACAAAACAACACTTACATCAGGAGTAATTAAGGCAATTTTCACTTTCCTGACAATACAATCAAGAGGATTTTCATCTTTGACATCAGATATAAAAACCCTCTTCTTGTCAATAAGCTCAGGATGAATCTTAATAACCTACAACACACATTAAAATCTCCAAAATTAAACTTAACCCTAAAAATATAAACAAACAACAGTTAAAACAAACAATCTTACAGTATCTTTAGCTCTATAAAACCATTGGGCAGTAAAATATGGATCTTTGTCTTTAGATTCGAAGAACTCAACAATCCTTGCAATATAGTCAGGTTTACCATCTTCAGCTTAAAAAACAGAGTGCAGAAAATTAGAAAAAATAACATAGAAAGAAAACCCCCAATTTAAAAAAAGACATATAAACCCTAAAACCCTAAATCTAAAATTCCTTGACATATGTAGTGTCATTGAGCTTATAAATAACACCATCAACCTTCGCCTCACGATAATGAAACTTCGCTTTTAAACAATTGTTCTCCTCAGATCCACTGCAAACAATCCACAACAATGAATTCACAACTATTCTTACATAAAATAAAATTATTTAATAAATAAATATAAAAATAAAATAAAATAAAATAAAAATTTACTCTTTCTTGGAGTAACGCCGCGACCATTTAGATCTGGCTTCGTCCCCCGGAATAGGTTTTCCAACAAACTTAGCACATCAGTGTTAGCAGAAGACGACTTAAGTTTCTTTCGCTCCGACGGAAGAAGCGAAACGATTTCGTTATCTTCTAGCGAAAGAACTTTTTGTCAAGTTTATCTTGTTCCGGTGTGGTTGGCTGAGCGCGTTTGCTACCAGAGCGAGCTTTTCCCATTTCGTTAGGGTTTCAGTTGTTGCTTAGATTTAGGTTCAATCAAAAGAAATTGAAGGAAATTGAGGATAGATTTAGGGTAGGTGGATCAGGGTAGGTTCACACTTTTGTTCATGGCGGATTCATCAGTTTCATTGATTTTGTGAGTATCGTGAGAAGGAGAAGGTGATACGCTGTTTAGGGGATATGAGTGAAGTATGCTGAAGATTCTTCCAAGCCTACTTACTTCCTTGATTTTATGTTATTAATTAACTAATAAATTATTAATATAATATATAAAATTAATTTTTTTACGAATTTAACGGCGGTTATCCGAAACCGTCGTAATATGTTTTAAATTTTTTAAAAATTTAACGGCGGTTATCCAAAACCGTCGTAATATGTTTTTAATTTTTTAAAAATTTAGCGACGGTTGTCTAAAACCGTCGTGGCAACCGCCGTAACTTACAAATGACGACGGTTTTTATGGAACTGTAGCAATCAATGTGTCGCAAAACATTACTTTTCTTGTAGTGACTAGCAGCCAAGACCTCTCGAAAAATTTGATTCATCAGTTCTCAATGAGCAAACATCAAAAGGTCTCGACCACCAACATGCTTGATGTGTGTTAGGGAAACTCTATGTCCTTGAAAAAGTACCCCGCCATGTTAAACAAGGCGGCCATTAAAATAGTAGATCTCAATCAGTAAATGTTTTTGGTAGCATTTCAAAATGGTATAAATGTCGGGAACTTCAATGAATTTCTCTCCCAAAAGTTTGTTACTTCCATGGCATAGATTATAACACGAGCGGAGTGATACGTAAAAGGATAAGAAAGCAACACGAAGAAGATGGTGTAAAACGCAAAGGAGAGTGGCATCAATGGATCTGATTCCTCTTAACAACAATGTAGAAATTATTACACATTGCCCGCTCGAGATAGGGTGACCTTCAAACGTAATAGGAAGCCTACAGATAGCTACATGTAACAACCCAGTTTTAGTCTGTTTTATTTAATCGAGTCGTTTTGATTATTTTATTATTATATTATTTTATTTCTGACTTTTATTTGAAAGTATGTCATTTTTCATCGTGATTATGTTTTATCGCGTTTTGGGAACGATTGTGAGACATTTGAGTGTGGGGGTATTTTGGTCATTTCACTTTAATTTTTCCTAAGTTAGAAATATAAATAGAAATAGAAAGAGAGAAAATAGTAAGGAAGAGAAGAAAAAGAGGAAGAAAGAAAAGAGAAGAGAAAAGAAGAAAAGAGAGAAAAAACTTGGAAAAGAAGAAATCGATCAACCGACTTTCTAAAACACGATTTAATCGGGTAAGGGTGCGAAACTCGATTATCTTATCATTGTGTATGATTATGTATGTGTGTGTGCATGTTGTCTTGCCTTTTTCCATAGTTTTCGGTTATAGGTCGAAAACGAGTAAACGAGTAGAAATCGATGTTTTCGCGGTCGAAAATCGATATAACTTGCGTTGTATGATCACAATGTGTTTATGAGTCATTGCTGATAATTATTTTGCTGTTGGAATTGATTTGGAATGAAAAATGAGATTTTGGGGGTGTTGGATCAATGTAACCCGTAACAGAATGTTCTGGTTCTGGTGTGATTCGCCAGGCGAATTTGGGATTCACCAGGCGAATTAAGTCTCGCCACTCGTTCGCCAGGCGAAGTGCTGGCGAAGGGGATTCGCCAGGCGAAATCGTAAGTCGCCAGGCGAAATCGGAAAGACAGAAATGGGGTAGCTTCTGTAACTTTTGGGGTTTTCAAATTTTGTGACTCGCCACTAGTTTGCCAGGCGAAGTGCTGGCGAATGGGATCTGCCAGGCGAAATCCTAGGCAAAGTGCTGGCGAATGGGGATCCGCCAGGCGAAATCCTAAGTCGCCAGGCGAATCTGGCTGTTTCTCAATAAATTATTTTCTTTGAAAATTCATAACTTTTGATCCATAAGTCGGATTGGGGCGTGGTTGGGTGCGATAGAAAGCTTTTGATCCGTTCTTTCTTATTAAAATGGTTTAGAGATTGTTGGCCGATTTAATTATGTCAGGAATTTGGAATGGTGTCATTTTGTTAACTTGTACCGTTTTAATGGTGTGTAATTGATGTGTACATGCAAGGTGTTGTTGATATGAATGTTGTATGACTTGTGTGCTGTTGTGAAATGAATATGCACGTGATATATGTTGTGATGATGGTTTGTGGCATACGGGCAAGAAATTCCGATGTGTGGTATTTGACGATATATGCATGATTATGGAATGTGTATATGTGTGCATTTGAATGTCATGAGTCATTGTATGCCAAGCATCATGATATGCATGTTGGTAATGTCGTGTGCCTATGTGGGGTGTGAGCGATGGATTGGTTCCAGAGGGAATCCGCTATAACATCGTGAGCCTTAAAAAAATAAGAGGACCGAAAGCGATGATTATAGACGATCGTGATCCTTATACAAAGAGGACCGAAAGCGATCGGATCGTGAGCCTTATACAAAGAGGACCGAAAGTGATCCATAAATGTCGTGAGCCTTATACAAAGAGGACCGAAAGCGACGGGGAACATCGTATGCCCGATGGGGAGTTACATTACATAACGAGCGATGGTTCCAATAGTTCCTGAGTGAACTGGTGTTGAGATGATGAATGTCGGTACCGCATGTGTATTACATAGAGTCGTTGTGTCAGTCTCTGTGCATTTGCATAAATCATGAAGGGTTTGATTGTGTGTGGAATTGTGAATGAAATTGATGAGGTTATATATGAATATATGTTGGCGATATATGTATTGTGTTGTGTTGTATTTGGATTCTGTTGTACGTTGTGGTGAGAATATTTATGTGTGTAACTTTGTGTTATATATAATTGTATGGAATTATATTATGATTGTGTTTCTCACCCTTCTGCTGTTTTAATGCTCTATGAGGCATTGCAGGTTAGATTGCTGGAGGTCTTTTTGTGGAGATTAGGTCTTCATTCTTTTGTCGGTCGGCTCTGATATGTAGCACCGGGTAGTCGGGGAGATCGAGTGTGATTATTTTGTATTATGTATATGTATCTTTTGGATTATACATGTGTGAATTGATGTATGATGTTGTATATGACAGACAGACTCTTTATGTGATATATTTATATATATGAGTTTCAGTACAGATTTTCTGCTTTTATTCTGTATCTGAATTGTGGGTAGAAGGAACTGAGTTCCTCTATTTGTATTACTACCTGATTGTTGCATATCTTTATGAGCAGGTTTATGTGTATTTGTTCAAATTGAAGTGACCCCTCGGTCTATGCCGTGAATGTTTTAAATATACTCTGATGAAATTTTGAATTTTTATTACCGCTTTATTTGTTGGGGGTATAGATTGGGGGTGTTACACTACACACCACTTAACACCAAGCGAGATAAAAAAAATGTGAATTGTTTCATACCCATGACATCCCACCTCCTCCAACTCCAAAGTGGGAGGCAATGGGAAACGAGCCCAACAAATGATGCAAGTACCACAAAATGAAGGGTTATCATATTGATGAATGCAATCAAATAAAGAGAGAAATAGTATGCCTTATCTAAGAAATACATATGAGAAAATATGTACAGGGAAACTCTCAGTAGTCAAGGGTAAATCTTCCCCTCTATAGGGGGACCAACCTAGAAGCCCCGCGACTAAAAAAGAAAAAGAGTCTGAAGGACAAAAGGAGGATAGATTAGTCTATCATACACTTAACACTATTTTCAGTGGTTTCACTAAAGGAGGAGAATCTAGCTCCTCTCAAATGAGATATGCCCTCCAATTGATGGCATTGGAGACTCACCTTTGAAGTCAAGGTCAACTCACAAGCCCGAAACCACATTCTCTTAGAAAGATGTTGGATGAGTTTTTCCCCACGAAGATGACCATGTTTTCATAAAGATACATCTGTCAGACTAGGGCATGAAATGCTTAAAGATAGATCCCGTAAGCTCGAACGACATCCCCTACTGGGATGCTTTAAGGAAACTCTCACCCAATTATTCTTTCCAAAAGTTGTTTGGTTTCAAATAAAGAAAAAATTTCCTCAAGAAAGCACTACATTAATTAGAATTTCTTTACCATATTGTATAAATAAATTTCCTTTGAAAAACCATGATTGTATTTGAAAGAAAATAAACTAGATACGAGAGGCTTATGATTAAGCCTATGGTTAAGACTTGGTAATTGAGGAGGAATCTAGTTAAGTATTTTTATAAGAACCCATGAGAAAAACAAGCATTAAACGACTTAAATTTAGGGGTGGAAACATAGACTTGGTCCGTCAGGCATGCCCATTTTTTCTGCACTTTTTTTTTGCGGGTGGAACTAGGTTTTAGACTTTCATCCTCTAATATGTCTGCATCGTGTAACACCCCAATTCCCATCAAGCTTATAAATAATGCATAATTAAATCAGAGTGAATAAAAATATTTCGACAGAAATAAGGATGCCACATTTGAGAAAAACATCATTCACCTGCTCATCACTTTGATACATAACACAAAATGGAGTAAATAATAACAAGAAACTTTTTCCAACAAAAGGGAAGTTCAATTATGGAATAAAGCGGAACGATCCATAATTGACTCGTTTTATAAAATAAGTTGTTTCATAACATCAAAATATACATACAAGTTATCCAAAATATATACATACATATATTCACATATATAAACATAAATAACAAAACGTTTCCACCCCGACTCTCATGTTACGTATCAGAGCAGACACCAACGATCTAGGCAAAATGAAGATCTACCTCTTCCACTTGCCTCCACGCCTCTACAGCGGCTAATCCGCACTATGCCATAAAAGCATATTCTAACAGAAGGGTGAGAAATAACAACATAAATCAAGATTGCATAATAATATGTAATCAGATAATTCACACATATTCTTCAACTCACCCACACCCCACATGCTAACACATATAATATACAACAGTATCATATATTCATATACACAAGTTATGACATATATATATATATATATATATATATATATATATATATATATATATATATATATATATATATATATATATATATATATATATATATATATATATATATATATATACACACAAACACACCAACACATCACATATATTCATTTTCACAGACATGACATATATGTCTCACACCAAAACACAACATATATTCATATTCATAGATATGACGTATAAATAACACATCAAGAGTGGTCCTTCAAGAACCCACCAATTCCCACAGGAAACATAGATACATCGCTATACTCCCCACTGGGCTCACGATGATCCTGAACAACCAACATAATAATGCAATGCAACTCAATGACATGATGCAATGCAAGTGGTACCACACACACGATTCATTCAATCGAACCCGGATAAATCACATACACCCCTACTTGGCAATGATTTATCTCCAAAATAACTCCACATTAGAGTCCGGACAAATCACATACACTCCTCCTGAGCAATGATTTATCCCCACCACACTCCACAATGGAGTTCGGATGAATCACATACAATCCTCCTGAGCAATGATTCATCACCACCGACACCATGAATGTACGACAGTAAATATGCATACAACACACATGTATGACAACAATCATACATCTTCACGATCCTCCTGATCACACATGAGATACACACTCACCGTAATACACAATAGTATTACCAAACCTGTCCAATCAATTCAGCATAACACATTCATAACAAGAATTATGCACAAAACACACACATAACAATCAGTTATACATTTACACGATCCTCCTGATCACACTAGTATTACTACAACTGTCAAATTTATTTCTCGTAATACACACAATTAAGGGAAATACCTCACGAGGCCTTAATTAGTTAATTATCTAATTAATCCACCTAAATTCAATTTTTAATTATTCCCACTACCAATCCAAGGTTCAACAAGTTCTGACACCTACCTCAACCTCTCAGACCAAAACAGAACCGCGCCGAGCGCGAAATCGGGAAAGAAATCGCGAACGGCAAAATTCTCCACTCTCGCTGGTTATACACGTATTGCCCAAACCCATACGCGTATTGCCCAGCTCGCTCGCTCTCCATACGCATATTGCCCAAAGTGTTACGCGTATGAGCATAAACTGATTTCTCTCAAAAATTCCATCTTGATTCCATATTAAATCCATTACGCGTAATGCCTACCTCCTTACGCGTAATGCCTTGCCCCTTACACTTACCACTACGCGTTTCAGTAGAGGGCCGTGTAAAATGGATTCCATACGTGTAACACCCATAGTTCGCCCTTGCCATACGCGTATTACCCTACCCAATACGCGTATTTCCATGCCCATTACGCGTATGGGCAGCCAAACACCCAGAATTTTTCTGCATAATTTCTGCTACGGGTTTCACTCAATTTCACTCCAAATCTCATCTAAACATCACCATACTGCAAAGTAAATGCTAAGCATCCTATAACTATCATGTATCAACAATTAGGAACCTTAACTCATGATTTCCACTCAATTTACCAACTCTAACAAACGTTAAAACTCTAACATTTCACCCAAAATCCAACCAAACAAACACATGCATATACATATACAATCGAGATATAATTGAAACTTCTCACCCTTACCCGATTAATCGCGATTGAAACGGAAATTTTCTTCAATTTTCCTCTTCCTCCTTTTCTTTCTTTTCCTTCTCCTTCTTCTTCTATCTTTTTCTTTCTTTTCTAAAATATATATATATATGTAATACTTATTATATAATATAATCCAACAGGGTAAAATACCTCCAATTGATATTTTGTCATCTCAACACAGTTGATCAATTATTAGAGTTACCTTAAAATACTCTCTTGGACTAATAATTATTGATCTGTCTCTTTCATTTAATAATAGATCTCTTCAGAGTTCTCCAGTTGCTCTAGTGATCCCAATCCGTTAAGGGCACTACACCTCTGCGCTTAACTACACACCCTAAACAGGCCAAACAAATAAAATAACACACGACGATTAAATAAATTAAAATAGGGTGTTACAACTCTCCTCCACTTGAAATATTTTCGTCCTCGAAAATGGAGTTGAGACGAACAACTCCGGATACGACTTTCGCATCTGACTAACCAACTATCATGCCAACACTAGGCACACCACGAATAACACAAACTGACGAACCACCTTGCTAACATCAACAACAACAACAACGACAAGATGTAATGCCCATATATTACATTTGACGATTAACTCACGACTCAAAGAATACTTAAGTTACAAACACACAGGTTCACTCCAGAACCCGAACACAACCAGATTGTTACCCTCACCATAGGTAACCCTCCCCTAATTCCCCATATAGGAATTAACTACTCGCACTCGAACCATCACGATGGAAATGAGGCAACAACAAAACAAGAACATAAAGTTCCACGACACAACATCGCTTCAACAACCTCTACCTAACCATAATACCAACATCATTGCCACACCACATTATTACACAATGCTACGATTCACCAATCGAATATATAGTAGCCCATGAATAATATTTAAACCGTTTGCCTAACACTTCCATTCTGAAACGTCCAATGGTCTCATCATTCCTACATGTTTCCAATGTTCAACCTATGAACTCTTACAAGTCACACTTGCATAAATGAAATGTGCCACATCACGCTTTCGATGCGCACTCTGATTACTCACAACAATCAAATCTACCAATTTCATATCCAACTTCTGACTCTCTTTAGTATTCACCAGAAAAATCATAGTCCATTTCTAATATACCCAACTTTACACTCTACTGTGTTATCTCACACACCAGACACAAGTCTCTGAACTGCTCAAATAATTTTAATCCCCTGACCCTCAAAATAGACAGGTATAAAAACTTTTGACTTAACTCAACAGGCATGACATTAACTTCACCCATAGGATAATCCCAGCTAAAGTCATAACTCATTCAGGAATTCTAACCATCCTCATTGTCTCATACTCTCTTATTTCCGACCCAACAGGTATTCACTATTCTTTTGATTTACTAAACACCTCAAACTCAAAACCATAAAAATAATACCTCCAAATTCTCAACACAAAAGTAATCGTCGCCATCTTGAAATCATGAATCCTCTATTGTCGTAAAGCATCAGCCACGAATTTACCATCTTGCATCAACACAATGACCAAACTCATCATAAACGCATCCTAATACCTCACGACCGGTTTATTAGGATCACGCAGAATCGAAACTGGAGTCGTAGACAAAGTCTACTTTAGCCTTCTCAAACCTTCCTCACAATGAACATCCAAGGCAAACGACTTACCCTTTGCAAGTCAACTGAAGTAACAAAAATGCTAACTTAGAAAAGCCTTCCACAACCTCCGGTAATAACCAACTAACATCCAAAAAGTCTCTAATCACCTTAACTGACTTCGGAGCCTCTCCTTATAGAACTGCGTCTACTTCCGATGGATTCATAGCAATACCCTCATCGAAAATAACATATCCAAGAAAACTAACCTTTTCAACCAAAATTCTCACTTGAATAATTTAGCATAAAAATTCCTTTCTTGTCAACGCTTGCAACTCGATTCACAAACACCCTACATACTCTCCTTCTGATTTTATAATAGATCAGAATATCCCCGATGAAGACCACTCCGAACTTATCCAATTAAATATGGAAGATACGATTCATATACTCCACAACCATTCTAGACGCATTACTAACACCGAACCACATTACTGAACATTGTAATGCCCAACCAAACCAAACCTCATCCAACTTTTCCAGACTCACATACAAGCTTAATCAAGTAAATAACAACTTATTCCGATGATAACAAACATAACCTGTCACATGAAACCGATCCAAGCCTCAATTCACACAAATTCACCACTCTTATCAAACGTTCCAAACAATTGTAATTTCAATTAAACTTAACCAAACCATTACAATCATATATTCTTGAAAGTGGACACTTATTTGCAATCGTTACCTTATTCAACTAACAGTAATCCATACACAATTTCATTATATGGACAATCCAAATTCCACAAATACCACCAGGTATCAACCATCAACCAAAAAGAGCTCTCAACACTCATCAAAACTCTAAGTTTTGCTTTCCATAGCCTTAATATCATTACACCCATCTTGCTTGTTATTCCATCTGGAAACACATTTGGAAATCACACACCACTGGCAGCCCTTCACTGTGGCTTTCCTGTCAATTCCAAAACACTATTATCACAAACATCTTAGTCTTATCTTCTAAGAGTTTCTCTACTTACTTAGTAGATATAAACCGTAACTATTCACCTTTGTCCAATTTAAGTTCACTTTCTACTCTCTGAGGAGCAACCATCAATAATACCCGATCGTTCTCCCTCAGAGACATCCCGACTTGACCAATATACCAAAGCCTCTAATCCACCTCATCTTCCGATATAAGAATCTTCATCGACTCATCAAAATAATCCATAATCATTTTCTTAACTCCCAACAATTCATTACACACACTATCAAATCCGGAAAGACACGCCTATTCCATCCAACATAATTTCGTCTACTATCAACAAGAGATTAAGGGTGATCAGTTCCTCAATTTGTCAATAGACAGTAGACAATCATGATGGGGCATAGACCATCTTTACCAGACCATAATAGCATTTCTTGCATCTTGTGCACAAAACTACCTAAGGCATAAATCCTTAGTCGACATAAACCTAACCTCCGCATTCCCTCCGAAATCGGAAACAACACTGTCCAAACAACACGTATAATCTTGCAACCAACGCTCCACCACTGAAGCAACTTGGAGAAGCACCAGCTTCTCCCCCACTTAACTCATTCTCAATCCTGAAGACAAAGATTAGAAACCAAAAAGCACTGACAGTGTTTCACACACATGTCACGTACTAAGGAACAAACAACATCGACAGTATTCAACTGTCATGCCACACCGACTCAACAACTTGGCCGGACGGACCGACCTGCTCTGATACCAATTTTAACACCCCAATTCCCATCTAGCTTATAAACAATGCATAATTAAATCAGAGTGAGTAAAAAATTTTCGACAGAAATAAGGATGCCACATTTGAGAAAAACATCATTCAGCTGCTCATCACTTTGATACATAACACAAAATGGAGTAAATAATAACAAGAAACTTTTTCCAACAAAAGGGAAGTTCAATTATGGAATAAAGCGGAACGATCCATAATAGACTCGTTTTATAAAATAAGTTGTTTCATAACATCAAAATATACATACAAGTTATCAAAAATATACACACATATATATATATATATATATATATATATATATATATATATATATTCACATATATAAACATAAATAACAAAACGTTTTCCCCCGACTCTCGTGTTACGTATCAGAGCAGACACCAACGATCTAGGCAAAATGAAGATCTACCTCTTCCACTTGCCTCCACACCTCTACAGCGGCTAACCTACACTATGCCATTAAAGCATATTCCAGCAGAAGGGTGAGAAATAACAACATAAATCAAGATTGCATAATAATATGTAATCAGATAATTCACATATATTCTTCAACTCACCCACACCCCACATGCTAACACATATAGCATACAACGGTATCATATATTCATATACACAAGTTATGACATATATATATATATATATATATATATATATATATATATATATATATATATATACAAACACACCAACACATCACATATATTCATTTTCACATACATGACGTATATGTCTCACACCAAAACACAACATATATTCATATTCATAGATATGACGTATAAATAACACATCAAGAGTGGTCCTTCAAGAACCCATCAATTCCCACAGGAAACATAGATACATCGCTATACTCCCCACTGGGCTCAAGATGATCCTGAACAACCAACATAATAATGCAATGCAACTCAATGACACGATGCAATGCAAGTGGTACTGTGACGCCCCCAATCTATAACCCCAACAATTAAAGCAGTAAAAGAAAATTCAAAATTTCGTCAGAGTATATCTAAAAACACGGTATAGATGGGAGAATCACATCAATTTAAAGCAGTAAAACATAACATACAACACCTGCTCATAAAGATATGCAACAGTGGGGTAGCAATCAACAGAGGAAACTCAGTTCCTTACACCCACTTTTCAAAAATTAGAATAAAAGCGGAAAATCTAAAATCTAAATAACAGATATATACATAGATCATATAAACAGTCTGTCTGTACAACATACATCCATACATATATGTACAATTCCAAAATATATCATCACATATACAAAATAATCACAAACGGCCACCCTAGCTACCCGGTGTCACATATCAGAGCCGACCGACAAAAGAATGAAGACGCAATGCTTCACAAAAAGAATACCTCCAGCAACTCTAATCTGCAATGCCTCATAGAGCATTATAAAACAGCAGAAGGGTGAGAAAAACAACCATAATATACTTGCATAAAATTATATATATTAGCACAAAAATACTCAATTAAACATATTCTTACCACAAATGCACCACAATCAAATACAACACAAAACCGTACCATTCTCGAGTATCAAATACCACTACACATCATTCATACACAATACACTTACACATATTCCATCTCATCAATCACATTCTCAATTCCATGCACAATTAATTCATGATTTATGCAAATGCACAGAGACCGACACAACGACTCTATGCACATGCTATGCGGTACCGACTCCAAGTATTTCTCATCACTAGTTCACTCAGGAACTATTGGAACCATCGCTCGCTACATCACTGTAACTCCCCGTCGGGCATACGATGTCCCCCGTCGCTCACACCCCGCATGGGCACACGACGTTTATGGATCGCTCACACCCCGCATGGGCACACGACCCGACCGCTCACACCCCACAAGGGCACACGATCGTCTATAACCATCGCTCACACCTCTTATGTTTAAGGCACACGATCCATCATATCGCTCACACCTCTTATTTTTAAGGCACACGACGTTATAGCAGATTCCCTCTGGAATCAATCCGTCACTCAGGACATTACCAAAATGCATTTCATGATGCTTGGCATACAATGACTCATGACATTTAGTATGCACACATATATGCAATCATCACACTTATCATAACTCATGTTTGCAATTTAATCCCAAAACAATACATTTTTGTACCATACAACAACACGCAATCATATGCACACATATATGCAATCATACCATATCCATATTAACAGCACATTGCATAAAACACACCAATTGCACACAATCATAACCACAAAAGTTGACAAAACGACCCTATTCCGATTTTCCGACAAAATAAAATCGGCTAATAAATTCCAAAAACCATTTTAATAAGAAAGAGCATTTTAGTAGCTTCCCAACGCTTCGAACGGCGACCAAAACGGACTTACGGTTTGAAAATTATGAAGAAAACAAAATAGAAAATATGCCACGTTCGCTCCAGTGTTCGCTAGGCGAACCCTAGCGAACCGAGGCAGTGGGAAACAGGTAAAAAGCTCGCTAAGCGAGCCTTCGAGCGAACATTTGCCTTCCGCTCGCCCCGGGGTTCGCTAGGCGAACCCTCGACCAAACCTTCGCTTTCGCATTCGCCAGGTTCGCTAGGCGAACAAAGCAGAATTTTGAAATTCGCAGCTGTGCGAACCTAGAAACATTTGGGTCCAAAAACCAAATTCTTCACCCAAAACACTTCCAAACAGCATAACCAAGCATAATCAATGATCATATGCATAATACGATTACACTACGCCATTTATATCGATTTTCAACCGCAAAAACATCGATTTCTCACAATCCGACCTAAAATCAAAAGCTATAAAACACCACCAAAACACACACACACACATACATAACCATACACAAGTATAATATAATCGAGTTTCGCACCCTTACCCGATTAAATCGATTCTAGAAGTTGTTTTCCTTGATTTTCCAAACTTTCTTACTATTTCTCTTCTTCTTCTCTTTTCTCCTCTTTTTCTTTCTTCTCCTTTCCTTTCTCTCTATTTTCTCTCTTTCCAATTCTATCTTACTAACTTAATGAAAAAATATTATGAAATGACCAAAATACCCCCACACTCAAATATCTCGCAAACGATCCCAAAACCCGATAAAATACCACAACAATGAAAAATGATATATTTTCACATAAAAGTCAAAAATAAAATAATATAATAATAAAATAATAAAAAAAACGACTCAATTAAATAAAATACAAAAACTGGGGCGTTACAGGTACCACACACACGGTTCATTCAATCGAACTCGGATAAATCACATACATCCTTACTTGGCAATAATTTATCTCCAAAATAACTCCACATTGGAGTCCTGACAAATCACATACACTTCTCCTGAGCAATGATTTATCCCCACCACACTCCACAATGGAGTTCGGATGAATCACATACACTCCTCTTGAGCAATGATTCATCACCACCGACACCATGAATGCACGACAGTAAATATGCATACAACACACATGTATGACAACAATCATATATCTTCACGATCCTCCTGATCACACGTGAGATACACACTCACTGTAATACACAATAGTATTACCAAACCTGTCCAATCAATTCAACATAACACATTCATAACAAGAATTATGCACAAAACACACGCATAACAATCAGTTATGCATTTACACGATCCTCCTGATCACACTAGCATTACTACAACTGTCAAATTTATTCCTCGTAATATGCACAATTAAGGGAAATACCTCACGAGGCCTTAATTAGTTAATTATCTAATTAATCCACCTAAATTCAATTTTTAATTATTCCCACTACCAATCCAAGGTTCAACAAGTTCTGACACCTACCTCAACCTCTCAGACCAAAAAGGAACCGCGTCGGACGCAAAATTGGGAAAGAAATCGCGAACGGCAAAATTCTGCACTCTCGCTGGTCATACGCGTATTGCCCAAACCTATACGCATATTGCCCAGCTCGCTCGCCCTCTATACGCGTATTGCCCAAAGTGTTATGCGTATGAGCAGAGACTGATTTCTCTAAAAAATTCCATCTTGATTCCATATTAAATCCATTATGCGTAATGCCTACCTCCTTACGCGTAATGCCTTGCCCCTTACGCGTACCATTACGCGTTTCAGCAGAGGGTCGTGTAAAATGGATTCCATATGCGTAACGCCCACAACTCGCCCTTGCCATACGCGTATTACCCTACCCAATACGCGTATTGCCATGCCCATTACGCATACGGGCAGCCAAACACCCAGAATTTTTCTGCATAATTTCTACTACGGGTTTCACTCAATTTCACTCTAAATCTCATCTAAACATCACCATACTGCAAAGTAAATGCTAAGCAACCTATAACTATCATGTATCAACAATTAGGAACCTTAACTCATGATTTCCACTCAATTTACCAACTCTAACAAACGTTAAAACTCTAACATTTCACCCAAAATCCAACCAAACAAACACATGCATATACATATACAATCGAGATATAATTGAAACTTCTCACTCTTACCCGATTAATCGCGATTGAAATGGAGATTTTCT
The DNA here is from genome assembly GCA_022829125.1 of Lathyrus tuberosus. Lineage (NCBI taxonomy): Eukaryota > Viridiplantae > Streptophyta > Magnoliopsida > Fabales > Fabaceae > Lathyrus > Lathyrus tuberosus. The sequence goes on from JALAZF010000034.1 coordinate 10,609,748, forward strand.
TCAATTTTCCTCTTCCTCCTCTTCTCTCTTTTCCTTCTCCTTCTTCTTCTATCTTTTTCTTTCTTTTCTAATATATATATATATATATATATATATATATATATATATATATATATATATATATATAATACTTATTATATAATATAATGCAACAGGGTAAAATACCTCCAATTGATATTTTGTCATCTCAACACAATTGATCAATTATTAGAGTTACCTTAAAATACTCTCTTGGACTAATAATTATTGATCTGTCTCTTTCATTTAGTAATAGATCTCTTCAGAGTTCTCTAGTTGCTCTATTGGTCCTAATCCGTTAAGGACACTACACCTCCGCGCTCAACTACACACCCTAAACAGGCCAAACAAATAAAATAACACACGACGATTAAATAAATTAAAATGGGGTGTTACACATCGATCCGCCCTATTCTTTTGCAAGCTTTTACAGACACTGACATTAAGATAAAGTTTTGCAATTTTCATCCTCTTGATCATTTTGTTTTTATGAATTTTTCTCTTGATTGTCATGGCCGATTTGATAATTACCTCCCATACAACATCTTTTGTAACATCTATTAATACAAATCGTAGAAGAAAAACTAGAGGTGCCACGATGTATACCAAGGTGAAAAAAGCCCACGAAACCGGTGTTCGCTATCTAGTTATATTTGATGTTGCAACCGGCAGGGCTTATGGTGAACATGGTGACGATTTTATGGGTTACATTGTGCTACAAGGTAGAAGTAAAGTGAGCATTTTGATAGATAGTTGGCACGATGTTAAAGAGGACTTGAAAGACGCCATGTGGGAAGATGTTGAGGTATTTTATTATTTGTTTGCAAGTATATATTATCATTTATTTTTTGTTTAATACTAATAAAATCGCAATTGTGTAAACATAGGAAGTATTCATTGTTAGTCCAAACGATAATAATGTGAAAAAAAAGATGCTTACATATTGTGGTGAGCATTGAAAGGCTTTAAGACACAGCTCACCCATGATTATATTAAACATAGAGAAGATAAAGAAAAACCTCTATACAATTTGTATTTATTTATTGATCAAGTTGTTTAAGAGAAATTTGTAGATTCTCGCACCACTCCTACCTTCTTGGCAAAAAGCCAAAAAGGAAAGGAAAGTCGAGCTAGAAATATCTATCCACATAGATTGTCTCGTGGAGGACATCGAAAAATTAAAAAGAAGATGATAGAAGAAAAAAGAAAACAAAGGGAGGAAGAGCTGGGAGGTTCTATAAGTCTTGATCGCATTCCATCTCCACCATCACGCAATGAGAAATAGAAGAGGGCACGTCAAAGAAAAGACGGCGAGTTCTCATCAGATGCTACGCCCGAAGTGGCTCAAAAGATTGTAAATGGATATTTTTTCAACAATATTTATTTTAGTTAAATCAATTTGTTAAAGATGAAATTTCATATATGTTGTAGGATGATCTGATTGAACAAAATGAAGTTAGCCTCTTTACTTCACAAGATCACCATGACATCTTGGTAGAAGTGATTGAAACCGAGAAGCATCCTAGACGCGTCTGTGGTCTTGGAAGAGGAATTGGCTTCAAGGAATATTTTGGACAATCTAAATCATCCAGTGAGAAACTCCGTAAGAGAGAGATTAAAGAGATTGTTGTTGTTGAGTTGGATAAAAAAAGGGAAAAACAGGATAGGAAGTTGGAGGAGGAGAAGAAGAGGTGGATGGAGGAGCTGGATAGGAAGTTGGAGGAGGATAGGAAGAAGTTTGAGGAGGATTAGAAGAGGTGGAGGGAGGAGCAGGATAAGAATTTGGACGAGGAGAAGGAGAGTTTGTTGTAGACGGTGTGGGAGAGTGTCTAGAAAGAGCAGGAGGAGTGAGATAGGATGACTGAGGAGAAGGTGTTCGAGAAGTGTACCCACAATGTGCTTGAGGTATAAGTTGTATGTTGTTGTTATTATTGTTTGTGTATTTTAATTTTGGATTGTATTTATGTTGTTTATATGATGCAAAAATTGAATTCGTTGGGTCTATTAAGCTATACAAATTCAAATCAGTTTGAAATCCGAGAGAATAAAGTTTAGAAAGTTACGGGTGGTACAAGCGCGAAAGAAATTTTTTCTACCAACCAGAGCAGTATTGAACTCACACCGTTAAAAGTATATAACATTAAGAGACTATGAATGATCATTAAAAGTATTCCAGACCCATGCACGGGTATTAAATTAAGTCATGATCCAACTCAGTTATTTGTACTTTCTAGAATTTCTGTCCATAAATTTTTGTCGGGAAATATGTAACTAGACAATTCCGCATTACAAATTTGGTCCTCATAAGTATACTTTTTATTTTGATCTCTATTTATATTCATATGTTATTCTACTTTAACATAAATATTTTCTCTTGCATGTACATCCATGAGTTATGTTTTGAAATGAAACTTCAAAACAAGTATTGCATCTTTGATACTACACACATTGGTCTTACTCGCGGTTCGACAAGAAACAACATTCTTCTTTACTTAAAATATAAGTTGAAATGGGACATCAAAGGTTATTATTTGGCCCCGATTTACCGCAAGTAAGTATATATTAATTTGTGTTTTTATTTATAAATCAATTGTATACATATTAAGTATTCTAAATGTTTATGCAGTGAACATTGGCAATTACTTGTTGTATGTCCCAAGAAAAATACTATAGTTGTATTTTTCTCGTTGCACTATGAACTGCCCGAAGAAGTGGTTAACGCTTTGAATGTGTAAGTGGTGTTATTTTTAACTTTAGAGATGAATAGTTTTTATTCATATTTAATTTTTACCGACACATGTAGAGTAATGGAGAAGTATAATGCACTCAAATATAATGTACTTGGTAAAAAGGTAGTCTATGTTTCCCCAAAAGTAAGTATATTACTTGTGCTTTTCGATATTATATTATTTGTGTGTATTAGTGTGATATAAATATATGAAAATTATTTGTAGTGGCGAAAACAACCCGACGACCATTCATGTGGATAATATGTTATGAGATATATGCTCTATATTGTCTCCACATGCATTACAAATGGATGGATGAAGCATAAGGTATTAACTTAATACATATCTTCTTAAGTTCATGTTGTTGTTGTTAGCTTATCATAATTTAATTTTCTTCTAATTATAGGAGTTTAGAAACAAAACACCATACTCAAAAGAAGATATGGATGACATCCGATCACGTTGGGCCAAAGTCTTTTTATCTTGTTATGATTCTCTAAAAAAATAGTTTTTTCTTGGTTGTAAATGTGTAAATTTCCTTAATTTTTTTGTGTAAATATGTAAATATGTGTATCTTGATGATAAGAACAATGTAAATTTTTAACATTGGTTTATATTATATGATATATTCCAATTCTGTCGCATATTTTGTAGTTTATGTGTAAAATTGATACAGGTAGGTGAAACTAAGATTTAAAACAATGTAAATCTTGTATTCATTAGTTAATAAATTTAAAATGATATGATACAGGCCAATAAAAATGATACATGCAAAATTATACAGGTCAGTGAAAATGATACAGGCAGTGAAAAAGATACAGGCAAAAAATGAGATTTTATCCCTTGGTTATTACTTAAAATCGAGGTAAATGAATACCTTATTACCCCGGTCTTTAAATACAACTAAGAGGTATATGACACGCGCAAAAAAATTTAGAAAATAAAAAATATGCAGTTGATGAGGATCAAGCCCATGACCTTTTAATTTCTAACCTCGATTTTAGAAACACCGAGGTGACAAGTGACAGCTTTTCATGTCGCCCTTCGTTACCTCGCCTGTGTAGCCGAGGTTAAATGCATTTTGTGGTCGACATTAGATGTGTTATTTGTAATAATGGTTTTATATAAGACTTTTGTTTTGTTTTGTACCATTTTACTTTTGCTTCCTTGTTATCTTCAGGAGTTTTTAAGATAATTGAAAGCTTAAATCCATGCACAAGTGGAAAATGAGAAAAGCCAGAAAGATGCATGAAGATGTCGCAAAACTAGAGCAAGAATGCACAAAATTTTCCACTAAACAAAGGGCCTTGCAGCTAGACCATAATGTCCATTATAACCCTAATAACACTAGGAATGATAGCCTTCCAAATTAGCAAATTTTTCATGAAGCAAGGACTTATTACACCCAGCCCGTAATTGGCATTACGATCACAATTGTTATATGAGGGCAACGATCTAGAATTAGGGGGGGTTGAATAGATCGAAAATAAAATTTTCTACGATTAAAAATGTGTTTTAAGAATTATTTACCATGGCAAGCGAAAACAATTCTGGATCAACACTCGTCTATCCCAAACCATTATCGGAAGAATCAAATATACGTATTAAACCGTAACAAAACATAGTGCGATGATGAGAAACAAATCAATAGGTTTTCTAAAATAACGTTTGAACAATTTGTCACACTATGATAATCAATTTTCAATGAAATAAAAAACAAAGATGACTAAGACAAATTATCAAACACTTGGTGTGCAATAAACACCAAGCTAATTTTACTTTGTATTGATAAAATAGGAACTTAATTCCAATTGTTTAGATTGAATTATATTACAAAATAGTTTGAACTACTTCAACCCAAACAAAATTTTCAACTTAAGAAGTTGCACTCTAAATGAATTGTAAAATTACACACACACACACACACATACATATATATATATATAAAGAGAGAGAGAGAGAGAGAGAGAGAGAGAGAGAGAGAGAGAGAGTGAGTGATTTGTTTAGGCAGTTCCCCAATTGTCCTCACTATGGGTACGTCTACTCCTAATTCTAAATAGAATTGAGATATGTAATTAACATTTGCAAGAGTTGTATACAAGAGAAAAAGTAGCAATCCAAACCCCCAAACCCTATGTTTGATGTTGATACTAACGTCTTCTCTTCCCTTGATCTTAAGCAAGATTCCAAGTCGATCCTCCGTTTACCACTACTCCTTTGATAGAACTCCTTTCTTTAAAGTTTTCACTCGGTTGAATCCTCGTTACAAAATCTTGTACAAAAACCCCTAAATCAAAATTGATCTTGGCGGGAAAACCATAACTTGTTTTATCAATGAAACCTCTAAAGAATACTCAACCCAATTTCATTATAACAATCCTAAATTGGATCTTATCATTCTAGATCTAGATGGCATCCCACAAGAATGATTATGTGTAATTGTTGTGTGTATGCATAGAAAATTTTTAAAGATGATGAAAAAATTCTTTGTATGTTCTTGGTTTCTCACTTAAAAAATGATGCATGAATGCATATTTATGTATGTGTGTGTGAAAGAAAATAACTAACAAAACAGTTTTTTAGGAAAAATTACAAGTTTTATAAATAGAAGGGAATTTATTGACTCCAAATAAGTACGAGTCAATACATAAGCCTGGGAGTCGATACATAGACTCTAGAAGTCAGTACGATTAAGGCAGAGCCATTGGCTTGCCAAAAACTTCAGTTAGAGTCGACTCCAATCATTGATGAGTCGACTCATACGCATTTTTTATCCACCCACACACTCCTATGTATCAATAAATTGAAGGCAAAATTTCTATTTTAAAAATACTTAAGTAATGTATTTGTCGCGGCTGGAGTATTATAGAGTCGTCATCATTCTTTATTCGTTCCTAAGGAACAGGGAAATAATGATAAAACCTAGAGTTAGGAGTAAGACATTAAGATTCAGGAGTCAGTTTAGCGAGGGGAAGTTATTAGGCACCCCTCACCTCCATTGTATTCAATGGGATCCTTCTCTATTTCTAGGGTTACTATGTTTTCCATGAGGTGTTTGCTTAAGTTATCTATTATTGCTCTATTTATTTATTTGCAAAGAATTATTTTATTATTAAGAGAAAATTATTTAATTGAGGAAAAAAGGACAAAGAAATTTTTTTTCGTTATTCTACTCGCCAAAGTGTTACAACTATGTTCCTACGTATCTTCAAGCAATATGAAGGATCAGATCACCGTAGTTCGTCTAGAAAATGTTTGTGTGTTTGTTATTTTTAGTTTTTGAAAGTTCTCAACACATCGGGGACAGAGAAAAGTTTGATAAAAATGTCTCAATACACAAGGGCAGAGAATATGAATTTTGAATGAGTTGAATTTGATTTTAGATTGATTTGTTGATTGGTAAGGTGTGACACGAGCCAATCAATTTGATTTGTTAAAATGTACTTATAACTTGATTTAGAAAATTATGGTAAATTATATACATACATGATTATTTATTTGAGTAAAACATTTGACCAAATTACTGTAAGATGTAAAAAAAGGGTATCAATTAATGTTGTATATTTTATATTTTTATTTAATTATTTAATCCTAATTGTTCTAATTGGATCATTATTCTAATTTACCTCTAAAGTTAACCTAATTAAAACCCTAATATTATCCTAATTACAATCTGATCGTACCTGATCAGAAAGGAGATTAGTGGCCAGCGACGTCGTGAGCTCCGCAACTCCGGTGGTGATGAGACGGCCGGGGGGGGGGGGGGGGGGGGGAGGGGGGAGGGGGTGGGTGTACCTGCAAGGTACTCCATGCTAAAGTCAGGAAAAGGAGTAGGCAAGTACGGAAAGTGAAAGTGAGTAAGGATGCAATGTAACCTGACCCTCTCAAGTGACAAGGTATTTATAAGCTGCCCCCAGCGCAGGGCCAACGGTTATTTGCACTGGGCTGGGCCGCAAGTCCCAATGCAAACAAGTGCCAGGGCTTACGTGGCGTAGTGAAGACCAACACGTGGTCTTCGCCCTGGAGTAACGGTCCCGTGATCTCCGAAGAGTGGGTTGACCAGCTCTTTCGGAGGCGGGCGTTATCTAACGTCGTGTCCTCGCAAGGAGGAGCGCGTGGAGATCCTGGAGGAGGAGAGGCGTGACCTCTCCTGGGTGTATGTAACCCCTGCTCGACAGTAACTGATCATTGCGTGCTCTAAGATGAAGAGGTTTAGGTGTGCTCGACGGCAGGCAGAATTGGGCCTTATTGGGCCGCATCGTAGTATTGGGTTGGGCCTGCCCGACGGATGGGCAGGCACTGGCCCAGTCCAGAACAGGAGCCCCCCAAGTCATTGCTCCGAAGTGTCGGAGTAATGCTTAAGGGTCAGCCCCCTCGGGGAGGATATCCGTTAAATGGAGCAGCATGCCCATAGCCTCGATTTGGTGGAAAAGTAGGTGATTAGGAGCAGGGGATGCTCGTCCTGCAGGAGTCCCGAGGACTGCGAACTAACGATGGTCGATGATACGGGGAGGCGAACAGAGACGGGTGTGTTCTTCGTGCAGGCACAAGAGGGAAGCAGAAGGACGCGCGTGGGAATCCGAGTGCCACGTGTAGCTTGCCCTCAATGCCTAGGGCGGCTAGGCCTAGTAGGGGCACTCAAGTTCCTAGAGACGCCTCGAGTTCCGTGTTAGGATTATAAATAGGCAACGAGTCTGTGTCATTTGCGCGCTTTCGCTCTGCTGATTAGTTCCCTTCACGCTTTTCCTTGTGCTCGACACCACCGCCGCCGTCGCCGCCGCTGCCTGTTGCTCCCCGCCAGCCTCACTCCTAACCATCAAGTAAGTTTCCTCGTATCTTCCGTTGCAATTTGATTTTACCGTTTATTTTCAGGGAAGGGACATAGATCTTAGGGTAATGTTTAGATATTCCGGTGATTTTCGTGAGTTTTTCGACGAGTATGAGTTTTTCGACATCATTCGCGACGTTTACGATGAATTCCTTGGGGACGCGTGATGAATGTCCCAGAGAGCTGACGAATATCCCAGGGATACACGATAAATATCCCGGGAATACACGATGAATATCCCGGGGATCCGACAGTTATCCCGAGGACACCCGATGAATGTCCCGGGGACCTGATGAACGTCTTGTCGAGGGGCCCGCGCCCATAGGATCGCATCAATTGGGCAGCTCCTTCCTTATTTTTGGGGAGAGCCATCTGGGTTTCTCGGCGGCCTCCACTCCTTTTCACTTGTCTTGCGGTAGAAGGGTGGATTTGATTTTGGAAGCTGAATTCACCGTGCTCCTCTGCTTTTCAGGTTAAATAGTTGTGAGGATCGTGGACATTATTCAGATAGACACTGAATCCGACCTGCCCGAGCCCGTATAGGAGCCCGGGGAGGAGCCCCTTCGTACGCCCGTGGATTAGACAGGAGAAGAGCCCTTACGAATCAGGTCGCGGTTTTCCCTTGATGACAGGGATGCCTTCGCAATTATCGAGGACGTCGCTGTAGGGGACCGAAAGCGACGGGGAACATCGTTTGCCCGACGGGGAGTTACACTAAGTAACAAGCGATGATTCCAATAGTTCCTGAGTGAACTAGTGTTGAGATGATGGATGGATGATACCGCATTGCATTGCATAGAGTCGTTGTGTCGGTCTCTATGCATTTGCATAAATCATGAATGGATTGATTATGTGTGAAAATCATGAATGGATTGATTATGTGTGAAAAAAATGAATGGATTGATTATGTGTGAAAATCATGAATGGATTGATTATGTGTGAAAATCATGAATGGATTGATTATGTGTGAAAATCATGAATGGATTGATTATGTGTGAAAATCATGAATGGATTGATTATGTGTGAAAATCATGAATGGATTGATTATGTGTGAGAATTGTGAGTGGATGCATTATGTGTGAGAATCATGAATTGATTGAGTATGTGTTGAGATTTATGTTTGAATTGGTGAATCGATGTGCATATGTGATAAATGCATTGGTTGTGGATAATATGTTTTATGCATAGATATATGCTATGTGATGTGGTGGGGTGTTTCCCCTATGTAATGTCTTTAGTGTGCCTTATGTGAGAATATGTGATTATGTTGGTGTGATTGATATATGCTATGTTATGTTGTTGGATTGTTGGAAATATGTTGGGTATCTGTGGCTTGCTATGTGTATTAGTATGTGATGCTTGTGGTGAGAAGATTTATGCATGTGTATTTTTATGTGTTGCATATTATTATGCAATCTTGATTTAGTTGTTATTTCTCACCCTTCTGCTGTGGTTTGTTGCTCTATGAGGCAATTGCAGATTAGTAGTCTTGGAGGCTTCTGTGAAGATTAGTCCTCCGCCCTTTGTCAGTCAGTCTGCTCTGATACGTAGCACGGGAGTCGGGGAATGCTGTTGTTATATGTATACATTTGTTGAATATATATTTTGTATTACGTTTGTATGTACATTTTGACGTTATAAAACAATTTATTTTGTAAAACAAGTCAGTTATGGATCTTTCTGCTTTATTCCATAATTGAACTTTCCTTTTATATGGAAAAAGTTTCCCTTACAGGTTTATTCCATTTTGTGTTATGTATCAAATTTATGAGCAGGGATTGTGTTTTCTTTCTTTAAAATGTGGCAACCTTGTTCCTGTCGGAAAAATAAATTTTTATTTACTCTGATTTATTTATGTATTATTTATTCGGGATGGGAATTGGGGTGTTACAGAGGAGAGGTGTGACCTCTCCTCGGTGTATGTAACCACTGCTCGACAGTAACTGATCATTGTGTGCTCAAAGATGAAGAGGTCTAGGTGTGCTCGACGGCAGGCAGAATTGGGCCTTGTTGGGCCGCATCGCAGTATTGGGTTGGGCCTGCCCGACGGATGGGCAGGCGTCGGTCCAGTCCAGAACAAAATCCTAATATGATTCTAATCAAAACCCCAATATGATTACATAATATTAATCACTTATTTGTTTTTGGGATTTTTCATATTATAAATTATTTAAATTTAAACTAAGTTAATTAATTAAGAAATAACTAACTCATAGTTATTTTAGTTCTAATTAAAAAAATTATAATAAAAAATAACAAAATAAAGAAAAGGGGATGAATTTAGTTGTGAAAGGTTTGGCTCAGTAAAAAAAAGTGAATGTGCGCTGGGTGAGGCCAATCTGACTCTCAGGGTCCACGAACAAAAAAAAATCCTATGTCGTAGACTGTGCACGAGTCGCTAATCAGCGCGTTGATGGCGGGGGTATAAATCCCCACTTCCTTCACTCCGTCCCCCCCATTTATGTCTCCGCTTTCTCTCTCTCATTCTACTCTCTCTCTCTCTCTCTCTCTCTCTCTCTCTCTCTCTCTCTCTCTCTCTCTCTCTCTCTCTCTCTCTCTCTCTCTCTCTCTTACCTCCCTAAATAAACCACCCCATTAGAACCCTGCCTCCGACCCGTTGCCCTAACCATCACTCGCCACCACACCTAACACCCTTTCCCCGCTATGTAATCCCGGCAACCGATGAATGTTCTTAATGAACATTCGTCAAAAACCCAGAAACATTCAACCCTGAAGAACCTTACTTAGAACCTTAGGGTTCAAACCCTAACCCTAAGATTGCCAAGAAACCCTTACCCTTACCCTTAACCTAAACTTGACAACTCCATTGTGAAATTGATCCTTCCCTTAAACCAAACACAGATTCAACCTTAAACATCCAAACATTTCAAATCATCTAAACCTATATCCATTTCAGATTCAAACACACACTGGTGAGTCCAAGCCTTTGAGGTTGGAATCATTTTTGGTAAAACTAACTTAACAATAAGATGTTGGATAAGATGTCCTAACATGAAGAACTAACTGAAGATTAGGATGTTGGACAAGATATCTTATCGTGATGATTCGACATCTTTTTCTGTTACTTTCAGTGTTTAATTATGTTATTCCAGATTTCAGTTTATTATAGGATTATTTGTTTTTCCTAGGTGGCGTCCAAGATTGAGGAATCATAGATTCTGATTGTAATTTGAAGATGTTGTTTCTAAGTGTGGAGACACTTTAGGAAACTTAGGATTGAAGAAACTATTCTAGAGGAGAACTAGTTGCAGATTTTGTGGAGCAGAATTGCTGCGTATCTGAAGCCCACATCCAGTAATGTTTATGGTTATAAATAGGATGGATTTAACCTACGAAAGGTGTGGAAAAATACATTGTTTCCTAGTGAGTTTAGGGTTTGTATTTTGTGAGCCTCTCTTGTGTCGTGTTGTTACTACAGATGGACTGTTGACAATTGAGTTGTAATTTCTCTCACTACTGTGATTGAAAGGGAATTGAGAAGGGTCTCATACCTAGGAAGTGTCTTAGGTAGAAATTAAGCATGGGTAGTGATTAAGTGATATGTCGTAAACCGGAGGTGTTTAGCTTAGAATTAATACTATCTAGTGGATTTCATTCCTGGCTTGGTAGCCCCCAGACGTAGGTGTTGTTGTTCACTGAACTGGGTTAACAATTCTTGTGTGTTACTTTATTTTTTGCATTCTGTATTCTGCTCCTTGTTATCCTTGTGTGTGAAGAAGAGATCAAGTGTCTCGACATCTCTCTGGACATCTGAGATCTGTTATACCAGAATTTCAATTAGTATCAGAGCAAGCATTCTGCTCTACATCTGGGTGAGATTTAGGGGCGATACTTTCTGGTTCAATGGATAAAGAATGAGGAATATTAAATAGACCACCCATTCTTGATGGTTCCAATTATAAATATTGGAAAGTGCGCAGGGTGGCATTCATCAAGTCTGTGGATGGTAAAGCTTGGAAGTCTGTGGTCAAAGGGTGGGACCCACTAAAGGCCAAAGATAAGGATGGGAAGATCACTGATAAGTTGAAACCTGAGGAAGACTGGGATGATCAAGATGACAAGCTTGCTCAAGGTAGCTCTAAAGCTTTGAATGCCTTGTTCAATGGTGTTGACAAGAATATCTTCAGGATGATCAAAAACTGTACTGTTGCCAAGGATTCTTGGGAGTTTCTAAAGACTGCGCATGAAGGAACTTCTAGGATAAAATCCTCAAGACTTCAACTTCTCACCACCAAGTTTGAGAACTTGAGGATGAAGGAGGATGAAAGTATTCAAGACTTTCATATGAACATTGTTGATATTGCCAACAATTCAAGTGATCTTGGAGAGAAAATTCCAGAAGCCAAGTTGGTTCAAAAGATCCTAAGGCCACTTCCAAAGAAATTTGATATGAAGGTCACTGTTATTGAAGAAACCCATGATATAAACACTATGAAAGTGGATGAGCTCATGGGATCTCTTCACACTTTTCAGATGTAAATCAGTGAGAAATCTGAAAAAAAGAAAATATAGCTTTGGTGTCTAATCAAGAAGAATGTGGTCCTAATTCCAATGAGGAATTGTCCAAAGTTGTGGGACTTCTTGAAAAACAGTACAACCAACTATTGAAGAAACTGGACAAGAAGTCAAGATCTAGTGTCAAGGCTCAGTCTTCCGACATCAACAGAAGGAAATATTTTGGAAGAAGAGCTAATAATGATAATAAACCCAATAGGGGAAAGGGAATCCAATGTTATGAGTGCGGGGGGTTTGAAGATGACTCCTCGAGCGATGGAGAAACTGCTAAACATGTCTCTGCACTTACTGGAGTATATGATTCGGACAAGGAATCAGATGTTGAAGATCTCACTCCTGATGAACTAGTTGCCTCTTATAAGGAGTTGTGCATCAGAAGTGCTGAAGTGTGTCAATTAGGGCAGGATCAACATAATCTTATTGCTCAACTTTGTGATGAAAGACTAAATCACTTAGCCACCATTTCTGATCTGGAGGATGAAGTTGTGTTGCTCAATTCAAAACTTGACAATATGACTAAGCACATAAGAATGCTCAATAGCAGTTCAAATGTGTTGGATGAAATTATTAATTCAGGGAGAAATTCTGGAAATGGAAGAGGACTCGGTTACAATGATCAAGTTAGGAATAAAGGACAAAGGTCTGGTGTGAAATCTGTTCAACAAAAAAGAAACCAGGATCAAACAGTGTCAAGTAAGATGTCCCAACATTGTCAAAGACCTCAGAAGAACTCCTCAGGAAGAAAGAATCAAGACAAGAAGTGTCATCACTGTGGTAAGCATGGTCACATAAAGGCTTACTGCTACAAGTTACATGGTTATCCTAAATCAGTAACTCGACCCAGAAGGAGCAAGGAGGTTGCTAAAGCAAAGAAGAAGTGGACTCCTAAGAATGAAATTGTCGCCCTTATAGCTCATACCTCTCCGAGAGCCTCTGCCAGAGAAGATTGTTATTTTGATAGTGGTTCTTCTAGACATATGCGTGGTGTCAAGAAGTTCTTAGTTGATATTAAACCACATTCCACTAGCTATGTCACCTTTGGAGATGGGTCAAAAGGTGAGATAAAAGGTGTTGAAAAGCTGAATTATGCTGGGCATCCTAGCCTGGATAAAGTGTTGTTTGTCAAAGGGTTGACTGATAATCTGATAAGTATTAGCTAATTATGTGACCAGGGTCTCAAGGTTAACTTCTCTAAATATGAGTGTCTAGTAACAAATGATAAAGAGGAAGTTATCATGACGGGTACCAGATCGAAGGATAATTGTTATTTGTGGACTCCCCTTGAAACAAAGTGTTCCTCGACCTGCTTAATATTGAAAGAAGATGAGATGAAGATGTGGCATCAGAAACTTGGTCACTTGCACTTAAATGGAATGAAAGAAGTCTCGTCTAAGGAGGTTGTCAGAGGTATCCCTAATCTGAAAATAGATGGAGGAAGAGTATGTGGCAAATCTCAAATTGGAAAACAGACAATGATGTCACATAAAATGCTTCAACATCTGATCACTTCCAAAATATTGGAGCTACTTCTTATTCACTTGATGGGACCTATGCAGGTTGAAAGTCTTGGCGGGAAGAGGTATGCTTATGCTGTGGTGGATGACTTCTCTAGATATACATGGGTGCATTTCATCAAGGAGAAGTCAGAAGTATTTGAAGTGTTCAAAGGACTGTTTCGAAAACTTCAAAGGGAGAAGGATTGTGGCATAGTTAGAATCAGAAGTGACCATGGGAAGGAATTTAAAAACAACAAGTTTAATGATTTCTGTTCCTCTAAAGGAATTAGTCACGAGTTTTCTTCACCCATCACTCCTCAACAGAATGGTGTGGTTGAGAGAAAGAATAAAACAATTCAAGAATGTGCAAGGGTCATGCTTCATGCTAAGAAACTTCCATATCATTTTTGGGCTGAAGCCATGAATACAACTTGTTACATTCTAAACAGAGTAACCATCAGATCTGGAACATCTGCCACATTATATGAGTTGTGGAAAGGAAGGAAGCCGACGGTGAAATACTTCCATGTTTTTGGAAGAAAATGTTACATCTTGGTTAACCGTGAGTAAAGGAAGAAGATGGATCCCAAAAGTGATGAAGGAACCTTTCTGAGATACTCTACAAATAGCAGATCCTACAGAGTTTTCAACTCAAGAACTAAGGTTGTGCTGGAATTGTAGCGCGATTTTTTTGTGTGGTTGCGAAGCACTATCATTTTACAGTTCGATTCATTTTTATCCTATTGAAGCTGATGAAGGAAGGGAAATAGATGTCTCCAATTAACCCTGCTTGCAAACTCAGTTTAAACAGATGAATGTTGGTTTACAGATGCTATTAAGATTGTGGGTCTCTCTTAGGTTATTTTGTTAAGAACACAATGTCTAGGCTATTGGTAGGATGTTAGGACTGATGCTTTTCGATTGATGTATGAAGGTATGAGATTTTGGGTTTTTGATTAATATGCTCGCTAAGATTTTTACAATCTTATGCCTACGTATTCCCGTTTAACAAAACAGGGAAATCAGAGCGATCGTAGTTCCTCCTATTCTATGGGAGGAAAAAGGTTGTTTTGGTGTCTTGTTCAAAGCCCAAGACGTGAAGCTAAAGGTGTTTTGTATCTTGTTCAAAGCCCAAGATGTGAAGCTGAAGGTGGTTTGTATCTTGTTCAAAGCCCAAGATGTGAAGCTGAAGGGTCTATTTGTATCTTGTTCGAAGCCCAAGATGTGAAGCTAAAGGGTTTTGACTTTAGAGAGAATTTGTCACCTCTAAAGGGAAGTTGTTGATGTTTGTATGCTATGAAGAAGGCACAACTTTGATGTTAGGAGGTTGATTGACTCACCCGAGGTTTTCTTTATACAAAGCCTAAGAGGAGGCTATTGACCCAACAAGAGGGTATTTTTTATCTGTCTCGTACGAAGCCCGAGATAGGGGCTAAAAGGGATTGACTCAAAAAGAGAGTCTTTTATACTCAACAAGAGAGTGTTTTAGAATGTGTCTTGTACGAAGCCCAAGAGAGAGGCTAAAAAGGTGATTGACTCAACAAGAGAGTCTTTTATACTCAACAAGAGAGTTTTTTTGTATCTCGTACGAAGCCCGAGATGGAGGCTAAAAATGGGTTTGACTCAACAAGAGAGTCTATTACACTCAACAAAAGAGTGATTTGTATCTCGTACGAAGCCCGAGATGGAGGCTAAAAGTGATTGACTCAACAAGAGAATCTATTACACTCAACAAGAGAGTGATTTGTAGTATCTCGTACGAAGCCCGAGATGGAGGCTAAAAGGGTTTGACTCAACAAGAGAGTCTGTGATATGTCTCGTATGAAGCCCGAGAGAGAGGCTAAAGGAGTTGACTCAACAAGAGAGTCTTTTATACTCAACAAGAGAGTGTTTTTGTATCTCGTATGAAGCCCGAGATTGAGGTTATTGGGAGATTGACTCAACAAGAGAGTCCTTTATACTCAACAAGAGAGTTTTTTTTTGGTATCTCGTACAAAGCCCGGGATGGAGGCTAAAAGCGAAGTGACCCAACAAGAGAGTCTGAAAAGGTTAGCTCCCTTGGGGAGAATCATTTGTACAAAGCCCAAGAGGAGCCTAACTTTCCCGAGGAAAGGATCATTATTCAAAGCCTAAGAAGAGGCTATCCATTGGCGACTGTTTCAGTTTAGTGACAGGTCCAGTATTTGGATAAAAGAGAAAATCAGTTCTTATGAAGGGAACGATTAAAGGTATTGTTGTGCTTTGGTACTGATTAGAGGATCAGGGTTATTTCCTGTTCTTTAAGGAAATGGGAAATCCAAAGGGTATTGAGATTGTCCAAGTCTACGGGTGTTTTGAGAAATCGACTCTCAGATAAGTGAATGATCTTTGTATGATGCCCAAGAGAAGGCTGGTATGTTAAGGGATGAAGGTCAACCCATTAACAAGTATGATATTTGACTCAAAAAGATAGCTCTAGCAAATCGATGACTAGGTTCTGTTCCTATACCTGTAGAGGTCTCTGGGTCCTTGTACTAAGCCCAAGAGAAGGCATGAGAGCTTTTAAGAAGCCGAAGGGTCCTTGTACAACGCCCAAGAGGAGACGGAGATGCTTTTAGGAATCCTGTGGGTCCCCAAACCCCGAGAAGTTCAAGACATGCTATTCACTGAGAATAGATCAAGCCAGGAAAGTCTGAGAATTTGGAAGAAACTCAAGATATGCCATTCACGGAGAAAAGATCATCTTTGGGGAGTAGAGTCTCTTTGACAATTTCATAGGGTGACAGTCTGAGAAAGGGTTCACCGAGAATGCTGCCTTTTACGTCTCCATATTGTTTAACCCCAAGAGGAGGGAAAACTGTGTCTGGTAATCCTATGGGGATCTAGTTTTGTTTGTATTTAAGAGTGACCAACAGGGCTTTACCTAGTGCTAGAGGTAGTTGTCGGGGGAAACTCTAAATAACTATACTAGTATGACACAGTTGATATTTGACAAGTATATAAAAGTTTGTGAAAGAAGACTTACAGTGAGCGTCCCCACAATACAGTTATATATATACATACATACATACATACATATATATATATATATATATATATATATATATATATATATATATATATATATATATATATATATATATATATATATATATATATATATATGAAAGCGGATAAAGAAAGCAGGTAAACATTTACTCGGTTGTAGAGGTTACATGTTGTTTGGTTAGTTGTTCAACAGAGAAAGCTTTGATACCAATATTATATTATAAATCAAAGGAGAAAGTGCTTTAAAAAGAATTGTTGGGGCTTACAGCTCAAGGAGAGGCCCAAGGTTTTATCAGTGATTGCACTGTTGTTTTGAATTTGTACAGAGGGACTTATACAAGTGACTGAGGCCCAAAAAGGTTTTCTGTACAAAGGGATGGGTCTTACATTCTCTCAAGAGGCCCAAAGGTTTATTTTTATACAAGTGGTGGGGCTTACAGCTCAAGGAGAGGCCCATTAAGTTGTTTGAAAAACGGCGATCGCGCCATAATTTTTGAAAATGTGTTGGGACTTATGCAATGACAGAGGCCCAAATTATTTTGGTTTTCAAAAGGGATTGGGTCTTACACTCTATTAGAGGCCCAATAAGTTGTTTGAAAAATGTTTGATGAGGGTTGAATTAATCAAAAACCCTAAATTGTTTTCAAAATGTATTTTAATTGATTAAAAAAATTCAATTAAATGATCAAAATTGTTAAACATGTGGAAAACAAATTGTTATCTTGGATTAATGTTTCAAAAATCAGGTTTTGATCCACAAAAAGTTTGGGAATCACTAAAATTTGAAAAATCAAGAAAGAGAAAATATTTTAAATGTAAAAAACAATTAAAATACTAATTCTTTACGAAAATATCAATTATATGAAATAAATAATATTTTTGGGAAAATAAAACATTTTAACATTTTTGTGAATTATTAAAAAAAGAATTAACCCAAAATCATTAAAACTCAGAGAGAAATTAATTTTTTAATCAATTAAATAAAATCACAAAATTCAAATATTTGAATTTTTGAAAAAGGGCGCCAAGAACATGACAAGAACACGCGCCCTTCCTCTGTTTCTGTAGATTTGCGTTTTCTATCCAATCTCACTTAATACTTGATTATATCATGCAATCTACATATAAATCTACTCGTTTCAACCTCACGATCATGTCTATGGTCTTTAATTTCATTTATTTTTAACATAAAATAAGAAATCAAAGAGAAACCTGCAGAACCCTAAAATATGCATGAAGGTTCAGAAATTCCATACACGATTCAAACAAAGTAATTGATTGAGGGAAAATACTCCATGCATGATTATGAACATATGACCAAATTATTGTGCAGCAAAAAATGCATGAATCATAGAGTTAGAAGAGCTCATGCTAGAAGAGCTCATGCTTACCTCTTGCAGTTGGTGATCGTGTTTTGTATTAGAGGTGTTGCAGCTTGGTTCCAAGGATATGGACAACTTCCCTAGGTGCTATGGAGTGTGTCTGGATGCTTGGAGTGGATTGAATTGAGCTGGAACTTGATTTGGCACCTCAACTGCAAATCTATCAAAGGCTTGAGCAGTTGGCTGGTGATTTTGTGATTTTGGTGTTCCAGATGTTATGTGAGTGTTTGGATCACTTCTATATGATGTTTATGAGGTATGTGTGTGATTGGTTTGGTTGGAATATCTCTCAAACTCAAAACCCGATAGTGACTTGCTTTGGAAGGCAATTTTGGAGTGAAGAATGAGATTTTGAGGAAAGCATCTGTTTGATGGCTTTGGTGTACTCAAACTGATCACAATTGAGCTTTATTTATAGTAAAGCAAGTTTGTTTTGCAAGGAATAGTGAATGGCAACTGCTGCATAGGTTTGGCCAATGTTGAGCAATGAGAATCCAAGTCTCCTCTAGCCATTGACTAGAGGTTAGGGCACAGGCTGCTGGTTCCCTTGGTCTTGGATAAGTCTTGACTGAATTCAGTTGGAAATTGCTCAGTCCATGCCACCTTGGTGTATGCATTGAATGCTCCAATCCAAAATTGGAGTCTTGTCCCTCTTTTAGGCAATTCTAGGTTTGGCATGTTATTTTTGGTTCCAAAGACTTGGGAGGCTTGGGATCAGAGTTGGTTCCTCCTTGGTCCCCCCTTGAGGTGTTCAGATGGATAGAGTTGCTTGCCCTTTGCAAAATTTTGGCAAATCGAGCAAAATGCACAAATCTGCCTTGCTTTGGCAGTTTTCAGCAAGGCATATTGGCATGGTCATATCTCATGGCTCAAGTTGAGTTTGGTGATGTTCTTGGTCATTTTGGAAAGCCCTCATATGATACAACAACTGTTTAATCATAGTTGGTTTTGATACTTTTTGGATCCAAGTGAAAAATGCCCCTACATTTGGAAAAAAGTGAAGGCAGATTCTGACTTAGTGAAAATTTCACTAAGTGTTGGAAAAAATGACATTTCATGTTTTCAGCCATTTTGATCATTCCATAACTCAAAATCCATGATGAATTGGAATGAGGTGTAGTTGAAGCTTTTGTAGAGGTCCATGAGGGCTATAAATCCAGCTTTGGATGGGGAAAAATGACCTTGTGGTTTAGGAGTTATGATCCTCCAAAGTTGGTACCCTAGCCAGTTTATTCCATAACTTAGAAAATTTCTAAGTTTTTATGGTTACCCCTTTTACAAGTTATCCCACTTTTCTTGATTTTTCTTGATGAATGATGACCCAAATCATACATTAACATCATTTTAGGGTCAAAGAACCATATTTGTGAAAAATCTCAAAAAGTCAAAGTTTGACTTTTGTGCACAATTGACTTTTTGTGAGATTAATTCCAAACTGTGCGATCCTCTATGAAATCAAGTCCTTGACCTAAATCAAACTTGATGGACATGTTCCATAGGTGTTATAGGGTGTATTGACTCATGTCCCAAGGTTTGGGAGCATGTCTTGGTCAAAAGTCAAAACTACAGTTGACTTTTCCTGCGAAACCCTAATTGTGGCTCAGATGAACTTGAAACTTGTTGATTAAGCTTCTTGGATTAATCCATTGTTGCAAATGGATCAATGTAGTCCATTAGAGACCCTCAAATCCTCTCTTGAGGTCTTGGCTTTGGGTTTGTCCCAAAAGTCAACTTAGGGGTCAATTAGGTCAAGAAACCCTAATTCCTGATTTTTAGTGAATGCATCCCCTGAGGTTAAATTGACTTGATGATTGGGTTTATGATGTCCCTTGGAGCATCTTAGGTTATGCTTTGAAGTAGTGGCTCATGCCCAGAGGAAAATTCCAATCTGGAGGCCCTGGTCGACCAAAACCTTAATTTGGTGACACTGTTGATCTTGAGGCTTAATCCACCTAGCAGGGCGTAGCCTTGTGCTTAATCCTTGAAGTAGGAGTCCTCTTGATCCTTTGTGGATGTTTGAGAGGTTAGACAAGTTAAAGATCATGTCATTCCTTGATTGATCCTTTGTCTAAGAGCTCTGTGAGGGCTTGAAACCCTAAATTTGATTGTATTGGATGCTCACCCATCTTTGGGGAGATTGATGAGGTATGATGGTTTACGCATATTGTGATGATGATTTTCGCAATGATGGGAAATCTTAGTGGTCAAAATTTGGGGTATGACAGATGCCCCTATTTAATCTTCTTGGACCCGAAGGTGTGAATGGCGAAGGTATTCGGGCATTCGGGGTGCAAGAGGATTAAATATCGGAATAGCCAAAATTTTGATGGTGGTTAAGAATGGTAGCTCACGCATTCTTCTTCTCTTGCTAAGCAATGATGCTTAGAAAAGGTAGAAACTTCCCCTCGATCCTGGTCTTCAGCCACGAAACTGGTCTCAGTTTTCTTTTGAAATGAACTTCCCCTCGATCCTGGTTTCCTACCGAGGAGCTGGTCTCAGTTTCTGAATGTAAACTTCCCCTCGATCTTGGTTTCCTACCAAGGAACTGGTCTTAGTTTCTTTTGTAAACTTCCCCTCGATCCTGGTTTCCTATCAAGGAACTGGTCTGAGTTTCTGATATAAACTTCCCCTCGATCCTGGTTTCCTATCGAGGAACTGGTCTTAGTTTCTTTTGTAAACTTCCCCTCGATCCTGGTTTCCTACCAAGGAACTGGTCTGAGTTTCTGATATAAACTTCCCCTCGATCCTGGTTTCCTACCGAGGAACTCGTCTTAGTTTCTTTTGTCAATAAACTTTATTGACAAGGGACGCTATGTGTAGCGGTTTTCCTCAAACTTCTCGCCGAATTTTCCTGGCGAGATGCCATTTAATGGAAAAAGATCTGATGTCAGAGTTGCTGGGGAACCCAATTGTCTGAGTTGTAGAGGTGCACAAACTTCTCTGTTGGAGATGCCATTTGTTGACTCTATCTGGGGAAAACGAGTCTCTTTGAGAAACTGTTTTTTGCTTGGGTATTACATCATACTTTTCTCGGGATCTTCCCGGAGAAATGCCATATGATGTGATCCAATTTTGAGGTGCTGATGACACTTTTTATCAGCAGATTTTTCGGAGAAAAACTGCTGTATTGTCGAATCTCTGATTAAGAGGCTCTCTCTGGGGATTTTCCTTAATCCGGGAAAGCAAAAATATCAACTTCAATGGCGAAGAGTGACGTTTGTCGAAGATTCTTTAGTCTTTTAGAGATTCAAGTTATCAAAGTGTCGAGGAACCAACTTGTATCCAGAAATAAACTGGAGGCGAGATTGTTCAGACGCAACATTTCCTGACGAGGAAGAAACTGACAATTCGATTGTGAAGACTTTTATCACTAGGGGATACGACCGACTAGAGTGATAGTGATGCAATATGAATGTGAATGTAAATCAACAATGCATGATGTATGTATGTATATGCTGACAAAACTGACACGACATACAGACTAGTGGATGAACATGACTGGATACTCGGCCACTGCGGGAAATGAGAAGTATCGCTGGTTCAAGATAGCAATTCTGCCTTGCTTAGGAGAAATAGTCCCTGCGGGGAACATCGTTGGTCGGGCTTAGGGGGTGAGAACTCGACCGAAGGTGTCGAACGAAATATTCGCATCCGACACAGCTGATCCTTCATTCAGGCGCACTGGTTTAGATGGAGTACTTTGATTCTGCACTTTGAGGCTCAAACACTTTTGGAGAAGCGATAGATGTCCTTTCGATGTTCAATAGTCAAAAGAAATAGCCATCTTTATTTTAAAATCATAAAAAAGTTTTAACAAGTAAATTCATTTTTGTTTTATTTCAAGAATCATTGATCATGTTAAAATGTCATTCTGTAAAGCTAAAACAAATAAGAATTGCAAACAAAAGCACAAGGGCTCAAATTTTATTGATAGGATAGAAATAAGCCAAGCGCGTGAGTTCATAGAGTATTTACAAAGTTTAGAAAATGGTAATTTAAGGGAAAAGGGCTACATTAAAACATAACGACCACTATCCTTCTACCAACTTTGAATTCTGGATATCCTGAGCTTCTGTCGAAGATGACCCTGACTGGAGTTTTTCTTCTGATGGATGACATGACTGCTGCTGGGGGATTTGCCCCTGTCAGACGTAGTTACTTGCCAGTATCCCTAATTTTTGCCTGGATTGTACTTTGAGATTTCCAATCCACCGGGAAGATTTTTGATCATGTCTCTAATTTTTGCCTGGACCGCCCTTTCGAGTTTTCAATCCACCGAGACGTTTTTTTTAGGCTAAGTATTTCTTAACTACATCGACATTCGTGGGGTAGGCAAATTTCTCTCCGTCCATGGTTTCAAGTCTCCAGCCGCCGCCTGAGAAAGCTTTCTTGACCACATAGGGGCCGTCGTAATTCGGAGTCCATTTTCCCCGAGAATCAGTGAGAAATGATTGTATCTTTTTTAGCACAAGGTCTCCTTTCCTGAAGACGCGAGGTTGGACCTTTTTGTCGAACGTCTTCTTCATCCTTTGTTGATACAACTGACTGTGGCATAGTGTCGTGATTCATTTCTCTTCGATCAGATGTAGTTCATCGTGTCGACTTTGACACCATTCAGCTTCTGTAAGCTTTGCTTCCATCAATACCCGGATTGATGGGATCTCTACTTCTATGGGAAGCACTGCCCCCATGCCATATATTAGAGAGAAAGGGCTTGCCCCTGTTGATGTGCGGACAGATGTGCGATAACCGTGAAGAGCAAAGGGTAGCATCTCATGCCAATCTTTGTAGGTTATAACCATCTTTTAAACAATCTTCTTGATGTTCTTGTTAGCCGCTTCTACCGCTCCGTTCATATTGGGTCGGTAGGGAGTGAGTTATGGTGTTCGATCTTGAACTCTGCGCACAACTCTTTCATCATTTTATTGTTCAAGTTAGATCCATTATCTATAATGATCTGGCTCGGAACACCATAACGACAAATGATATTGTTTTTAGTAAATCGGACCACCACTTGTCGGGTTACATTAGTGTATGACGCTGCTTCGACCCACTTGGTGAAGTAGTCAATGGCTACCAGAATGAACCGATGTCCGTTTGAAGCCTTAGGTTCAATCATGCCAATCATGTCGAGTCCCCATATGGAAAAAGGCCACAGGGAAGAGAGAACTTTGAGATGCGTTGGCGGTACATGGATTTTGTCGGAGTATATCTGACACTTGTAACACCTCCTCATGTACTTGTAGCAGTCGGATTCCATGGTCAACCAGTAGTACCCTGCTCTTAGAATTTTTCTCGCCATTGTGTGTCTGTTGGCATGAGTGCCAAAGGATCCTTCATGAATTTCTTTTATCAGCATGTTTGCTTCTGGTCTGTCTACGCATCGGAGCAAGACCATGTCGAAGTTTCTCTTATAGAGTGTATCACCACTCAGGAAGAAACTGCTTGCCAGCCTTCTGAGGGTTTTCCTGTCCTTCCTTAGTGCCCCAGGTGGGTACTCTTGTTTCTGAAGGAAGCATTTGATATCGTGATACCAAGGTTTTTCGTCTATGACGGCTTCAATCGCGAAGATGTAAGTGGGTCGTTCAAGGCGCATTATGTCGATCTTAGGTAGGTCGTTCCATTGACCTGCACTAATCATGGAAGAGAGGGTGGCTAATGCATCAGCCATGTGATTCTCTTCACGAGGGATGTGATGAAACTCGATTCTGTTGAAGAAGGGTAATAACCTCCTTGCATAATATTTGTAAGGAATCAGTCCCGATTGGTATGTGTTCTAATCTCCTTTGATTTGATTGATAACCAGGGCTGAGTCGCCATATACGTCCAAGTTTTTTATCCTTAAATCAATTGCTTCCTCGAGACCCATAATACAGGCTTCGTATTCAGCCTCGTTGTTCTTACACTTAAACGTAAGTCTGGCGGTGAAAGGAATATGGGTACCCTGAGGGGTAACAATGATTGCCCCAATTCCATTTCCGTAATGATTGACGGCTCCATCAAAGATAAGTCCCCATTGGGAACCTAGTTCTGGCCCTTCACTGGGTAGCGGTTCATCGAAATCTTTCATTTTCAGATACATGGCATCTTCGTCTGGAAAGTCAAACCCAATTGATTCTTGATCGTCAATCGGTTGATGAGCCAAATGATCGGCTAAAATACTCCCCTTAACAGCTTTTTGAGCATGGTATTCTATGTCATATTCTGATAACAACATCTGCCAACGGGCAATCCTTCCCGTGAGAGCAGGTTTTCAAAGACATACTTGATTGGATCCATTTCGGAGACCAACCAAGTAGTGTGACGAATCATGTACTGGCGAAGACGTTTGGCTGCCCAAGCCAAAGCACAACAAGTTTTCTCAAGCATAGTATACCGAGTCTCGCAGTCGGTGAACTTCTTGCTCAAATAGTAGATGGCATACTCTTTTCGTTTGGTTTTGTCTTGTTGGCCAAGTACACAGCCCATGGAGTCTTCCAAGACTGTTAAGTATATGATTAGTGGTCTTCCTTCCACTGGAGGTGATAGAATCGGCGGATTCAACAGGTATTCCTTAATACTGTTGAAGGCGGTTTGGAAATCTTCTGTCCAAACACAGTCCTGGTTCTTTTGAGTAATTTGAAGATCGACGTGCATGTCGCGATCATGAGGAATATGAATCTGGAGATGTAGTTCAAACGTCCCAGGAATCCTATGACTTGTTTTTCTGTTTTCGGAGAAGGCATTTCTAGAATGGCCTTGACCTTGTCAGGATCAACCTCAATTCCTTTCTAGCTGACGATGAACCCTAAGATTTTCCCTGAACGGACACCGAATGTGCACTTGTTGGGATTCAAGTAGAGTTTATACTTTCTCAACCGCTCGAATATCTTTGACAGGTGGGTCACATGCTCCTCTTTTGTTTTAGATTTGGCAATCATATCATGGACATATACCTCGATTTCCTTGTGTATCATGTCATGAAACAGAGTAGTCATGGCCCTTTGATAGGTTGCCCCGACGTTCTTCAAACCGAACGGCATTACCTTGTAACAAAAGGTACCCCATGGGATAATAAAGGAAGTTTTCTCCATGTCTTTCGGCGCCATTTTGATTTGATTATAGCCCGAGAATCCATCCATGAAGGAGAAAACCTTGAACTTTGATGTACTGTCAACCAGCATGTCAATCTATGGTAAAGGAAAGTCGTCCTTTGGAATAGCCTTGTTTAGATCCCTGTAATCCACACACATTCGGACCTTTCCGTCCTTTTTCAGAACGGGTACGATATTGGCTAACCATTGAGGATATTCAGACGTAGCGAGGAAACCCGCGTCAATCTGTTTTTGTACCTTCTTTTTTATTTTGATGGTCATGTCCGGGTGAGTCCGTCTCAACCTCTGTTTTTTTGGCGGGCATTCCGATTTCAATGGTAAATGATGTTCCACGATGCTGGTATCCAACCCTGGCATGTCCTGATAGGACCAAGCAAATACATCGGGAAATTCTTTGAGAAGCTTTGTCAAACTCTCTTTGGCAGTTGGACTGAGCAATGCCCTAATCCTGACTTCTTTTCTCTATCCTTCTAAACCCAAGTTTACTGTTTCCAATGGCTCTTTGTGAGGCTCAATGGACCTTTCCTCCCGTCGGAGTAATCGGGAGATCTCTTCTGGAATTTCGTCGTCAACTTCTTCTTCAGCCCCAAATACCTAGAACTCAAAGTCGGGAGAAGGCATCAGATTGTATGTTTCAACGGGGTTTAAAACAAGCAATCTGTATAACGTGATGATTTGTTTTTAGAAGAGATAGAGAGAATGCAAGAGTGTGCAGTGTATTTTTTTTGGAAAACTGCTTGTTTTTATTATTTGAATTATTTTTTAGGATTACCATTTTCTGAAAAAGAGAAAACATCAATTAATGCGGAAATTACAGAACGACATTATTTTATTAATGAACAAGTCGATTCTTGAAACTACAGCCCTATAAAACAAAACTTTGTCGCTTTGGGCGAAGCGAAGAGGGATATTTACAGAAAGTGAGCCCTATCAAAACATTTATTTCACCTGGGCAGGGTGAAAGGTTAAAGACGACAATTACTTTGACTTATGAACAATCTTCGGAACATCGACAGCAACCCATTGGCGGAGAACTCCTTGGTGAATCACAAAGTCTGGTACTTTCCTTGATTTGACTTCAGAAATAACGCTGATTTCTGGTGGAGCAGGATCATTGGAATCTGTCTCCCAGGCAGAGTTGTTGTAGGAGGATTCCTCTGTTGCATTTTGCAGAGTATTTGTGCTCTCAGGAAAATCTCCCCATCCAGTTGGCTGGACGTCTTCGAGCCTTATACGAGAGCTTCCAGGAGCGGTGTACTTGACCATGAAGTCAAATTTTCCACTCGGTTGTCCCAAGGTGTCCCACACTTCTTTGGAACTGGAGGAGTCATCTCTCTCAATGACGTTGACCTCGGGAAACGCATAGTTGATGAATTCTAGTCCGGCAAGCTTTGCCAATTCATCGTCGTACGGGATACTTTCTGAATGACCTGAGTAATGATCCCATGACATGGTGGGGACACATGTATTCTTTTTAATGATGCTCAGCTGATTTTCATTGTTCGACTGATTTTCTTGCCCCAAGTCTCCTGGGTACGACTGCCAGATAGGCAGGCCATCCATTGGGCCATAATAGTCATGGTCAAAGTTGTCCTTCATCAGAGTGTCTTCCTCTAATGAATTTGGCGGAGCACAACGTCCTTCCGGATCACAATCTCCATATATCATTTTGACATCTGACCTGGGTATAAATCTCGGACTCTGTGCGGGATAGCAAAATGGCGTAGGCACCTCTTCCTGAGACATATAATCGTCCTTGTTAAGATAGGACTTCCATTCCTCATCCATATCGGAGGAATCCTCCTCGTTGATGGTATGGACTGTTTGAGACACTAGGTGAAGGAAACCTCTATTGTGGAAGAAGTCCTAAATGGGATGAAGACTTTCATCGTTATCAGCTGTCTGGGTGCGGGTTGAAGAGAAACCAAGACTCTTCTTTTTTTTGTTATCGGTAGGAATGACAAGTTGTCCCCATCCTTTGTATTGTTACTTTCAACTGCCTCGAGGGTGTCCTTATATGAGAAAATAGAGGTTCCTTTCTCTGATTGATTCTCATTGCTCACCGAAAGTGCTTGGAACTGAGTCCCCACAGCCTCCTCAGGTTCTACATAAGTAGATGATGACAGGTTACTAACGAGCAAGGCCTGCTCTCTACAGACCGTGATGAGTTGACTGCCCCAGCCTGGTGTATCCAAGGTCTTCCTAATAAACAGTTGTACGCTGGCCGAACGTCCATGACCTGGAAAGTGATTAGGAAAGTGTGAGGACCAATAGTTATGGGAAGGTCGACTTCGCCAATAACTGCTTTCCGAGATCCGTCAAAGGCTTTGACGATAACCTCACTGCTCCTCATCGGGGATCCTTTGAATGATAGTCGCATTAAAGTGGACTTTGGCATAACGTTGATGGTCATCCTGTGTCTACCAGTATACTGGCTAAAGCATTGTCCTGGAAGTTAACTGTGATATTGAGTGCCATGTTGTGGCTCTTGCCCCCCTCTGGCAAGTCCTCATCACTGAATCCTAAGTTGTTGCAGGAAGTGATGTTAGAGATGATGCTATCGAACTGTCGTATTGACATATCCTGTTCCACAAAGGTCTGCTCTAAGACTTTTTGTAGAGCCTCCCTGGGGGCTTCGGAACTGAGTAAAAGTGATAGCACTGAGATCTTTGAAGGAGTCTATAACAGTTGATCAACAATGTTGTATTCACTCCTTTGGATGAGCTTCAGCATCTCATCATTGTTTTTCGAAAGGTCAGGATTACTGGATTGACCGACTGGCAGATTAGGAGCTTTGGTCTGAAGTTCCTTTTCTTTATTATGTTCTCCAACTCCTCGGTTGAAGATTCGACTGCTCCGTGTTACTCGACTGATGTTTGCAATATTCACGAAGGAGGGTAATGGAATTTCCTTTCCATTTTCAATTATCGTTGCACCGTATTTGTAAGGGATCGCCTTAGCTTATTTATACGGTAATGGTCCTGGTAGATAGATAACTACAGGAGCCTTCTGATTTTTCTGACTGTCGTAGGTAACTTCAATTAGTTCTTGGTTAATAACCTTTGATTCGTCAAGTAGATGGATGATGGTAGAAACCTCTTTGGCCCTTTCGTGATCAGAGATTACAACAACATCTTTAATTTGATCAGCGAAGTAGTCCGGTGTCCAGTCAACGGACTCCGAAGCTAGGCTTGGGTGAATCTCTTTGCGATCCAACTGACCTTGGAGAGCTGCTCGCACGAGGTAGCATCCTTGGTTATTTTCCGAACAGACTCTACAGCGTTCGTAGTTGTGTGGTGGCACCTGGCCACGTCCGCTTTGAGAGCGCACCCTTGGTTACTCTCACAACATCCTTTACAGCTCTGATAATTATGCGAAGTGAGAAAACCGAGTTGGACCTGCCTGGCATGTAACTCTACCAAGCTGGTATTCATCAGACGAATGTTAAATATTTGAATCATGTTGATCTGATAAGGATTTCTATCATGGTAGTCCTGGATCCATCCAAGATCCATCTGATGCTGGAGGGCCCCTTGTATGAAAGAGCATCCCTGTTTGTTTACCGAGTAAGTCAGACAGGAATTATAATCGTGCTGTGGCAGATTATGATACTGGATTTGCCTTGAGTGCATCGCCACCAAGTTGACATTCATTGCACAGATGTCGTGATTCTGAATGATGTTGGAATTCGTATAGGTCATGTTGACTCCACAAACTCGATGCTCTTGGATCCATCAGAGATCCAATTGTTCCTGTAGAGCTGATTGCACCACAGAACATCCCTGATTGTTCTTAGAGTAGATATCACACTGGTGATAATTATGAGGTGGCACATGGCCATATCCATTCTGTCTATAATGCATCTTGACCAAGTTGGCCCTTAACATGAGTACATCATGAATTTGATAGGTGTTGTTAGACTCTCCCTTTATCAAATTGACTGCAGCTTTCTCGTGTTGAGGCAGCGGGTTCGTGAGAACATTCGGATTTGTATCTTTGAAAGATAAAACTCCGCTCCTAACAAGCTTTTGCACATCGGATTTGAAACTGATACAGTTTTCTATGTTATGCCCTGGTCCTCCTTGATGGTAAGGGCAAGTTTGATCTGCTTTGAACCAGAAAGGAGGATTTTCCGGTACTGTAAGAGGAGACCTAGTTTGAACGTGCCCCCAGACCAGTAGTAACGGAAATAGTTCTACGTACAACACAGGTATAGGGTCAAACCCTGATGGTCGCGTTGTACGGTTGTTGTTTTATGGAGGACGAGCCTGCTGAAGAGGTTGTTGCGTCCTTTGTTGAAGTTGTTGTTGATTAGGTTGGCTCTGCGCAACCTGAGGTTGATACGTAGGAATAGGTGCGGAGTTGATAGCAGGAGTTACAGCTGCTACTGGTTGATAACATCGCCTTTGCTTTTCGAGAGAGATATTTCCAATATCTTGCTCTTTTTTCTTAGTGAGAGCACTACCGTATCGTTTTGTACTACTTGATGATCCAGCGTCTTTAACTAAACATCCTTCTCGGACGGCTTCCTCAAGACGAACTCCCATGCCCACCATCTCGGTGAAGTCACTGGGCGCACTGGCAACCATTCTGTCGTAGTAAAATGAGCTTAATGTCTTTAAGAAGATCTTTGTCATCTCTTTTTCCTCAATAGGTGGACAAATCTGGGCGGTGATTTCACACTATCTCTGAGCGTACTCCTTAAAGGTTTCCTTGTCCTTTTGTGACATCGATGTGAGTTGATCTCTGTCTGGTGCCATGTCCAGATTATATTTATACTGCTGAATGAAGGAAACACCAAGATCTCTGAATGTGCCGATCGTAGCGCAGTTTAACCCCATGTATCATTTTAAGGCGGCACCGGTTAAACTATCCTGAAAGCAGTGAATCAGTAGCTCCTGGTTCTTTGTCTGAGCTGACATTCGTCGAGTGTACATCACCAAATGACTCTGAGGGCAAGAGTTACCCTTGTACTTTTCAAAGTCGGGCACTTGGAACTTATGAAAAACTTTCATATTGGGGACCAAGCAGAGGTCCGCGGCGTCCTTTCCAAATAAATCCTGACCGCGAAGGGTTTGTAGTTCTTTCTGCATTTCCAAGAACTGTTCCTGGAATTCATTCATTCTATCGAACATGCTGTCATTTCCACCAGAATGTATCTATGGAATTTGTCCTTCCCGGACAGTGTGTACCACGGGCGGTGGTATAGTCATTATGGCCGAGACTCTCGGTGCCTCCCGAAGTTTGTAACCTTCAGAAGTTGTTGTCATGCCCCTGGCATCTTCGCTTTCCTGAAGTTTGTAACCTTCAGGCCCAGTGGTTCCTGCTGCGGTTGCCTGATCCTCATTGATCGGCAGAACATATCCTTCCGGGATATAGTTGATAGGCATGCCCCAGGGACGTTCTTTCGGCATTTTGTACCTAGGATCGGACTTTTCCTCTATGGGCGTTGATGCGTTCTCCGAGATCACAGTCCTTTGTTGTTGCATCTGAGCTTCTGCTAGAGCTTGCATGTCGTTATGAAGCTTTCTCAAATCCTCTTTCAGAGTGTCGATCTCTTCTCTCAACTCTCTGTTCTCTTCCTCGAGATCATCCATCTTTTTCTAACGATTGGCCCGAGTATTGTACGAATGAGACAGTGTGACTCTAGAATCGAGACGCAAACGTGAGATTCGTAGGTAAGAAGAATGCGTTTATGAGAATGATGAATGCAATGATTATTAATTATTTTTGTTTATTCAAAGTAAACTTTGACAATTAGATTGAAAATATCAAACAGTGGGGAAACCCCGTTTTATTGAATTCAAAGGATTGCGGAAATGGAAATATAGTAGATTACAAAGTGCTGGAAAAGGAAACCTAAACTAATGGATCCTGAGTCCTCTCTGAGGAGAGCTCAAGTGCTGATTCTGGTGCTTTCCTCTTCTTTGATCGGGGCTCTTGGGCTGTTGTCGGGTTGTCATTCCTTTGCCAAGTGAAAGGAGTGAGCAAATTCCTTTGGTCATCCTGATTCTCTACAGCATGCTGCTCTAAAATCTCAATCAGAGCATCTTTTCTCTTAACAGCTGCTGTATTTTCTTACATTCCAAGTTGAGAATACGGTACTTGTTCCTCCAAGACCTCTTCTCCTGTTGAACTTTGCTGAGAGTAACCGGAAGTTTTTCCGTCTCAGACATTAAATAAAGGGCAGAGTCCCTTAATGGAAGAACTTCCTGACGAGGGTAAGACATCCTCAGCTTGAGAGCTCTAGTTTGTACCCAGTGGAGATAAGGCTCCACCGAGACACAGTCTGGTTTTCCTAGAGACTCTCGTCCTTTCCTGTGAACGTGTTTCTAAGCGTGCACTATTTCCGTTTTTAGTGCCCTGTCATTTTCTCCTTCTTTGAAGAAAAGACGTTCTAGATGAGCATCCCGTGGGACATGCCTCATCGGGTATCCAAATTGACGACGAACTAACACCGGATGATAGTTGATTCCCCCCTTAGTTCCTATAAGGGGTATATTTGGGAAATTTCCACAACGGTTAATGATTTTGATCCCGTCGTAGATTCGATTGTACCAATCGATGTCCGAGTTGGTAAGAGACATGACTCTCTGCGACCAATGTAAAGTATTCTTTTGATCCCAAAATGCAGCAGACTTGGGCAAATGGGAAGTGAACCATTTGTAAAGCAAAGGTACACAGCACGTGATCATTTCTCCGCTGTATAAATTCCTTAAGTGTATCGAATGATACGCATCTGCGAGTAAGGTTGGCACAGGGTTTCCAATCAGGAAAATCTTAATGGTGTTGATACTCAATCTTTCCACACGCGGCATCACACGCATTCCCATTAGTAGAAAAATAAACACAGATATCAATTAGGAAAAGCAGTATATATATTTGTCTTAATCATCCTAGACCTCTAGTCTTATGATCCTATACAGACAATGACTCCCCAGCAGAGTCGCCATTTCTGTGACATGAATGTGAACTCAAGGTTTCTACCTAAGAGATGGGAAGAGAACAAAATCTCTATCGTTGGCCCCAGTGGAGTCGCCATTTATATGTAGCGGGATTTTTTTGTGTGGTTGCGAAGCACTATCGTTTTACATTTCGATTCTTTTTTTATCCTATTTAAGCCGATGAAGGAAAGGAAATAGATGTCTCTAATTAACCCTGCTTGCAAACTGAGTTTAAACAGATGACTGTTGGTTTACAGATGCTATGAAAATTGTGGGTCTCTCTTAGGTTATTTTGTTAAGAACACAATGTCTAGGCTATTGGTAGGATGTTAGGACTGATGCTTTTCGATTGATGTATGAAGGTACGGGATTTTGGGTTTTTGATTAGTATGCTCGCTAAGATTTTTACAATCTTATGCCTACGTATTCCCGTTTAACTAAACAGGGAAATCAGAGCGATCGTAGTTCCTCCTATTCTATGGGAGGAAAAAGGTTATTTTGGTGTCTTGTTCAAAGCCCAAGACGTGAAGCTAAAGGTGTTTTGTATCATGTTCAAAGCCCAAGATGTGAAGCTGAAGGTGGTTTGTATCTTGTTCAAAGCCCAAGATGTGAAGCTGAAGGGTCTATTTGTATCTTGTTCAAAGCCCAAGATGTGAAGCTAAAGGATTTTGACTTTAGAGAGAATTTGTCATCACTAAAGGGGAGTTGTTGATGTTTGTATGCTATGAACAAGGCACAACTTTGATGTTAGGAGGTTGATTGACTCACCTGGGGTTTTCTTTATACAAAGTCTAAGAGGAGGCTATTGACCCAACAAGAGGGTGTTTTTTATCTGTCTCATACGAAGCCCGAGATAGAGGCTAAAAGGGATTGACTCAACAAGAGAGTCTTTTATTCTCAACAAGAGAGTGTTTTAGCATGTGTCTTATATGAAGCCCAAGAGAGAGGCTAAAAGGGTGATTGACTCAACAAGAGAGTCTTTTATACTCAACAATAGAGTTTTTTGTATCTCGTACGAAGACCGTGATGGAGGCTGAAAATGGGTTTGACTCAACAAGAGAGTCTATTACACTCAACAAAAGAGTGATTTGTATCTCGTACGAAGCCCGAGATGGAGGCTAAAAGTGATTGACTCAACAAGAGAGTCTATTACGCTCAACAAGAGAGTGACTTGTAGTATCTCGTACGAAGCCCGAGATTGAGGCTAAAAGGGTTTGACTCAACAAGAGAGACTGTTATATGTCTCGTATGAAGCCCGAGAGAGAGGCTAAAGGAGTTGACTCAACAAGAGAGTCTTTTATACTTAACAAGAGAGTGTTTTTGTATCTCGTATGAAGCCCGAGATGGAGGCTATTGGGAGATTGACTCAACAAGAGAGTCCTTTATACTCAACAAGAGAGTTTTTTTGGGTATCTCGTACAAAGCCCGAGATGGAGGCTAAAAAGGAAGTGACCCAACAAGAGAGTCTGAAAAGGTTAGCTCCCTTGGGGAGAATCATTTGTACAAAGCCCAAGTGGAGGCTAACTTTCCTGAGGAAAGGATCATTATTCAAA
Organism: Lathyrus tuberosus; assembly: GCA_022829125.1. NCBI lineage: Eukaryota > Viridiplantae > Streptophyta > Magnoliopsida > Fabales > Fabaceae > Lathyrus > Lathyrus tuberosus. The sequence continues at coordinate 10,643,355 of JALAZF010000034.1, forward strand.
GCCTAAGAGGAGGTTATCCGTTGGCGACTATTTCAGTTTAGTGACGGGTCCAGTATGTTGGATAAAAGAGAAAATCAGTACTTATGAAGGGAACGATTAAAGGTATTGTTGTGCTTTGATACTGATCAGAGGATCAGGGTTATTTCCTATTCTTTAAGGAAATGGGAAATCCAAAGGGTATTGAGACTATCCAAGTCTACGGGTGTTTTGAGAAATCGACTCTCAGATAAGTGAATGATCTTTGTATAATACCCAAGAGAAGGCTGGTATGGTAAGGGATGAAGGTCAACCCATTAACAGGTCTAATATTTGACTCAAAAAGATAGCTCTAGCAAATCGATGACTAGGTTCTATTCCTATACCTGTAGAGGTCTCTGGGTCCTTGTACTAAGCCCAAGAGAAGGCATGAGAGCTTTTAAGAAGCCGAAGGGTCCTTGTACAACGCCCAAGAGGAGGCGGGGATGCTTTTAGGAAGCCTTTGGGTCCCCAAACCCCGAGAAGTTCAAGACATGCTATTCACTGAGAATAGATCAAGCCAGGAAAGTCCGAGAATTTGGAAGAAACTCAAAAGATGCCATTCACGGAGAAAAGTTCATCTCTGGGGAGTAGAGTCTCTTTAACAATTTATAAGGGTGACAGTCTGAGAAAGGGTTCACCGAGAATGCTGTCCTTCACGTCTCCATATTGTTTAACCCCAAGAGGAGGGAAAACTGTGTCTGGTAATCCTATGGGGATCTAGTTTTGTTTGTATTTAAGAGTGACCAACAGGGCTTTACCTAGTGCTAGACGTAGTTGCCGGGGGAAACTCTAAATAACTATACTAGTATTACACAATGGATATTTGACAAGTATATAAAAGTTTGTGAAAGAAGACATACAGTGAGTAGCCCCACAATACAGTTATATATATATATATATATATATATATATATATATATATATATATGAAAGCGGATAAAGAAAACAGGTAAACACTTACTCGGTTGTAGAGCTTCCATGCTATTTGGTTAGTTGTTCAACAAAGAAAGCTTTGATAACAATATTATATTATAAATCAAAGGAGAAAGTGTTTTAAAAAGAATTGTTGGGGCTTACAGCTCAAGGAAAGGCCCAAGGATTTATCAGTGATTGCACTGTTGTTTTGAATTTGTACAGAGGGACTTATACAAGTGATTGAGGCCCAAAAAGGTTTTCTGTACAAAGAGATGGGTCTTACACTCTCTCAAGAGGCCCAAAGGTTTATTTTTATACAAGTGGTGGGGCTTACAGCTCAAGGAGAGGCCCAATTAGTTTGTTTGAAAACGGTGGTTGTACCGAGGTTTTTTTAAAACACAGTGGGTCTTATACGATGACCGAGGCCCAAATTATTTTGGTTTTCAAAAGGGGTTGGGTCTTACACTCTATTAGAGGCCCAATAAGTTGTTTTTACACAAGTGGTGGGGCTTACAGCTCAAGGAGAGGCCCATTAAGTTGTTTGAAAAACGGCGATCGCGCCAGGATTTTTGAAAATGTGTTGGGACTTATACAATGACTGAGACCCAAATTATTTTGGTTTTCAAAAGGGGTTGGGTCTTACACTCTATTAGAGGCCCAATAAGTTGTTTGAAAAATGTTTGATGAGGGTTGAATTAATCAAAAACCCTAAATTGTTTTCAAAATGTATTTTAATTGAATAAAAAATTCAATTAAATGATCAAAATTGTTAAACTTGTGGAAAACAAATTGTGATCTTGGATTAATGTTTCAAAAATCAAGTTTTGATCCACAAAATGTTTGGGAATCACTAAAATTTGAAAAATCAAGAAAGAGAAAATATTTTAAATGTCAAAAACAATTAAAATATTAATTCTTTACAAAAATATCAATTATATGAAATAAATAATATTTTTGGGTTTTTTTGGGAAAATAAAATATTTTAACATTTTTGTGAATTATTAAAAAAAGAATTAACTCAAAATCATTAAAACTCAGAGAAATTAATTTTTGAATCAATTAAATAAAATCACAAAATTCAAATATTTGAATTTTCGAAAAAGTGCACCAAGAACATGGCAAGAACACGCGCCCTTCCTCTGTTTCTGCAGATTTGCGTTTTTTATCCAATCTCACTGAATACTTGATTATATCACGCAATCTACATATCAATCTATTCGTTTCAACCTCACGATCATGTCTATGGTCTTTAATTTCATTTATTTTTAACTTAAAATAAGAAATCAAAGAGAAACCTCAAGAACACTAAAATTTGCATGAAGGTTGAGAAATTCCATACACGATTCAAACAAAGTAATTGATTGAGGGAAAACACTCCATGCATGATTATGAACATATGGCCAAATTATTCTGCAGCAAAAAATGCATGGATTGTAGAGTTAGAAGAGCTCATGCTTACCTCTTGCAGCTGGTGATCGTGTTTTGTGTTAGAGGTGTTGCAGCTTGGTTCCAAGGATATGGACAGCTTCCTTAGGTGCTATGGAGTGTGTCTGGACGCTTGGAGTGGATTGAATTGAGCTGGAACTTGATTTGGCACCTCAACTGCAAATCTGTCAAAGGCTTGAGCAGTTGGCTGCTGATTTTGTGATTTTGGTGTTCCAGATGTTATGTGAGTGTTTGGATCACTTCTATATGATGTTTATGAGGTGTGTGTGTGATTAGTTTGGTTGGAATAGCTCTCAAAGTCAAAACCCAATAGTGACTTGCTTTGGAAGGCAATTTTGGAGTGAAGAAGGAGATTTTGAGGAAAGCATATGTTTGATGGCTTTGGTGTACTCAAACTGATCACAATTGAGTTCTATTTATAGTAGAGCAAGTTTGTTTTGCAAGGAATAGTGAATGGCAACTGCTGCATAGGTTTGGCCAATGTTGACCAATGAGAATCCAAGTCTCCTCTAGCCATTGACTAGAGGGTAGGGCACAGGCTGCTGCTTCGTTTGGTCTTGGATAATTCTTGACTGAATTCAGTTGGAAATGGCTCAGTCTATGCCACCTTGGTGTATGCATTGAATGCTCCAATCCAAAATTGGAGTCTTGTCCCTCTTCTAGGCAATTCTAGGTCTAACATGCTATTTTTGGTTCCAAAGACTTGGGAGGCTTGGGATCAGAGTTGGTTCCTCCTTGGTCCCCCCCTTGAGGTGTTCAGATGGATAGAGTTGCTTGCCCTTTGCAAAATTTTGGCAAATCGAGCAAAATGCACAAATCTTCCTTGCTTTGGCAGTTTTCAGCAAGGCATATTGGCATGGTCATATCTCATGGCTCAAGTTGAGTTTGGTGATGTTCTTGGTCATTTTGGAAAGCCCTCATATGATACAACAACTGTTTGATCATAGTTGGTTTTGATACTTTTTGGATCCAAGTGAAAAATGCCCCTACATTTGGAAAAAAGTGAAGGCAGATTCTGACTTAGTGAAAATTTCACTAAGTGTTGGAAAAAATGACATTTCATGTTTTCAACCATTTTGATCATTCCATAACTCAAAATCCATGATGAATTGGAATGAGGTGTAGTTGAAGCTTTTGTAGAGGGCCATGAGGGCTACAAATCCAGCTTTGGATTGGGAAAAATGGCCTTGTGGTTTAGGAGTTATGATCCTCCAAAGTTGGTACCCTAGCCACTTTATTCCATAACTTAGAAAATTTCTAAGTTTTTATGGTTACCCCTTTTACAAGTTATCCCACTTTTCTTGATTTTTCTTGATGAATGATGATCCAAATCATACATTAACATCATTTTAGGGTCAAAGAACCATATTTGTGAAAAATCTCAAAAAGTCAAAGTGTTACTTTTGTGCACAATTGACTTTTTGTCATATGAATTCCAAACTGTGTGATCCTCTATGAAATCAAGTACTTGACCTAAATAAAACTTGATGGACATGTTCCATAGGTGTTATAGGGTGTATTGAATCATGTCCCAAGGTTTGAGAGCATGTCTTAGTCAAAAGTCAAAGCTACAGTTGACTTTTTCTGCGAAACCCTAACTGTGGTTCAGATGAACTTGAAACTTGTTGATCAAGCTTCTTGGATTAATCCATTATTGAAAATGGATCAATGTAGTCCATTAGAGACCCTCAAATCCTCTCTTGAGGTCTTGGCTCGTGGTTTGTCCCAAAAGTCAACTTAGGGGTGAATTAGGTCAAGAAACCCAAATTCCTGATTTTTAGTGAATGCATCCCCTGAGGTTAAATTAACTTGATGATTGGGTTTATGATGTCCCTTGGAGCATATTAGTTTATGCTTTGAAGCAGTGGCTTATGCCCAGAGGAAAATTCCCATCTGGAGGCCCTGGTCGACCAAAACCCTAATTTGGTGACACTGTTGATCTTGAGGCTTAATCCACCTAGCAGGGAGCAGCCTTGTGCTTAATCCTTGAAGTGGGAGTCCTCTTGATCCTTTGTGTATGTTTGAGAGGTTAGACAAGTTGAAGATCATGTCATTCCTTGATTGATCCTTTGTCTAAGAGCTCTGAGAGGGCTTGAAACCCTAAATTTGATTGTATTGGATGCTAACCCATCTTTGCGGAGATTGATAAGGTATGATGGTTTACCCATATTGTGATGATGATTTGCCCAATGATGGGAAATCTTAGTGGTCAAAATTTGAGGTATGACAAGAATCCATAAATGTTGTGGTTTATGACTCTACTACAGAAGATGGTGTCACTGATGATATTGGAGTATTCTTTCCCATGGGGGATGAAGATGTCACATAGGATGTTGGAACATTACATGATTATCCTAAAGGTGCTGTAGACTCAAATGATGTTAATCCTGAACCTGCAGAGACTAAAAAGGTTGACAAGAGACCCTCCACCAGAGTTCAGAAAGATCATCCTAAGGAGCTCATAATAGGAGATCAAAATGGTGGAAGAATGACCAGGTCACGAGATGTTGTTGTTGGCGCTTGTTTTGTCTCAAAGTTAGAACCCAAGAATGTCAAGGAGGCCTTGACTGATGAATGATGGATCAATGTTATGCAAGAGGAACTGTGGCAGTTCAAAAGGCATGAGGTATGGGATCTTGTGCCAAGACCTGAAGGGTCAAATGTAATTGGTACAAGATGGGTGTTTAAAAACAAGTCTGATGAGCAAGGTGTGGTCACGAGAAACAAGGCTAGACTAGTTGCTCAAGGGTACACTTAGATTGAAGGAGTGGACTTTGATGAAACTTTTGCTCCTGTTGCTAGATTGGAGTCTGTTAGACTGTTACTTGGAGTAGCTTACCTGTTGAAATTCAAGTTATTTCAAATGGATGTTAATAGTGCCTTTCTAGATGGATAATTGAATGAAGAAGTATATGTGGAACAACCTAAAGGATTTGTTTATCCTACATTTCCAGATCATGTGTTCAAGTTGAAGAAGGCCTTGTATGGGTTGAAACAAGCTCCAAGGGCTTGGTATAAAAGGCTAACTGAATTCCACGTCAACCATGGTTACAGAAAAGGTGGATTTGACAAAATCCTCTTTGTTAAAGAAAGGGATGGAAAACTCATGATAGCTCAAATCTATGTTGAAGATATTGTGTTTAGAGGGATGTCTGATGAGATGGTTCAACACTTTATCAGGCAAATGCAATCTGAGTTTGAGATGAGTTTAATGGGTGAATTAACCTACTTTCTTGGTCTACAAGTTAAACAGATGGAACACTCAATATTCCTTTGTCAAGAGAAATATGCTAAAAGTATTGTCAAGAGTTTGGCTTGGATAATGCTAACCACAAAAGAACTTCTGCTTCTACACACTTGAAGTTGTCTAAGGATGAAAAAGGTGTTAGTGTTGATCAGAGTTTGTATAGAAGCATGATTGGCAGTCTTCTATACCTTACTGCAAGCAGACCTAACATAACTTTTGTGGTAAGAGTTTGTGCTAAATATCAGGCTGAAACTAAAGTTTGTCATATTAATTAAGTCAAAAGAATTCTGAAGTATGTGAATGGAACATGCGACTATGGTCTATTGTGTTCTCATAGTTCTAATTCCTTGTTAATAGGATATTGTAATGATGATTAGGTCGGGAGTGTTGATGATAGGAAAATCACCTCTGGTGGATGTTTCTTTCTGGGAAACAACTTGATTTCATGGTTTAGTAAGAAACAAAATTGTGTTTCTTTGTCTACTAATGAGGTTGAATACATAACTGCAAGTAGCAGTTGTTCTCAAATGATGTGGATGAAGCAGATCATGACTGAGTACAATGTCAACCAGGATGTCATGACACTTTTCTATGACAACTTAAGTGCCATTAATATTTCAAAGAATCCTATTCAGCACAGCAGAACCAAACATATTGACATCAGGCATCACTTTATTAGAAATCTTATGGAAGACAAAGTTATAACCTTGGAGCATGTTGCCATAGAGAATCAGTTAGCTGACATATTCACTAAAGCCTTGGATACTAATCAATTTGAAGTGTTGAGAGGCAAGCTTGGAGTTTGCCTGTCTGAAGATTTGTAGCAGTTAACTTGGTGTGGGAATGCTATTCGAGTAAGTGCATACGTGTTCCCACCAAATAGAGAGAGGGATTCTGTTGTACCCCAAATTTTAACCCTTAGATGTCATAACAATTTGCACCTACATTTAGGATTCATTCATCTGCGCATTGTTAATTAACCATAATATCTTTGCTAGTTTGTTCTTTTGTGAAAATTAGGATTGACACAAGGAAGAAGACAGGAGCAATAAACCAAGCTCTCATGTGTGTCGAGATCACAAGGCATTTGTTGAATATTTTATTTGAAAAAAAAAAGAAAATAAAAGGAAAAAAAAGAAAAAAGAAAAAAAAGAAAGAGGGCATTGTGTGGGGCCCGCCACTTAAAGAAGTGGCGCCCACCATGAGGCTTTATGGCGCCTGCCACACAAGGATGTGGCGCCCACCATAGTGCATGTGGCACTCGTCACAAAAAGAAGTAATCCTGCCATGACTTCTGCTTTTCAAAAAGAAAAAATATAATAATAATGTGTTTTAAATAAACCAAGACAAATACAAGTGGTTGAAATTCATCATGAATGAAAAGAGAACCTTTTCAGAAAAGTATGGCTCCACGTCTCCTCAGCTAACCTATCCTCTGAGCCTATTTCTGAAATGAATACTTTTTCAACCACGCCATCTTGCACGAAGATTTGAAAAAAGGATAAAATCGACAATGCTTCAAGTTTTCCACCATCCAACCTTGCTGTAGCATTTTGAGGATAAAGAAGCTCGTTCATTTTATTTCAGGAATTTGTACCTGTAAAGAGGCAGTGGACCGTCTCCACTAGGTAACATTCACTTCTTTTTATTGTCGTTATCAAAATACCATGATCATTGTTCGTTGTTATCAAGTTCATTAGCATGTTAAAGATCGGAGCACACCTACCTGATATCGCGAGGAAGCAGCTCAAAGCGTGCCTCTGAGAGAATGCAGACCTGTTCGCGTGGAGCGCCGCGGAGATGCCCGGCCTGGATCCATCCATCGCATGTCACCATCTGACCATTGACCCGGCCATCAAGGCCGTAGCGTAACGTAGGAGGAAGCAGTCTCCGGAGGAAACGGAGGCTGCCGAAAAAGCTGTAAAGGACCTCCTCGAGGCCAAATTTATTTCGGAAGCCAAGTACACCACTTGGCTATCCAACGTTGTATTAGTTAAAAAATCTAATGGAAAATGGCACATGTGCATTGATTATACCGATCTCAATAAGGCATGCCCGAAGGATGCCTACCCCCTCCCCAATATTGAAAACCTTGTTGATAATTCTACTGGTTTTAAACTCTTATCGTTCATGGACGCCTACTCGGGCTACAATCAAATCCCAATGGCAATGTCCGACAAAAAATATACGGCCTTCATGACCGAATCGGGGAACTATTACTACAACGTAATGCCCTTCGGCCTGAAGAACGCCGGAGCAACGTACCAACGAATGATGAACAAAGTATTTCGGGGAGAAATAGACAGCATGCTCAAAGTATACTTGGACGACATGATCGTTAAGTCCCACGAGGAGATCGATCATACTGCCCACTTACGAAAGGTCATCGAACAGGCCAAGAAATACAAAATGCGTTTTAATCCGGAGAAGTGCATGTTTGGTGTCCGGGCAGGAAAGTTCCTCGGATTCTACTTAACAGAACAAGGAATCGAGGCCAATCCCGACAAATGTCGGGCATTCTCCGAATTTCCTACGCCCAAGTCCAAAAAATCCATCCAGTCCCTCAACGGGATGCTCGCGTCACTATCTCGTTTCGTGGCCAAGTCCGCCCAGCATGCCCTGCCATTCTTCAAACTCCTCCGCAAAGAGGCAACATTCGAATGGACCGAGGACTTCGACGAGGCCCTTCTCCATCTGAAACGGGCACTCTCTGAACCGCCGGTCCTCTCTCGACCAGACAACGGCGAAACATTGTACCTATATCTGGCCGTCGCGACCGAAGCAGTAAGTGCCGCTCTCATCCGCGAGACGCCGGACGGGCAGAAACCCATTTACTTCACAAGCAAAGCATTGCAAGGACCAGAGTTAAGGTACCAGCAGATAGAGAAAGTAGCACTGGCCCTCATCAACGCGGCCAGAAGGTTAAGGCACGACTTCCTGGCTCACACGATCGTGGTCTGAACAGACCAGCCCATAAAGTAGCTGCTCGAGCGACCAGATATGGCCGGCAGAATGCTTAGATGGTCGCTGGAACTGTCTGAATTTGACATCCAATACGAAGGCAGTAAAGCCCTCAAGGCCCAAGCTCTGGCCGACTTCGTCGCAGAGATGACATTCGCAGACTCCCCCGCATGCCAAGCGCGCAAGTGAACCATCTTTGTCGACGGCGCCTCAAACTCGGCAGGAAGCGGCACGGGCATCATCCTTGAGAGCGACGAAGGAATCATCGTCGAGGTATCACTCACACTGTCTTTCCCAACCTCCAACAACCAGGCGGAGTACGAAGCCTTCCTCGCTAGGTTACGCCTTGCCGAGGACCTGGGCGCACAAGAAGTCGTCATTTGCACAGACTCACAACTCGTGGCCCTCCAGGTCCGGGGTGAATACCAAGCCAAAAATGACAACTTGACCGAGTACTTGGCCTTGGTAAAGAGGGAAATGGCGAAATTCACAACAGTGGAAGTGAAACACGTTCCCCGCGAACACAACGTACGAGCAGACATGTTGTCTAAACTGGCCAGCACGAAAAAGAAAGGCGGAAACAAGTCTGTCATTTAGGAAGTGCTTCCTCGACCCAGCATCGAGAAGACCTCCCTGACACTAGACGTACAAGTGATCGGCGACAGCAACTGCTGGATAACCACAGTCTACAACTATCTCGCCAAAGACGAACTCTCGTCCGACGTAAAGGAGGCCAGCACGATCAGGCGAAGAGCTTGCTCGTATGTCCTGGTCGAAGGCAAACTATACAGGTGGGGATTCTCTATCCCACTGCTCAAATGTGTCGAGGAGGAGATGGTCGCACACGTCCTGCGCGAGATCCACGAGGGAATCAACGCCCAACATCTCGGAGGAAGGTCCCTTGCTCGCAAGGCTCTCCGAGCAGGATACTACTGGCCGACCATGCAAAACGATGCGAAAGAACACGTGAAAAAATGAGAAAAATGCCAACGGCACAGAGACATGCACCTGGCTCCGCCTAACAAACTCAAATCCATGTCCTCCCCGTGGCCATTCGCCTGGTGGGGCCTGGACATCCTAGGAACTTTCGTCGTGGGATCAAGTCAGAACAAGTACCTCATAGTGGGCGTAGATTATTTCACAAAATGGATAGAAGCGGAAGCTCTAGCCAAAATAACTGCCCTCAACATCCTGCATTTCTACAAATAAAACATCCTTGCGCGTTTCGGTATTCCCCAAGCGATAGTAAAGGACAACGGGACACAGTTCACTGACAGGAAGTTTCAGGACTTCGTCGCCCAACTGGGCACGAAGCAACACTTCGCATCCGTAGAACACCCCCAAACAAACGGGCAGGCTGAGGAAGCTAACCGAGTCATCCTTCGAGGCCTCAAGCGAAGGCTAGATGAAACAAAGAAGGCATGGGTCGAGGAGCTGCACAACATGTTCTGGGCGTACCGCACAACTCCCCATTCGACGATCGGAGAAACACCTTTCCGTCAGGCGTACGGGACCGAGGCTGTAATCCCCGTCGAAGTTCACGTGCCCTCTAGGAGGACAGAGTCGCCCCTAGACGAGGAGATGAACGATGAATCCTTAAGAGAAGAGCTCGACCTCGTCGAGGAAATCAGAACCAGGGCAGCTCTCCGCGAAGCCTCACTGAAACAAAAGATCACCATCAGGCACAACGCCAAAGTGATACGACAAGAGTTCGACGTGGGAAGCCTTGTCCTAAGAAGAAACCACAAAGACTCTCGCGAAGGCAAACTAGAAGCCAACTGGGAGGGACCCTATCGCGTCCGGGCAAAATCGGAAAACGGGGCCTACTACCTAGAACACCTCTCTGGGAAAGAGCTTCCTCAACCATGGAATGCTGAAAAACTAAAACAATACTACAACTAAATCCTCGGTTCAACTCGTCGCAACGACAAATGTCAGCTACTGACCACTATGCGCGTCCAGGTGCAAGCGTCGCATAAGATTAAAGCATGGCCCCGCTCAAGAACGAGCCGGGTTAATGCTCGACAGCGGTTCTCGATCGAGCATCGCCGTCGTTAAAGTACCATGATTGGCAGAACCCCAACTCACGATGGGACATTCACGCCGCGAACTCAGGTGTAAAACGCGACCTGAGCTCCGCTCCCCGCCAGGACACTCCCCGGCAATTCGACCAGTTCCCCACACTGCCGAACATATCTGTTACGAGCAATCTACCCAAAAGGTAGTCGCACAAGTCAAATAATCCCTATCACGGGCGGACATGCATTCGCAGCGAGCATGCATACAACACTTAGTAAAAATAAAGGCAAGTAAAGTTATGCAAACGACAGAATTAAATAGGCGATAACTTAACAAGTGGCCGCAAGAGCCATAATTGCACATGTTTACATAAAACACGGGCCATGCCCCCCCAAAATAAATCACAATGATTACAATGGCACGCAGGCCGGGCAAATTACAACAAAATAAAAACCCCTCATTCACCAGGGTGCTCTGTTTCCTGCTCCTCGGCTGGCTGGTCCTCCGGAGTGACGACGATAACGCCTTCGGGCAAAACAATGCGGCCATCCTCTACGCGCCCAAGATAGTGAATTCCCTCGGCAAAAATTTCAAGCCCGGGGTTCACCACGCGCTGCTGAGCCACAGCATTTCCAAATGACTCCTCCGCCACGGAGATGCCGTCATCTTTGGCCAGCAGGATGCGGGCAACCAGCTCGGACCTAGTCTTCAGCTCTTGCAATTCATCCGGCTCATTGGCACCCGGGGCATTGGCCGCCTTCAGCTCCTCGATCAAATCCTCCGTGGCTTTCATCTCCGTTGACAGCTTGGTGATCTGCTCTTTTAACCTGGCCACTTCCCCTTCCGCCTTCTTTCGAGCTTCGCTCTCGACCTTAAGTTCCTCCTTCAGAGACGTCGCAGAGGCACGGGCAGCGTTGAGTTCGGCCTCGGTCGCAGGGTCCCCTTTGTAACGCCCCAGTTTGGTCAGTTTTATTTAATCGAGTCGTTTTGATTATTTTATTATCATATTATTTTATTTTTTACTTTTATTTAGAAATATGTTATTTTTCAATGTTGTGATGTTTTATCGCGTTTTGGGAATGTTTACGAGATATTTGAGTGTGGGGGTATTTTGGTCATTTCATCTTATTTTCCCTTAAGTTAGAAAATAGAAAATAGAAAGAGAGAAAAATAGAGAGAAAGAAAAGGAGAAGAAGGAAAAGGGAAAGAAAAGAGAAGAAGAGAAGAAAAAAAGAGAAAAATCTAGAAATTAATCTCCCGACTTTTCTAAACACGATTAAATCGGGTAAGGGTGCGAAACTCGATTATTATATGCTTGTGTATGATTATGTATGTATGTTTTTGGTTGTTATTGGATTGAAATGGAAATATATAGTAAAAAATTATATTATGTAAAAATTGATTAGAAATCGATTAAATTGTGTCGGAAATCATGTTTTGGGGTCCCTTATTGTTGTTACATGTTAGATACATGTTGTTAGGCATTGTATTGGTAATTTTTCTGGTGTATAGGTGAAAATTGGATGATTTTGGGGTGGAAAACGCAGAGCAAATTCTGCAGAAAAAAATTCTGGTTTTCCACTGCCCATACGCGTATCACTCAAGGCAATACGCGTATTGGTCAAGGCAATACGCGTATGGCATTGAAGAAAACTGGGCAATATGCGTATGGAGTTTCAATTTCTCGGCCCTCTGCCCATTTGCGTAATGGTACGCGTAAGTTTTAGGGCAATACGCGTATGATGTAGGGCAATACGCGTATTGGAGTTTTTAATGGGAATTTTGGGAAAAATGGGTCTCTGCCCATACGCGTATCACTTTGGGCAATACGCGTATGGAATGAGCGAGCCAGCTGGGCAATACGCGTATGGCTTATGGCAATACGCGTATGGCCAGAGGGTGTGCAAAATGTTGTTTTTCGCGAAGTCTTTTTCTGTTTTAGTCCGTAATTTGTGTTCCGAGTATCCGTTTTGAACATTCTTGGTATCGTTGGAAAGCTATTGAGCTGTAATTTCTTATTATGATGATTTGGAAATTATTAGCCGATTTAATTATGTCGGGAATTTAGGATAGTGTCGTTTTGTCGACTTTTGCCATTGCATTGTGTGTAATTGATGGGTTATCATGTGATGTGCTTATGATATATGTTGGATGACTTGTGTGCTGATTATATGAGGTGAAGGCATGTGTTTAAATGTTGTGAGGAGGTTTGTGGCTGTATGGCAATTAAATGCATTGTTTTGGGCTTGAATGCAAAGCATGATTTTTGTTGATTGAGAGGACTGCATATATGTGTGCATTAGAATGTCCTGAGTCATTGTATGCCAAGCATCATGATATGCATTCTTGTGATGTCGTGTGCCCTAGTGGGTGTGAGTGATGAATCGATTCCAGAGGGAATCCGCTATAACATCGTGTGCCTTATACAAAGAGGACCTAAAGCGATGATTATAGACGATCGTGTGCCTTAAACAAAGAGGACCTAAAGCGATCGGATCGTGTGCCTTATGCAAAGAGGACCTAAAGCGATCCATAAACGTCGTGTGCCTTAAAAAAATAAGAGGACCTAAAGCGACGGGGAACATCGTTTGCCCGGCGGGTAGTTACACTAAGTAACAAGCGATGATTCCAATAGTTCCTGAGTGAACTAGTGTTGAGATGACGGATGGATGGTACCGCATTGCATTGCATAGAGTCGTTGTGTCGGTCTCTGTGCATATGCATGAATCATGAATGGATTGATTTTGTGTATAATTGTGGGCGAATTGATGAGTTGATATATGTATATGATGTTGATAAATGTACTGTGTATGATTGATATGCCTTGGTGATGGATATGTGAAATATGTATTATGTTGTTGTGTTGGAAATCTGGTATGAGTTGTGGTGAGAATATCTTATATGTGTATTTTTTTGTTAATATATAATTATATGCAATTATATTATGATTGTGTTTCTCACCCTTCTGTTGTTTTATAATGCTCTACGAGGCATTGCAGATTAGATGCTGGAGGTCTTTTTTTGTGAAGCTTAGGACTTCATTCTTTTGTCGGTCGGCTCTGATATGTGGCACCGGATAGTCAGGGGGATCGTGTTGTAGTTTTATGTGTATATGTATATATATCTTTTGGCTTGTACATATATGAATTGATGTATGACGAACTTTTTATGATATATATATATATATATATATATATATATATATATATATATATATATATATATATATATATGAGATTCAGTACAGATTTTCCGCTTTTATTCTGTACCTGAATTTGTGGGTAGTAGGAACTAAGTTCCTCTGTTTGTTTGCTACCTGCGAGTGTTGCATATCTTTATGGGCAGGTTTATTGCGTTTGTTTCAAATTGATGTGACCCCTCGGTCTATGCTGTGAATTTTTTAAATATACTCTGACGAAATTTTGAATTTTATTTTACCGCTTTATTTAATTGGGGGTGTTACACCCTTCGGCGTAAACGGCCGCCATCTCCAGCATCCGGGCCAAGGCCGAGGCATCTTGGGCCATCAGCACCCTCTTGCTCGGGCGGTCCATGCCCTCCAAACGGAGAGATTTGGCTCGAGGAACCACCAACGAGTTGCCTTCGAAGAACCCTCTATCGAGCATACAGGGAGGGAGCTCGAATTTCCCCTTCTCTGCCACCCGAGTGAGATCTATAGAGTCAACAACCCTGGGCCGCTTTGGTCGCCCGACCAAAGGCAGAGGAGATCCTCGGGGAGCAGGAGTAGGGGAAGTAGAGGTCCCCGCAGCAGATTGCGCCGAGGAAGGAGCACGGCCACCAGCGAACCGAGACTTCGGAGGAACCGCTCGGACTTTGTTCCTCGCCAAAGCGTTCCTCACAACCCGATCGTGAGCCTGATGCAAATCTACCAGCAACAACAAAAAAGATGTAAAACAAGTCTTAGATCAGATAACTTACTGGATTGGAGTAGATGAAGGAGGCTGCTAGAAGCTTGACGCGGTGGCTGGAAGCACTGAAGACGGTGACGGGCAAGAATGTAGGAGCGACGAACAGAAATCAGAGAAGAAAAATGCAAAATGGGACGGACTCCCCCTTTTTATACAAAGGGGCACGTGAAAACACGCGCCCGTAGGCCATCATGACTACCCACTAGCCATCATTGCCTATTAACTGCTACACGGAGCTCTAGGTACACGTGGCGCCCCAACGTTTCCAATTCTGTCTGACCATTAGACTCCCCGTACACCGGGCAACATGGTCACGACCACGAATCTCACGGACACCTGGGGTCACGAGCACTTTGAGACAACAATCCTCGTCTTCAAACAACGACTCTATACTAACTCCTCGGAGCAACGAGCAGTCCTTAAGTCATCACTCCCTCGCTCGGGAGCAACGACTTAGGGGGCTCCTGTTCTGGACTGGACCAATGGCTAGAATTAGTCCAATCCACCTCTGCTCCAGAGCAGCCCAAACTGCCTAAGTCCAATCCACAGAAGGACAAAAGTTACCTTTCTGCCCCTCCTACCGGGCAAGGAATGCAACGTTCCTCCCTGGAATTGTTGCCCGTCATGCACGGTTTCGCTGCTCCCCGAACAGCCATGAGCAGGTGCCCGAAACTATGCATATGCCCGACATAACGGCTAGTTTCGGGCACCCTGCCCGACATAACGGCTAGTTTGGGTAGTTACCTATTCTTTGGGGAAAACAGTTATTTCGCCCCGAAAATAGGACCATTGGCCACGCACTGGGGGATCTATATAAATCCTCTCGCTTGAGAGGGTAAGGTATCCAATATTCACCCTAAGAACTCACACTTTGTACTTGCTCCTTTTCTCTGACCTTTACTTACTTGAGCGTCGGAGTACCTTGCAGGTACACCCCCTCCTCTCCATACGACCAACATCCCTGACGCACTTGGCGGCCTGATTCTACAGGATCTGATCCAGCCTTCACGATCAAAAACAAATGTAAAGAGTGCATGCAACAAGATCTTTAGGCAAGATTTGAGATATCAAGAATGCCTAATTCTCGTCGAATATTGAAAAATGGCTCAGTTGCAATAGGTTTTGTGAATACGTCGGCAAGTTGATTTTTACTATCAACATGTTCAAAAACGACTTCGCCTTTTTCAACATGGTCGCGTAGGAAATGGTGACGTATCCCAATATGTTTAGTACGAGAGTGTAGCATTGCATTTTGGTTTAGGTTAATTGCACTAGTATGATCGTACATTTTGGGAATATGTTGAAGTTTAATGTCAAAGTCAAGTAGTTGTTGTTTGATACCAGAGCCAAAGAATTTAAGCACAACAACTACCGATTGCAAAGTATTCCGCCTCGGTAGTTGACAAAGCAACGGAGACTTGCTTCTTGCTATGCTAACTAACTAAGGAGTTTGAATATAAGTGACAAGTTTCACTTGTACTTTTCCTATCATATTTGCAATTGGCGAAATCGGAATCGGAATAACTAATTAAACTACAATCACAACCTTTGGAAAACCAAAGCCCATACTTAGATGTACCATGAAGATATCTAAGGATGCACTTTACAGCTTTTAAATGTGATTCCTTAGGATCAGATTGATATCGAACACACATGCACACACTAAACATAATGTTAGGCCTAAATGCAGATATAGAAGAGTTTCGATCATACCTGTATAGATTTTAACGTCAACATCCTTACCATTTTCATCTCTATCCAAGTTCCCGTTAGTGGGCATTGGAGTGTCAATTGACTATGCATGTGCCATTCCGAAGTGTTTAAGCAACTCATGGCAGTATTTTATTTGATACACAAGTGTCCCTTCCTTGAGCTACTTGATTTGAAGCCCGAGTAAGTAATTCAACTCATCTCAAATTCGCCATGTATTAGCTTTGAAAACTCTTTGACCAATTGCATGTTAGTAGAATCAAATATACTATTATCAACATAAATTTGAACTAGAAGAATTTTTTTCCTTGACGTTTAATGAAAAATGTTGTATCAAACTTCCCTTTAAAGTATCCTTGTTCAAGTAAGAACTTGCTAAGTTGTTCATACCAAGCCCTAGGGGCTATTTTGAGACCATACATAGCTCATTTTAGTTTAAAGATATGGTTAAAATACTCATGATTTTCAAAACCGAGAGGTTGTGAAACAGACACTTCTTCACATATATAACCATTAAGGAAAACACTTTTCACGTCCATTTGAAATAATTTGAAATCTTTAGAGCATGCAAAAGCTAGTAAAAGGTGTATAGCCTCGAGGTGGGTAACCAGAGCATAAGTTTCCTCATAATTTATGCCCTCCTATTAGTTATATCCTTGAGCCACTAATCGGGCCTTATTCCTTGTTATCACTTCGTTTTTGTCTAGCTTATTCCTAAAAACCCACTTAATGCCTATAAATTGATGATCCCGCGTAGGTGCAACAAGGTCCCATGCATAATTTCTTTTGAATTGATTTATCTCATCTTGGATGGCTATAAGCCAATGCTCATCAATTAAGGCTTCTTTTGCATTTTTAGGTTCAACCAGTGACACGAATGCAAAGTGATAACATAAATTACTTATCTTAGAGTATGTAGTCACGCCTTTGGCGATGTCTCCAAGAATGTTGCTGATTGGATGGTCCTTGAAGTTCTACAAGCAGAAGGAAGATCGTCCATTTTAGTTAGATTATCATTCTTCTCTTTTTCAGGATCGTCATCTTTCTCCCTCTCAGGTTTCACCGTTTCAGGTTGCTTAGTTCCTTCTTCGGTGTCTTTGAGTATCTCTTTTGAAGATACACCTGCATCATGAAAAAAACACCTTTCCCGACATTTCTCGAATAAGATTAACCAAAAGTGACATGCACAGATTCTTCAACAATAAGTAATCTCTTATTATACACTCTATATGTTTTACTTGACTAAAAGTGTCCAAGAAATATACCTTCGTCAAATTTCGCATCAAATTTTCCAAGTTTATTCGTACTATTGTTTAATACAAAACACTGAGACATGAAGATGTGATAAATTTGGCTTTCTACTTTTGAGAAGTTCATGAGGTGTTTTGTTTAAGATGGGACAAAAAAGTATCTTATTTAAAACACAACACGTTGTACTGATTCCATCAGCCCAAAGTTATTTAGGTATACTACTTTCATTGATCATAGTTCTTGCCAAATCCTTTAAAATTATGTTTTTCAGCTCCACAACACATTTTTGTTGTGGAGTTCTAGGAGCGGAAAAATTATGTTCAATACCATATCTATCATAATAATCATCAAAGAGGTGGTTTTCAAATTCATCTCCATGATTGCTTTGAATTGCAACTATCTTTAAACTCATTTTATTTTGGGACAACTTGGCATACTTTGTGAAAGCTTGAAAAGTCTCATCTTTACTATGCAAAAATATGGTCTAACAAAATCTAGAATAGTCGTCTACTATAGCAAAACTATAGCAATTACCACCTAAGCTTTTTATCCTTGAAGAACCAAAAAGAGACCCTTGTTTGCTTTCCCATTAGGCATGCATTGCATAGGTGGTCTTTTGAAAACTTAATTTTAGGTAGACCGATAAATAGATCCTTTAAGACCATTTTGTTTAGTAAACCAAAGTTAACATGAGTTAAGCGTCTATGCCATAACCAAGAGCCTTCACTCATGGTTACTAAACACTTAGTACTTGTCAAAGATACATCATTCAAGTTAAGCATATAGATGTTATTTACCCTTAAGCCCTTAAACAAATGATATTTCTTCTCATTATGTTCAATCATGCAACAACTATTTGTAAAAATTATTTTATAGAATTTTTAGCATAGTTGATTAATGCTAAGAATATTATGTTTAATACCTTCAATAAATATAACATCAGAGATAGTAGTAGAAGAGTGATTATCTACACTACCTTTATCAAGTATAACACCTTTATTGTTGTCTCTGTAGGTTACATAGTCTTTCTTCTTTACCATGAAGTCATGAATAGGGAAATGTCACCCGTCATATGACTTGAGCATCCGCTATCAAGAAACCACATTCTCTCCATGGAGTCAAGACATTCAACCTACAAGATCAAACAAAGGTGGTAGGTACCAAAATTTTATTGGGTCCTTCAGAGTGAGTGGAAACATTGTTGTACTTGGGCAACCATTGAAATACACCTTTAGGAACTAGGTATCTCCTAAATTTGCATCTAGCAGTGGTATGGCCTTTCTTGCAACAATAATGGCAAGTCAAGTGATGATGAGAATGACTTTTTCTATTTGATTCCTTTTCAACAAATTTGTACCTTTTATATGGTACACTTAACGATCTTCTGAATTTTATGGAATCAATAGAAAAGGTAACTTTTGGTTCTAAAACCTTGTTCAATTTAGCTTTTAGAGTTATAACATATTTTTGCCAAATGTGACAATTTTCACAACAAAACCAATAAGACTTCTCATCCTCAACATCAACTTTTGAAACATCAAACATTGTTTTCTTAAGAGCTTCCATTTATTTTTCAGTTTTTAAAACTTTGGATTCTAAGTATTAAAATATTCTTTTATTTGAAACCAACCTTTTAAAAGCTTCTACGCCTTCACCGTATAGATTTTGAAAAGCAATTTGTAAAACAGAATAAGACATTTTATCAATAGGTTCATATTTAGAATGACTTACATTCTTCTTCTTATTTTGATGGGCCATGAGGCAAAAAATATTTGTTTCATCACTTTCGCTTGGGCTATCTTCACTTGAGAATTCAATATCACTTTCCCAAGCAATGTATTCTCTTACAGGCCTGATAGACTTCTTATGTTGACCATTTCCTTTATCCTTCTTAAGAAATGGACAATCCAACTTATAGTGACTGACTTTTCCATAATTATAGCATGAACCTTTAGATTTTTCTTTCTTATTCTCATCTTCTTTGAGGAATTTGATTGCCTTATATAGTTGATGAGATTCTTGTCGAAGTGTTTCACTCAATTTCTCTTGATGTAATTATAGTACCTTTTAACAAACAACCTCATTTCTTCATTATCCTAACATTCAGCATCACTAGTTCCACTATCATCTTGCTCTTTTGTAGAGGACTTATAACTAGAAGCTGGAGGTGTGAAAAGTACACAAGAATGGGGGGTTTGAATTGTGTTTCGTGTTTTCTTTAATTTAACTTCTGATCAAAGTTTCAGAATCAGAACTGGTGTTCAGATTCTGTTTTAATTCATTGGCAGCAGATATAACAGAAGTAAATAAATAACAGCATAAGACACAAAAGATTTATCCTGGTTCTTCCCCTAATTGAGAGTACTCCAGTCCCCTTGCCTCACAAGATATTTTAAGTATAACCACTTCATGATTACAATCGCTTATGCTTCTTCATAAGTGTATTATACCTGCTCAAAACAACTGTATGGGACATCCTTGCTTAGAGCACATGTCTAAGATTTTCCCTGATCACACCTTCTGACCGAGCCACATGCCCCAAGGTCTTCTAGTCGAGACTTCCCCTTGCTTAGAGCACATGTCTAAGACTTCTTTCTCACGTCCTCTGACTGAGCCACTTGCTCTTCTAGTCATCTAGACTGAGACTTCCCATTTCTCACGCAACACTTGAGACTTCTTGCTCACACCCCTCAGATGGAGACTTCCCCTTTTCTCAATCAGACTAACTGAATAAGACTTTCATAACTCAAGCACTTAAGGAATAAGACTGTCATGGCTTAAGCATCTTGGCTCAAGACTTGTTGCTTGAATCCCAATGAGACAAGACTTTTTGCTCAAGCATATAGCAAGAGACTTTGATCTAAATTGTTGAAGGCTCAGCAGAATAGAGAACAAGGTGTACATGATACAAGCATCAGAGGTACAGGAAATCACCATAACAAAGACCTAAAGCTCTTAAGATTTCTAAGATATTTAATGGTAAGAAATCTTAAGGCTTTTACAATTACAACCTAAAATAGAAAATCTGCATATTACATTAGAGTTGATAATTGCTTGATCTTGCTACTCCTTCATCTGGAGAATCCTTGTTAAAATTCAAACTTGAATCTTCATCCATATTTATAGCCTTTTCAGAAACTAGTCATTGAGGAGGTAACTTGATCAAGTGTCTTTGCCTTTGCTCCATAGTACAAGAGACGTTGAAGATGGATGCATAGCAAATTCTGAATCCAGTGTGTAACACGTTTAACCTTTGAGTCTTCAAGAGGATTTGTACTTATAGAGCCGTTGAGATCAGACATCCGTAAAGGATGCCAATAACTATTTTTCAAGAAAAAATAAATCAGTCTTCTTAGTAACATTAGGGTTTGAGGTTTGCAAGCTCCCCTGAGTCAAACAGTTCCAAGGTTGAGGTTTGTAAGCTCCCCCTTAATTCCATATTTAAGAAAACCAAAATAACAACATTTTAACTTCCTTTTGCAACATCAGAATACGAGGTTTGTAAGCTCCTTCTGAGTCTAATAGGCTAAGTCAGAGGTTTGTAAGCTTTTACTTAACACTATGTACAAGAGAGTTAAAATATGTTTCTCTTTTAACTTTCTTTGGCAACACCAGAATACGAGTTTCTCTTTTAACTTTCCTTAGACCTATGTACAAGAAAGTTAAAATATGCCTTGGGCAAGGTAACCCTAAAAACATAAAATAAATGAATAATATCTACAAATGAATATCCACTTATTAATGCAATTTAGTTCGTCATTACTTGATCACTTTCCACGAGGAAAAGTAATCAAGTAGTAAGAATCATTAAGGTTTGTAAGGTGCACGCTTTAAGGTCTTATTGGTCATTACTATTCCAAGAATTAAACAAGGATTAATTTTAGACTCTTGGTATCCACAGAAGCCATTATAAAAGCATCCAACTTCTAATTCATTTTTATCAAAATATTCCTAGAGAAATGGAGTCATCAACTAAGAGTCATAATACATCTGTCATAACAGATGTAATAGAGAGCTATACAAGTTTAGAAGTCTAATATCCTCAGAGGTGAGGTGCTTCTGAATCTTCTACAACTGAGCATTTGCCCTCAACACCACTTACTTCTGAAGAGGCAACTTCAACAGTTCCTGAACAACCTTCAGAAGGAGGTTCGTCAGTAGCTGCTCTGAAGCCAAAGAGAAGAAGTATGAAGAGGTCAAAGAAGAAAAGAAGGGTCAACAAGTGGTTCTACCAATCACTCCCAGTCATAGAAGAGGAAGAAGAAATTGACTCTGAAGACAAAGAGGTGGATTATGGCAATAGTGGACGCCGTTGGGCACGAGATGCTCTAGCTAGGGATCTTTACTAGAATAAATATCTTGTCCTTTTTTATTTAAAATATTTTTGTAATCCACATGCTTAATATTAATGAAATAGTTTTTTTGACCAAGATTTCTTTATCATGCAAGTACATTCCAATAACTTTCCTTTAGATTTTCTGAAAGTACATTAACAAAGTGAAACATACACAGAAGCAACAGTTTAAACAAATCAAACATTAACTCATAGTTGTTTAGAGAATCTTAAATACATTGGACTGTTAGATAACATTTCCAAGAGTTATTATTAGAGTACCGATAAGATTTAACCAATACTTAAATAATATTAAACTCAAGACAATATACGTAACACGTCTATAAAAAGGACTCAAGTAAGCTTTTTTCCATCATCACTTAATCCCTAAAACACCAAGATGTACAAGCAAAAATAAATCTGGGTTCCAAAGAGAGATTTCAGGAAGGAAACATTACTGAATGCAGCAACTCAAGCAAACCAAGGCAAAGCAGCAGCTGAAGGATCTGCAAGCAAGCAAACAGCTTCAGAAGTGCTCTCTTCTTCAGCATCCTTTGTGAAGAAACACAGAAGAAGAAGATCTTCTGGATCCAGACGCAGAAAATAACTGAAAAAGGAGGCTCTAGAGTTTGCTAAGGAAGAATGACAATATTTCTTAGATAATCTAGACATGTCAGATGATCCTAGGGAATTCCTTAGGGCCAATCTAACAGACTAGGGAATCTAATTGTCTTGTAATAGCTTCCTTTCCATTAATAAAATAAGTTTCAAACATTGAGTACTTTTACCTATTTATTTTAGATTTTCATGAACAACATAGACTAAGTATTCAATAGTTTAAAACTGAACACTTGCATGAAGAAACTCTGAATTTATAATAAGAAGCTTAATACAAAGATTTCAACAGACAAAGCATAACTATGTAGAAATCTAACATCAGAATATTTCATAGATAGTTTCAAACTTGTCTCGCTAAATCTTAGAAGAACTAGACTCAGAACTTATGTTAACCCCCTGCTGAACAAGTATCTCAAAAATAACTCGTCCATATGGAATGGAAAAGGTCTTTCCCTTTTGAAAAGAAGAAAAAGACTTCTTCAGATGGTCAAACATAACTTAAGGAAGAACAATCTTTAAATCTGAATTAAGAAGTAGAAGCAAATCTTTTTAAATAGGGTCTACTTGGTCTAAATCCTTATCCTTAGGAAGTAAGTTTGAATTCAGAATCTGATTCCAAACAACAGCATCAGGAAGAAGATTTGAGACCTCTGATGTATTAGATGGGTCTATAAAGATACGCCAAGTAGGAAGATAGTGTTCCCAAACAAGAGTTCCTATGATTTCTTCAATCTCCTCACAATTGATCACATTTGCAATTACTTTAGAGATTACTGTAATAGAAACAACAATTACTCTAGATAGAATAGCATACTCAGAATTCAGCTCAACAATGGAGGCATTAATCCAAAACTCTTTGACAAGACTTGGATAAGTGAAACCACAGAGCATCTAAAAGTAGCCATTCCAACCTTGTTTAGACACAGTCTTCCAGAAGTTGAAACCAATCTTAAGTAACTCATCAAAATCCACAAACTTTTCATTGATGACAACCATCTAATTCAAAGGAGAATTAACTGAAGAACTCACCTCAAGTTTGGTTTTATTAGCACATAAACAAGATAAAAACAAGAAGAAGAAGAAGAAGCAGAAGAAGAAGAAAAAGAAGAAGAAGAAGAAGAACTAAACAAGAATCCTACAAGAATAAGAATCTTGTCAGAAAAAGGACACAATGATGTATCACAAGACATAGAATAGTAACAACAAGTACTAAAAGAGAAAACATAATTACCCAAAGGTTCTTATCTAGCAGATATTTCAATTCCACTAGATGAGTTTCGCCTTTATGAAAATTTAAGTATTCTAAAAGTTTTTGGAAAACGTTTTACTTAAACTGCTATGTCAAACATAAATAATCTTCTTCTGAATCTCAGAAATTAACAACCTTCAGAAGCTATCATCCATCAGATTCTGGTAGATCTAGACTTAGACAAAGATATCATCTGTCAGTCATAAGTCTCTAAGATTTTATTCAGAACTAGCACTTTATCTTGAAACAAGAGTCATGAGTGATAGATGAATATTGAATTGTTTTCTTTAGACAACTAACAAGCAACATTATCAACACAAAAAGTGAGAAAACTGTTTCCATAAATATGATAATCATCTGACTTAATAAGACATTCAATATAGACAAACACAACAGAGTTTCCTCTTAAAGATTTCTGAAATTGTTCTTTTCAAAAGAACTTCTCTAGAAGTCTAACAGAAACTTTGTATTTACATATGTACAAATGTTTCATTAAATCAGAAGATAAACCAGAAAAGAACAAGCATACCATTTTTTGTTGGCCAGACTCGATTCAGTATTTAGAATTGACCAATAGAGTCTAAACACAACTTTGAGTGGATTCTGATTCAATGGTTGTCTAACCATTCATTACACTACTCTAACCAAATTTAGTACCACCAGTACTTGAATCTGGGCTATTGGTTCTTTCTCCAATAAATGTTGCAAACAACCTTATGGAAGATGCCTTTGCTTCTTTCCTTGATATCTGTAGCAAATACATTATGATACTCATATTTCTATAAGACCATACATGTAAGTACAAAAGATTCTTCTTTACCTTATGTCTCAATCTAATAGAAAAATCATAAGTCACTCCAGAGTATAAGTCTGGGATGAGATATCATAGGAACATAATCTTGTTCTAAGCAGAGTCATTAACCTCATTGTCTAGGATTAAATATTTTGACTCTGAAATCATTGACAAGCTTAGAACCAGATGGTGTTAGATATCAGAAATTGACAAAAGAAAATCAAAATATTGTCTTAGTACAGCTGACAGAACTCAAAGAGAAATTGAAGACTTCTCATCGAAATATCTTTTAAAACAACTTCCATGATGATCCTCAATCAAGAAGCAATTGAGTTTCTTAAGATAGCGCCTTAAAGAACAAACTCCACATTATCAAATATTTTGAAGCAAGATAGATTTAACAACATCTCTTGCTCTTCAATATTTGATTTTTATTTCAGAACATAGATGCTTCTTTCATCTGTATCCTGCACTAATATCAGCTTCAAAATATAAGACATTGAAGAGTATCTGATATTAGGTTCTGGTAGTGTTTCTTCTTGCTTTCAGATCTGGGAGATCAGTTGAAATACAAGTATTTCAGAAGCTTTTGAAGTTACTCTTCTATCAACAGATATCACAATCCATTCAGCCCAGTAAGGAAGTTCCTCTAACAAGAAACCTAAGTTTCTTATCATTAGTCATTCCAAAGAACTTGAGCTAAATTGAGAAGGTGATATGTTGAATAGTTTTTCATCATCTAACTTCATTTATTTCCTTTGAAGACTGCAAGACAAACCTTCAGAACGTAGCAGATTCAAGATGTAAACATCCCGAAAACTATGACTTTAGATTTAAGTCAAAGAGCAATCTTCTCAGAATTTGCTTGAAAAGATTAGATAAAGTGTAACTGCTCAAGCTTCAAAAAATGATCCCCATAAATATGAGCACAAGAATTCAAAGATAGTCCAAGCATCATACATATCAATGATGTTGATATACTCAAAAGTGAGATAAAGCATCTACCAGAATGCAACTACCTCTGAAGATATTCCATATGCATCTTCTGAGCTGGTGAAAGAGTTTTTCAAGATGATCATCTTTACACCATCAACTTATATAGTAATACCTCTTTCAAGGATATTCTATAGACCTTCAGCAACCCTTTATCAAGACCAGTGAGTTAAAAATATGTTTAGCTTTTTCATCTTTTAAATTCACTGGAATCATCCATTTGAATATGGTAGGAAAAGCCGTATACTATTTTCATGTGGAACATTATTCCTTCTTGAAGAAGAAGTATACTTTTCTTATTGGATCATTATCTGCGTCACTATTAAGTGGTAAACACACACAAAGCTCTGATACCAATTGAAGGTATGAAAAGTACACAAGAAGGGGGGTTGAATTGTGTTTCGCGTTTTCTTTAATTTAACTTTTGATCCAAGTTTCACAATCAAAACTCGTGTTTAGATTCTGTTTTAATTCATTGGCAGTGGATATAATAGAAGTAAATAAATAACAGCAGAAGACACAAAAGATTTATTCTGGTTCCTCCCCTAACTGAGAGTACTCCAGTCCCTTTGCCTCATAAGAGATTTTCATTATAACCACTTCATGATTACAATCTCGTATGCTTCTGCATAAGTCTTTTATACCTACTCAAACTAACTGTCTGAGACTTCCTTTCTTAGAGCACATGTCTAAGACTTTCCCTGATCACACCCTCTGACCGAGCCACCTGATCCAAGGTCTTCTAGTTGAGACTTCCCCTTACTTAGAAAACATGTCTAAGACTTCTTGCTCACGCTCTCTGACCGAGCCACCTGCTCTTCTAGTCATCCAGACCTAGACTTCCCCTTGCTCAAGTAACACTTGAGACTTTCTGCTCACGCACCTCAGACGAAGACTTCCCCTTTGCTCAATCAGACTAGCTGAATAAGACTTTCACAGCTCAAGCACTTGAACAATGATACTTATATGGCTTAAGCATCTTGGCTCAAGACTTGTTGCTTGAATCCCAATGAGACAAGAATTTTTGCTCAAGCACATAACAAGAGACTTTGATCTAAACGGCTGAAGGCTCAACATAATAGAGAACAAGGTGTACATGATACATGCATCATAAGTCCGGGAAATCACCATAACAAAGACCTAAAGCTCTTAAGATTTCTAAGATATTTAATGGTAAGAAATCTTAAGGCTTTTACAATTACAACCTAAAACAGCAAATCTGCATATTATATTAGAGTTGCTACTTCTTCATCTAGAGAATCCTTGTTAAAATTCAAACTTGAATCTTCAACCATATTTATAGCCTTTGCAAAAACTAGACGTTGAGGAGGAAACTTGATCAAGTGCATTTGCCTTTGCCCCATAGTACAAAAGACGTTGAAGATGGATGCACAACAGATTCTGAATCTAGTGTGTAACACGTTTCACCTTTGAGTCTTCAAGAGGTTTTGTACTGATAGAGACATTGAGTGCAAACAATCGTAGAGCATGCCAACCTTTCTTGAGCCTTGCAATCTTGTATACTCTAGCTAACAAGCTGATAAGACAATACAACTTGCTTTCTGCACTACGGATAATCCACAACTTTATCACCAACTCTGAATGGTACCAGATGCTAATGTACAATTACCAAGATTAGTAACTCGTCTGAATGCTGAGGCCTTCAGCTCAAAGTCTGCACCAAGCCACACTAGCAATTGTTCTTCAGTCTCTACCACCAGAAGCTAGCAATGCAGCAACTCCAAGTGTGTCTAAGTAAAACAGATTCTGATTATTTATGTACAAGAACAAGAACCTGCATAAATAAAACACACATCAAATAAACCATTGTTCTTTTAATACTTTTTTTATCATCAAAACTAAAAGAGAATATGTCATGAACAAATCTTCTTCTAACAAAAGCCATTAGAGCAATTGACTTCTTGTTCACCTTTTTTTCTTTGTTCTTATCTTTCTTAAGATTTTTCTCATGTTTCTCTAAGCACATGAGCTCTTGCTCATGTTTTGAAGCTTACCAAACAAAGTAGTAGTGTCTAATGTCACTAGGTTGTTAGCTTCCTTGATTGCAGTGACCTAAGGGTAACATTCCCTATTAAGACTTCTAAAAAAAATTAGTAGCAATTTCATTGGAAACAAGTTTACCAAGTGCATTCAAATGGTTTGAAACATAAGTGAACCTCTTTTCCATATCCGAAATGGTTTCACCATGCTTCATATTGAAGAGTTCAAAATCTTGGTTCAAAGTATTGATTCTAGCTTGTTTGACTTCATTTGTGCCTTCATGGGCAACTTGCAATGAGCCCCACATAGATTTAGAGGTTGTGCAATGAGAAACACGATAATATTCTTCAACCCCTAAAGCGGATATTAGATTATTCCTTGATTTCCAATCACATGACAATTTTTTTCTCATCATCCGCATTCCATTGTGCTTCCGGTTTAGGTACTTCAACACCATCTGCATTGGTCATGGCAATCTCAAATGGACCATTTTGGACAGCATTCCATATATTTCTATCAATAGATATGATACGGACACCCATACAATCCTTCCAATAACCATAGTTTTTGCCATTGAAAACAAGCACTCTATTATACCCCCTTTAGGTTCGGAAGCCATAATCTAATAAGCGATTTTGAAGCACAAGATAAATCGGCGCTCTGGATAATACTAGTTAGACGAAAGCAACGATCTAGAAGGGGGCTGAATAGATCGCAAATAAAATTTTCTTCGATTAATTTTTTTAAAAATTATTATCTATGACAAGCGAAAGCAGTTATGGATTGACACTCGTCTATCTCAAACCGTTATCGGAAGAATCAAATATGCATATCAAACGTAACAAAACGTATTGCAATGATGAGAAACAAATCAATATATTTTCTAAAATAAAGTTTGAACAATTTGTCACACTATGATAATCAATTTCCAATGAAATGAAAAACAATAATGACTAAGACAAATTATTAAACACTTAGTGTGCAATCAATTTATCAAACACTGGTGTGCAATAAACACAAAGCTAATTTTCCTTTGTGTTGATGATATAGAAAACCAATTGCAGTTGTCTTACAAAACAATTTGAATTACTTCAACCAAAACATAATTTTCAGCTTAAGAAGTTGCACACTAAATGAATTGTAAAATTGTAAAGAGAGTAACCGAGAGAGAGAGAGAGAGAGAGAGAGAGAGGGAGGGAGAGAGAGAGAAAGAGAGAAGGATTTGTTTAGGAAGTTCCTCAATTGTCCTCATTATGGGTATGTCTGCCCCCAATTCCAAATAAAATTGAGATAAGTAATCAACCTTTGCAAGAGTTGTATACAAGATAAAAAGTACCAATCCAAATCCCCAACCCCTATGATTGATGTTGATCCTAATTTATTCTCTCCTCTTGATCTTAAGAAAGATCAAGTGACCCAATATTTCTAAGTTGATCCTCCGGTTACTGCTACTTCTTTGACAGAACCCCGTTCTTCAAAGCTTTCATTTTCATTACTACAAATAACGGTTTTAACGTCGCAACATAACGAAGGGTGACATGAAAAGGTGCCAGTTAACACCTGGGTTAATTAAAAATCAAAGGGTAAGTTATCTGATCATGAGTTCGAACCCCAGCATCTGCATTTTTATTATTTACAAAGCTGGATTGTGCGCCCAACATAACATCTTAGTTTTATTTAAAAAAAATTAGTTAATATCCCTATATTATTATGTCAGTTTTATTTAAAAATCGAGGGGTGGAATTATTTTTATATTTTCGTTTGTACCTACAGTACCATATCACAGAATACAGAACCATATTTTGCAGATTTCTGAAACAGAAACATTGTACCTGTATTACATAACCATATCACAGAAGAACAATTGTTTACAACAAATGCAAAGCCAAAATTGGACAGACCTTATAATTTTACAACAAAACTAAATCAAATGATTAACCAATAAAAGCAAATACCAAAATAGAAAGTTTTGTAGGCTGTCCAAAAGTTCTATGCTAAGTTTTGTCACCGTTGGTTAAACACTAATAATTTACATAATAATTCAAACCAATTAGGATAATCAACAACAACATTAAATATTTAGTAAAACGAATAAAAAAGAGTAAAATTAATAATTATAAATTACTAAGTGATATAAAACATTTACTTACTAGTTTTCCCATATTCCCTTTTTATGATCACGACAAATAACATTCACATCATCTAAATCATTTTCTTCATATGATTGACGTACATGTGTTGCGAAATAAGGGGTCTCGTAGTTAACGTCTTAATTTTCATCAGGAAGATATTTTCCTTGAAGTACAATTGACTATCTAGTGTTATAAGGACCAATGACATAAAAAACTTATTTTGTTTGGGTTGCCATGATGAATGGTTCATTCTTATAAGTTGCCTTTCAAAGATCAACTCGTGTGAATCCTAATTCATCAGTTTCTACACTAGTATTACTGTCAATCCACTTGAACTTATATAAAGTCACTTTAGAAGAAACATAATCAATCTCCATAATCTCCTCAATGAATCCAATTGCGCTCTAGATGCTAGTACATGATTGTTATCTTTGACACTAGAGAAGTACATGGATTCAGCTTCAACCACAACCCCACTATTTTGCATGGTACTATGATCAACCTTAGATTTTGTATATAACGAATATCTAGTAATGTCGTATGCACTCCAAGTAATTACATTAAACTTAGGCGTACGCGACAACCATTTAATTATCTTTGATGCACAAGTACTCTCTTTAGAAACAATTTCATTAAAACAAGTTATGCAAGTTTTGTTATGCCCTGTCAACAACCATTTTTCATTCATCCGGGGGTATTTTTCCTTTATAATACTTTTGTGAGCGGTCAAATAAGGTTGAACCTCAGCCAGGTTATTCAATATATACAAATGTACTTGAAGAACCACTTCTTGGCTAAAAGTTTTAACATTTAAACCTTGAGTACTTCTACCATCATATCTTCCTTTATGACGGGACTCTGGAATTCCTATAGAGTTAGCTTCCGACAAATACATTGTACGAAACTCAATAACTTCTTCTGTAATGTACCATTCAACGATCAAAGCTTTTGGACAGTGGTGATTATTTGTATACCCTTTGAAGATCTTCATGTAACGCTCTACAGGATACATCCACCGTAAATAAACTGGACCACAAATTATAATATCCATTACTAGATGGACAACGAAGTGAACCATAATTTCAAAGAATGATGGAGGGAAAAATGTCTCTAATTGACACAAGATAATTGAAGCCTCATGTTCCAACTCGTCTAAATTTTCATGACCAGTGACTTTACTACATATAACATTAAAGAATAAGCACAATTTCATTATAGTTACCCTTACGTGCCTTGGTAAAATGTCACAGATAGCCATTGGTAGAAGTTGTTGCATCAAGGCATGACAATCATGAGATCGCAATTTTTCATTTATTTTCTATACAAATTGTGACAAGCTGGTGGAAAATATGTTCTGTTTCCTATTTCTTTTGGGGCTAACTCTTCTCGTATACCATCACCACCATATCTTCAAAGGATTTCTTAGTATCTTTTGTCTTGCCTTTAATGTTGAGAAGTGTTCCAATTAAACTATCACATACATTTTTCTCCACATGTATAACATCAAGACAATTTTTTACATCAAGACTAGACCAATATGAAAGATCAAAGAACACCGACCTCTTTTTCCAACTATTTTTCTCCACGGGAATTTTTTGTTTACCTTTTAGTTTCTTTTCAAAGAAAACCTTAATGTGTTTATCATACACTAATTTTTATCCCTAATATCTCGCATCTTTTTGCATCATCTGTCATACCCTAATCATGCATTTCATCTCGTATAATACCCAATTTATCAACTGGAATAAACTTGTTGGATTTACAGTCGAATCGGTCAAACTAAAGTCAATTGTGCGTAAAATCAGTGGACGAAAAGTTTCAAAATCGAGCTTACAAACGTCAGTGATATTAATCTATGTTTCACATAGTTTAACCTGGCGTGCTCATTTTAATTTTTCAACTACTTTTTTTTTTGCTTTTTGATTAGGTTAAGCCTTTTAATCGAGTAAAATTTATTTCGAAATTTGACCAAACGCTGTATTTTTTTGAGCACTTTGATACCGAATCGATTTTTCATTTAAAACCGATTTTTATTTTAATTCTAGTTAAATAATCTTTTTAGTTAATTAGTTTTAATTGATATTTTTATTTTTATTTTTTCATTTTTACTTTTTTAATTTATTTATCTTTTTCTTATTTTAACATTTTAATTTTTGTTTTTATTCATTTTTAGTAAAACTTCATAATTAAATTTTGAAAAGGTATTTTGGTTTTTTTTTTTCATTTTTTGTGAAACTAATCTAGCCTAGCATGATAGCTTGTACCTACTCCCTAGTTTGACTTTCGGATTGGGATAACAAAGAATTCTTTTTTTTTACAATACACTTACACCACAAGAGGATATACACAATAAGGAGAACCTCATGCGCAAAACTGAAAACCTGCCTATTTTCAAAAGATATTTTCCTATCACATGTTCCTCAACCACATGCATCTCTTTCCACTTCACAACACACACAAACCTCTACCCTCCTTTCATGATCACACGCAGCACTTCATCATCACTATAACTCCCTCTCCATTTTTTCCATACTCTCCCTCAATATGAAACACACACGGCTAGCACTACCCCCTGCATCTGATAGCTCACGCGAGACCCTCATTTTTAACACACCACACTTGCTGGGCATGTCATGAAAAAGAGGCAGTGACTAGTTTCCTATTCACTCCATGTTGCAGCGTGTGAATAACAAAATACCTCCACCTCATTAAACTAAACCTCATCCATAACATAACTTTTTCCTTCACCACAACAAACTTCTTCTTCCATTTTCAACCACACTACACCAATATCTTCACCCATTCCACACTACTTATCACTCCTGCACTTTACACACAAAAAACAACACATAACACTTCTCCCTCACTTTGTTTTCCCTTCATAATAAAAGAACATAATACCATCTACACATTGCCATCTTCTTTCTTTTGCTCCCCCTTTTCCAATTTTCTTTTCACGCACGAACCACCTCCATGTGAATCAAACAAAACACGATAAATACATAAAACTCGACTGGATTTTTTTACTCGAACCTCTCTCCTCTTCTCCCTCACGAATTTCTTTTCCTCCAATAAACCCTCTTCTTCAACCTTACCACTATAATACATCAATCCCTCTACCTAAAGAGACCGACTCCATTAATCTTCTTCTCCAAAAAACCATAACACCTTTCATAAACATCCACGCACCTTTTCCAACCTTTAAGCTACCCATAACTCCACAAGCCACTTTACATACACACATACACGTTACACACCAAAAAGAAGAACTCTCCACATAGTAACCACAACCTGGTTCTCCTCCACCTTCTCCAAAATAATAATGTGATAATTGTTAATGGATTTAAATATTTTTATTTAATACTGATTAATTAAATTATTAATTAATTTTATTAAATATTTATATTTGATCGTACCTGGATCAGACAGTCTGAGGATGGCCAACGATGTCTGGAATTGTTGCTACTTCAATGATGGTGAAAAACGACCGGGGGGGTTGTACCTGCAGGACACTCTGATGCTTAAGTTAGTGAGGGCACAGCAAGTACAGAGAAAGTGAGTGAGAGTAAGAAGTTAACTATCCTGACCCTCTCACTTGAGAGGGTATTTATAGAGGACCCCCAGCGCGTGGCCAACAGTTACTTGCAACGGGTGGGACCAGCGTGTGACCCGTTCCAAGTAACTGCTAGGGCTTACGTGTAGTAATAATGACCAGCTCGTGATCAACACCCTGTATAGATAAGACCGTTAGTAGACTCCTCGTGGGGAGTCTATAATGTCGAGGAAATATGGTGGTCGTGGATTGGACATGACCTAATGGAGGAGAACCATGCTTGTTGAGGACCGATGAGTCAACGAGATGAGGAGTATTCTCGCGGGGAGAAGTTAATCTGTTGGGGAGGTCCATCTCATCAAGACGAGATGTCCTCCTTTCCTGTCTGTCCTCAGATGCTCGACATTGTTGAAGTGCCAGGTGCCCGACGTAACTTTGGCCATGCGTATGGCAGTCATAAGTCCTTCTCTAGGACTTTATTGGGCCTCTTTATGTTGTATGGATTGGGCCTGTTTGATTGTAGGAAACCACGGGCCGGTCCAGAACTGGAGCCCCCCAAGTCGTTGCTTTGAGGTATCAGAGTAATGACTTAAGGGTCGATAATCATGTCGGGGAAATGCCAAAGGGTGATCCGAGGAGGATATCAGTATAGTCGAAATTCCCATGATTATCATGAAGTTGGGCATTGATAGCTTGCGAGCAACGAACAGTTGCATCTGGTCGAAAATGGCGGGGAGATGAGAAGTTTCAGACTTGAAACGATGGGATGACGAAAGGACACGCATGGATTCTTGACCGGTGCAAGTATGCCACGTGTCGCTTGTCATCATTGCATAGGGTGGCTGCCTAGGGTAGAGTACGCGAGTGCCTTAGGCTTCTCGAGTTCTGCGATTTATCTATAAATACTCCCTCTTCCCTTCATTT
Source organism: Lathyrus tuberosus (assembly GCA_022829125.1). NCBI lineage: Eukaryota > Viridiplantae > Streptophyta > Magnoliopsida > Fabales > Fabaceae > Lathyrus > Lathyrus tuberosus. Next base: position 10,677,447 of record JALAZF010000034.1, read on the forward strand.
CTCATTTTTCGCTCTTTCGTTCAAGAATCGTTTCCTCTTTCTTCTCCGTTATCTCATCCTCCGTTCACCACCGTCAACCTCTGCAAGTCCGTCGTGAATCGCCGTGTTACGCCGTGCCGGAACCCTATTTCACCATCTACAAGGTATTTTCTTCAAAACTGTTATTTTTTCTTGCATTTTCTTTAAGTTTAAGTTGCTTGAAATCGTTTCTATGATGAACTGATGAAGTTCTCATGAGAAATGGAACGGTTCCTGGCGAATACGTCAGGGATCTTTGGCTGTTTAAGAGAAAGAGTGTATGAAATTTTCACTGTTTCTGTTTGAATAAAACTGAGGAACTGGATGAATATTTCCGGGGAGTGTGATGATCATCGCGGGGACCTGATAGTGTTTTGGGTCCCCGACAATTACTATTTTTCGTTGATTTCACGGGGAAATGGGGCAAGATTTTCCGAGGAAGCGATGGGTTTCCCGGGGATATACGTTATTCGTCTCCGACCGAATAGTTTCCTCATAACTATGTCGGGGAGAAGGAAAATCATTTACCCTTCCTCGCCCGTTCGCTTGAACAGCGGTGGATAGGTGAATTTGGTATGACTCGTCGAATTCACCGTTCCCTTCTGCTTTTCAGGTTGATGGACAGATTGGCTGCTGAAGTGGCCGTAGGTGAATTCGAAGAAGATAACCAACTCGAAATTCCGATGACCCATATGGCTTTTAGACAAGAGCGTCCGCTTGAGGACTGGGTGTGCGATGAGGCCCTCTCTATGTCGTCCATCTTCACATTCCCCGACGAAAAGGGGTTTTGTACTGTCGAGCATAGGTTGCTCGGTTCTGAACAATCCTGGAAAGTGTTCCGCCCCAACGAGGACCATCGTATATGTACAACTTACATGGGAATGCATTTCCCGATGTATGAGTTTATGTTTCAAGAGGCAGGGTGGAGGCTCCCCTTCACAGACTTCCAAGAGGGGGTCTTCAAATAGTTAAAATTGGCTCCATCGCAAATCCACCCGAACTCATTGGCCTTTCTCCGGGCTTTTGAGCTCGTCTGTAAACACTTAGACATCAGGGCAACAGTGCCTCTTTTCTTTCGAATTTTTCATCTGCAACGGTCTACAACCAATGGTCGACACGACTGGGTGTCGTTCAAACAAAATAAAGCTTTATTTCACACCTACTTGGACTCCATTCGAGAATTCAAGTGACATTATTATTTTGTGAAGCCGGTCACTCCCGAGGCTGTTAATTCAATATATGAAAGGGTGACTCAAGAAGTGGATGGGCTGTCCACAGAAGTGATGGTGCCAAAATTCCCCCTCTTCTGGACAGAAGAGCTTTACAAAGAGGGGGTAGATAAATACAAAGTATGACATAATAAGCTTAATGTCGAGGATCGCGAGGCTTATGGCAAGATAGTCGAGTACGTGAAGAGTTTGAATAAAACTCCAAGCGTATCCAAGGATGGAGAGACCTCAACAGGTGGCAATGAGCAGGTGACGAAGACCCGTCGCCTGATTAATACTCGTGTTCTGCTCGAGAGTTTCTCCGATGAGGAGGTTGTCGATCTCTTAGGTCGTGCAAAAATCCTCGACTTAGATTTTTCTCATGCTCGTGTATCTTGTTTTGTTAATATTTTTCTTTCTTTTTGCAGAAAAAATGGTCGGAGCCGCAGAAAGATACTCAAGGCTAAAGGTAAAAAGGGCTAGGGAAGAACAATCCCGTCCAACAGAACAAAGTACCCCTCAGCATACCTCTTCTACGACAGTGCCTGAGAGTACTCCCTCTACTGCAGTGCCCGAGGGTTCCGGGCAATCTCATGCTGTTTTAGCTGCAACTGTGACCTCTGAGAAGCAGTCTCCGGGGGCCCCAAGACCATCTAAGAGGGTAAGAACTACTGAGCCGACCATTGTTAATGTGGAAGATAGTCCCCCTCCTCCTCCTGTAAGCTTCGAGATTCCTCCGTGTTATCTCCAGCCTCGCTACTTCTCCGAGGTTATTTGTCCTCATGTCGCCCCTGCTGAAGTCCAGGCTTTGTTGGGGAGTGCTTCAGAAGCGAGAAGGAAAATAATTATCGAGGATATGTCTGTCATTATGTGGCTCTGTTCGGCTGCCCTTGTTCTGAATGACGAGAGTTGCTCTGCTGCTGAGCTTTCTCGACTGAAAGAGAGACTTCAGACTTTGGAGGCTGAATTGCTCGGCGTGCAAAAAGACTTGAAGGACTGCAGGGAGCTGAACAGAGAACAAGGCGAACATCAACAACAGTCGGAGAAGAAGTTGAAGGAAGCTGAGGATGCGGCGAAGGGCCACCTAGCTCGGATCGTTGCGTTGGAAGGGGAAGAGCAAAGTCTCAAGGACAGGATAGCTGAACTGGAAGAGGCTGTTCGGCCAGCCGAGAATGAAACTGAGGAGGACAAACTATTAACCTCTCGAGCAGCCTTGGTAGCCAAGCTCAGGGAAGTCGAGAAGGATCTTCGGTTGGCTGAGGATGATGCTCTAGAGTTTGCAGATGTTGGGTTCCAGAACGTTGTGGCGCAGCTTAAACTCCTGAATCCGGACCTTGTAACCGACGGAGCTGACTCCAAGTTTGAGGTGGTCGATGGCAAGATTGTGTTGCCCGGGCGAGAGGTAAATGCTGATGGGGGAAACGGGGAACAGGAGAATCCTGAGGCAACTGTTGCTGATGCTGCTTCGGAGTGATAGTGTAGTCAGTTTGGCCTACGTGCCAATTTTTTGTATTGACTGGCTTGCGTGTCATACTTGTTGCTTTGCCCGGCCTAGGAGCCATGGCTTTATGTAATATTTTTACAATGGACTTGCCCGACTAAATATTTCTATTCTGCCTCTTTATCTGCTCTGTGTGTGGTATTTTACTTATTTTTATCTAAGTTATTTTGAAATTGCTGGACACTTGGGAGTTTGCTCGACTCTAATGATCCTCGACTGCGTAGAGAGCTGGTCGAGTGGTCAGGGGTTGTACCCCGACCTTCAATGGAGCTAAGAGGTCGATCGAGGTCTTAGCTTTATGGCGTGAACTTCCCATCGCGAGCTGGGTGTTCTGCCTATAAGGTACGTCGACGACGAAGCTCGCTAGAGTACTCCTCGTCGGGTCAAAAGTCCAACGCACACACAACGTGACTTTTGACCTTCGTTAGCATATAGAGGTGTCGTGCATGTACCATAGCACGCTCCCTGTAATGGCAACTTTTGTATAGTCACATGCAGTGTTTAACTGTAATATTGTTTAAGCTTCTCAGCATTCCATGGTCGAGCAAGTTGTTCACCTTGGAGGTTTTCGAGGTAATAGGTACCTGTCCCCGTCTTAGCAATGACGCGGTAGGGGCCCTCCCAGTTTGCGGCCAGCTTTCCTTCACGTGAATTTTTCTGATTTCACCGTAAGACAAGGTTGCCTACTTAGAAATCTCGTTTGATGACTTTGTCATTATAACGCAAAGTTATTTTTTGTTTTAAAGAGGCTTCTTGGAGGGATGCACCCGTCCTTATTTCTTCGACAAGGTCGAGTTCCTCGCGAAGGGCTTCGTTGTTCGCTTCCTTGTCGAGAGGAGCTTCTGTCCTTCTCGAAGGTTCCCCAATTTCCACGGGAATTACTGCCTTGGTTCCATATGTTAACCGGAACGGGGTCTCCCCGGTCGTGGAATGAGGGGTAGTTCGATATGCCCAGAGGACACTGTGTAACTCCTCAACCCACCGTTGTTTGGTTTCGCCGAGTCATCGTTTGAGTTCTCGGAGTATTACTCTGTTCGCTGTTTCAGCTTGCCTGTTGGTTTGTGGGTGTTCGACCGATGTAAAATGTTGTTTCGTACCCAGTTTGGCAACGAAGTCTTGGAAGTTTCCGTCGGTGAACTGTGTCTCATTGTCTGTGACAATGGCCTGAGGTACGTCGAATCGGGCGAGTATATTTCTCTTGTAGAAACGTAATATGTTGATAGCAATGATCTTGGCCAATGCTTCCGCCTCGATCCACTTTGTGAAGTAATCTACCCCGACGATGAGGTACTTATTTTGGTATGATCCTACACAAAAGGTCCGAGGATATCCATTCCCCACCACACAAAGGGCCACGGGGATGACAATGATTTAAGCTCGTTTGGAGGAGCGAGGTGCATGTCCCCATGCCTCTGACAATGGTCACACTTTTTGACGTGTTCCTTTGCGTCTTGTTGCATAGTGGGCCAATAATACCCTGCTCGGAGAGCTTTTCGAGCCAAAAACCTTCCGCCTAAATGTTGCGCGTTGATTCCTTCACGTATTTCTTGGAGAATCCCTGAAACTTTGCTTTCCTCGACACACCAGAGTAGAGGGATGGAGAATCCTCGGCGATATAGCTTACCTTCGACTATGGTGTATACACATGCCCGTCTCTTGACTATCCCAGCTTCTTTAGGATCGTCGGGCAGTCTGCCCGTCATCAGGTATTCGTAAACTGGATTCATCCAACAGTTTGCGTCCCTGATAACGTTCACCTCTGTGGTCGAGGTAGGTTTGTTGATACTTGGATGGGTCAGTATCTCTTGGATCACTGATTTGTTCCTTCCTTTCTTCTTAGTGCTCGCTAGCTTGGAGAGCACGTCTGCCCGAGTGTTGTGCTCGCGCGGGATGTGAGTCACCTCCGCAGAGACAAATTTCTTCAACTTTTCTTGTACCAAGGTTAGGTATTCAATGAGACTATCATTTTTGGCCTTAAGTTCTCCTCGAACTTGTGATGCTACGAGATAAGAGTCTGTAAAGATTTTGACTTCTTTTGCGCCTAGGTCTTCTGCAAGTCGAAGTCCTGCGAGGAATGCCTCATACTCAGCTTGGTTATTTGATGTTTTGAAAGATAGCTCTAGGGAGACTTCTATCAAGATGCCCTCCTCGTTTTCGAGGATGATGCCTGCCCCGCTGCCTTTTGCACTGGGGGCTCCGTCAACGTAAATCGTCCTTTTTTGGGAGCCATTGGTCGAGGATTCGGGGATTGTCATTTCTGCTACGAAGTCGGCCAGTATTTGAGCTTTCAAGGCTTTTCTTCCTTCGTATCGAACGTCGAACTTGGATAGTTCGAGGAACCGCCGGAGCATTCTCCTCGCCATATCTGGCCGACTAAGGAGCTGTCTGATAGGTTGCTCAGTCCTTACCACAATTGTGTGGGCTAGGAAGTAATGACGTAATCTTCTGGCTGCGGTTACGAGGGCCAAGGCGACCTTTTCGATCTGTTGATATCTGAGCTCGGGACCCTGAAGAGCTTTGCTCGTGAAATAAATCGGTTTCTGTTTGTCGGGGGTCTCCCGTATGAGGACAGTACTCACCGCTTCGCCGGTGATGGCCAGATACAAGAAAAGTGTTTCCCCGTTATCTGGTCGGGACAAGACCGGGGGTTGCGATAAGACTTGTTTTAGATGGAGGAGGGCTTGTTCGCATTTTTCATTCCATTCAAATGTTGCTTTCTGTCGAAGAAGTTTAAAAAATGGGAGTGCGTATTGGGCAGATTTAGCGACAAAACGAGAGAGAGCAGTTAACATCCCGTTAAGTGACTGTATCGACTTCTTTGAAGTCGGAGTTGGAATTTTGGAAAAGGCCTTACATTTGTCAGGATTCACTTCAATTCCTCTCTCCGTAAGGTAGAAGCCAAGGAATTTTCCTGCTCAAACACCGAAAGAGCACGCGTCGGGGTTAAATCTCATGCGACATTTCCTCGCCGTGTCGAACACCCTTTTAAGATGCGCAACGTGGTCGACTTCTTCTGCGGACTTGACGATCATGTCGTCCATATAGACTTCGAGCATGTTGCCAATTTCTGCTCGGAAGACCTTGTTCATCATTCGTTGGTAGGTGGCGCCAGCATTCTTCAGACCAAAGGGCATTACATTATAATAATAATTGCCCGACTCAGTCATAAAAGCTGTATGTTTTCTGTCGGCCTCATCCATGGGAATTTGGTTATATCCCGAATAAGCGTCCATGAAAGAAAATAGTTTAAATCCTGTAGAGTTGTCGACCAGTCGGTCGATGTTAGGCAAAGGGTAAGAGTCTTTCGGGCATGCCCGATTAAGATCCGTGTAGTCAATGCACATTCTCCATTTTCCATTAGATTTTTTTAACAAGTACAACATTGGACAACCAAGTGGTGTACTTGGCCTCCGAAATAAAGTTTGCCTCTAGGAGGTCTTTTACAGCTTTTTCAGCAGCCCCCATTTTTTCTGGAGACTGCCTACGCCTACGTTGAGCTATAGCCTTAGCATTTGGAACTATAGTCAGCTGGTGACAAGCAACTTGAGGATCTAATCCAGGCATCTCCGAAGCACTCCAAGCCAACAAATCTGCATTCTCTCGGAGACATGCCTTCAGCTGCCTCCTCGCCAGGTCGGGGAGTCCATGGTCGATCTTCACGGTTCGTTCTGGGTCGTTGCCAAGAGGGATCAACTCGAAATCTCCATCTGGGATGGGGCGCGTTGGGTAGATAGGTTGCCCGTTGACTTCAGCTGGAAGGTCTTTGCCTGCAAATTCTTCCTGTTCCTCGGTGAACCTGCTATCAAGGTCGACCACGCTAACCGGCGGTAGTGGAACTTGTGCGACATTTGAAGTTGCTCTTCTGGGGTGGACGCCACCGACAACACTTAGACCTTTGATCGCAGCATCGAAACATCTTTTACCTGCTTCAATATCCCCGTGGAGGGTAACCACAGGTCCTCGTGTCGTATAATACTTTATTTTTAGGTGGATGGTGGATGGTATAACTGTTATTTCAGCCAAAGTGGTCCTTCCCAAGATGCAGTTGTATAGGGAAGGGCAGTCGACCACCAGGAAACGCGTCTTCACTTGTTGAGCTGTTTCACCTATTCCGAAGGTGACCAATAATTCTACATAACCTCGAGGTCTAGTAGACGCGCCGTTGAAGCCTTGTAGATCAGATCCCACATATGGGGACAGGTGATGCTTTGTCAGCTGGAGAGTGTCGAAGAGATGAGTGTACATGATGTCCACTGAGCTTCCTTGATCGACCAAAATCCGATGTACATCAAAGTTGGCCATTTGTGCTCGAATTAGGAGGGGTATATTAGTATTCAGGGATCCACCCAGTAACTCCTCGAGATAGAAACTTATAGGGCATGATTTTCCACGAGATAAGCAGAGAGTTGGGTCTCGAGGAGTGGATGTCCTTAGCTCGTCAAACTTCCTCTTTATTGAATTGACGGTCACTCGTTCAGGGTCTCTGCCTGATATGACTAGGGCTTGGGGAAAACTTTCCCAGGTACTGCGAACACTTACTAGTTCCTCTGTCGGGAAGTTCTTCCACATGTTTCGAATAGCTTCGGGATCGTTACCATTTCCTTGAAAACCGAAGTCTTCAGGTCGTGTGATGCTTAAGGCAACTTGGAGTTTTCCAGTGTCCGGAGGGTTTGACTCTTCGGTATTTAGGGCTTCTTGGCCGGTGGGATGAGGAGCTTCGTCTTGTTTGGCGTACTTTTTCAGGTAGCCTTCTTTAATCAATGTTTTGATTGCGTCCTTGAGGTGGATGCAATCCTCAATAACATGCCCGTGGCTGCGATGGAACCGGCAGTATTTGGATTTATCGGCATATGGTTTGGGAGATGTTGGTTTTGGGAGGCGGATTCCCCCTTTCACGAACTCCGAATTTGTACACTCACTAAAAATGCGTGCACGGGACACGTTTAGTGGAGTGTAGTCTTTGAAAAGACTGGCAGGTCCCCGAGATTCGCGGGACTCTTTATTCCGATTTTCTTTTTTCCTTTCCCCACTTCGCTTAGGTGGAGAGGAATCTTCTCTTTTCCTGTCTCCACCTCTCCTAGGTGGAGGAGAGTCTTCTCTGTTCCGGCCGCGGGGGCCTTCTCTGCTCCTTAAATCAAGGGCAATCTGTGCTGCTTCTGCTTCCTCGAACTCAATGTGTGATTGAGCTCGTTCGAGGAAACCTTCGAAGCTGCGAGGATGGTGTAATCCGACAGATTCGGCAAACTTGGAACTAACCCGCAGTCCTTTGATGATGAGATATAATTTTATATGGTCGGTCGTATGGACCTCGACCGCTTCTTTGTTGAATCTCTCGATGTAGCTCCGGAGAGATTCTTTCTTTTCTTGGAAGATGGCCTCTAAGGAGGATATAGTTTTTGGATGTCTTCAAGAAGCTGTAAAATGCTTCCTGAAACGTTCCCTCAGAGCTTTCCATGACGCTATTGATTCAGGTGCCAGGTTTTTATACCAAGCCATAGCCCTTTTCCGCAGAGTCGTAGGGAATAATCGACATTTGATAATGCCGGAGACGTTTCTAAAGTCGAGCAGAGCCTCGAAGCTCTCGACATGGTCGTCCGGATCAGATGTTCCATCATAAGTCCCCAAGGACGGAGGTCTCTCTAAGCCTTTGGGAATAGGTGCTTCCATTATTTGTCTGGATAGAGGAGTCCGGTAGTTGTCATCATCGCTGCCTCCCGGGGATACAGAAGGAGAATTATGACCACGAGCATAGTGACGTTTTGGGGAGTTTTCTTTGTGACGGCCTCTTGGCTCCTCGATATCAGGCTTACTCCTCTTAGTCACCAAGGGACGAGTGGGCCCTTTCGGTGGCGGGGAGTGATGACGCTTCCGTGGGCGCTCAGTCTGGTTACACTCCAAACGCGGCCTGCGACCTCTATCTTCTGGGGAAGGGCTGCGAGATTCCACTGGAGATTATGACTGTCCGGGATATGGGGGTGGTCGGTGTCTTCGTGGGGAAGTTCGACCACGACCTTTTTCTAGCTTCTCGATCCGTAAGCTTTGGTTGAAGATCATTTGATTGGTCTGATTGACCAACGCAAACAAGGCAGTAGTGCTCGGATCTGCATTTGGTGGTTGATTCACAGGATGGTAGATGGCCTGGAGGATTGCTTCCTGTCCATCCTGTTGAGCAGTCTCGTACTCTACCTCATCGAAAGACGGGGAGGCGGTGATTCCATCTCTGATATCATCCTCCACGACAGGCTGAAGAGCATTGTTGTCGCCATGGGTGTTACCACCAAGTTGTGTGATGACATTGTCTATAGCTTGATTTGCCGATGGGTTGGCCATTGCTGGTAGTTGAACGAGGAAGCTTTGGTTTATCGCGAGGAAAAACGGGGGAGCTTATGAATTCCCACAGACGGCGCCATTGATCGTACCTGGATCATATAGTCTGAGGATGGGCAACGATGTCTGGAATTGTTGCTACTTCAATGATGGTGAAAAACAGGGGGGGTTTGTACCTGCAGGACACTCCGATGCTTAAGTCAGTGAGGGCACAGGAAGTACAGAGAAAGTGAGTGAGAGTAAGAAGTTAACTATCCTGACCCTCTCAAGTGAGAGGGTATTTATAGAAGACCCCCAGCGCGTGGCCAACGGTTACTTATAACGGGTGGGACCAGCGTGTGACCCGTTCCAAGTAACTGCTAGGGCTTACGTGTAGTAATAATGACCAGCTCATGATCAACACCCTAGTGTAACCGTCCCTTTAATGCCATTAGTAGATGGTTACATGAAACGTATCTGTATAGATAAGACCGTTAGTAGACTCCTCATGGGGAGTCTATAATGTCGAGGAAATATGGTGGTCGTGGATTGGACATGACCTAATGGAGGAGAACCATGCTTGTCGAGGACCGATGAGTCAACGAGATGAGGAGTATTCTCGCGGGGAGAAGTTAATCTGTTGGGGAGGTCCATCTCATCAGGACGAGTTGTCCTCCTTTCCTGTCTGTCCTCAGATGCTCGACACTGTTGAAGTGCCAAGTGCCCGACGTAACTTTGGCCATGCGTATGGCAGTCACAAGTCCTTCTCTAGGACTTTATTGGGCCTCTTTATGTTGTATGGATTGGGCCTGTTTGATTGTAGGAAACCACGGCCCGGTCCAAAACAATATTTAAGCTGATTAATAATTATTTGTTGCCCGATTCTATTTTGTGATTTGCTTGCTTTCATGTTTTGGGCATGTTCCTCGATTAAATCTTGATGTTTTGCCTTGATTAATTGATGATGTTATCTGCTACTGATTCACGATGTTTTGTCGTGTATGTATGTGGATTTTATTTATTGACCACGATGTTTTTTCCATGAATATTGTTGATTTATTTTTAGCTTTTACATGATGTTTTTTCCATGTATTTGTTACTTTCATTACATGATGCTTTGCCACGTACTTTTTCTCACGATATTTTTTCGTGAATGTATGTATTCTTTGTCTGTGGATTTTTATCATGATGCTTTATCGTGATTGTTTGTGGATTTTATTCGTTATCACTTCTACATGATGCTTTTCCATGTATGCCTTGCACTCATTTAACACGATGCTTTGTAGTGTACTTTTCTGTTTGTTGATTTTGTGTGTATCATACATGATGTTCTTGCCATGTAATGTGTACCTTTTTTGCTTCTACATGATGATTTTCTATGTATCTGTACTTTCTATTTGTCATTCACGATGCTTTGCCATGAATGATCTTTGTTGTTTTATATCTGTGATGCTTTGCCACATGTATCTTTTGATGTTCACATGATTTTTTGCCATGTGTACATTGTTGTTACTATCTTACATGATGTTCTTGCCATGTACTGTGCCTGTGTCTTCACTTGATGTTTGTTGATTACATGATGTTTTTCCATGTACCTATTGCTTTATTTCTATTTCTTGTTGACCTAATCCAAGGGAAAGGATTGCATGTTGATTTATTGTCATTGTGCATGTCCCTTGTATGTTTGTTTCTTTACCTATCTTTGCTGTTGTATTTGGTTCTTAAAACCTAACAAAATCGTAGTTCTGAACTACGATTGCTATGACTTCCTATTAAGGATACGTAGGCATAGGATTGCGAGATCCTAGCGAGCTACATTTTTCTTTTTCCCCTTTTTCTCTTTTTCTTTGCCCATCTTTATCCTTAGCAAACAATTTTTAGCCAAAACACAAATATTTCAAGAGGTTCCTGTAGAGTACTGCAGATACTTAGGGTGCTAGTATCTTCCCTTAGTATAACTAACCCCCGTACCTTTGATCTCTTTTGCTTAGCTTTATGCCTTGATTTTTGCTTTGCATTTTTACTTAGGGTTTTTGTTCGATCTTTTCTCCTTTTCCCATGAAAAAAATAAAAGTTCGGTGGTGATATCTTATTTTTGCGAGCCAAGCTAATCCGATAGCTTTGGTCTCCGATTCTCACCGCGAAAACATTGTTATCTTTTATAAATTTCCTTTCCGGTTAAGGGCTTTGGAGAAAAATCAATTTCCCACTCTCCATTAAAAGCCTTCCACAATCTACGGTATGGATGATTAGGCCTTAAATAATTTCGATGCCCAAGATAAACAGTATTTTTTTCCATTTTGTAATTGGTGGTGGCATGTATAAAATTTACATATATAACACGCTTTATGTCCCTTTACGCTGTACCCAAACAAATTACCGTATGCAAAAAGTCATTGATTATGCAAAACAACATGGCATGCAACTTAAAGTTATCACCTGTATGCGCATTATCAACATCATCGCCTTCCTCCTACAAACGTCTTAAATCTTCAATCAAAGGAGTTAAATAAACATCTATGTCGTTCCTTGGTTGTTTTGGACCCGAAATCATCATTGATAACATCATATATTTTCACTTTGTGCACAACCATGGAGATAGGTTGTAAATTATGAGAAGAACAGACCATGACATATGGTTAGTACTCAAATTACCAAAAGGGTTCATTCCATTTGTGGCAAGTCCAGGCCTAAGGTTCCTCGGTTCTAGTGCAAAATCTGGAAACAAGGAATCAATTTTCTTCCATTGCAATGAATTATCTACATTTTGAATTTTTCCATCACACACTCTTTCATCTATATGCCACCTAGTATTCTTTGCACAATTTGCATTAGCAAAAAATCTCTTGAACCTTTGAATTATCAGTAGTGTCGCACCCTAAATTTTGACCCTAAAATCCCCGCCTTGTTCTTTGAATAACATACATATTAGGTCGATCATCTGTGCATAACTAACCACTTTACCTAGATTTTACTCGTTTGTTTCATTTGTGAACATGGGTACTGCGGCGGAAGATTCAAAGACTTGGAGGTTGTGTTGTGTGTGTTTGTGGGAGTTTCTCTGGCCTTTGCAAGTTACACTGAAGACTGGTCACTGATCATTTGGAAGAAAGCTCATATGAAACAAAGTTACATATTTCAAGTCGTTCACGATTTAAAGGCATACATCATTCAAGGCGATTTCATAATCGAGTCGGTTGCTGCTAAAAAGGAAAATTATATTGTCAAAGCGAAATGCTGACCCTTTTGATAGAAATGATGACAACGATTCAATTTTCCAGTATGAATGGCTTGTGAAATGGACTGGTCTTAGTTATGATCATGCTACTGGGGAGTTAGAAAATGCGCCATTTATGAGATTTTCTAAAGGCATGAAACTTGTAGAGAATTATGAAAATCGCCAAAAGAAATCAGTTCGACTGTCAAATCGTTTTGAAGCTAATGAGGAAAAGTTTCATTTACCGAATTATTGGTATAATCATCATTTGAAGATTCACCAAGATTGTATAACCAGCATTTGAGTTATATGAACAAGCTTCACATGGGTCGGCACAAAGGTCAGAGTGTTGTTATTGTTGATGATCAAATTGACCAAGAACAGGTCACGAAGGTGTTGACACTGGATTTCGACTGGTGTTGGGATCCGGAGATTCCAGGATGTGTCGGCGCAAAGAGGCACGTCAAGGTGTCGAGTCAACACCAACAGAAAGGCACGTCGGAGAAACGACGACAAGCCTTGGCGTCGGAGGAAAATGAGGTGACAAGCTGATTTTAACTTCAAGGAACAAGTGTTTAGGCGGGAAAAGTTTGAAACTTCCAAGACTATGGGAAGTTAAAAAGAAAGTGGGGTGCCACGTGTCAGCTTCAGAAGACATTTGGTTAGACCAACAGTTACATTTTATGCCTATATATGGCGCTGTACATTTTATTTTTAGGGGTCGCATTTTTTCACATTGTAAGGGGAAAATACTCAAAGTATCAAGCTTAGAGAGAAACGAGTTCACTCCCGCAATCAAATGTACACTTGCGTCTGAATTATACTTAATGCAATTTACTTCCGGTATTTAATTTAAATCATTGTTTTTTCTCGCTTTACCCAGCCTTTCCTTTATTTCTTTATTTTTTGCGCCAAACTCGTTGATCGTTAGAAAACTCTTTGCGTCACCAAGGTCACCTCAGCGTGACAACTTTCACTAGAAAACCAAGAAACAAACATGCAGCACAAACATACGCTTCCAATTCCTCTGTTCTGAGATTTGTTTGGCTGATCCCGCGAGCGAACCTGCGACGGAAGGCCAGCGGTTGCTCGCGCCGACGAACAAAGTGGCACACCTGGTGGGACCCATGTGAGTTGAGTATATGTTTTTGCGTAGTGTTAAGATGGTAACCACGACCAAACAAAGAACCGTCTCCGACGGAAACTACGGTGGGAACACAGACAACTGATGTTGGCTCTGGTACCATCTTAGCGATGTTAACCTCCCCTAGCAGACCAATTGCAACGCCGCGTCGAAACGACCCGAGATCGACTATGGCAGGGACTACGGGGCAATATATGCCTAGCATCACCATGCCTATACCCAGATCGTATGGAATGCCGCCAGAGTTCATGTCAAATTTGTATTCTAGAGGCCATTTATTTGGGGAAAGTTCGTCCCCAGTATTTTCGACTTATCAAGGGACAGGACACATGTTGAACCAGGTGGTTCGACCCCCAGGGTTCAACCTTTTCTCCCAATCCATATCGACTTTTACCTCTAGTTCCATCGCGGTCATGAGACAACAGATGGATGAGAGTAATCATGAGATGGTCCATATGTTGACTCAATAGATGGGTGCAATATTAAGACCATTGATACAAGAGTTAACCCATAGTTACCAACAACTGGCGACTCAGATGACCTGAATCTGTGACTTCTTAGGTGCCCCTAGGGCTCAGGGTCGACAGACCCCACCACTGCCTCGACCAGAGACGCCTCGTCGTCAGGAAGAAGTCTTCGACGAAACTGTAGAACAACCCCGTGAGTTCGAGGAGATTCCTAGGAGAGTTCAAAGGCCTCCGGTGATTGTCCATAGGAACCAAGATCCAGATTTTGTTGTCCAGCAGGTTCGACAGGACGCCTTGACTGGAGAACATAACTTGGAGGTCGTAGTCGAACGCATAATGGTTCGTAATGGGGCAAACCCAGGCCTTCGACGGCCAACGTATACATCCCCATTACCTGATTTTGTATTGCAAACGGAATTGCCTAGGGGATGGAAAGTGCCTAAGTTCACCAAGTTCGCTGGGGAAACGGAAGAGTCCATGGTCGAACACGTCGCTAGGTATCAAACCGAAGCCGGCGACATAGCGAACAATGAGGACTTGAAAATGAAATATTTCCTAAGTTCCCTCACGAAGAATGCGTTCACGTGGTTTACCACGTTACCCCCTCAGTCCATTAACACATGGACACAATTAGAGAGACTGTTTCACAAACAATTTTATATGGGACAGTCGAAAATAAGTTTGAAAGAGTTGGCAAGCATCAAACGCAAGACCACGGAGTCAGTAGACCAGTACTTGAATAGGTTTAGACTTTTGAAAGCACGGTGCTTTACTCAAGTCCCTGAACACGAATTAGTCAAAATGGCTGCTGGCGGCTTAGACTATTCGATCAGGAAGAAGTTGGACACGCAGTATCATAGAGATATGGTGCAAATGGCTGACCGAGTTTGCCGGGTCGAGCGACTGAAAGCTGAAAAGGTCCAGTCTAACAGATATCGTAAAAAATAAAAAGTATCTTATGTGGCTGCTGACGAATATTAGTCCGACGATGAAGAATCCGTCGACGAAATTGAGATCCACGTGGCTGAACTTAAGCCAGGACCTCCATATACATGCAAGCTGTTGAAACCATCGAACGGGAAAAATCCCACCGAAACTAACAAGACAGATAAATACGTTGCTAAAACTTATACTTTTGACGTTTCTAAATGTGATGAAATATTTGATTTACTGGTTAAATATGGTCAAATAATTATTCCGTCTGGTTTGAAAGATCCCCCTCTAGAACAAAAGAAAAAGAGGGGATTTTGTAAGTTTCATAATTTCCTTGGTCATAAAACAGCTCAATGTGTTCTTTTCAGGGATTTGATGCAGAAGGCTTTGAAGGAGGGTCGACTCCAATTTGGTGAGAAGCCGAAGATGCAGGTTGACACCGACCCACTGAAGGTTGAAGAGGCTTTGTATTCAGAAGTGTACGAATGTTTGATGGTCGAAGCTACTAAGGGCCTCGACAAGCCACCAATGGCTGAAGTGGTGGAATGCATGATGGTAGAAACTACTGAAGGTTCCGACAAGAAAGCAAATGACAAAGTTGAAGCAGTGTATCCCCATGCTGGCGAAAGTTTGGAAGATTTTCAGGAAAAGTGCAGGATAAGCGGCTCGAAAGCCGCACTATGCCCCAGATGCAATGCTGTGTTCGATGAGAAAGCTGCTGAGAGGTATGAGGCAAGCAAGAGAGAAGTGCTGCCAGAGAGCAAGCCACCTGTCCCAAGGTTTGTGTTCGACGGGGGCGGGGCCCCTCGTCGAAATGAGGAGTACAGAAAACTGTTCCAAGGGGCAAGGCCTAAAACTTTTGTGCCCCCATCAGATGCCCCACAAGAAAGATGGATGGCACCAGTGAATCAGAAAGGAAGCAAAAGACCAAAGTGAAAAGCTCTTGATTTGGAAAAGGAGGCGAATGTCACCAAGAACGGGGTCAAACAAGCAGGATATAGGGTGTCCCCCAACTACAAAAGGAAAAACCCTATGACTAGGACCCAGTGGAGGCGCTATCAGCGCAGTAAGAAGGCTGAAAGAGAGGCTACGACTTCGAAAGTGAAGCCTGTCGGAACGTCTGGACAGAAGCGCCAATACCCAAGAGGAAGATGGGTAGAAAAGAACAAAATGGCGACAAATCAGACCATGGCAATAACTGTGAACACATCAGGAGATAAGGAAGTGGTGTCGACCCAAAGCTCAAAGTGTACTTCGCTGGTGGAAAGCAAGAAAGAGCTAGAGTATACCCCTCAGTCGGATGAAGAGGAGCCAAAATACTCCCCTCAGTCAGATGAAGAGTATGATCCATCACCTGAAGGAGATTTTGACGAGGATATGTACGACGACACCAATGAAGACATCTATGGCGAAGATTTCGTGGTAAACTGTTGTATCGTGTCGGTTCTACCAGCTGAGTATGATGTGGTGTCTGAAATCTCTGAGACTGAAGAAGACTTTATCACTGGTGAAAATGCGGATGACAAGCCGCTATGCTATTATGTGATGAACAGTGGCATAGTCGAAGAACAAACGGCTATGTTTGAACGTCCTAGCCCTAGGATGATGTATCACTTAAAGCCGTTATTCATAAAGGCGAAGATCGATGGGGTGTCTGTCAATAAAGTTTTTGTAGATGGTGGAGCGACTGTGAACCTAATGCCTCACAACCTGTTTAAGAAAATTGGAAAGACGGGGGTTGACCTCCGACAGCACAACATGGTGTTGTCCAACTATGAACGCAAGACCAGTAACATCCTGGGGGTGGTCCAAGTGGACTTGGCAGTAGGTACAACCAACAGGCTGACACTTTTTATGGTCATCAAATCGAAAGCAAACTTTAATCTGTTGTTGGGACGTGAGTGGATCCATGGAATTGGGGCAGTACCATCAACAATGTACCAGAGATTTATCATTTGGAGGAAGGATGGCATCATCGAAAATATTGAGGCAGACCAAAGCTATTACAAAGTCGACGAAGCCAAGGGCACCAAGAAGTCTTTCGACCAGCACTTAGCAAATGTGGCTCCTTGTGATGACGGATCAGGGTCTTACACCTCCATCGACATGGGTCGTGTCCTGAACCTAGACCCCGACTTTGGGTTCATCTAGGATGCTGCCGACAAAGGCATGGAGCCAATGGAAATGCCACCAATGGGGTGGTCCACTACTGGTGAAAATGATTGTTGAGTCAGAAAGCATGACTCGGATTTCGGCCTATTTGGCTGAAAACAGAAAGACGTCGGCACTCGAAAAGGACGAAACTCTCCAAATAACTAAGGGAACCGACCATGACAACAAAGCCAATGGCCAGCAAGGCCAAAGGGAAGCTGTAGAAAATCAGAGGCTTGATGGTATTTATGATGATGAGCCTTTAGGGTTCGAAAAAGGCCCGGATCATGAACTACAGAGAATGCAAGCCCAGGACCCGCTTGAGGAAGTCGACTTAGGGGATGGAATAGCCAAAATACCCACATACGTGAGTGCCAAGGTAGGACTAATGATGAGAACCAAACTGGTTAAAGTGTTGAAAGAATACAAGGACTGTTTTGCCTGGGATTATGGCGAAATGCCTGGTTTGAGTCGGAGTGTAGTTGAGCATCGGCTCCCAATCCAGCCAGGCAAAAGGCCAGTAAAGCAACACCCTCGGCGTTTCGCCCCGGAAGTGACGTCAAAGATCAAGCAAGAAATTGAATGGCTGCTCAAAAGTCGGTTCATCAGAACTGCAAGGTATGTAGAATGGATAGCAAACATAGTTCCTGTTATTAAGAAAAATGGGACCCTTCGAGTATGCATCGATTTTAGGGATTTGAATAACGATACTTCTAAAGACGAATATTCGATGCCCGTGGCAGAGATGTTAGTTGACTCAACCTCGGGATTTGAGTATTTGAGCATGCTCGACGGATACTCCGGTTATAATCAAATTCTCATAGCCGAAGAGGATGTCCCAAAAACCGCGTTTTGATGCCCGGGAGCTTTGGGGACATATGAATGGGTGGTGATGCCTTTTGGGTTGAAGAACGCTGGGGCAACCTACCAAAGGGCTATGAATGCTATATTCCATGATTTTATTGAGAATTTTATGCAGGTATACATTGATGGCATAGTCATAAAATCGTCATCAGAGGATGGTCATCTCGACCACCTCCGACGCTCGTTTGAGCGAATGAGAAAATATGGAATAAAAATGAATCCACTAAAATGTGCCTTTGGTGTTCGTGCAGGGGATTTCCTGGGATTCGTAGTCCACAAGCGAGGCATCGAGATTAACCAGAACAAGACAAAGGCCATCTTAGATCTCAAGCCTCCAACAACAAAGAAACAGCTCCAGTCTTTATTGGGGAAGATAAATTTCTTGAGGAGGTTCATCTCAAACCTAAGTGGCAAGACGAAAGTGTTTTCACCACTGCTCAAGACCAAGAAGGAAAGTGAGTTCCACTGGGGGCAAGAGCAACAAGGGGCTTTTGACGCAATCAAGGAGTACCTTACGAAGCCTCAAATCCTATTACCACCTAGTATAAATAAAAGCATGAAGTTGTACATTACAGCGTCGGATACGACCATAGGCAGTATGTTAGCACAAGAGGATGATGGTGGCGTCGAAAGACCCATCTATTACCTTAGTAGGATATTGATAGATCCTGAGACTAGGTACACTATGATTGAAAATCTATGCCTATGTTTGTACTTCTCATGTATGAAATTGAAGCAATATATCAAACCAGTTGATGTTTATGTTTCGTCGCATTTTGATGTCATTAAGCATATGTTGTCCAAACCTATTTTGCATAGTCGAATTGGGAAATGGGCACTAGCGTTAACTGAATTCTCCCTGACATATGTCCCTTTAAGGGCGATGAAGGGTCAAATAGTGGAAGACTTCATTGTCGACCACGCTGTAGTCGAAACGTCGATACATAGCATCGACGTCGCCCCATGGAAGTTGTACTTTGACGGGTCGAGCCATAAAAACGGGGCAGGTGTGGGAATCCTAATAATATCCCCACAAGGGATCCCAACTACCTTTAAATACAAAGTCGATGGCAAGTGTTCAAACAACGAGGCAGAGTACGAAGCCTTAATTACTGGTCTCAAGATACTCAAAGACTTGGGAGCCAAAGAGCTTGAGATAAAAGGAGATTCAGAATTGGTGATTAAACAAATCACGAGGGAGTATAAATGCTTAAAGGAGCATCTGTTAAGTTACTTTTCGCTGGCGAAGCGTTTGTTGGAACATTTCAAAATTGTCAACATCTCACACATGCCAAGGATAAAAAACCAGAAAGCTAACGAGCTAGCACAAATTGCCTCTGGTTATAAAGTGTCGGAAGGCAAGTTGAAAGGCTTCGTCGAAACTAGGAAAAAGATGGTGTCGAACGTACACGCACCATCAAGTTGGTCGATATCCAAAGTCTCTATGAGCTTGGTCGAAGGTTTAGAAAGTTATGAGGTTTTGGTTAACGATATGCCACCAACAGACTGGCGAAGGTCAATTATAAA
Organism: Lathyrus tuberosus; assembly: GCA_022829125.1. Classification (NCBI taxonomy): domain Eukaryota; kingdom Viridiplantae; phylum Streptophyta; class Magnoliopsida; order Fabales; family Fabaceae; genus Lathyrus; species Lathyrus tuberosus. Next base: position 10,696,783 of record JALAZF010000034.1, read on the forward strand.
GTATCTGGAAAACCCGTTGGGCAGCACCGATCGAAAGACTAAGTACAGAGCAATGAGTTATGTCCTAGTAGGAAACGAGTTGTTGAAGAAAACTCCAGAAGGGGTATTGCTCAAGTGTCTAGGAAATACTGATGCATATTTGGAAGTTTCTGAGGTTCATAATGGGGCTTGTGGAACTCACCAGGCTGGCCAAAAAATGAAATGGCTTTTGTTTCGACAAGGATTCTATTGGCCCAACATGCTTAAGGATTGTATAGATTTCGCGAGAGGATATCAGGACTGCCAGAAGCACGCAAACATCCAGCATATCCCAGCCAGCGAATTACATGTGATTGTCAAACCATGGCCTTTTCGAGGATGGGCTTTGGATGTAATAGGAGAGATTCGGCCAGCTTCATCAAAGCAGCAAAGATTCATCCTCGTAGGAATAGACTATTTCACGAAATGGATAGAGGCTGTGTCGTTGGTGAACGTGGATCAAGAGGTTGTGATAAACTTCATCCAGAATCATATCTTGTATAGATTTTGGATACCTGAGACTATCACGACAGATCAAGGTTCTGTGTTTATGGGACAGAAGATGCAAGAGTTTGAGGCAGAAACAGGTTTCAAGTTGGTTACTTCGACGCCATACTATGCTCAGGCTAATGGTCAGGTCGAAGCAGCTAACAAGATAATAATTGGTTTGATCAAGAAGCACGTGGCGAAAAAGCCAAAAAACTGGCATAAGACGTTGAGCCAAGTGTTGTGGGCTTGTCGGACGTCACCCAAGGAGTCGACCAACTCTACTCCATTCCGTCTAACCTACGGACACGACGCTGTGCTACCCGCAGAAGTATGCTTGCAGTCCGTTAGAGTGCAATGACAGTATGAGATTTCGTCGGAGCAATACTGGGAAATGATGTTAGACGAACTCGTGGACTTAGACGAGGAAAGAATGGTGGCTTTAAATATGTTATTGCGCCAGAAGGCCCGAGTCGCCAGGGCATACAACAAGAAAGTCAAAGGGAAAACCTTTGTTGCAAACGACTTTGTTTGGAAAGTGGTGTTGCCCATGGATCGACGAGATCGAACGATGGGAAAATGGTCGCCCAACTGGGAAGGGCCATTTCAGGTAACACGAGTGTTTAGTAATAACGCATATGAAGTGTAGGAGTTGGGAGCAGACCAACGAATCTTAAGAGTAAATGGGAAATATTTGAAAAGATACAGACCCATGCTGCAAGAGGTTCATATCAAAATATAGTTTTCATTAATTTAGGGCCAAGAATGGCTTACAAAATATGGTTCATTACATTGTACCATTAAGGAAATTCGGGAAATCTAGCCTTAAAATCATCAAAGAGGATCTTCTCATGAACTATCTTGATCTCAAGAAGAACCTTCCGTCGCTGCATGCGGCTAATAGCATCCTTGATCTTCATGGCCGCTTCGACGTGAACAAGTCCTTGAGCCACTTCGTGGTCGATGGCTTCCTGAGAAGGCAGAGGTTCAGCTGAGTCTAGAGAAGCCTTTTGATGTTCGACCTCAACAATCTTTTTGGTCAGCTCCGTTATCTGAGCTTGGTATTCAGATATCTGTTGGTCGAAAGCCAGGCGCTTATTGGAGTGTTCTTGTTTTTTGGTTTCATAGGTCCAAGTTTTTGTTCACAAACTGAGCTAAGGTGCCACTCACGTTTCATGTCGTTGTGGCGAAACCGAATTTGGGCGTCGGCCTGATGATGCATAGTAAGGTCTTTGGCCAGTTGAGTGAAAAAGACTTTGAACTAGAACAGATATGTGGCCATGGGGGCAGGGAGCTAGAATTCAGAAAGTTCATCGAGGAGTTTAAAGATGTCGTTGGCTACGGCGGAGTCCTCGGTGACAACCACCAGAAACTGTTCCTCAAAAAGATAGGACCGCAGCTGCTGAAGTTTGATATTGAAAGAAGCATCCACTTCTGGGGTTGGGATTGCGGTCGAACCAGTGGGTTGAATCGCTTCGGCTGTCTGGCAAAGTTTGTGTAGTGCCTTCAGAGTTGCTGCTGGATTTGTTGCCTTGGCTGCTAAGAGTGCTTCTGGAGTAAGAGATTCCTCGACAGCAGCCGAAGCCTTCTCTGGTTGATGTTCAGTTATTTGGAGTGTCTCCCCGACGTCAGTATCCACGATGGGCGAAGGATTGATAGTCACCCCAGGGAATGCATCACCATGCTCCAAGTTATCAGTTGCAGCAGGAGGAGTCTTCGCCAAGCTTTCCTCGGGAATAAGTGGGTGAAACTCATCAATCTTTTGGGGACTTGGCATAACGGCGACATTGGCGGTAGGGGCGTCTGCGGCCAATTCAGTATCACCCTCACCAACAGTGGTTGAAGTAACCACATTTTCCTACAAGAGACAAAATACCAGTGAGCTTCGTCACCCCAAGGTCACCTAGGACACAAAATAAAGTTGGAATACCTGCACAGGAGTTGTTGTCTTGGGGAGGGCGACAGAGGGAATTGGTTCGAAAACTTCTTCAAGATTTCTTGGGACGACTGGGACCACCGTCGAGACGCTGGGCTTTGAAGGCGTCCTCCGCGTTAAAGCTTTTTTCTTCCTCACCAAAGGGGTAGATGTAGGAGACGCTGGAGCTGCTGTAGTGAAGACTCGAGAGTGAGTGCTCTCAATCGACTCAGTCCTTTTTGAGGAAGGTACTGTCTCAGGAACCTGCGCAGAAATGATGTAAGAACAAAGGGAAAACAAGGACGCAGAACAAGAAAATAAGAAATACCTGTAGAAGGTTGGCCCTAGGTTTTTTGGCAGGTCGGGTGGAAGTCGACGCAGCGGTCGTTTCTCGTTTGCGCCCCTGAAAGCAAAACCGAAACTAGTTAGTTCAGACCTATGGGCAAACAAAATCAAGAGTCTAGGGTCTACCTTTGTCGAAGTATCCTCTGCAGGGTCGACATCTATGACAGAGGCTGTAGTCGACGGTTTAGGGATACCAGCTATAGAAGCAAAAGCGTCGACCACGTTGGCCAGGAAAAGATTTGGAGTGAAAGCTTGAGTTTGGTACTCCAACCACCAAGCCTCAAATTCCTGAGTAGTGAAAAAGGAAGGCTGAAAGGAGAAAACTGGTAGCTCCAAGTGTTGAGAGGCCCTGACAAACCTCATGCAAGCTTTGTGACCTACGTGAGTCAAGCGTCGACTGGACCGTACTATATCCTCAGGATGCCTCACTAAGGGTTTTGGCAACATCTGGCTCAGGCCAAGTTGTCGGGCCACCAAATTTAGATAGTAGTTCATGAAACTATATCCATTGTTTCCCGTTTCGATGCGAAAAGAGATCATGGTGGGAGTGAGAAATTCCCGCCATATAGCATTCGACAGCGCAGCATCTTGAGGTGAGACTCCAGGGAACGGTTGTCTGAACCAGTCAGCCCCAAACTTACGCTCCACAAATGGCGCCATGTCAGGGACGAAAGAAGAGGTTTCCACAAACATACTGAGATACCTCATAAAGAGGGCTTGTCTTGGGGCTTCTTGGGTAGTCATCAAGGCTAATCGCAGTCCCTCGACAGAATGTGCTTTGTTTAGACGCTCCATTGTTGCAGAGGCTGGATATCCTAATTTGTGCTCGAAAGTGGCGTTGAGCCAATGTTGCAACAGCCACATAGGCCCTGAGATGTTTAAGGCTTTAGTGGTTTGGTGGAGGAGTTTCAGTCTCATGGTCGATAGGCCAAGAGAATGGTAGAGGGAGGCCAACAGAAGTTTGACCAGAGATATCTGTCGGCCCTCGTGGATTTGAATGGCCAGACTGATGAAACTTTTGGCTATTTGCAAGGAGCCAGGGAAAAACATATAATATGAAAACCAGAGGGTCAAGAAGGCAATATGCTCTTCATCAGAGACTTCTGTAGAGCACTTGTCATGATGATCTTCGATGTAGTTTTGGAAGCTAGCGTGCCCGAAGTCGAAGGCGTTGTCCATCTCCAAAGTCGGGTCGAACGTCTCACCCAGTGGCGAAAGGCCTGTGATGGCCGCCACATCGAAAAGTGTTGGCATGAACATGCCACAAGGAAGGTGGAATGTGTTTGTCGATCCTTCCCAAAAACACATCGACGCCAGCAGCAAGCAAGAGTTAACTCTGTGGGCGGTTCTGGAGAGTTGGATGGCGTCGAAGATGCCACATTCCTTCCATTGCTTCTTGCACTGCCCTTCGACTCTGTCAAGCCAGGCAAGGTAATCTTTGTTGCCTGGAGTAGGTATAGATCTAAAAACTCGAGATTTGGGTGCCATATATTTGAGGTCCAAGGTGCCACCTTTCTCGAAAACAGGGGGAATCGTTTGGTCGAAGCAAGGAAAGAACTTCTAGAGTTCTTGTGGGTTAGGTTTGTTGTCTGGAATGGGGCCACGGAAACCACACAGCTTATTCTCAACCGCGAATGGGATAACCATTTGACGGCACCAGTTGGCCACCACCGTCTCATCAGCGGAAGATGGTTGAGGAAGAGGATGGTGTGTTTCCGCTTCAGAGATTACGTACGCGACATGGTTGTTACCAGTGGTTTGAGGAATGTGAGTTGTAGGGGTTCTTGATGAAGCCATTGGAAGAAAGAACGCAAAGGGTGCTCTGAGGCGGTAAAAGCTTTAGGAAAAGGAAATCAAAACCTGGGTTTTTGGGAGCAAACGACAGTTTCGTGAAGAAGGAGTTATGAAAAGTGGTAAGTTCCTAAAGAAGACTATTTATAGGGTGCATGCAGAAAAATGAAAGATCAAAAAACTTTTCAACTTCTGTGAGTAAGTGGGGTTTGGTTTTGAGGCCCATGACTTAGATAGGACTAGCCATCATGGCGTTTTCTTGGGAATCGTGGGATTGAGATTGCCATCATCATGTCAGACGGCGCTTGCCACGTGTTGAGAGGAAAGACAAAACGATTGGCAAAGGCGTCGAAATCCTGTAAGAAACCAAAAAGCTAGATTTCTCCATCGACACAGTATTCAGTCGAAACTGGCCTTTTAGGGGGGCAATTTGTTGACACTGGATTTCGAGTGGTGTTGGGATCCGGAGATTCCAGGGCGTGTCGGTGTAAAGAGGCACGTCAAGGTGTCGAGTCGACACCAGCAGAAAGGCACGTCGGAGAAACGGCGACAAGCCTTGGCGTCGGAGGAAAATGAGGTGACAAGCTGATTTTAACTTCAAGGAACAAGTGTTTAGGCGGGAAAAGTTTGAAACTTCCAAGACTATGGGAAGTTAAAAAGAAAGTGGGGTGCCACGTGTCAGCTTCAGAAGGCATTTGGTTAGACCAACAGTTACATTTTATGCCTATATAAGGCGTTGTACTTTTTATTTTTAGGGGTCGCATTTTTTCACATTGTAAGGGGAAAATACTCAAAGTACCAAGCTTAGAGAGAAACGACTTCACTCCTGCAAACAAATGTACACCTGCATCCAAATTCTACTTAATGCAATTTACTTCCAGTATTTAATTTAAATCATTGTTTTTTCTCGCTTTACCCAGCCTTTCCTTTATTTCTTTGTTTTTTGCGCCAAACTCGTTGATCGTTAGAAAACTCTTTACGTCACCAAGGTCACCTCAGCGTGACAACTTTCACTAGAAAACCAAGAAACAAACACGCAGCACAAGCATACGCTTCCAATTCCTCTGTTCTGGGATTTGGGTGGCCGATCCCGCGAGCGAACCTGCGACGGAAGGCCAGCGGTTGTTTGCGCCGGCGAACAGAAGGTGATTTTGTATTTTTCATCTTTGAGTTGTAACGTGAAAAGGGACGTTCCTAATAATCTCAATTGCTACTGGCCTCTACATGGAAAACATAATTCTTAAATTTCGCACCATCTGCCAATATTGTAGTTTACAAGGGAATAAAGTATGTTCTCGATAGCCTCAGAGCATTAGAGTTTTATAATGAAGAGGGTGGTTGTTCATTTCAAATATTTACTATCATCGTCTGATATCATCATTGAGGATTTACGTGCATTAAGATACAGTCAACGGGAAGCAATAATAATTGATGAATGCTATCAATCCAGAGTTTTAGGATACATTGATAATTCCAATATTCTAAAATTTGAGGCAAGTTTCATTCTCATGAGTGGACAAATCAAGGCAACTACATCATTGGTATAAACTCATGTTTGGTACAAGGCTCTTAAATCATTCCTATCCTAAGGTTACAATGTCACAAATGGAAAGTTACAAATGTAAAGGTTTCATCGATGCTATTCTTGAAACAGAATTTAGGCCATGTATTCATTTGGACTCGGGACATCCTCGTCTCAATTCAATTTCCATTAACTCTCGTACTAGAAGCCATGCTCGTCTGTTCCCGCACCAAGTACTAATCTACCAATGTACTTACACCTGCAAATGCTTACAAAAGCAAAAGAAAATCAAGACAGCAAGAATAGGATCAAAGGGACTGTCATACAAGTGCAAGAAGCAAATCATAGCACACGAGGAATCCAATATGATGCTGCAGTTTAATTTGAAACAAAATTATTTCCAGCCCTTAACCCCCAACACAACCCAAACAAGTTATCACGGTAAACAAAGCTTTCAATACAGCCATTTTCATGCTCGAAATTCATAGCACGTATGCATGCGACAGTTGCTGCATTCAGTGTAATATTTGTGGTAAGGAATTCGATGTTGGCGTGAGTGCGCAATGTCTGTGTTCATGTCATAAGTGAATCCAACTGACAGCGTCTCAAAATCAAATACGAGTAGCTGAGCTTTTGTCAAGTAATAAAATTTGTACCTTGGAAAGAGAGTTATACAACTAGGTGTACTCTTCCTCCTTAACCTCCATCGGGCGAGCATGCTGGAGCGCTATTTGAACCTATGCAGTCTTCCGTACCGGCACCTGTAAATAAGAATATGGCTCCCTGCTATTTTTTCCGAAATGTTCTTACAACAAAGAAAATAGGTGCTCATTTTCACATAAACCTAATGATAGCCTGTTCATCGTAAAATCTTTGAAGAATGACAACGGAAACCTTCCTGCACTCAACATAAAACTTCATCAAAAGAATAAAACATATGTAGCATCAACCTAGACTTAAGTCTAAGAAAGACTTTCAGTTACCAGTACTCGAAAACAATGAACAGCAAGGTGATTACTTGGAATTTGGCCCGTTATTGATTTCACTCGGAATTATCTTTGATGCAATTTCCATTGGAAGATGTTTTATGGCTCATGGGAGCAGCTATTGGAAGAGATTCCTCCCTTACCTTGCCTCTAGGGGAACATGTCTGTTTGGGGATAAAATAGAAGCGATGAATGAGTTGGGTGTTGAAGGTGAACTAATCAATATCATTAATCATGAATCGCATCCAAAGAATACATGGCAGATTTCGAATCAAATGTGTTGGATTGAAAAGGGAAATGAAATGAAGCATGCCCAAGCGTATCAAATTGAAAACAATGTGTTCTTCAAGTTGTCCAAAAAACATGTCATACCAAACATGGCAAGGAATTATCATAAGTTATGACAATTTTTCAAAATAAGTAGACTTGACAGAATGACGTGGAATTAATTTCTGAACAAAAATTTCAAATTTCAGAATACTATGAAAGCAGTGTTTCACATCACAAAAGGGAAAGAATAGGCCTCGGATTTTGAAATCAGAAAGTTTTCATCATTTTTCAATCGAAGTAATGGGCAATATCCCAAAGGGATACTGCCAGCATAACTTTCCAAAAACAGAAATAGACAATTCAAACAGGGCAGCGGTTGAAATCAAGTTTTCAAGTCAAAAACGTATCAGACAGCAATTAAACCTTCCAAATCAAGCACAATAGCAAAATCTTTCCAAAACAAGCGCGACAAAATCAAATCACAGATTGGAATCAGGTTTTAATATAGCATTCAAAAGTTTCTAAAATAGTTCATCATTATTGGCCCATTATAAATAGAAGAGAACCCTCTCCTCATCACAGACGAAAAATCACCAGCAAAACGCGACAACAGAAAATCATCAATTTCATTCCCAAACCAAAAAGCAGAGAGATTCAAAAAATTATTTTCGTTCATCATCTCTCACAAAGAAGGCAACAAACAAAGAAGCAGAACAACAAAACACAAGCAAAGCTCGCAAAAAGGTAAAGATGGAGATCTTACCTGAATGAGGATCCATTGAAGCCATTCACGGAACCATTCACAGCTTTCGCCGGCCATCATTTCTCTTTTTGTTTTTGCTTTAATCATCGCATCTATAAATGTAATCGTGAAATCATAATAAAATTAGGGTATTGGGCCGTGTGGGGTTAGGGTTATTTGTATGTCTGATCGGAGAACACAAGAGAGGTAGCGGCGACGAGAATTAGGGTTTCACAAACCCTATTTTGAGAGGAGTGGAAGAATGATAGATGAGAGAGTGAGAGATGAGATTCGTGTGTGATTTTGTTTTCTATTTTGTTTGTAAATTTGTTTATGTACACGCACACACATAAAATGCACTGTGCACCCTCACATTTTGGTCCCTTTGGTCTCAGCGCCCATTGATCCTAGGGCTATAATCTAAGGGTCTGCGATAGACCCTCTTCCCCTTAAGCGCATAGGATCACTCCGTTTTTTAACCTTTCATTTGTCTTCTTTTATAATCAAAAATCTAAATTTGTCTTTTTTTAAATAAAATTTGTAGAATTTTAATCTAAAAAATAAATATAACTTTTAACAATATCTTTTTTAATAAAGTATAATTAAATTAATAAATTAAACTTTGTTAATTTCTTAGTAAAAACTTTTTATAAACTTTTATTTATTAGAATTAAAATCTTTTCTAGAAACTCCTTTTAATAGACTTTTCTTTTTCAATATAACCTTAAAATTAAGTAATAATAAAAACTTTTTTATAAATACTAAAATTAAAACTCTTTTTTTATTAATAAAAAACTCTTGTTTTCCTCTTTAAATAACTCTTTTAACTTAACTTTAAACCAAATAATAACAAGAACTTTTTAATAATTAAAACTTTTTATTAATAGGAACACTTTTTTTTTATTATTTATTAACTGTATTAATATGACTTTAAAACTAAAAAGTGATAAAAACTTTTAAAATAATTAAAACCCCTTTTATTAATTAAAATCTTTAAACATAATTTTAAAAATAATACTAAAACTTTTATTAATTTTCCTTTAATCATCAACTCTTTTCTTAATAAGTCGTTCCGCGTTAGAATCCCTCGCGCTTAATAGTACGCTTGTGTGTGAAATAGTTTAGTCTCGTTTGATATCATGCCTTGTTTATGCTTTCGTTTGTTTATCATTATAAGCGATGTATGCTTGCTTTTATGTGCTAAACCTTTCAAAATAATAAAAATCTCGATCCAACGTCGAGTCATTTTCCACCCATGTAAGTCGATCGCCTTTGGGCATCGCTACCAACCTTTGGTCACTATACACAAGACTAGCACCACTTTGCTAGCACTCTCGTTAAATCTTATTATAATCGATTGCATTAATATCCAAGGGAAAATCCCATGCATGATAATTAATTATTGTGCATGATGCATATTCATTTGCATTTCATATTCCCTTTAGTAATTCCTATACCCTTAAGATAAAATTATTTAGACAACTTTAGGATAGATTTCCTAAGTTAGTCCCCCCTCAATTTTGATTTTTTTCAATCAAACTTTAACTCACCTAATTCTCCACACAAGAGAATTAGATGTGAATCATCTCAAAGAAGGGACATACATTCACATACCCCACAAATACAAACAATTTTCAAAACTGTGGTGGTTTCTTAAGATGATGACTCATCTTTTCTCCTAAACTTTTAACACCTTAGTATCCCTCGAAACTACAAGTGCTCTGATTCCACTCCCGACAGGATATGTAGGCACAAGATGCGATATCTTGTCGAGCACACTTAGGAATAGAATCTTAGGTCTTCCAACCCTTAAACCCTTAGCAAACAAAACAAATAACATAAGTAAAACAAGAGGTTCCTGTAGAGTACTACAAATATCTAGGATGCTAACACCTTCCCTAGGTATAACCAACCCCCCGAACCTTAGAATCTTAGATTTGCATTTGCATTGCATATGGTGGGACATTCGATCTTTCTCCCTTCCCTTGGATAAATCAAAGACGGTGGTGAAATAAAAGAAATGTGATTCAAGTTAATATAATAGCTTGGTATCCAATTCTCACCGCGACAGGTAGGTACCAAATCACCTTGGAAGAAACACCCTTTCTTATTACACTATCATCGTCTTCAACATCATTGGCCTTCTTCTTGTAGCATGACTACCCACATCTTGGGAACACCTTCAAGTTTCCATATTCTTTCATATATAATATACAATCATTACGACATGCATGTATTTTAACTTGATCCAAACCCATTAGACACAATATCTTCTTGGCCTCATAACTACGGTAATGTGTTACCTACTGGAAGCATTTTTTGCAATAGTTTAAGCAACTCAGTAAAAAATTTATCCGTCCACACATCTCTTGCCTTAAGATTAAATAGTCTTAACAATATTGACAATCTTATAAATCTTTTGCATCCCGGATACAATGACTTTTCCATGTCTTTTTTCAAAGTATCTACCACATTAGCATTCTTGAAAGCATCTACCCCAGTATCACGAATCATATCTTCTAGAGTATCATTCATAAATTCATCGTCATCTTCAACTTTTAGGCGATAAAGGTCTTGTTTTTGTCACTTCACCATGCCATACCATTTCGTGTAATTTTGAATAATTCCATCATAACCTAAATGATAGAATATTTCATCCCTTGGATATTTGTGCATATTTCAGAAAATTTTACAAGGACACCGAAAAATTTCCTTCGCCTTAGGAAGTTTTTTTCTCTCTGCAAAATCAAGAAATTGAATCACTTCATTCTCATGCTCTTCACTTAATCTACTGGTTTTCATCCAACTACGATCCATTATCACATACAACTTCTAAAAATAAAATAAAAATATTACACAACCAACAATAACTACCAGAACAACAACAAATATGTTAACAACATTATAGTAAACAACATCAACAACAACATATGGCAACTGTCATACCCTAATTTTGACCCTAAGATTCTGTTTTTCGTTTCGCATTGTCTGCATAGCATATCACACGTTTTATCATGCATAGCTAACCAATTTATCAGACTGTGTTTGTTGGTTTTCGTTTGTGCAATTAGGTGTTGTTGCGGATGGTTCAGAGGCCATGGAAGATGTGTGTGTGCTCATTGTGATTCTGGTCCTTGCAAATTGTGTTAGATTCCTGTGGAGATAAAGGAAGAATATACCCTCATTCTTATGGTCCTCTGGTCAATGCAAATGACATCTTGTCTCAAGATTTTGCAAAGATTCAAAGAGGGTTATGGTTTATGTCCTGTTGGGCATGGTTATTTGAAAATTGGTGGGAATTTCATGGGGTTTTGCATTACAAGTGGTATCCTCAATTTCAAAGGATTTCTCAAGGCATAGTTTAGATTCATTCGTGAAAGTAGATCATTATTTATTTCCACTTTGATATTAAGAGAAAGAGTTTGGATTTTCTTGTTGATTGATTGTGACCAATATGTTTGAAGTGGCAAGGTTGGATGAGAATCTTGAATCAAGTTTTTCCTATAAATTCTCAAAGTGACAATCAAATTATTAAGTTGTCTCAAGATTATTCAAAGGGACCCTTTGGAATCCAAAGCTTTCAAGGTAAAATGTATTTCAAGTTTGTTAATTCAAAACTCATTCAAAGAGGTCCCATGCCAATTAACAAATTTAATATGAAATACAAGATGATACAAGAATAAAAGGTTCTCATAATGTTCAAAAGAAAAATCATCCTAAAAATAAAGAAGTTGTCGTGAATTGAATTCCAAGTTTAGTCGTATCAAGTTCGATTCTCTTCCCAAGAAGTAAAATTCAAGTTAAAATCATAAGACTAAGTGATTAAGCTGTTATAAAGGATTACATTTTGAAAGCCTACAAGAAAGCTTCATGTGGTTTCATACTTTTAAAGGATGGTTGTCTTCCCAAGTATTCAAAGAGCAGTTTCCAGCCGATTTTTTTTAAGAAGTTGATGCTCTATCAGTCAAAAATACATGAATCCTGTGTTTGGTCTTCTAAATCTACCAGCAACGTGGGAGTGCTAAACATGGCATTGGGCCACATGTATGGCTGTGATGGCATAGAAGCTGATCTTGTGACAAAGTTCTGCTGTGACTCAAATAATGTGGTAACACCTCCTGCGGATGTCCCTCTCTTCTACTAATTCAAATCCAACGCAGGGAGGAAAAGGCCCTGTGCGACCTATCTTGGATAACAAAAATAAGGCTTCAGGGGCAAATAGGATTTTCGGAGCGAAATATGGAGTTCCACTTGGTTACTTTGAGGATTCAAACAACTGGATTGCAAGTCTGAAAATGGAATAAAATCATCATTAATCACAAGAACCAAAACATATTCAAGACAAATGCTAGTATTTTCCAAAACATTGATCAGACATGGAACTTTGGAAAAGGTAAGAAATTGAGTATGTTAAGAACAAGATCAAATAATACTTTCAAGTGTTGCCAGACGTGTTTTTGACATTATCGATTATTTCTGAAAATGATCCAAACATGTCCAAGCACATCAAACTAAAATAGGAATGTTCTTCAAGTTGTCCACCGACATGTCAAACTGAAAACGAAATGAGAATTATAACGAAAGACAAGAATCAGCAGCTATTACTTCCTTCTAAAATAATGCACCGACACAGTAAAAGCAAGAATCTCAGACATGGTTATCCCTTTCCAAAACACTCCACCAACATAATCAGACAAAATTGAAATTGGAGTATCAATAGCATTTAAATGAGGTTTTGATTATCAGGTTTATAAATTGAAGACAAGGTAGTGCAGAAAAGGGGGAGCACACAGAGAAAAAGTGAGAAACAAACACACATCAGGGAGAGGAGCCGTGATTAACAGAGAGTGCTTAGAACATCAAAAATACATACAAAAAAAATACACACACCTCAGAACACATTTTTCACATATACACAGAAAAAATCATCACACAGACATTTCTTCACAGCAGAAACATGAACTTATAAAACCAACACTTCACTTGTTCAATATCACTTCCTTGTAGCCACAACCGAGCACGCCTCACCTTCGCGGTCCATCATCAATGTTGTGCAAATCTTTCTCGCAATAGAAGTGCACAGAAGCTCCTTCTCAATAACAAGCACGAGGTTAACACCACCAACGTACTGAACGAAGCCGTTCCGCCGTGAATCCCTCCATTCGTCCGTTAAATCCGTCGTGCCAACGATACCGCCGCATACGATTCGTCTCCACCACGTAATCGTTGCTGACGCCGTATCGTCATCGCGAAGCCTTCATTCATGCTGGCAAGTTTCGATCGCCCCATTAATGTTGTTATTGTTTAGAGATTTTGTGTGGGTTGTTTATGAAAGGAAAATTCACCAGAGATAGAGAATACGAGTTGAGTAAAGTTGGTGGCTAGGTTAATAAACTAACCTGGGTCGGTGGGGATCCGACTGATACCCGACCTAGCCTCTCCAATCCAGCGCCCATGATGGGCCTCCCTGTGCAATGTTTTTTTGACCCAATTCGTGTTTTTTTAGTTAGTTTTAACTAAATTAGTTTTAATTAGAAAATTAATTAGTTAATTAGATTTATTTAGAGTTTTATTTTATCTTACTTTTAATAAATTGTTAATATATTGTTTTTTTGTTAGTTAATTTTAATTTAGGACTTAACTTCTCATTTAGTTTATTTGTTAAAAAAAAATTGAAGAAAAATGTCAAAAATATTTACTTTTCTCTCTTGATATTTTGTTTATATTTTTTATATTTCAAAATCCAAAAAATATTTAATTATCTTTTGATTAGTTAAAAAGAAAATTTTTACTTTTATTTCGATTCTTGTTCTGACTATTCTCTCACTCATATCTTGTGCTCATGATGTAACAATGTTATGTTGATCTTTGTTCCTCGCCTGTATATTCAAACCTTTTTTTCAAAATAAACTCTCGATCCACATCGAGCCATTTTTTCCCTTGTAAGTCGATTGGTTTTTAAGCATCGCCATCAACCTCTAGGTATTTCCCTTAGCACATACCCTTAGCAAGCCAGTAATGAATAACATAAATAATAACAAGAGGTTCCTGTAGAGTACTACAGACGTTTAGGGTGCTAATACCTTCCCTAGGCGTAACCAACCCCCGAACCTTAGATCTCTTAGGTTTTTTTCGTTCTTGAACCTTTCCTTTGGATAAATCAAAGACCGGTGGTGAAATTTAAGAATTGTGATTCAAGTTTATTCAATAGCTTGATATCTGATTCTCACCGCGACAGCAACAACATCAACGGCAGAACAACAACAACAACAACAACAACGAATTATAGCTATAACATCAACGACGGAAACAACAAATAATGGTAATGGAGAATTTGTACATACCAAAAATATAACGAGAGACTCAACGGAGAAGAATTTGAGCTTACTTCCTCCTCGGAGAAGAAAGATGGTGGTTCTAACTATTGGGAAACTCCTTCATTCGCCGGAGAAGAATGGGCTCATTTCGTTCCATAAGGCGAAAAAAATGAATGAGACAAACAAAACATTATAATTTTGAAGGAATACAAATTATCTTTAGAGTTTTTATCTCTGTTTTCTTCAACAACCGAGGGATAATATCCGACGTAAAATGTATAAAAATAAAGGCGCATTTTTAGATGTAAATAAAACATAAAATTGCAGGAGTTGAGAATTGAAACTCAAACACTAAACAACATTTTACGTTAGTTTTCCTAGAAAACCAAGGTTAAAGATAAAGTTTCTTTAAAAAATATATATAGCACGTTCCAGGTCATTTGACCATGGTTTTTCAATAACTGAGGTGAAAGCTTTGTCATGAAATGTATTATTTGTAGTAATGTCTGCTGAATCCTCGTTGTGAAATATTGTACAACCCCCCCCCCCCCCCCCCCCCCCAAATTAACCTTAATCTTGGAGGGAAAATCCTTACTGGTTTTATCAATGAAACCCCTAAAGAATATTCAACCCAATTTGATTAAAACAATCCTAAATAGAACCTCATCAATCTAGAAATAGATGACACCCAACAAGAATGATTATGTGTAACTGTTGTGTGTATGCATAGAAAAAGTTTGGAGATGATAAGAAAATTCTTTGTATGTTCTTGGTTTCTCACTTAAAAAATGATGCATGAATGCAAATTTGTTTGTTTGTTTGTTTGTGTGTGTGTGTGTGTGTGTGTGTGTGTGTGTGTGTGTGTGTGTGAAAGAAAATGAAATTCTAGCACTAAGTGGACAAATATCGTATACGATGTCAGGAAACTAGGATGTCGAATGCAATGTCAAGACATCATAATAGCATAATTAACAATGAACAATTTAAACAAAATTGCAGGAAGTAATTAACACAAGGAAATTGTTAATCCAGTTCGGTGCAACCTCACCTACATCTGGAGGCATATAAGCCAGGAAGGAAATCCACTATAATAGTATTAGTTTGAAGCCTCAGCAAACAACCTCTGGTTTTCAACTTCTCACCTAATTACTACTTGTGCTATTTCTACATAGGAACTTCTAAATATGAGACCCCTATCACTTACCTCAATCATACAACAGTGATAATCAACAAAAACAATCAAAAAGTAAGACACACTTCCAATGACACAAAATCCACTCTTTGCTTAAAAGCTTATGGGTGATTACAAATCAAAACTCAATCCAATTGCACCTAAGTGGCACATGAATGGCTCACAAATAACACAAAAATAACACAGTCTAACTCATAAATCAAAGAGATATATTAGTGGATCACAAACAACAGAGACACACTAAACCCTAATACTCTCTTTCAATATACGACTTCTCTAATGCATTAGGTTTAGAGCTGCTCCTTTTATAGCTATTGATCAGTATGGGCTTAGGCACTTCAGCAAAATAATTTGCAAATCCCAAAACAACAGCTTCAAATCTTCTCCAAAATCTTTTGCACAAAAATAGGAACTAAAAGTTAAGTTTCAAAAAAAGTCTCCCAGATTCTTTTTATGAAACATATGCACTTCTGGCATAGACAGATGTTCTTAAAATATCCATCCTTGGATTGCGACAGAGTGTGAACTAAAAACATATAGAATCTCACACTTTAAATAACAAATCTTCCAAAACAGAAAACCCTAAACTTTTAGTATAACATGTCATGACATCGGGTCACGACATTGTGCTGACCATCAGTGAAATATGACCAACATGTCAAGACATATGGCTCTATATCTTGCTTTGAAACATGTTTTAACAAAATTGCTGCCAATCCCAATATTACTGAACTTACAAAAAATAACTAACAAAATATATTTTTAGCAAAAATTACAAGTTTTGTAAAATAGAACAGAATGTACTTACTCCAAACAAGTATGACTCAATACATAAGCCTAGGAGTCGATACATAGGCTCTAAGAGTCGATACAATTAAGGCAGAGCCATTGGCTTGCCAAAACCTTCAGCCAGAGTCGACTCCAATCATGGATGAGTCGACTCATACGCATTTTGTATTGACCCACACACTTCTATGTATTAATACAATGAAGGTATAATTTATATTTTAAAAATCCTTAAGTATGTATTTGTGGAAAATTACAGAGTCACCATCATCCTTTATTCGTTCCTAAGAAACAGAAAAATAATGATAAAACCTAAAGTTAAGGGTGAGACACTAGTATCGATGCATTGAAGGCATAATTTCTATTTTAAAAATCCTTGAGTATGTATCGAACCATAGATGTAATGTATCATCCCCTATACATGTTTTTTATGAATAAACATAATTTTGACTTGTAATGGCTTATCTAACTTGATTTTAAATGTCCTAATATGATAATGCACATCTAGAAATAGAAAATAAGATCCAAAGTACACAATTACTAAGTGTCCTAGTTTTGCATCATTTAACATATTATTAAGAGGATAGTGCACTCACAACAATGGCCTTAGTGACTCATGCAATTCTGTTTTCTTCTATTTTATTTCTTGATTTTTTTTGAAATTACAGTCATCATCGATATCATTTTAGTTTTGATTGTTTTATAACTTGTGTGTATAATGCATTGTTTGATTTATTGCGTGTTTGTAATTTATCCATTATATGAATTTATTTGAATTGTTGTAGCATTGTTGTTGTAATTCATTTGGAATAATAACTTGTATTCATATTCATTCACTTCGGCTATATTTAGTCTTTGTACCTTTGTGAAACCTCTTTATTCATTTGATTAGTTGTTATGTCCATGTTTTTGTCTCCTTTTTTAGCCTAACATTTAGTTTTGTATCAACATATTAAGTATTGTTTGAATCACAAACTATAAAACTTTAATCAAGGCTGTAAGGATGTATGATTCGAATCATACAAAGTGTGACTTGAATCGTGAAGTCTCGCGAAAGCTAGATTTTGGCTCTGCCTCATTTGAGTCAAATCAAAGAAGAGTTTGATTCGAATCACAACTCCTCTTGACTCGAATCATGAGGTACACATAACTCGAATCATGGTCTCTTTCCCTTCTTTCCAACCTATCATTCAAGTTGAATGTTTCTTTTATTCAAATTATTACTTTATAATTTGATAAAAACTCATTGTATTAGTAGTTTTGAGTGAGTAGCATCTTGTGAGAGTGTGTCTACCTCTTGTTTAACTCCTAAACCCCGATAATAATTTATAAAACATTGCAAAAAATATTAAGACGAAATAAGGGTTTCAGATTGACAAAACATTCAACTTTTTATACCAAACGTGGGATTTAAATTCAAAACATAGCATAGTAATTTAGTTTAAAAAAAATTATGAGACATAACAATGTATTCCAAAGGCGATGTTACAATATCAGAGAAAATCCAGAATATACTAATAGCCGACAAAGTCTGGCGAAAACATAAAATAGAAGCAAAGTAAACTAAAGAAGCCAAATATGCTATCCTCCACAAAACAACAACTATCACTCATCAGTCTCAACCTAGGAATTATTTGCATAAAGTACATATGTAGAAACTTGGAAACAAGAAGGGGTGAGAATATATTCCATAGTTAAATGGTTTAAAAACAAAAAGGATAATAGTATACACATTAGTTACAATCGATACAGTTATACAGTCAACAAAATTAAATATGAAATGCTAATATCCTCAACTCCCATGTATGTGGTGCTAATCACTGGATATCAGATGTATGTTACTGAGTGATCCTAAATACTAGACCATAATGATTTACAAGTTAGGTTACTCATATATTCACCAACATTAGGCTTACGTTTTTAAAGTTCTGTTACTAGCACAATAAGATATTTTAATTTATATTCACAAGGTAGTAATTGCAGGAAATAGTCTTATGGGTCCCCAAGGACGAACCCTATATCGTATCAAATGATTCTCAATAATTTCGTCTTCCAATATATGAATAATTCAAATCCAAGGTATTTAGAAGTATATCTAAATTCCTTAAATCACTCCAAGGGTTTACCAAACCTTGCACCCCTAAGTTTACCCTTAGGACTCCTAACCCTTTACTTAACTCTAAAATTGTCTCACTGTAATTAGCAGGGGTTACGTATTCCTAATTATCAAAACCTAGCAGACATAATACAAGCCTAAAAGCATAACCCCAAAAGCTAAAGGACCAGTGAAACATACTGAAAATTCCTAAAAAACTTGGAACCTATAAAAACAGAACCGCGGGCCTCCGTGGCCGACCTTTACAGCCTAGTTGCGGGCCCTCCGCCGCCGCCGCGCCGAGTCAACACTCTTCTGCTTGTGGCCCTACTAATGCCGACCCGCGACTCCACCGTTGCACGATCAATTTTTTGGCATTTTTCTAAGTTTCTTCAATTTTCTGTGTTTTTTTTTTGCGATTTTCTGCATTTTCTCACTATAACAGTTCTAGATCTCAATTTTTTTCAGACTTCATGAAAGTCCTAAACTCTGAATTCGATACATATGAATAAACAACAATTTTGACATCAAAAGGAATGAAGTTCCAAGACATATAACCTTAATCATTTATATTTTTTTATCAAATCATCACATACTCATATGAAAATCAATAATATAATTTCAACACGTATTCACACAGAAATTCATCATTAACATAGTAAAATCAAAATTACATACACAACATAATCAAAGAGGTTTTGTACAAGCCTTACATGATTTAAGAACAAAAATCCATAAAAGAAAAAGGGTTAAAGGGAATCCCCACTATACGAAAGCTTAAACACCAAATATAGAACAATATTCCCCTTACCTCGATTAAGCAGAAAAACCTTCACAATTCATATGCTTGTGAATTGTGAAGGTAACGGCTGTGAAATTGTTTTCATTTGGCTCATGGCTGAAGCTTTTGGCGTGACTTGGAGTAAGGCTTATTTGAGGATATCAACAAAAGGTTGAAGCAAAGAAGATACCAAGGAACATCATCCTTATCAACAAAAGGTTGAAGGGAACCAAGTCACTGGGGAACGCCCAAGAGAAAAGTAAGAATTTATTCAAAGAAAAACCACTGACTGTTTTGAGGATAACAACATCATCAACAAAAGGTTGAAGAAAACAACTCCATGAGGAACGCCCATAGAACAACGCTTGGTAAGAACTCACTCAGAGAAATACCACAGACTGGTCTGAGGATAACAATTTTATCAACAAAAGGTTGAAGAAAACAACTCCATGGGGAACACCCACTGAACAACGTATGACAAGAACTCACGCAGAGAAATACAACTGGCTGAGCTGAGGATCACAACTTCCTCAACAAAATTTTGGAGAAAATAACTCAATGGGGAACACCCATTGATCAACGCATGGTAAGAACTCACTCAGAGAAATATCACTGGCTGAGCTAAAGATCGACCTGGATTCTCATGATTGATCCTGGATCCTGACTCATGCATATATGCATGTTTGATTTTGAAAGGGTACTCCACTTTGGATGGAAATATGATGCAAATGCAGATGCACAGAGATGCATGTAAGGGTGTAAATGCTGGGGATAAAAAAATAAAAGGGTAGGACAAATTTAGGGTATGACATGTTTATCGTGCTAACATTGTTAAAAGATCAATGACATAACTTCCAAGCACATGCATAATTAAGGGTCAAATCTAGTGCCCCTATCAAGACGGTTGATTTAATGAAAAATGTTTGATGGAGAATACCAAAAGACTTTATAAGCAACCATTGGATGATAAGCCAAGATATCTCAAATCTAACAGTCGTGATTGGTTCGACCCCGAAATACTAATCGATGTGAGTAGTATCGTCACTGGGTATCATCGTCTCCTCAAACACTTCGCTCCTACAGACCTCTTGCTTATAGGATGTGAAGCATCCTATATTTCCTCAACCACTTCACGTATATATACCTCATGCTTAGATGTTGTGAAATTTCATAAACATTGTAGCTTAAAGACCACATGGTATAACAATCTCAACCCTTTTATACTGAAGTCACGTGGGATACATGAGAGGTCTTAAATCAAAAGTAGGGAAGTGATCATATGATCAGCACATGGGCAAGATGAACATGTGACAAGACTACCTTAAAAAGAGGTCACCTGCAAAGATTCCTAATTGAGTGGAATTAGAGTTATTCAGTGTTTCACTAGGTCTAAGAAGCAATATACAATGTTTTAAAAATTGAATCGATCATCAATCCGATAAGGATACTTGGTCACTGGTTCATTGGTCAAACCATTGAGTCACTTGTCGAAGCGCATGACTAAATCGATTTAAATCGGATGACTCAGTTAAATAAACCGATATATATAACAAAATTGCATAGTTCACTACAAGAAAACATTGATTTTCCTATGTGATTTAGTGACGTGATATACACGTGGGAAATAATGGAGGTTGCGACGTGTATATCACGTCACTAAATTGTTTTATTAATAAACTAATAAGAATCAGTTTTGCTAATGGTGGTTGCAGGTTTTAAAAAAAAATAGTTGTGACGTGAATCAAACGTCGCAAAGCAAAAAATAAAAACTTAAAATTCAAACTATCAGGTTTCACGTGGGGGGAAATTTGAAATTTTTCAGAATTTCATTTGTGGCGTGTTATCCACGTGGGAAAATGAAATTCAAAATTAAACAAAAAAGTAAAAAACATATCAGTATGTGAAATGATGGATTTGACCAACCCCATTTACTTTTGCAGGTTTTCCGACGTGGGATTCACGAGGGAAAGTAGCCACGTGATTCTAAAGTCGCTAGGTCCCAAATATTTATTTTGGTCTGACAATTAATGGTACCGTTATTTATTACACTTTTTTCGACGTGTACTTAATGTGAGAAAGTTCCGACGTGTTTCCCACGCTGCAAGAATAAAAACATTTATTTTAATTTTATTACTGTTGACTTTTAACGTTAATATTTATTACCGTTGAGTGTTTTTATTACAATATTCCATTTTGTTCCGACGTGGGAATCACGTGGCTACTTTCCCTCGTGATAACCACGCCGCTAACCTTACTATATATTTTCTCAAACCTCCAGAATGTACCAGCACCATTTCATTTCCTCTCTTCTTTTCTTCTTCTTTTCCTTTCTTCTGTTTTTCTTCTTTTCTTCTTCTGCTTTGCTCTTCAATTCATCTCACCATACAATTTTAACACCAGTTGTTCATTATTCAAGTAAATGTATGTTTCATTTCTTCCTCCTTATTTTCTATTCTTTTTATTTTTAATTTTATTTTCGTTTTACTTTTTATTTTAATATTTTCTAATTTTAAACTTTTAATGTTTGTTGTTAAAAGAAAAATATTCGAAAGATTCAAGAGGAGCTTATCAAGATTTAAGATACAAACTCTATTGTTGTTTCATTGAGGTATTTTTGTAATTTAAATTATTTATTTTTCAGATTTATATGAATAAAATTGTATATGGAAGTTGTTTGGAAGTTGTGTAAAAATAGAATATATAGATTATATATAAAATTATTTAGGTTATATAAGATTATTTATTTGGTTGTTTGGTTGTTGTTGTGTAGAAACATATTTTTTTTAAATATGTTATTTTTATTAAAAACAGAATTAATAAAAAATTAGAAAAAACAGAATTTAAAAAATATTTTTATTTAAGAAAATTGTAAAGTTATTTTTAGAAAAAAGTATGTATATTAAACACAATTATTAAATAGAAGTATTTTTGTTAAAAAGTATTTTTAGAGAAATTTATGTTTCAAAAAGTATATAATACATATGAAAAAGTTATATTAATATGTTATGTATATTTATTAAAAAACACAATTTAAACAACAAATTTATTTTAAAAAATAGAATTTAAAACAATTGTAAAATAACTTTTTAAAAAATAGAAAAAAAAGAAAATTATATAAAAAAAAGTATATAGCTATTATGAAAAAATTATATTAATATGTTATGTAGATTTTCCAAAACTAAATTTTTTTTTTTAAATTTATATTAAAAATAGAATTGTAATATTTATATTTATATTTTTATAAAAATGAAAGATGTATCATAAATTAAGATATATGAATTAATTTTTTTATTTAAGTAAGTATATATATATATATATATATATATATGTTAAGTATAATTATAGGATATAATATGTAGTCATGAAATGTACAACTTTATATAGTATGAAATATAGTTATAATATGTAGTTATGAAATGTACAATTTATTATTTATTAATTTATTTTATTCATTAATATTTATTAATTATTGTATTATTAAATACATCACTGAAGTGAAATTCACGTCAATAAATTTAAACAGGTTTGAGTTTTGTGAAGTGAAAACCATGTCACTAATTAGTGTCATGGAAATCACGTGGGAACATTTTCAAACTGACATAGTGCCATTTTCAAACTGACACTCTACGCGTTTTTCAGACTATATCATAAAGGCAATTTGCGACGTGAAATTCACGTTGCTAATTAGTGATGTGAAATTCACGTGGAACCTTTTCCAATTAATTTTGTTGTTTGCAACGTGAAATTCATGTGACTAAATTAGTGACATGAATTTCACGTGGGAAAAAGTTTCCATAGTTGCTCCTCCGATGTGCTCTGCCCACGTCGCAAATGTTGGGTAGTGAAGTGTTTTTAAACATAGTGACGTGAATATCATGTGGGAAATTGCAATATTTCTTGTAGTGGTTGTTAAACCGGTCAAATTGAATGACATTGTCTCTAAGAAAATCACGACACCTATACAATTTCAAAATATCGTAGTTTCACAAATTCATTCTTTAAATTCAAATTCTTTTTTTTTTGAAAAAGCCAAAGTAATATATATTGATAAACCAGCACCAGGAGTGCTACACGTACAACTGTTATAACAGGTCACATATAGACTTACAAACAACTCCAGTAACAACACTACACCAAAAAGATACCAAACCAAATCAACCAAATCATAAAAAAGCACGGACTAAAGAGACTAACTAGAAACACACCAAATCAAGCAGGAAAACAGAAACTAAAATCAGTAAACCACCCCTACAGAACGTTAACACCCAGAGCCCGGATACGAGACCAGACGGAGACCGCCAGCAGCAAAACCACCAGACTAAGAGCAGCAGCCACCAAAAGCACTACCACCAAGAGAACAAAAACGCAGCAATCCAAGACTACATACTTCAGCACACTTCCAGAAGAGAAAATTGCTGCATAGACTATTACTAATGCCAAAAGCTACCTGGCAACCCCCCACCACCAACCAACATAACTTGACCGACCACACACTGAAGACTGACAAGCTCCATTACTCAGCCAGCCACCCAAAGCAAACCACCTAACCGCCAACAACTAAACAGCTCCCAAACTTGCAGGCTTAGACACCCTTGCGCTATGAGACCTAACCGAACTTCCCCACCAACACCCTCTAGCACACAACAAATCAGTCCATAATACAAATCAGTCCATAATCGTCATGACACACAACAAATCAGTCCATAATACAAATCCAAATAAATTTTGAACAAAATCTAATTGCAATGCAACAAAATAATTACACTATCTAATAAATTAAATTTATGAAGGAAAAATTGTTCCAAATAATTTTTAAACAAAATCTACTTATATTCAATATTTATTTTTAAAATAAATATCAAAGCGCCGTTTTATTTAAGGAAAAAAAAGAAGCATTTAACCATTCGATTTTTTAAAATCGTCAATTTGTTAATTTTTATCAATTTTGACCAATTTTGACTAGTTCTCACTAGTTCAATAATTTACACGAAATCAAAACAAATTAATAGCTCCTCTAGTTGTAAGTTCGATCGATTAGGTTTATTATTATTTTTTTGTTTAGAAGGTTTTGTTTAACTTTTAAAATATTGACTATTATGTCCACAGTGAGATTTTGGCATGTCATTACTTTATTACATATAAATCCTTTTCTTTAACATATCACAAACAATATCATTACTATTGTACTTAGTACTCACATCAAGTACAAAAAGAAAAAAAAATTAACGTTTTATAAAACTGAAGAGAATAATATATTTTAAAAAATATTTTAATATAAAAAAAAAAACTTTCTTCGCAGGGAAGGATTAATTAGAGAATATTCTAATTACTCTACGCATGGCAAGAACTCACTTAGAGAAATACAACGGCTGAGCTGAGGATCGCAACTTCATCAACAAAAGTTTGTAGAAAATAACTCAATGGGCCGGGAACGCCCACTGATCAACGCATGTTAAGAACTCACTCAGAGAAATATCACTGGCTGAGCTGAAGATCGACCTGGATTCTCATGATTGATCCGGGATCCTAACTCATGCATGTATGCATGTTTGATTTTGAAAAGGTACTCCACTTTGGATGGAAATACGATGCAAATGTCGATGCACTGAGATATATTGACTCCACGCATGGCAAGAACTCACTCAGAGAAATACAACTGGCTGAGCTGAGGATCGCAACTTCATCAACAAAAGTTTGGAGAAAATAACTCAATGGGGAACGCCCACTGATCAACGCATGGTAAGAACTCACTCAGAGAAATATCACTGGCTGAGCTGAAGATCGACCTGGATTCTCATGATTGATCCTGGATCTTGACTCATGCATGTATGTATGTTTGATTTTGAAAAGGTACTCCACTTTGGATGGAAATACGATGCAAATGTTGATGCATTGAGATGTATGTAAGGATGTAAATGCTGGGGATAAAAATATTAAAGGGTAGGACAAATTTGGGGTACAACAGGTTTATCGTGCTAACATTCATCATGTCTTGTTAAAAGATCAATGACATAACTTCCAAGCACGTGCATAAATAAGGGTAAAATCTAGTGCCCTTATCAAGACTGTTTATTCAATGAGAAATGTTTGATGGAGAATATCGAAAGACTTTATAAGCAACCATTGGATGATAAGCCAAGATATCTCAAATCCAACAGTCGTGATTGGTTCGACCCCGAAATACTAATCGATGTGAGTAGTATCGACACTGGTAACATTGTCTCCTCAACCACTTCGCTCATACAGACCTCGTGCTTATGGGTTATGAATCATCCTATATTTCCTCAACCACTTCACACATATATACCTCATGCTTAGATGTTGTGAAATGTCATAAACATTGTAGCTTAAAGACCACATGGTGTAACAATCTCGACCCTTTTATACTGAAGTCACATGGGATATATGAGGGGTGTTAAATCAAAAGTAGCGAAGTGATTATATGATCAACACATGTGCAAGATGGACATGTGACAAGACTATCTCAAAAAGAGGTCACCTGCAACGATTCCTAATTGAGTGGAATTAGAGTTATTATGTGTTTCACTAAGTCTAAAAGGCTATACACAATGTTTTAAAAATCGGATCGATCATCAAATCGATAAGGATACTTGGTCACTGGTTCATTGGTCGAACCATTGGGTCACTTGTCGAAGCGCATGACTTAATCGATTTAAATTGGATAACTCAGTTGAATAAACCGATTTATATAACAAAATTATATAGTTGTTAAACCGGTCAAATTGAATGACACTGTCTCTAAGAAAATCACGACACCTATACAATTTCAAAATATCGTAATTTCACAAATATCGTAATTTCACAAATTCATTCTTTAAATTCAAATTCTAAACATAATAATCATCACACACAACAAATTAGTACATAATACAAATCCAAATAAATTTTAAACGAAATCTAATTGCAACATAACAAAATAATTACATTATCTAATAAATTAAATTTCAAGGAGGAAAAGTTGTTCCAAATAATTTTTAAACAAAATCTACTTATATTTAAAATTTATTTAAAATATATATATATATATCAAAATGACGTCGTTTTGTTTAAGAAAAAAAAAAGCATTTAACCATTTGGTTTTTTAAAACCATCAATTCGTCGGTTTTTATCAATTTTGACCGATTTTGATTGATTTTCACTAGTTCAATGATTTACTCGAAATCAGAACAAATCGATGACTTTTTTACTGTAATGCCCCTATTTGAAATCATATATACCATAATATCCCACTTTGAAAAAAAAATTCCAAGATATCTCATATTCTGAGGGTGCTCGCCATTTGAAAGTAAGAGCACATGAAGGAAAAAAAGTGCAGTATGTGCTCGCCATTTCAAGTGGAGAGCATGTGAAGGACTTTTTTTTTTGTTTTTTAATTATTTAATAGTTTATATGATTTAATAAAATTATTGAATTAGTTTTAATAATATAAATTAATGAGATATTAATATAATAATAATAAAAATATTATTTTTTTCAGAAAATTAATATTTTTGAAAGATTATAATTTTAATGATTTAAAATATTATATGTTATTGAATTAATGATAATATAAAAAATTATTAATTTGAAGGCAATTATTAATTTTTCAATAGTTTATATGTATTAAAAAATTATTTAATTAATTAAAATAATATAAATTAATTAAATAATAATATAATAATTAAAAAATATTATTTAAAAATGAGTGATACTCGTCGTGGCAAAGTGTAAATCCTTCATATTTTGGCCAGTTGTCTTCGTGGGGTAGTCCCAAGAAGCTCTCCTGGTAGACTTTGAATACGTTGAGAACTGTGAAAACTTCTGGGATGTAAATGGAGTAGTCTTGACGTATACTAGAACATGCTGCGATAACGTGGGAGCAAGGTAAGTGAAACACCTGAAATTTCCCACAGTCGCACCACCGATTCTTTAGGTCAACGCCGAAAGTACCTGTGGGACGACCATCGTTATGATTTATTTTTTCCTGCACCATGAAACAAAATCTTTCACGATCAAATTGAATGACATTATGTGTGTTAGCCTTGGCTACCTCATCAGTCATTCCCTTGTTGCAACCATCTGTGAAAACTTTTCCAGTAGCCAGCATTTTGGTCCACTTGTGGCCTCTTTTACCAAAGAGGGAACCCATGCGATAGTAAGTAGATTGGACCAAAGAGACAGCAGTTTATTTGTTGCAGTTTATATGGAGGCCGTACATTAAATTTCCAGTGCCCGATCAAAGAGACAGCAGAATCTGGAGTTCTACAATTTATCTTATCTGTTTCATTATTATTGAAATGCATCAAACAGATAGAGTAAAACTCCAGTTTGGTTTCGAACAAGATATCCCTCCCCTCCCAAGGTGTCTAAAGGAACACCACGAAATAACAATGAAAAAGGCCCAAAAGGTTCATTGGCGCGAATTCAACAAGGAAGAGGTTAACGAATGGAAACACAGGAGATATTTGGTTTTGCAGGGAGTTTCTGTAGTTGGTGAACGCAAGCCAAGCCTGGAGTATTTAAACTGGTTTCGTGCGATTCCTTATGTGCACATCGCACCAGACCAATTTTTGAACGACCCTCGTACGCAAGCTTCGTCTTCAACACGACCAACTGCCGCTACAATGACTCAGGATGCACCATCAGTGTACACATCCCAATTTGGGGGACATGCATCTTCCTCCGCTCAGCACACATACCAACGCACACAAACCACCGAACAACACACGTTCTACTCACCCAACGACCAAACTCCCTACACTCAAATACCTCAACAAAACTACCAATACAACTACAGCCAACAATATCAACACCTAACCACCCATCGACCACCCTTACAGTTCACACCGGTACCACCGCCAAATTTCAACCAATCAAACCCCCAATATCCACAACACACATTCAACACCTCATTCTCTCAACCCCCCTCCACCTTCACGCCTGACGATGTCTACATCCCAACCCTCCAAAGTACCCAACCCAGTACCTACAACCAACCACCACAACCACCACATTCATTCCAACATTTTCTGCTGACGGAGGAACAATTAATGCAAATGCCTGACTTAAACATTGATGACATTCTTGGGGAACAAGTAACGACACAAGCGGGTCCCCCTTCACAGCGACCAGAGCCTTCAACGACACATCACGGTGAAGACATGTCTTCCGATTCTTCTCAATCACCTCCAGAGAATGCAAATGAACGTATGGGTAGGGGACATCGACATAAACGGGACACTAGGTGTGGGACAGACGACCATTATTGATGTAACGTTTCTTAGTCTTGAATAGAAAATTTATTGTTTTACTATATGTATTACTAATGTATTATGTTATGGCATTTTATTTTAATATTGTATAAAAAAAAATTAATTAATTATTTTAATATTATTCTTTTAATATATAATATTTTAAATCATTAATTCAATAACATATAATATTTTAAATCATTAATTCAATAACATATAATATTTTAAATCATTAAAATTATAATCTTTCAAAAATATTAATTTTCTGAAAAAAATAATATTTTTATTATTATTATATTAATATCTCATTAATTTATATTATTAAAACTAATTAAATAATTTTATTAAATCATATAAATTATTAAATAATTAAAAAACAAAAAAAAAAGTCCTTCACATGCTCTCCACTTGAAATGGCGAGCACATACTGCACTTTTTTTCCTTCATATGCTCTTACTTTCAAATGGCGAGCACCCTCAGAATATAAGGTATTTTGAAATTTTTTTTTTAAAGTGGGGTATTATGGTATATATGATTTCAAATAGAGGCAGTACAGTAAAAAAAGTCCAAATCGATAGCTCCTCTAGTTGTAAGTTCATTCGGTTAGGTTTAATTTTTTTTTTTGGTACAAAGTTAGGTTTAATTTTTAAAATATTGACTACTATGTCGACAGTGAGATTTTGTCATGTCATTACTTTATTACATATAAATCCTTTTCTTTAACCTATCACAAACAATATCATTACTATTGTACTTAGTACTCACATCAAGTACAAAAAGAAAAAAATTAACGTTTTATAAAACTGAAGAGAATAATATATTTAAAAAAAATTTTAATATATAAAAAAAAAAAAAAAAATTTCTTCGCAGGGAAGGATTAATTAGAGAATATTCTTAGACTTGTGACTAAGTCCATCTTGGCATACTAATTTTTAGACTATATATGCACATAGATAGAACTGACACTCACTGACTTAACCACGTTCCAAAAGCAAAGCGACATATCATTACCTATGGCGGCCTCATTCTCATCTCTCCCGGACGATCTACGCTCACCGATCTTACCACCTCCGGCGAATAACAAAACGGAAAAGATCTGCATAGACGAGATGCTTCAGAAATACTGCGGCGAGTTTGGAAAGTGGCAGTTTAAACATTTCGTTCTCACTAGTCTCGCTTGGGCGCTGGAAGCTTTTCACACTATGGTTATGATTTTCGCTGATCGGGAACCTGATTGGAAGTGTGTTTCTGGAATGGAGTGTTCCGCCGGGGGAAGTTTTTGCAGTATGTCACCGGAGTCGTGGGAGTGGATCGGCGGAAAAGCTGCTTCTACGGTGACGGAATGGAGTTTGATTTGCGATGATAAGTTTAAAGTTGGACTTGTTCAGGCGGTTTTCTTCACCGGCTGCATGATCGGTTAGTTCGTCTTTTTCTCTTTTCTTCTACATTCTGTTTCATTCTTTGTTTTTCTTTTTGAGTAAATTTCGGCGTGCAACATAAACTTATAACAATTAGGATTTAATTAGGGTTTAATATGATGCATTGAAAATATAAAAAAATTTATACAGTCATTTAATAAAAATATCTTATTCTATTCTATTATATAATTAATTTAAAATTTTCAGTCTGATTTTTTTACACAGTGTATCATCCATTTTTCCCTTAATTATCTATTACTTTGTTAATCCAAATATAATTAGATGTAAATTGTTATTACTACTCTAGGAAAAATTAATGGTTTAATCATTGAAGCAAAGAATTAAAGGCTTTTATTAACAAGAGATAATCGAAATGACAATGTAAAATAACTTTAAACGGACTTTTAATAAACTTCAAACAGTCTTTCAATAAAATATTTTAAAACAACGTAGATGATTTGATAAATTATTAATTATTAATTTTATAATTATGTCAAAAAAATTATATTGTCGATGCTTTATCATTAAATTAAACTCTATATTATTAATTATTTAAAGTGTTTTCTATAGCACCAACTACTTTTTCAAATAAATATCCATGCGAAACGTGTGACTTAAAAATGATCGAAAATATTTAATGAAATTTGACAAATTTTTATAGAATTAATAGCAAGTATTAAGTCCATGATTTTGATTGACTCATGACTATATGAATAAGATGGCTATCTGTTTTATTCAATGCAAAGTTTTATCAAATGAATATTTATTAAATGATATATATGTCATAAAATTAAAAATATTATTTATATATTTTTTAA
Source organism: Lathyrus tuberosus (assembly GCA_022829125.1). Lineage (NCBI taxonomy): Eukaryota > Viridiplantae > Streptophyta > Magnoliopsida > Fabales > Fabaceae > Lathyrus > Lathyrus tuberosus. The sequence continues at coordinate 10,727,516 of JALAZF010000034.1, forward strand.
AAAAACGTCCTTCTTTTTATGGTTGAAGTTTTAAGCATTTTAAAGGTTCATGATGTAGGTGATGGTTGAAGTTTTAAGCATTTTAAAGGTTCATGATGTAGGTGGGTCCATTAAAATTTACTTTATTTTAGGTACCAAGAAGATAAAAAGAACCACAACATCATTCTCATTCCTATCTGATGTTTTGTTAGTCCAAATAATTTTTAACGATACAATTGAATACAACACTAAGCTTACCAATTTCTTGGGGGTTCTTATTTCCTAATCATCTAGTTGCAAAATTTTAAACAACTAGTGCACAACAACATTTGAGACTAATAAAATTAAATAAACCATACACGCATTTTGTATTACTTAAATAATACTAATGAAAAAATAGTTGCGTAAACGACCCGTTGTTTATTTTTATATTTCTTTATCTCTATCCATGAAACTTTTGTGTCGATATGTAGACAACTAATGTTCTTCAAATATAAAATATTAAAAGTTCATACTACCTCCGTCCCTAAATATAAGACCCCAATAAGAAAAACACGGGAATTAAGAAAGTTGATTAGAGTATTAAACTTATTGACTATTTTGTATAATTTTACAAGTTTATCCTTAAGAGAGAGAAATAGTTAATGTGTATGTAATTGTATTTATTACATAGTGTAGAAAAAGATGTTACATAATTAGGGGTGTGTTTGGAAAATAATAATTAATGCACTTTGAAAGTTGAAGAGGGTCTTATAAAAAGGGACAAGAAAAAAATTCAACAGGGTCTTATAATTAAGGACGGAAGTAGTATATAATAGTAGGGACAAAGTGTAAGATTTATTGACTAAAGTTTGCAGGTTATAAGTACAGCCGACTTAATCAATTTGGAGGCTTCAATCTAATTTAAAATATAAAATAAATTAAAAAAATATAGTTATAATAATTAAAAAAAGAAAGTTTTGTAAATACATTAGTATATATTAATAAAAAATTAATTTAATTATTATCGATGACTTTTTTATTAATCTCATTTTGAATTATTAACATAATTTTTTTTATATATAGTATTTTAATTATTATATTTTTTTATATTTTTAAATGAAATTGTTTTTTTTTACTTCCCAATATTTGAAAACCTGTGCAGCAGAACTTTACTCTTGCAGAAGACTAGGTCTAGTTATTTATAGGGACTTTATAGTGGTGTACAAGTAAAACTTGAGTTTTTGTTGTCTCTTCTTATTAATACTCCCTCCTTTTCGTTTCAAAATAAAATAAAATAAATGTTATTTAAGATTTTTACACATAAATTAAAAAAGATAATAATATTATATAAAAAATTACATTTTTATTAAATTAACTTTATAAATATATTCAGAATACTGTACAGCATAATATTAAGGAATATAATTTGAAAAATAGTAATTATTTAACCTAACTACAAATTTGTCCTCTTAATTTACCTAATGTACAATTGACCCATATTTTAAATTTAAAGAGTTTAAGTTTTCCTATTTTACATTTAAACAATTTTAATTCTCTTATTTTAAATTTAAATAGTTTTACCCTCCCTCTGTTTTCATTTTTTAAATAATAAATTATTTGTAAAATATAACAATCATCATATATAAAAATTTATTTATAAACATATTGTTGAATTTTATAGAAAATAAAAAATAAAATCAATTTTCTATAGAAAATAGTAGGATGGGACTAAAAATTTTTAAATTTAAAATCGAGAGATTAAAACGGTGAATTTAAAATAGAATTGAATCAAATAAAATTGAGATATTAAAATTATAATTTAACTTAATTATTTATATATTGAAAAGTAAGATTGAAAATTTATTTCAAAATAAAATTTATTTATTAAAACGCCAAATATTTGAAACGAAGGTAGTATAGATTTATCGTTTAAAACGGAGGTAGTATATGGAATATTTACTTTACCAATAAATTGTATGCTTGGACAACTTATTTGTTGTTTCTAAGTAAAAAGATTAGATATGTAGGAATATTATGGATATGCAGGAATATTATGTCCAAGAGTAGAGGAATCTTTCTTAGTGGAATATGGAATCATGTGGAAGTATGCCTCACTTTATCAGTCCAATTAAGAGAGAAAAGAGGTGTCACACTATTGTAAGAAGAGCTAAAATAATGTAAGCAATATTAATTGAGACACTTGTTAAAGAAACCGTTGGATTGATCCAACGAACAATAAAATAGATGCAGAGAGAGCTTGCTGCTGAGGATCTGGTCCCGTGTCATTGTCACACATTGAATTTGAAGTTATACATTAACAAAAACATCTGTCTTTTCCTTTTGGTTATTAATGCTAAATACTCTTTTTCGTGAATGACTCATTTATTTTTCTACCTAAAAATAGACACGTTTATTTTCCGCTTTATGATTTTCATCAATAAAATATAAATTTAATTGATATATATTGTAAAAATATTTAAAATAATTATTAACGATATAATTTTGGATATGTTTTTTTTAATAAATTAGATACCTTCTAGTGCAACTGTAAACATTAATCCTTTAGTAAAAAAAAAAATGTCTTGTATTCCATTTGATGAATAATTATGACAAGAATAACCTGATTTTAATTAATGTTGTAATTTCAGGAGCAGGAGTATTTGGCCATCTTTCAGACTCATCTCTAGGAAGAAAAGGTTCTCTCACGGTGGTTTGTGCCCTAAATGCCATATTTGGCTGCTTAACTGCATTCTCTCCTAACTATTGGGCCTATGTCCTCCTCCGCCTCCTCACTGGCTTCAGCACCGGAGGGGTTGGTCTCTGCGCCTTCGTCCTCGCCACCGAACCCATTGGCCCATCAAAACGTGGCACAGCCGGAATGTCCACCTTCTATTTCTTCTCCGGAGGCATTGCAATTCTCTCTGGCATTGCCTACACCTTCCAAACATGGCGCACACTCTATATCATCGCCTCCATTCCTTCCCTCCTCTACATTATCCTCGTCCTGCCCTTCATCACAGAGTCACCGAGATGGTACCTTGTTCGAGGAAGAATAAACGAAGCGACTAATCTCATGTCCACCATTGCTTCTTTCAACGGGAAACACCTTCCGGATGGAGTTGTCCTCGCACTTGACGAAGAAGTATCAGAATCTACAAAATCATCGAATGATCTTGAATACTCTTCGGATTACAACCTCATTAGTTACAAGGAAATGAAAAACAAGGATGCACAAGTTGGATCCATCGTCGATGTGATTCGTAACCCAACTACACGTATTAGGTTAATTCTAGCAATAGCTCTTAACTTCTTAGCATCAGTGGTGTACTATGGTCTTAGCTTAAACGTTGCAAACCTCAAAACAAACCTCTACATCAACGTGCTTCTGAATTCGATCGCAGAGATGCCAGCATTCACAATAACAGCAGTGTTGTTGGATCGATTCGGGAGAAAGCCATTAACAATAGGGACAATGTGGTTCAGTGGGTTCTTTTGTTTGTTGGGGAGTTTGATGAGTAATATTGGGGTCTGGAAAGTAATTAAGATGGTGTGTGGTGTTTTGGGAATATTTGGAATGGCTGGGACTTATAACTTGTTGTTTATTTACACGGCGGAGTTGTTTCCTACGGTGGTGAGGAACGCAGCACTAGGAACAGCGACGCAGGCAGCACAAATGGGGGCAATATTGGCGCCTCTAGTGGTGGTTTTGGGTAGTTGGTTGCCGTTTGGAGTATTTGCAGCATGTGGGATTTTAGGTGGGATGTTTGCATTTTATTTACCGGAGACACTAAATATGCCTCTTTATGATACATTCAATGGATTGGAGGCAGGACTTCCATGATGCTATTGTTAGTTACTCTCAGGTTTTACAATAGGTGTTCTTTTTCTTATTTTTATTTATTTTAAAGTATTTGTCTTTTTTAATATTAATGTAATATTTATTATTTATTTTTACTAACTTACTTTTATTTATTGTATTTTAAATCATATAATTACTCTACTATCCATTATTAATAAAATTATTTTTGTAAATAATATTTATTTTATCATTGAAATCAATCAAATTAATTATTATCTTAAAAAGTATAAAAATTTCAAAAAAAAAACACCTATTGTGAAACATAGGAAGTAGCCCTTTTTTGTTAAAGTTCTTTAATGATTGAAATGTTTGAATGAATTAAAGAGTCATGGTGCAAGTGAGTTAAACATTAAATTGCACATTACATTCCATCTCTGAATACAAAGACTATGTATATTTCAATCTTATTAAAAGAAAAGAAAGTATACTTAAAATATTTATTTTTGTCTAAGGATTGATTAAAGCCTGCTTTACGCCTACTTTAGATATAGTTGTATTATAAAGAAAGTTTTAGGTTGATTAGAGATAGTGTGAAATTTTTTATATAGTGTCACCTCTACAAGTCAGTTTTGAAGGGATAGTATACCGTAATGGAATTAGAGTTGATCGGAAAGTGAGGGTGTATAGTTTGTTGTTGTGATTATGAGTTTCTAATGCGGTAGAGAGAGGCTGACCTACAAGATTAGTACTCCAACACTCAAGTTAGTATGAGAGTGAAAAGTGGTGTTTGAATGCAAGAGGATTGAATATTTGAGAAAAGACATGCTTCCTTCTTTAAATAAGAGAAACGATTGACAATTGAACGTGTGATGTTAGGTGTGGATTGGGGTCAACTGTTAGATTAATATGGACAATTGTTCTGTTTGCACTTAGTGTTTTGTTGTTTCATTACCAAGCATTTGCTCTTTTGGCTTTGTGAATGGCCTGGAACAAATGTTCCTAAGCCCTTGTTTCTGCTTTACAGGACGAGGGTTTGTGACACATATTCTTACTCGGCCACGAAATTCGTGGACATGGAAACCTTCAATGGAATGTTGTCATTCTTGGGAACAAGTGCATTGCCTTTCTTGTAAGAGGTAACATTTCACCGAGTGCAACTGGCATGTTTGTCTACGCTAGTTAGTCATGTTGTTTCCTCTTCCTTAGAGTACTCAATTATTTTTGAACCATTTTCGAGAAGATTTCATTCGTCGGTGGTGCGTGGTTTTGTACGATCCTCGGTGGATGAATAGGATATAAATGGCTTTTGAAGCGCTATTTTGGTCTCTTATGCCCTTATTGATCTGCAAGAGAGCCCTTTATTCACCCTTCTTCATTTTCATTGAGAGCTTCTTTGCTTTGATATTTGATCAAGTTTATATTATCTTGTTCGTTGGTACAAGTCGTGCATGTTTTATTGCTCCATCTTCTTTTAAGACAAAGTCCATAATTTCTCTTGCTTTTGCTTTCAGTTTTACAAGGTTTCCCAAAATAGTTACTTTTGGTCTCTTATATTATTCCCTTGAGCATTTCTTCTATTGTTAGTGTTTTCTTCTATGGGTGATTATGTTTAAGCTTATTTGCTTGCCACATTTTATATGCATTCTTTTTCTTTCATAACACTTCTAGTCATGAAGATTGTGTCAACCTCGGCCCAAAAGGCTTGTAGGGCCATCTCAAGCGATTGGGTGGACCAATACGTCTTGGAAACTGTATAGTATTTCACCCACAATGGTGTTTTGGATCTTACTTTGATTAATGTGGGTCCTTCATCCGATTGGGGAGTGTTTCCCTTTGACGAAGATATCAGAGTATGTAGGCAATGCGGCAGGTGCCCATCCCCTTCCATGAATGTTTGTTCACTCATATAGGTTTTCACCTTCCTTTCAACGAAATAGAGATCAATGTAATTAACCACTTGCTAATTTCTACCTCACAATTGCACCCAGGGAGCTGAGTATTTCTCAAGGTTTTCCATCATTGGTGTGAGTACAAGGGGGTAATCTGACTGTGACGTTGTTCATTCATCTCTTTAAAACTTAGAATAAACCAAACTACATGAACGACTCAGGTTTGATTTCCTTGAGGTTGAACAATAAATACTTCAAGACTTACTCAAACAATGTGAAGGGTTTTAAGGATCGCTTCTTCATGCTTACTCCTCGTAATGAAAAAGTTCATACAAATATTTGCATATTAGGATTCAGTCATTCACCTATGTATACGAATTTATTCCGTAAGTATTTGAGCCAAGACCATTTCTTGTCGGGGGCAAGATCCTACATTTACAAGGAGGATGAATTGTCCCATGAACAGTTATATTTGAGAGCCAGTTGGTAGCATTCTATAAGAAGCTTGGCTACATCGGCAGTGTTGATCCGTCTAATATGGCATCAAGAAAATAAATGAAACCGTTCATTCAGAGCCGCTAGTTGGTGGATGCCAAATTAGAGAAGGAAAGGAAGACAATCTTTGGTGTGTGACAAAAGATCCTTATTTTCCTTTATTTTATTGAATAACCCCCTCCTGTGATGTATTCTTTATTGATTGTGCAGATGCGATGAAGAGTGAAGAGACAATGTGGCAGGTAAGGCAGGAGATTCAGTCTGCTTCTCTTTTGACTAGCATTTTGAGTACCCCGTCCAATGGGGAAGCTTCTACCTCGAGTACACCCGCTGGTACACCTTATGGTCTGGTATTTGGTCCAACCATTCAAGCCACTCCTCCATTTACTTGAATGGAAATCTAGGCCTCTTTTAGTTAGACTGAGGCAGATGTAGATTTTCTATCTCCGCAGAAGGAGGGTGGGGGAAGGATTGGTTCGTATCCCAGAACATTAGGAGCTTTAGGTTAAGAGTCTTCCTATAAACCTCATCGGCTCTGGTTCACAGAAGGGCCTACTTGTGTTTGAGTGAAGTCAAATATTGTGTTTCTAGCTCATCTTGGCCCGAGGATGGGTAAGAGGTTCCAGTCTTTAGTTTTTTATGAAGATTACACTTACTTCTTGGGTCTCTCTAAAGAAGCTTGATAAGGGGAATTGGAAGAGTTGGCTTACCATACCCATCAGGTGTCAACCATTTTGGAGTTCGGGGTTGTTGGACAGGGATAGGCTTTCTTACTAGATCGCCTTTGATGAGAGAGGGAAAAGCTCAAAGAACGGGTTGATGATCGTAATGTTAAGTAGAATCAGTTCTTGGATGAAATTTGAGGTGCTTCTCACTTGTTTCTGGCTATGAAAGCTGTCGTGGAGCCATTCAAGTATCCCAACATTTGCTCAAGAAGGTGAAGGTGTTTTCCCAGAAGGTAACTAAGAAGAATGATGCTTTGGCTTCTTCTCATACATCTTAGTCCAAGTTAGAAGCCACTTAAGAAGAAGCAAAATGGTCTTTTGATCCTACTTAGAAAATAACAGAAGATCTGGAGAAGTCTCTAATAGAGTCTTAGGAAAGTAAAAAAGGCTAAGGACAACCTTATGCGATGCGCCAAGAAAATCTTGATTTTCTAAGGAATTGACCAAGTCAATAGAAGAAAATTACTCCGTTGTTGAGGACGCCTATTGAGAGTGTTTTGAAGCAGCTAGAGCATTTGTATCATACTGGGTTAGTCTCCCGAGAGCAAGTTCTTCTTGATTAAGCTATCGGGAACGAGAAGGTGGTCTACTTGATGGATTAGTATACCTTTTTTCCACCGGCGTGCTTTTACCTAACTTGTGTAAATCTTTGTTGTTCATGCTCTGCAATATATATTTCAATTTATTACATACTCGTATTTTACCCGTTTTGTAGTATTGCATCTAGTTCAGGTTTATTTCTCTAGAACACAACTATTCCTCCGAGGTTGTGCCAAAATTTTATTGGACTTCTATAAGGATCATGCCAGTCTAAGGGTCGATACGCCTTTCCAAAATTTTAGTTTTGTTGCAAAGCCTTGTAGATTCTCTTAGCTCTAGATTGGTCGAGGCTTATTGCCATCGGCTCATCATGGACCTTGACGTACTTTAGCTTGAGGTGGATTCAGGATGCTACCACATCCACGGTTGTTGCGAAGGGCCAACCTAGGATGGAGTTGAAGACGCTTTTGCAGGGAACTGACAGTGAAGAATCAAGATTCTCAAATGTGTTTTGATGAAGACAACAACATTGTAAAATCTATTGAAGATCAAAAAGGAAATGATTTAAGTCAAGTATCAAGTTTCAAGTATCAATTATATCAAAAAGTCTTGAAGGTTTTCAAACAATTGATCATAATCTAAAAGGTATATTTACTCAACTTATTCTTGAATATACAAGTGTTCATATCATCAAGCATTCTTGGCATAAATCATCAAAATATTTGTGTTTTTGAAAACCATTCCTTTTCATACCTTTTGTTAAAGTATTTTTCAAAATTTAACACTGGTTAATCGATTACGTTTTGTAGTTCATTTGTGTTAATTGATTAACCTTAAGAAAATTTGAATTTTTTGCTCGTTGCAAGGTGTTAATCGATTAACATATTGTAGTTCAATAGTGTTAATCGATTAACACTGAACCAGTATGTAAAAATATTTTAATTTTCAGCATTATGAGTTTTTGAAAATAGTTTTTGATGCATGGCAACCTTTGGACATTAACACTCTTTTGTAAAGGTGTTTAGTGGCATATATAAACTCATAAATTCATATTTTAAACTCACCTTCTTGCAAACAAATTTCAAACATCTTTATTCTCTAAAATCTTTCATTTTCATCTCAATCATTATAGTTTCATTCTTGCATCATAAAACACTTCTATATTCTGAATAAAGATTATTTGTCAAGAAGAAGATCAATCTTGTGATTGATATTTTGAAGAATCAAAGTTTCAATTACTCACGCAAAATTTCAGAATTATTGTAAAATCCTAAAGTTTCAAGGATTGTTTGGATTTTGGTGTTGACTATAAGGAGAAGGATTGTTTCTCTTATAGGGTTTGTTATAATCCTCGTTATCTGGAGTTTGATTTGCAATTTTCTTCGCCGGCTGCATGATCGGAGTTTGATTTGCGATGATAAGTTTAAAGTTGGACTTGTTCAGGCGGTTTTCTTCGCCGGCTGCATGATCGGTTAGTTCGTCTTTTTCTCTTTTCTTCTACATTCAGTTTCATTCTTTGTTTTTCTTTTTGAGTAAATTTCAGCATGCAACATAACTTATAACAATTAGGATTTAATTAGAGTTTAATATGATGCATTGAAAATATAAAAAACATTTATACAGTCATTCAATAAAAATATATTATTCTATTTTATTATATAATTAATTTAAAATTTTCAGTCTGATTTTTTTACACAGTGTATCATCCATTTTTCTCTTAATTATCTATTACTTTGTTAATCCAAATATAATTAGATTTAAATTGTTATTACTACTCTAGGAAAAATTAATGGTTTAATCATTGAAGCAAAGAATTAAAGGCTTTTATTAACAAGAGATAATCGAAATGACAATGTAAAATAACTTTAAACGGACTTTTAATAAACTTTAAACAGTCTTTCAATAAAATATTTTAAAACAACTTAGATGATTTGATAAATTTTTTATTTTTAATCTTATAATTATGTAAAAAAAATTATATTGTCGATGCATTATCATTAAATTAAACTCTATATATTATTAATTATTTAAAGTGTTTCTTATAGCACCAACTACTTTTTCAAATAAATATCCATGCGAAACATGTGACTTAAAAATGATCGAAAATATTTAATGAAATTTGACAAAATTTTATAGAATTAATAGCAAGTATTAAGTCCATGATTTTGATTGACTCATGACTATATGAATAAGATGGTATCTGTTTTATTCAAAGCAAAGTTTTATCAAATGAATATATTTATTAAATTATTATATCAAAAAGTCTTGAAGGTTTTCAAACAATTGATCATAATCTAAAAGGTATATTTACTCAACTTATTCTTGAATATACAAGTGTTCATATCATCAAGCAATCTTGGCATAAATCATCAAAATATTTTTGTTTTTGAAAACCATTCCTTTTCATACATTTTGTTACAGTATTTTTCAAAATTTAACACTGGTTAATCGATTAACGTTTTGTAGTTCATTTGTGTTAATTGATTACCCTTAAGAAAATTTGAATTTTTTGCTCGTTGCAAGGTGTTAATCGATTAACATATTGTAGTTCAATAGTGTTAATCGATTAATACTGAACCAGTATGTAAAAATATTTTATTTTTCAACATTATGAGTTTTTGAAAATAGTTTTTGATGCATGGAAACCTTTGGACATTAACACTCTTTTGTAAAGGTGTTTAGTGGCATATATAAACTCATAAATTCATATTTTAAACTCACCTTCTTGCAAACAAATTTCAAACATCTTTATTCTCTAAAATCTTTCATTTTCATCTCAATCATTATAGTTTCATTCTTGCATCATAAAACACTTCTATATTCTGAATAAAGATTATTTGTCAAGAAGAAGATCAATCTTGTGATTGATATTTTGAAGAATCAAAGTTTCAACTACTCACGCAAAATTTCAGAATTATTGTAAAATCCTAAAGTTTCAAGGATTGTTTGGATTTAGGTGTTGACTATAAGGAGAAGGATTGTTTCTCTTATAGGGTTTGTTATAATCCTTGTTATCTGGAGTTTGATTTGCAATTTTCTTCGCCGGCTGCATGATCGGAGTTTGATTTGCGATGATACGTTTAAAGTTGGACTTGTTCAGGCGGTTTTCTTCGCCGGCTGCATGATCGGTTAGTTCGTCTTTTTCTCTTTTCTTCTACATTCTGTTTCATTCTTTGTTTTTCTTTTTGAGTAAATTTCAGCGTGCAACATAACTTATAACAATTAGGATTTAATTAGGGTTTAATATGATGCATTGAAAATATAAAAAAATTTATACAGTCATTCAATAAAAATATATTATTCTATTTTATTATATAATTAATTTAAAATTTTCAGTCTGATTTTTTTATACAGTGTATCATCCATTTTTCCCTTAATTATCTATTACTTTGTTAATCCAAATATAATTAGATGTAAATTGTTATTACTACTCTAGGAAAAATTAATGGTTTAATCATTGAAGCAAAGAATTAAAGGCTTTTATTAACAAGAGATAATCGAAATGACAATGTAAAATAACTTTAAACGGATTTTTAATAAACTTCAAACAGTCTTTCAATAAAATATTTTAAAACAACTTAGATGATTTGATAAATTTTTAATTTTTAATTTTATAATTATGTAAAAAATATTATATTGTCGATGCATTATCATTAAATTAAACTCTATATATTATTAATTATTTAAAGTGTTTTCTATAGCACGAACTACTTTTTCAAATAAATATCCATGCGAAACGTGTGACTTAAAAATGATCGAAAATATTTAATGAAATTTGACAAAATTTTATAGAATTAATAGCAAGTATTAAGTCCATGATTTTGATTGACTCATGACTATATGAATAAGATGGCTATCAGTTTTATTCAAAGCAAAGTTTTATCAAATGAATATTTATTAAATTATTATATCAAAAAGTCTTGAAGGTTTTCAAACAATTGATCATAATCTAAAAGGTATATTTACTCAACTTATTCTTGAATATACAAGTGTTCATATCATCAAGCAATCTTGGCATAAATCATCAAAATATTTTTGTTTTTGAAAACCATTCCTTTTCATACCTTTTGTTAAAGTATTTTTCAAAATTTAACACTGGTTAATCGATTAACGTTTTGTAGTTCATTTGTGTTAATTGATTAACCTTAAGAAAATATGAATTTTTTGCTCGTTGCAAGGTGTTAATCGATTAACATATTGTAGTTCAATAGTGTTAATCGATTAACACTGAACCAGTATGTAAAATATTTTATTTTTCAGCATTATGAGTTTTTGAAAATAGTTTTTGATGCATGGCAACCTTTGGACATTAACACTCTTTTGTAAAGGTGTTTAGTGGCATATATAAACTCATAAATTCATATTTTAAACTCTCCTTCTTGCAAACAAATTTCAAACATCTTTATTCTCTAAAATCTTTCATTTTCATCTCAATCATTATAGTTTCATTTTTGCATCATAAAACACTTCTATATTATGAATAAAGATTATTTGTCAAGAAGAAGATCAATCTTGTGATTGATATTTTGAAGAATCAAAGTTTCAACTACTCACGCAAAATTTCAGAATTATTGTAAAATCCTAAAGTTTCAAGGATTGTTTGGATTTAGGTGTTGACTATAAGGAGAATGATTGTTTCTCTTATAGGGTTTGTTATAATCCTTGTTATCTGGATTGTGGATACAAGAGGTCCATTGTGAGAGGATTATTCTCGGTTGGACTTTAAACTTGTAAAATCCAAGAGGATTGTTCTTGGTGGTGTGTTAGGATCTAGTATAGAAAGACTAGGTAGTCTTGTCTAAGATCTAACATTTTAGTGAAATATCTTTCATGTTGAAAGGGGACTGGAGTACTCTCGGGCTATGATGGGAACCAGTATATCTCTCGGTGTTCTTTACTTTCTGCATTTTACCGCATTTCATCACTTAGAAACTTTAGGAAAGTAAAACTCAATTTCATCGAAAAACCGGAAAATATTCTAAGGTACCTAATTCACCCCCCTCTTAGGTATAATCCTACTTACAATTGGCATCAGAGCAAGTTATAGGTAACCTGTTCCTTCAAGATCCAGAATGGCTTCCACTAGCACAAATTTGGTTTTCAAAGATGGCGGTAGTAGTAACAAGCCCCCTCTATTTTCAGGAGAGTATTTCGACTTTTGGAAAATTCAAATGAGAGCACACTTAGAAGCACAAGGAGATGGAATATGGGAAACTGTTGAAAATGGTCCACATCAACCAATGAGTGTAGTTAATGATGTTGCAACTCCAAAGGTTAAAAATGCTTATAATGAAGATGATAGAAAAAAATTGCTCGATGAAAAGAAAGCCATTAATATATTACAATGTGCTTTAAGTATGGATGAATTTTTCCAAGTTTCACAATATAAATTCGCTAAAGAAATTTGTGACACTTTAGTGGAAACACATGAAGGAACAACTGAAGTTAAAAGATCTAGATTAAATACATTAAGTCAAGAATATGAGATGTTCCGAATGCAGCCCGGAGAATCAATCGTTGCATTACAGAAAAGATTTGTTCATTTGACTAATCACTTAATGGCACTTGGTAAGACATTCTCCAATGATGAATTAAATCTCAAAGTTCTTAGATCCTTGACTAGAGAATGACAACCAAAAGTTACGGCAATATCAGAAAAGAAAAGTTTTTCTACAATGACTTCCGCTTCACTATTTGGAAAACTCCAAGAACATGAATTAGAACTTGGACGACTTGAAAAACATGAACATCAAGAAAAGAAATCCAAGAGTATTGCATTGAAAGTAGACTTAAAAGATAAGAAAAATGATGATTCATCGGAGGAAGACGAAAATTTCATGCTACTAGTAAAAAAGCTCGGTAAATTTTTTGGTAATAAAGACAAGTCCTTTAATAATGCTAAAAGAAAGAAACACTTTAAGAAAAAGGAGGCTACCACTTCATCTCAAGATGTTACATGCTACGAATGTGGAAAGCAAGGTCACATAAAACCCGATTGTCCAAAACTCGCAAAGAAAGGAAGTTTCAAAGGTAAGAAGGAATCAAAAATAAAAAGGCATATATTGCATGGGAAGACAATGACATTAGTTCATCATCCGACTCGGAGAGCGATGAAAGTGGAAATTTGGCACTTATGGCTACACACAACTTCGATGATGAAAATGATGAGGTTAGTAATAAATTTTCTCTTTATGATAATGATGCACAAGAAGCTATAAATGAACTCTTGAATGAATGTATGGTCTTGTGTAAAACAATTTCTTCACAAAAGAAACAAATAACATCTTTAGAAGAAAAAGTTGATGTTATGGAAAAAGAATCAAAAGATGAAAAACAAAAGAAAACTAGTGAAGAAAAACAAGAGTTGGTATGTAAAAATTGTGAATCACTTTCTTTCCAAATTGTTCAATTAAAAAGAGTCCTAGAAAGATATGAGAAAGGACAAATTGGATTAGAAGCGGTCCTTAGTCAAAAAAGATATTCAAATGATAAAAGTGGACTTGGTTACTCAAAGTTTTCTAAACCAAGTTCTAGTAAAACAATCTTTTTAAGGCTAGTGGCCAAACTTCTAAAGAGAAAGTGAACAAACCTAGGAATGTGCATTCTTATCCTAAAAAGAAATCATATATTCCAAGATATAAAAGCAATTTTGTTCCTACTTGTTTCTATTGTGGTATTATTGGCCATACATCCAATGCTTGCTATTTAAGAAACTTTAGTGTTGCAAGTGGGCATTATGTGTGGGTAAAGAAAGGTACTAATTATGAAGGACCCAAGGCTATTTGGGTAACTGTAAGACCCTAATTTTTGACCCCTAAGATTCCACATATCATTCACATCACATTTTGCATCTTTACCACAAACAAGATCATGCTTTGGTTCCTTTATCCCTCTCTTCTTTGGGTTTATGCCTTGCAGGGATCACCGGGCATCTGTGTGTTTCTTACTTGCCTTTATTTGTTTATGTTTACTAACCTTTAATCAAAATCCAAAAATATGTTTGTTTCCCTTTTACTAACTTTTTCAGGAAGAGAATCAAGGATATCAAACAATCCCTCAGCTCGAATGAATTTCATCTGAACAAAGTCAAAGTTGATCTGCAAATAATTCAAAATTCATCTGATCAAGAGTTTCCAAGATTTAATTGATTATTATTCAAGAGACTCCAAGGTTCATGTGTTTATGTCCATGCCTTCTTTGACAAGCAAGAAAATCGAGCCAGAGTCAAGATAGCACATCAAAAAGCCATTTTTCTCATTTTTTCACTGTGTTAATCGATTAACCTAATTGCACTGTGAAATGGTTAATCGATTAACACATACAATTTTTGGAAAAAATGTGCCAAATTCAAATTTCAGCAATTAGCACCAATTCTCAACCCTTGATCACATGTGGAATATTCTAGACCATCTCATTTTAATTCCCTACATCACTTTGATCATTTCCTACCATACACCTTCACTAATCACCACTCTTTTATGAATTTCCCTCCAAATTCAAATTCCAAGCCTAATTTTCATTTCCAAACTAAACTCCAATCCACCAAATTTTCCAAGCCTAAACTCTATAAATAGAGCCTTCATTTCATTCATTCTTTAAGCTTTTGAGAGCCAACAAACCTCTTGCAATTTCTATCCCCAACTACCAAATTAACCAAAGCTCACATTTCTTCTTTTGAAAGTTAACAAGAATTCACATTGATTCTTGTTCAACTTTGAGCTAAACCTTCATCCATTCTTGTTTTTGTTCATAGATCAAGGCTTTGGAGTGTAGATCTTGCTGTAATTTGAAAGGATTTTCTGATTTGGAGTGGTAATCACATTTTCCACCATTGTTGTTCAATTTCATCTTTCACAATGTAGATCCTTTGTTGATCTTGTTTGCTTGATCTTTGGATCTTGCAATTTGTGTTGATTGCTGGTTTTTGCTGCTGTTTTACTCAAAATTTCGTGCACAATTGCATCCTTAATCATGAGGTGTTTGAATAAATGATTGATAAAGGATTATGCAATTTTCAAACTGATTTTCTGCTGTTTTTACAGTGTTAATCAATTAATCAAAACATGCACGAATTGGTTAATTGATTAACAGTTGAATTCTGCGCAAAAAACTACAAGTTTGCACTGGTTAATCGATTAACCTAATTACACTGTGAAGTGGTTAATCGATTAACCAGCATCCAGAATGTGAAAAATGCTTGTTTTTGGGGCTGTTTTGTTTTTTTTTGCCATTTTCTTCCCTTGCTTTTGTTCTTAGCCTTAGATCACATAATTGTGTGGTTTAATTTGGCTTTCTCTTAATCTATTTCTCCTTTATTTAGATCGATGAAAGTCTTAAAGATCTTGGAATTCTTTTGTTGAATTTCGATCGAGACGAGATCGCTACCACTTTTCTTTTTGTGCTGTATTGCTTTCGGATGACGATCTACATATTGTTCATCTAGCATGCATTAGCACAAAGAGCTATTGACCGGCCTCATTGTAGGGTAATTACTCCGTAAATTACTCGGAGATTGCTTAACATAGCGCAATATTTGTCCCGCATCAGAAAACTATCAAGAATGGTTGATCATTTGTCTTATGGTTCAAAACTTATGAAACTTGTTGTTAGGAGGCTTTGGTCTTATCAATCCTCTAATGAGTTCTCATTAATCTTGACCTAAGTGCAATTATTCAATTGTTATTGATCACTAACTCTAACAACTAATCACTAACTTCTAACTTTTACTTTTATGTTTCCTTCTCGCTCCTTATCTCTTTTACTTTTATGCTCCATTTTTATCATTTCATATCTTGTTTATGCTTCCGCAATTTGCCCTTTGTCCGTTGGACATATGTTTATGCTTCCGCAATTTTTCCTTTGTCTGTTGGACACATGTTTATGCTTATGCCTTTTTCTCTTTGTCCACTTGGACCAAAAACATTCATAGGCTAAAACCTCTAAAAAACTTGTGCTTCTAATCTTGGACTATGGTTACTATCCTTTGCAATGGCATGGAGTTTTGCACCTAGACCTTGGACTTCAATGCCATTCTTGAATCCTTGAACTTAGACCTTGGACATCCAATGCAATTCTTGGAACCTTGGACTTAGACTTAGGACCTTTCTCCCTTTGCTTTGGAATTATGGTTCGAAGACTACGAAGCTTGCATTTGTGGTTAGATCTTTCTCATCCTTAGCTTTTACTTTATGCTTTAGGATAGTCACTTCTTCTCCTCCCCATTCTTCAATTTTCAAAACTTTCTTCCTTTTTCAAAACCTTCTTGATTTCAAACTTTCACCTCTTTCATAAACAAACCTTGACTTGGTCAAGTTGATTTTACTCTTTTCTTTTCATTTCTTAACAAATGCTAAACTACATAAGCATATTGACCTTTTTTAAAAGACTTTAAAAAACACCAAACTCATTCAAACTCTTTTTGTGCCCTCGTGCACTTTCTCTTTTAAAACTTTTTCATAAGTTTAGACATGATTCATTTCTTTAAGCGGAATTATTCGCTTGGAAATGACAACTTGTCTTTACATTTTAAAATCAACCAAAACGAACAAATTTCATTCTTTGTACCACGAACTACGGGGTTTTGATCCTACATTGCACTTCGTGGGTATGTAGGCATGAGACAACAAGTCTCTTCAAACACAAAAATCTTAAAAACAATTTCTCTTCTCATCTCCTCAATCACTTTTCAAGCAAACTTTTTCAGACCAAAAGCGGTAGATATTTCAAAGGGCTCCTATAGAGTACTATAGACGTTTTGGGTGCTAACACCTTCCCATTGCGTAACCAACCCCCCTTATCCAATCTCTCTTCACTTGTTCTTGTTGTAGAGCTTGTGTAGGTTTTGTTCGTTTTTTTCCTTTCCTTTTTGGATAAAATAAAAGTGCGGTGGCGACTCTTGCTTTTCGAGTTAAGTTAATCAATAACTTACACTCACGATTTTGCCACTACAGGAAAGTGGCGACTCTGCTGGGGACCCTCCCTTGAGGGGTTTAGCCTACTTTGATTTATTCACTGCTTTTGTCTGATTTGCTTGTTACTTGGTTGTTCTGTTTTGGAGTTCCTCTGTGTGTGAGATATGTCCTATACCCGGACCAGAGTGTGCTTTGAGATAGGAGGATGGTATAGTCAAGGGAGCTTTGAGGGAGTCAAATCCTAAAAAAGCAGAACTTGAGAATCCATCCGCTCGGTGGTTGCTTCTTTGGAATTACTGATGCCGATCGAGTGATCGTGAAGGCATTACTTTTTCCATAGAAGCCTATAACACTGAGGACCGTAGTAACCCTTAACCCATCTTAGCCATTTTAGGATCGTGTCGCGGAAGCTATGAAGATGTAAATCTGACTTAGCTGTTACGCGATGCCACACTCAGGTTAGATTCTCTTGAGGATAACTACCAACCTCTGAGAAAATCGGTGCGCTGGTGTGTCTGATAGTGGATTGTGGACCCTGGGATCTCTGTTAGAACCGCTGTTTTCTACAGGTACAATGAAGACAAACCTTAGCACATACCTTTTATGGATTGGTTCTTAACCTTGGCTTCATGCTCGTGACTCGAACCTTTGGACCCGTGTGCTTTGAGTGATCTTGTTTGTGGTTGTTGCATCCATGCACTCTTGCATCCATGAGCATACATATGCATTCTTCCCAGTTGTCTCAGAAACTCATTTCAATTGTCTCCTTCTCCAGTTATCTGTTCACCGTCAAGCTGTTTACTCAACACAACTACGGAACTAGAGCTGCTGTCAGATTGAGAATGGAAAACCAAGAACAACACAACGCCGAAGTCAGAATGGAAATTGATGAGTTGAAGGCTGGTATGACCAAGCTCACAGAAATGATGCAAGTTCTGATTGCTAGAGGTGAACCACCTCAGAGAACTGTGATTGTTGAAACTTCACCTGCTGCTGTTGACCCTCCACTGACTCAGCAACCAGCTTCTACTTGGCCAGAATTTGGGTTACCTCCGAATTACTCGCCACCCTTTGCAACTACTCCTGTGTTTGTCTCGCCAGTATCTTTAGCTCCATTGTTCACTGAACCTCAGCCTGTTGTGCATTCTGTTGCTCAAGTTATTCCTGAGAATCCTTTCGTGTACCATGCTGCTGGTCCACAATCTGAAAGTCAGGGAGAACCTGGATACATTTAAGAAGTCAGAGAGCAATGGCAAACTCTGGACAAAAGGATAAGAGTCGTGGAAGGAAGTGATGTCTTTAGTGTTGCTGCAATGGACATGTGCTTAGTTTCCGACTTGGTTATTCCTCCAAAATTCAAGACTCCTACTTTTGAGAAATACAAGGGGCACACCTGTCCCAGAACCCATTTAGTGATGTACTGCCATAAGATGGCTGCTCATGCCAAAAACGATAAACTGCTCATTCACTATTTCTAAGACAGCTTAAGTGGGGCTTCAATGAAATGGTATATGTGACTTGAGAAGAACCGTATCCAAAGCTGGATGGACTTGTCTAATGCTTTCTTAAAGCAATATAAGTACAATCTAGACATGGCACCTGATCGCCGTCAATTGCAAAATATGTCTCAGAAAGAAAAAGAATCCTTCAAGGAGTATGCTCAGCGCTGGAGAAAGCTAGCTGCTCAAGTGGAGCCACCTTTGGCTGAAAAAGAATTGACTGTTTTGTTCATGGACACTCTTCAGCCACTCTTTTGGGAAAAGATGATAGGCAGTGTATCATCTGGTTTTGCTGACCTAGTCACTATCGGAGAAAGACTAGAAAACGGTATCAAGGAAGGAAGGATTGCTAATGTTGAAGCCTTCAGTGGTGCTAAAAAGTATGCTGGGAATTTTCAAAAGAAAAAGGATGGTGATGCCCTTGCTGTTTCAGTTGAAAAGAAACCTCATCACAGACAACAATATGTAGCTACAGTTGCTCCTGTTATCAATGCTCAAAATATTCAAGCTCCTCGTCAGGCTGTTAGACAGAATCAGAATCGCAATAGGGTTAACTTTGATCCTATCTCGATGTCTTACACTGAGCTGTATCCATGTCTTGTAAAGAAAGGTTTGATTACAACAAGGACTCTACCTCCTCCTCTAAATCCTCTCCCAGCCGGCTATAGGGCTGATCTTCACTGTGAGTTCCATCAAGGTGGGGCAGGCCATAACTTGGAAGGTTGCTTTGCATTGAAAGCTAGAGTACAAGAATTGGTGAACTCAAAGATTCTGATTTTTCTTGATGACAATCCCAATGTTGTCAACAATCTTTTGCCAGAGTATGCCAAGTGAAGTTTGATTCAATTCAGACGGATCATCTCCTAAAGCCAGTGTTTCAGACAGGACAGCTCATCCTTGCTGCTGATTAGTCACTAGGCTTTGTTTCTTTCTGTTTGCATTTTCCTTTGATTATATTGTTTGTTTGCTTTCGAACTTTATTTGTACTTTCATGGTAATTTCAATGAAATGAGCATTGCAATGTTTTGATTCAATTCATTTATATCCACTGTGTGCATCTTTATGCTTTCTTTTTCACAAAACAAAAAATATATCTCCTGTTCACTTTCTTTCAAGCTTTTGTTTATGCAAAGATTGGAGGGAGGATGATGAAAAACAAAATACCTAAAATTGTTGAACTGTATGCTTTCAATTAAAACTTGGCTGAGGATGTACAGGCATTGTTTCAACTCCCAAACATTGGAGAAATAAGGAAGTTAATCCCTTGTCAACCCTTTTGAGCCTAGAAGGTAGAGTTTCTTTCTGTATGAAAAAATCCGCAATTTTAACCTGGGGATGGGTAGTTCTCAGTTAATTTGACTGTACATGTAAGACGCCTTCCAATAAAGGTTGCAATCACAAGCTTTCCTTCGCACACGTCAAAGAAGTGTCGAAGATGTCTTTCAAACCAAAAGCCAATGATGGTTCACCGTAATCATTAAGCCAGGCAGTCACTATCTTTCAAAAAAAAAGAATAAAAAAATCAAAAGAAAAGCCCGCCAAGTCAAAACCTATGAAGGAGACTTAGGCAAAAATTGGGGCATCTCGCTGACTGTAAACTCAAATGACACAGTTCAGGCAAAGGTTAGGGATAACAAAAGAAAAATCAATCAAGAGGTTACCAAAATCCTCAAAGACAAAACAAGTTGACTGAGGTCCTCATCAAAAACAACAAAATGTTGTAAGAAAGAGTGACTGCCATCTCAAAAATACCTTGGCCCTTGAGCTATCATCATAACAGTATTGCAATTCCAAAATCACTTGGAACCTGAATGCATAGTTTGAATTAGCTGAGCATAAGACTGGAGATCATCACGAAGAATGGGTTGGGTACAAATAAATTTTGAGCCTATATCCTTTGTTTCAAAATCCGTGAACCAGATCACGTTACAACCATCAAAAAACCTAATTGAAGCCAGGTTTCTTTTGAAAGCATACTATAGCAAGGTTGCGTAAATTGACTCCTATGTTTGTTGCCAATCATTTGCTTTGATGTCTTACCTTTACTTTCTCTTTCATTTTTTAGTTCTAAACCGCCGTGTTTTGACAAGTGATTCATTTTGCTTTACATCAATAATATCATTCCAAAAATGTTTTTGATTTCAAATTGCATTGAGCTTTGCATTAAAATTGCCATGTTTGTTTGAATAATCCTTGTTTGCAGGCAAACTTTCCTCATCAAGAAATTTCAAATAGTTGAGAAACTTGGTCAGTGATCCTAACAGGGGCACATTACTTCCAGAGCCTGTTGTGAATCAATTCAAGATTTGTTGCTCAGTGCAAGTTATTCTCAGATTTGGGTAACCAGAAGATCTCTTTCAAGATTCATACTGAGTTTAGCCTTCTCTACAGTCTTTTCAAGAACTGAAGCCATGATCAGTTCATCCCCAACAATAGTCAAGCTGAAGCTATGATCAGTTTATTCTCAACATTCATTTCAAGAATTAAAGCCATGATCAGTTCATCTTTTCCCCTGCAGCAGTCAAACTGAAGCTATGATCAGTTTATTTTCATCAGTCAATCAATCTGGGGCAATCTTCTTCAAGAATCCTCAAGATGCCTTTCCTCAAAAGACCATCAGCCTGATACAATTCACAAGTGTGACAGAGATGTGTTCAACATCTTCTCTCCTACCAGAATGGGCAGTGTTCCCTGTGTTGAGGAATCAGAGTTCCATTCTTCCCTCACAAAAGAGTCTATCTCAGTTGTCCCTATCATATGCATTGCATACATAAATCATTCATCTATCATACATAGAAATATTTTTCATAGCTCGAAGCGTGCTTCGCGCTCATTTGCATTTTTTCGAGGTCCTGTTGCTTTCAGCATCTTACCCTGTGATCAAAGTCCAACTTACTTGGCGCCTACCAAAACTTTTACCTGCCTTTTCATTCAGTGCCATTCATGGATGTTGTCGTTTCCCTATGCATCTATTGCTGTTGTTAGATGTGTGTCTTCTTTCTTTCTAGTGCCATTCCTGGATATTGTCGCTTCCATGTGCATCTTGTCCTGTTGTTAGATGTTTGTCTTCTTTCATTCTAGTGCGATTCCTGGATCTTTATTTTCTTTCCCTCCAGTGCCATTCCTGGATGTCTGTCTCTTTTGATTTCCAGTGCCATTCCTAGATACCTTGTTCTTCTTGTTTCTCCCAGTGCTATTCTTGGAAGTTTTGCCTCTGTTCTATAATCCCCATTATATCTCTGCTTGGATATCTTTCAGTGCCATTCCTGAAAGCTTTATCTGTCCATTCAGTGCCATTCCTGAATGAGTTTTCTCCTTTGCATTCAGTGTCATTCCTAGATGTCTTTCTCACTATCATTCAATGCCATTCTTGAATATAGTGATTTACCTTTATTTTCAGCGCCATTCCTGAAAGTTTTATCTGTTCATTCAGTGCCATTCCTGAATGAGTTTTCTCCTTTGTATTAAGTGCTATTCCTGGATGTCTTTGCTCACTATCATTCAATGTCATTCTTGAATGAAGTGATTTACCTTTACCTTTCAGTGCCATTCCTAGAAGCTCTTTATCATTACCATTCAATGCCATTCTTGGATGTAGTGATTTACCTTTACCTTTCAGTGCCATTCCTGAAAGTCTCTGCTCACTTTATTCAATACCAGTCTTGGATATTATGAACTCTTTTTATCCAATGCCATTCTTGGATATCTTTTCCTCAACAGAGTCCAGTGCCATTCTTGGACACCTTTCCCGAGCCAAGTCCAATACTATTCTTGGATATCTCTGATGTTTAACCTTGCCATCCAATGCCATTGTTGGATGTCCCCAGTGAAGTTTTTAAATGGAATTTTGTTTGACTCTGATGTTTGTTGTTACCCCATTCGATGCCATTCTTGGATGTTTTAGTTCCTTTTATCCAATGCCATTCTTGGATATCTTATCCCCAATAGAGTGTTTTTCACCTCCATCCAATGCCATTCTTAGATGACGCTGTTGTTTTTGCCAGAAACTTTCTTGTTGATTGTCCAAATCCATTCTTGGACACCTTTTGACATACTTTTGTCTCGTTTGTAGTTTCCATCCAATTCCATTCTTGGATGTCACTACTCGTCTTTTCGGGGTCTTTTCCCTCTCTTTCTAACTATTGATGGATACTTCTTGTCACCTTGACAGATCTCCAGAAATAGCTTGTGTTCCCCGACGTGTCTTTTCGCGTTTTCTTTCTCAATTTACCTTAACTCTCTTGTTTCAAGTTTCCCCGCAGTCTGTTTCATCCTTTGCATTCATATCAATCTTGCGGCATCTTAGGGCTTAAAAATGTAGCTTTTTGTATTTAAGTATCTTCATATCTCCCGATAGAAGAGACTTAAATAGGGGCAACTGTAAGACCCTAATTTTTGACCCCTAAGATTCCACATATCATTCACATCACATTTTGCATCTTTGCCACAAACAAGATCATGCTTTGGTTCCTTTATCCCTCTCTTCTTTGGGTTTATGCCTTGCAGGGATCACCAGGCATTTGTGTGTTTCTTACTTGCCTTTATTTGTTTATGTTTACTAACCTTTAATCAAAATCCAAAAATATGTTTGTTTCCCTTTTACTAACTTTTTCAGGAAGAGAATCAAGGATATCAAACAGTCCCTCAGCTCGAATGAATTTCATCTGAACAAAGTCAAAGTTGATCTGCAAACAATTCAAAATTCATCTAATCAAGAGTTTCCAAGATTTAATTGATTATTATTCAAGAGAATCCAAGGTTCATGTGTTTATGTCCATGCCTTCTTTGACAAGCAAGAAAATCGAGCCAGAGTCAAGACAGCACATCAAAAAGCCATTTTTCTCATTTTTTCACTGTGTTAATCGATTAACCTAATTGCACTGTGAAATGGTTAATCGATTAACACGTGCAATTTTTGGAAAAAATGTGCCAAATTCAAATTTCAGCAATTAGCACCAATTCTCAACCCTTGATCACATGTGGAATATTCTAGACCGTCTCATTTTAATTCCCTACATCACTTTGATCATTTCCTACCATACACCTTCACTAATCGCCACACTTTTATGAATTTCCCTCCAAATTCAAATTCCAAGCCTAATTTTCATTTCCAAACCAAACTCCAATCAACCAAATTTTCTAAGTCTAAACTCTATAAATAGAGCCTTCATTTCATTCATTCTTCAAGCTTTTGAGAGCCAACAAACCTCTTGCAATTTCTCTCCCCAACCACCAAATTCACCAAAGCTCACATTTCTTCTTTTGAAAGTTAACAAGAATTCACATTGATTCTTGTTCAACTTTGAGCTAAACCTTCATCCATTCTTGTTTATGTTCATAGATCAAGGCTTTGGAGTGTAGATCTTGCTGCAATTTGGAAGGATTTTCTGATTTGGAGTGGTAATCACATTTTCCACCATTGTTGTTCAATTTCATCTTTCACAATGTAGATCCTTTGTTGATCTTGTTTGCTTGATCTTTGGATCTTGCAATTTGTGTTGATTGCTGGTTTTTGCTGCTGTTTTAATCAAAATTTCGAGCACAATTGCATCCTTAATCATGAGGTGTTTGAATAAATGATTGATAAAGGATTATGCAATTTTCAAACTGATTTTCTGCTGTTTTTACAGTGTTAATCGATTAATCAAAACATGCACAAATTGGTTAATCGATTAACAGTTGAATTCTGCGCAAAAAACTACAAGTTTGCACTGGTTAATCGATTAACCTAATTACACTGTGAAGTGGTTAATCGATTAACCCGTATCCAGAATGTGAAAAATACTTGTTTTTGGGGCTGTTTTGTTTTTTTTTTGCCATTTTCTTCCCTTTCTTTTGTTCTTAGCCTTAGATCACATAATTGTGTGGTTTAATTTGGTTTTCTCTTAATCTATTTCTCCTTTATTTGGATCGATGAAAGTCTTAAAGATCTTGGAATTCTTTTGTTGAATTTCGATTGAGATGAGATCGCTACCACTTTTATGTTTGTGCGGTATTGCTTTCGGATGACGATCTACATATCGTTCATCTAGCATGCATTAGCACAAATAGCTATTGACCGACCTCATTGTAGGGTAATTACTCCGTAAATTACTCGGCGATTGCTTAACATAGCGCAATATTTGTCCTGCATCGGAAAACTATCAAGAATGGTTGATCATTTGTCTTATGGTTAAAAACTTATGAAACTTGTTGTTAGGAGGCTTTTGTCTTATCAATCCTCTAATGAGTTCTCATTAATCTTGACCTAAGTGCAATTATTCAATTGTTATTGATCACTAACTCTAACAACTAATCACTAACTTCTAACTTTTACTTTTATGCTTCCTTCTCGCTCCTTATCTCTTTTACTTTTATGCTCCATTTTTATCATTTCATATCATGTTTATGCTTCCGCAATTTGCCCTTTGTCCGTTGGACATATGTTTATGCTTCCGCAATTTTTCCTTTGTCCGTTGGACACATGTTTATGCTTATGCCTTTTTCTCTTTGTCCACTTGGACCAAAAACATTAATAAAGGCTAAAACCTCTAAAAAACTTGTGCTTCTAATCTTGGACTATGGTTACTATCCTTTGCAATGGACATGGAGTTTTGCACCTTGACCTTGGACTTTAATTCTATTCTTGAATCCTTGAACTTAGACCTTGGACATCCAATGCAATTCTTGGAACCTTGGACTTAGACTTAGGACCTTTCTCCCTTTGCTTTGGAATTATGGTTCGAAGACTACAGAGCTTGCATTTGTGGTTAGATCTTTCTCATCCTCAGCTTTTACTTTATGCTTTAGGATAGTCATTTCTTCTCCTCCCCATTCTTCAATTTTCAAAACTTTCTCCCTTTTTCAAAACCTTATTGATTTCAAACTCTCACCTCTTTCATAAACAAACCTTGACTTGGTCAAGTTGATTTTACTCTTTTCTTTTCATTTCTTAACAAATGCTAAACTACATAAGCATATTGACCTTTTTCAAAAGACTTTAAAAAACACCAAACTCATTCAAACTCTTTTTGTGCCCTCGTGCACTTTCTCTTTTAAAACTTTTTCATAAGTTTAGACATGATTCATTTCTTTAAGCGGAATTATTCGCTTGGAAATGACAACTTGTCTTTACATTTTAAAATCAACCAAAACGAACAAATTTCATTCTTTGTACCACGAACTACGGGGTTTTGATCCTACATTACACTTCGTGGGTACGTAGGCATGAGACGACAAGTCTCTTCAAACACAAAATTCTTAAAAACAATTTCTCTTCTCATCTCCTCAATCACTTTTCAAGCAAACTTTTTCAGACCATAAGCGGTAGAAATTTCAAAGGGCTCCTATAGAGTACTATAGACGTTTTGGGTGCTAACACCTTCTCATTGCGTAACCAACCCCCCTTATCCAGTCTCTCTTCACTTGTTCTTGTTGTAGAGCTTGTGTAGGTTTTGTTCGCTCTTTTTCCTTTCCTTTTTGGATAAAATAAAAGTGTGGTGGCGACTCTTGCTTTTCGAGTTAAGTTAATCAATAACTTACACTCACGATTTTGCCGCTCCAGTACCTAACAAAACTTAATTTGTTTTGTAGGTTTGCTTGAAGACCACTTCAAATCTATGGTATCTTGATAGTGGTTGTTCGAAGCATATGAACGGAGATATAAACAAATTTTCAAATCTAGTGCTTAAGGCCAAGGGTTTTGTTACTTATGGAGATAATAATAAAGGAAAGATTCTTGGCGTAGGCAATGTTGGAGCACCACCTTTCACAACCATTGAAGATGTGTTTTATGTTGAAGGATTAAAGCATAACCTTCTTAGCATAAGCCAACTTTGTGACAAAGGCTTCAAAATCAATTTCACCAAAGATGAATGTTTGATAGAAGATGAAGTCACTAATGAGGTAATGCTTAAAGGTAAAACAATTAACAATATTTTTATGATTTCTCTTGATGACGTTTCTTTGAAGGTTAAATGTCTTATGGCAAACAATAATGATTCATGGCTATGGCACAAAAAGATTGCTCACATTCATATGGAGCATTTGAATAAATTAATCAAACATGATTTAGTTATTCGTTTACCAAAGATAAAATATGTCAATGATAAGTTGTGTGATGCATGTCAAAAGGGGAAACAAACCAAGTCAACTTTCAAATCTAAGGATGTGGTGTCCACTTCAAGGCCACTACAATTGTTGCATATGGACTTATTTGGTCCATCAAGAACAAGGAGCTTCGGAGGTAATGTATATGATTTAGTTATTGTTGATGATTTCTCTAGATATAGTTGGACATTCTTTTTAGTGCAGAAAAGTGATGCATTCAAGGCGTATGCAAAGCAAATTCAAAATGAGAAGTCACTTTCAATTGCCTCCATAAGAAGCGACCATGGTGGAGAATTCCAAAATTCTTATTTCGTAGAATTTTGCGAAGAACGTGCAATCTTTCACAACTTCTCGGCACCAAGAACCCCCCAACAAAATGGTGTTGTATAAAGAAAGAATAGGTCATTGGTGGAACTTACAAGGACAATGCTCAGCGACTCAAATCTTCCAAAGTATTTTTGGATGGATGCGGTAAGCACGACATGTTTTGTAAGTAATCGTGTTAACATTAGACCTATCCTAAAGAAGACCCCTTATGAACTTTTCAAAGGGAGGAAACCAAACATTGATTACTTTCACATTTTTGGATGCAAGTGTTTTGTCTTGAATAATGACAAAGACAATCTTGGTAAGTTCGATGAAAAATCGGATGAAGGTATATTTCTTGGGTATTCACTTTCTAGTAAGGCGTATAGAATTTATAATAAAAGAACTTTAACTATAGAAGAATCTATGCATGTTAAGTTTGATGAATTTAACCCCTCCAAGGAGGATATTGTTATTTGTGATGATGATGCTGATTCCATAAAAGCTGCTTAAGAAGACTCCTCCAAAGTCAACAATGAAAATCAAGTAGATCATCAAGAAGAATCTATTAAAAAAGAGACTATAGTCAACGATCTACCAAAAGAATGGAGGACACATAGAGATCACCTTATTTACAAGATTATTGGAGACATATCTCAAGGAGTATCTACTCGGTTAAATCTAAAAGATGCATGTCTCAATGAAGATGGCTGGTTTATACCTGAGTGAATCGCACACTCAGAGATAACAACAAAGTCGCCACCGAACTTTATTTAGTCCCAAAGGACAGGGAAAATATCGATAAAACCCAAGGGAAAGAGAAACGGGAACAGGGGGTCGGTTATGCGAAAGGAAGGTACTAGCACCTAACGCATCCGTCGTACTCGACGGGAACCATTTCGCTTACTTCTAGGCTTGGATGGGTTATCTATCTAAAGGCTTCTAGCTAAAAGAAGAAGAGAGAGAAGAGAAGGGGGAAAGAAAGAAAGAAAAGCAAGTGCTCGGGGAGGAACGAAGTCCTCATGCCTACATACCCTCATAGTGCAATGAGGAAATCAGAGCGTCGTAGTTCTTGGAACCAGGGGACGAAGAAAAGGAAAGAAAGGAGGAAGACGGAAGAAAGGTGGAAGTTTGCTCGCCGAGATCATTGCGATCTCATGCCTACGTATCATACATTCAAAAGAATGCAGAATCAGAGCTTCCGTAGTTCGGGGAACTAAGAAGAAAAAGGAAAAGGAAAGGAAAGTGGTGTCAAAACCAAGAGCAAAAGAAAGAAGGAAATTCCGTGGGGGATTCAAAAGAAATGGTGTCGAAACCAAGGAAGAAGAGCAAAAGGAAAAAAAGTACTCCACTGAGGAGTAAGAGAATAAAGTGACTGTGCAAGAAACAAGAGAAACGGTGTCAAAACCAAGAGAATAAGAGATAGAGAAAGATCCGCTGGGGATGCAAAAGAAATGGTGTCATAACCAAGAAAGGAGTGCAAAGTGAATAGAAAGGGCTCCGCTGGAGATCCAAATAAAGGGATGGTGTCATAACCAAGAGAAAAGAGAGATTCGGTATATTAACTGGCTGGCAGTGGTTAACCGAAGAAAGAGAGTAAGACTCTGGCAGGGAAAAGAGGCTGGTGTCAACAGACGGACTGTGATAAACCAAGAGAGAGAGTGCTGAACCAAGAGAAGGTGTTTGACTCTGCAGGGGACGTCGGTATATTAACTGATGAACAGTGGTTAACCGAAGGAACAAGGATTGCAACTCTGTGGGGGATAGAGAAGCATTGGTTTTAATAGAGAAAACTATGGTTAACCAGAAGAACGGGTGTAGGACCGATCGAAGGTCGTAACCCACAAGGGGCGTTGGTATTGACTGAACAAACATCACTTGACCAACGAAGAAGGGTATTGAACCAAAAGAAGGTTACTAACCCAAGGGTGCAAGTATTCGACCCAAGAAAGGTTGCCAACAGCAGGGGATTCGGTTTTTAACAGAACACTCTGATTAACCGAGAGAAATGAGTGATTAACCAAGAAGAGGTGATTAACTCAAAATGGGGTTCAGTATTTTAACAGACAGGCTGTGGTTAACTGAAGAAAAGGGTGATTAACCAAGAATAGGTGATTAACCCGAAAAAGGGTTCAGTATTTTAACAGACGGACTGTGGTTAACTGAAGAAAAGGGTGATTAACCAAGAATAGGTGATTAACCCAAAAAATGTTCAGTGTTTTAATAGACAGACTGTGATTAACTGAGAAGGAGTGCAAACATTGGTGTTTTAACTAACAGACAGTGATTAACCAACAAGGGGAGAAGAACCAAAAGAAGGTTGTGAACTCCATAAAGGATTCGATTTTAACAGAAATAATGTGTTTAACCGAAGAAAGAGAGCAGAGACTCTTCAGGGGAATCAAAAGAACAATGATTGACCGTAAGAAAAGGATAGGGTATTGAAACAAAGGAAGCTTGCTAACCCAAAGAACAAAGGATCGTAACCAAGAAGAATGATGATGGATCAAAAGAGAGGTCAAAAGAGATAGGAGTGATCAAGGATCGAAAGGGAATGCAAAGAGAGAAAAGTGATCAAGGATCGAAAGAGATTGCAAAGGGAGAAGAGTGATCAAGGATCGACTCGACTAGGGAATGAGAAACACTATAGCTGGAGGATAGAGGTGACTATTCTCGAGGAGAGGACAAGACGCCCTTTCCAAAGAAATAGCCAGAATGAGGGTAGAAAAACTCCATCCTCATTCCTTCTCTAGCACCTAAAATATAGTATGGAAATTGAAACGGACAGCATAACAGCTCCAAATTGTACAGTGCTCCAACGTGTTGTGAAGTGAACAGCGTAACAGCTTCAGTTTGTACAGCGCTCCAATGTTGTGTATTGGTCGTCGTATGAATCTTCAACTCCGTGAGGAATCAAGAAAGAGAAGCTCTAAAGAGATCCTTGAGAGAGGGAAAAGGAGGATCAACTAATCGAAACATGGTTTCGATCAATTAATCAAAGGGAAATGCTATGCTAACAATTTTCCAAAGAGAATGGAAAACCATTAAAGCAAAAGGTGGTGAATTATTGATTATACAAGATTAAGCTCATCTATGAAGAATGAAATTAATGCAAACAAAGAAAGGGAGTACAAAACAGTACCAAGTGATCAACAAAATGCAACACAAAATCATGTTATTTGTGATCAAAGAAAAATGCAAGAATGACTACATTCACATGATGCCAAAATATGAATAATTTGAATAATAAAAAATGTGCAACAAAAGTTCATGAACATGCTTCAATCAGAAGTTAAATGACACTTAAAACATCCATAAAAATGAAGCACATTGATCCATGGAAGTTAGAAGAAGAAAGGATATCAAACAAGCTTGAAAAAACTCAAAATTGGCCATTATGTTCAGTGGTAACCGGTTACAGCATATCTGCTAACCGGTTACATACTTGAAAATTAGCGTATTTGTTGAAAATTGAATTGTGTAACCGGTTACAACATAACTGCTAACCGGTTACCACTGAGACAGTGGCAAAAATAACAACAAAAACAGCTTTTCTAAAGTAGTTTTCAACACATAATCACTTATGCCAACCACCACATGCTAGAAACTGAAATTGTGCACGAAAATTGAACTTGAAAACAACAAATAAACAGTGATAGAATCAACTAACACAATAGGATCATGGATCAAACAAATGCAAAACCAAATCACGCACAACAATTATCGACTACATTGCGAACGATACGAAAATGCGCGAAACGGTAAAATTAGTTAGATCCACCAACCTACAAGCCGGAGATTTGGCTTGGTAAGTGTTGCAAAGAGATTTTGATGGAGAAAGTCAAAGAAAACCAGAGGATCCTTAATTTGTAGACGAAACGCGTCAAAACCGATCAAAAACGCGAAAATGCACCGAAATCGAACTTGCACCAAATTGAAAGTTATAGAACTCTTGGATTGAAGTAGAATAAGATGTAATTCCAGAAATCCAACCAAAGAATGCCAAATGATGGAGGTTAAGCTCAAGAATTAATCACTTTCAATGTGAAAAGTGATTATCCTTCAAGAATAAGAGCTTTTGGTGAGGTTTTGGGATGAGAATTGAGATGAAGATGTAGAAGTTGCAGAAAAATGCAGAGGAGAATGAAAGAATTGAGAGTGAAATGTGTAAAAATGGTTGAAGGTCCTTGAAAAATGAGTGAAGGTGAGTTTATATAGACTTTAGGTTTGGAGTATGAGAGGTTTGGACTTAGCTTTGGGTTTGGAGTTAGGGTTGGAGTTAGGTGGGCTTGACTCACTGAGTCAAGGTGGTTAACTCGATTAGTTAGAACTAACTCGGTAACAATCCCAATGTGAATTTCTATCATCCAACGTTTGGCATGCTTGTAAAACAAGGAACATGGTGCCCTTAATTTGGAGTGAAGCATTAGAATAAATGCACTTGGATTGAATTGAATAGCCTTGAAATGTCTAGAGAAGTCTAGAATGTTCCACACACTGCTATAATACTATAGAATCAATGACCAAGGAGAGTGTATGGTGCTGTCCCAAAAATGCAGCAGAAACTGAAATTTTCCACTGAGTAACCGGTTACAGCATATGTGCTAACCGGTTACATGCTTGAAAACTTGCGTTTTTGGTGAAAAATACACTGAGTAACCAGTTACATCATATGTGCTAACCGGTTACTTCAGTCAAATTACCACAAATTTGCAAAAGGATGATGCTGAAGTCCTGATTCCGGTTTTCCATCTCTTGTCTTGATAAATAAACATGGAAACCTCTATTTTGGGCTTGTTTTGATGATGTAATGATCTTGTGAGGATTCAATTAATCGGCAGGTCAAATTGATGCGAGTGCGCATGCTTATGCAAAAGGCCAAAAGAGGGAGGTCAAATTTCGGGTTACGACACTCAATATGGCATTTGTTTCTCAAATAGAACCATCTAAAGTCCAAGATGCCTTAGATGATGATCAATGGATTCTAGCCATGCAAGAAGAATTAAATCAGTTCGAAAGAAATGAAGTATGGGATTTAGTTCCAAGACCAAAAGGAAAGCATATTATTGGCACTAAATGGATATTCAAAAATAAGCTATATGAAAATGGTATCATTATAAGGAACAAAGCAAGATTAGTAGCACATGGCTATAATCAAGAAGAAGGTATAGATTTTGAGAAAACATTTGCACCGGTTGCTAGACTAGAAGCAATTAGATTATTGTTAGCATATGCTTGTTCTTTGAATTTTCAATTGTATCAGATGGACATTAAAAGCACATTTCTAAATGGATACATACTTGAAGAAGTTTATGTAAATCAACCTCCAGGATTTGAAGATTTCAAACATCCTAATCATGTTTACAAACTCAAAAAGGCCTTGTATGGATTGAAGCAAGCACCAAGAGCTTGGTATGATAGGTTAAGTAATTTTCTTTGCGAACACGGTTTTGAAAAAGGTAAAGTTGATACTAATTTGTTTATTAAAAGAATTAACCATCATACTATCTTAGTGCAAATTTATGTAGATGACATCATTTTTGGATCTACAAATGAGTCCTTATGTGAAGAATTCTCAAAAATCATGCAAGGAGAATTTGAAATGTCCATGATGGGAAAGTTGAACTACTTTCTTGGATTGCATATCAAACAAACAAAGAATGGAATATTTATCAATCAATCCAAATATTGCAAATAACTTCTTAAAAGATTTGACATGGATACTTGCAAAGAAATAGCAACTCCAATGGGATCCGGCACATATCTTGATCATGACGAATCCGGAATTCCAATTGATATCACTAAATATCAAGGTATGATCAACTCTTTATTATATCTAACCGCTAGTCGACCTGATATTATGTTTAGTGTATGTTTATGTGCACGATTTCAAGCTTGTCCGAAGGAATTTCATCTCACAGCGGTAAAAAGAATAATGAAGTATCTTAAAGGAACATCCAATGTCGGCCTATGGTATCCTAAAGGTAGTATATGTAGTCTTGTTGGTTTTTCTGATGCAGATTATGCAGGATGTAAAACGGACAGAAAAAGCACAAGAGGAACTTGTCACATTTTTGGAAATGCCTTAGTCTCTTGGTCATGTAAAAAGCAAGCAAGTGTGGCTCTTAGCCCTGCAGAAGCAGAGTATATCGCCTCCGGTAGCTGTTGTTCGCAAATACTTTGGTTGAAGCAACAACTTCATGACTATGGTGTGAATCTAGGATGCATATCTCTCAAATGCGACAACACGAGTGCAATCAATATATCAAAAAATCCAATCATGCATTCAAGGACCAAGCACATAGATATTAGACATCATTTTCTAAGGGATCACGTTTTAAAAGGAGACATTAAGATAACGTTTATCGATACTCAAAATCAACTGGCGGATATCTTCACAAAACCACTTCCTCGGGATGCATTTTTTAAGATTCGTCGAGAACTTGGCATATTGGATGAAGGTGACATTTAAATCTTCAATATTTATTCATTATATGATATAATGAAGCCAAGGTACACAATATTTCTAATTTTTATGTTTGTCAATTTTTTAGTAAAATGTGAATTTTATGCAAAAATTACTTATTTTCAACTTTTGTGCTCATAAAATTATTTTTATGAATTTTTTGGATTACCACAAGTTGCATTATATTATATTCTAACATGTCATGGTGTTACAATTTTAATTTCATTAGCATACTAAAAATTATTAAGCTGCTGTTTGTTTTGGGTATGTTAATCGATTAACCATTTGTCTTTGCAAATGTGTTAATCGATTAACACTGTAAGTATTTGCGCAA
This sequence comes from Lathyrus tuberosus, assembly GCA_022829125.1. NCBI lineage: Eukaryota > Viridiplantae > Streptophyta > Magnoliopsida > Fabales > Fabaceae > Lathyrus > Lathyrus tuberosus. The sequence continues at coordinate 10,761,529 of JALAZF010000034.1, forward strand.
ATTTTTGTTCAGTTAATCGATTAACCATATTATGTTGGTTTTGGGTTAATCGATTAACCCTGTAACTTTTTCCAAAAATACGAAAATTTAATTACATGCTGAATTTTTGTGTTTTTTCTTTTTTTTTTGTGTTTTTTTTTGTCTTTGTCTTTAAAAAGTGCTTTTAGGATAAGTCAACTTATCCTTCCAACTTACATTGGTACTCTTCATCACTCTTTACTCCTCATTACTATCTTTTACTCACCTCTTCAACTCATTAAAAGTCATTCAACCACCAACATTAAACCCCACTCATCAAATCTTCTCTATAACCTCACCAAACCACATAACTCTTTCATCAAAACCCTCTTCTATCTCAAATTCGAAAATCACCTTCAAACTTTCATTCATCCATGGCATCTTCAAGAAGAGATAAAGGAAAGGAAAAAATGGGAGAAGAAAGCTCACATCAAGAAGAATCTGCTCCAACAACAAAACAATGGAGGCTTACGTTTGATTTTCGGAACAAATTACTAATGCCGGTAAAATATGTCTACTTATCATCTTTTCCTGTTGAAAGTTTTGGTTTTCCGGAACTGTTAAGGCAGCATAAGATAGATAAGTTTGTAAGTGCACCTGGTGCCGTAGCGAATCGAGTAGCTCTGGAAGCATGTGTACAAGCTCGGAATGAGGGACGTGATCTTGCTCGCGAGGGTAATGCAATTATCCGTCAAGCTTGCAAATGGAGTCCTGAATTAGCTGCTGCTTGTGAAGTCTGGAAAGAAATCAAATTTGAATTCCCAGCAATGGATACTTTGTAATCCAGTAATAATCATTCGTTCTATTAATTTGAGATTGGTCCTGTGTATCCTGATTTAGTGAAAGAATTCTATTCTAACTTGCACGTGGGTACTGATGAATTCGAAGACCACTGTTTATATCAAAAGTTAGGAACAATGATATTAGTGTTGATGCTAAAACTTTTGGAAAGTATTTAGGTTTTCCTTCTGATGGTCGGATTATTAGGCAAGGTTATACTCCAAAATCTAATGGATGGAAAGACTATAATAAAATGGATTACTATTTCCGTCATTCTCGCGTGAATCAAGTTGATGTTATGGGTAGACAAAGTAATGCTTCTTCTAGAGTCTTGCTATATTCAAAGAATTTATCGGTGACAGATACAATGCTACACTATGTTATTGCATATGTCTTGCTACCAAAACACTCCAACCACGCTCAAATTAGTGATCCGGAATTGCAAATCATGTTTTCCCTCAAAAATGGCTTAAAAGTGAATTGGGCATGCACTGTGATGTATCACATGTTTTACCAACAAAACTTGAGTGGTGGTCTTCCTTATGGAAGGATTGTGTCAAAGCTTCTTGAATCACTTGGAATTCTTGTAAAAAGAGAACCAAAGGTTGAAATGAGTTCCAAAGATTGTGAAATTAATGCATCTACGTGTCTTCGGAACACGGGCACCATAAAAAATCAGCAAGGATTATATGTTTACAAAGATGATGTTCAAACTTTCACTCCTCCACCGACTCCGGAAGGCGGGTATACAAATGAAGCACTCTACAACAAAATGTGTTTAATGGAAGTAACAATGAACACTCACTTTTTTGAAATGGCCTCAATTAAGAAGTTATTGCTTAAGCTTAATAAATCTCGTAGTCGAAAACCAAGGGTTGAGGAAAGTGAAGAAGAGGAATAAGATAAAGAGGAAGAAGGAGGAGAGGAAGAAGAAAACAATAAGATGTCGGAAAGTGATTGAAAGATGTATTGAGTTTTCTAGTGTTCTTTAGTTTTTCTAGTACTAATTTTATGTCTAAGTGTTTAAGACTTTTTTAGATTATGTTGTGTTATGCTTTGAATTTTTGTAAAACTTATGGTTAATGTGTTGTTAGAACTTATGTTTAATGTTATGTTATGTCTTATGTGTTGTTTAACTTGTGTGTTCAAATATGTTTCAAATGTGCTATTTGTTCGAAATGTTTTCACTATAAATTTTTTTTAGTCTTTTCCCTTCCTTTTTGGTTATGACAAAGGGGAAGAAGCATGTGTATGTTTGTTTCTCTAACACAATTATCAGCAAAGTAAGATGATTCAAAAATTCTCCCAAGCATGGTTTTAGGGGGAGCTTACATCTAGAGGGAGTATAGTTTTTGTTAGAGAAATCAAAGATAAAATCAAAATTTTCAAGAGAAAAGTTGTCATCATCAAAAAGGGGGAGATTGAAGAATCAAGATTCTCAAATGTGTTTTGATGAAGACAACAACATTGTAAAATCTATTGAAGATAAAAAAGGAAATGATTTAAGTCAAGTATCAAGTTTCAAGTATCAATTATATCAAAAAGTCTGGAAGGTTTTCAAACAATTGATCATAATTTAAAAGGTATATTTACTCAACTTATTCTTAAATATACAAGTGTTCATATCATCAAGCATTCTTGGCATAAATCATCAAAATATTTGTTTTTGAAAACCATTCCTTTTCATACCTTTTGTTAAAGTATTTTTCAAAATTTAACACTGGTTAATCGATTAACGTTTTGTAGTTCATTTGTGTTAATTGATTAACCTTAAGAAAATTTGAATTTTTTGCTCGTTGCAAGGTGTTAATCGATTAACATATTATAGTTCAATAGTGGTAATCGATTAACACTGAACCAGTATGTAGAAATATTTTATTTTTCAGCATTATGAGTTTTTGAAAATAGTTTTTGGTGCATGGCAACCTTTGGACATTAACACCCTTTTTTAAAGGTGTTTAGTGGCATATATAAACTCATAAATTCAGATTCTAAACTCACCTTCTTGCAAACAAATTTCAAACATCTTTATTCTCTAAAATCTTTCATTTTCTCAAGTGTAAAAAGTCAAAATTTTCAAAGAGTGAAACTTTGACATTGAACTTTCATCTCAATCATTATAGTTTCATTCTTGCATCATAAAACACTTGTATATTCTGAATAAAGATTATTTGTCAAGAAGAAGATCAATCTTGTGATTGATATTTGGAAGAATTAATGTTTCAACTACTCACTCAAAAATTCTGAATTATTGTAAAATCCTAAAGTTCCAAGGATTGTTTGGATTTAGGTGTTGACTATAGGGAGAAGGATTGTTTCTCTTATAGGGTTTGTTATAATCCTTGTTATCCGGATTGTCGATAGAAGAGGTCCATTGTGAGAGGATTATTCTCGGTTAGACTTTAAACTTGTAAAATCCAAGAGGATTGTTCTTGGTGGTGTGTTAGGATCTAGTATAGAAAGACTAGGTAGTCTTGTCTAAGATCTAACATTTTAGTGAAATCTCTTTCATGTTGAAAGGGGACTGGAGTACTCTCGGGCTGTGAGGGGAACCAGTATATCTCTCGGTGTTCTTTACTTTCCGCATTTTACCGCATTTCATCACTTAGAAACTTTAGAAAAGTAAAACTCAATTTCATCAAAAAATCGGAAAATATTCTAAGGTACCTAATTCACCCCCTCTTAGGTATAATCCTACTTACAGACAGGAATTGGGAATTAATAGTTATGGTATCGCTTCTTTCTCCCAATGTGACCATTAGCTTATTGTACCCATGAGGAAAGGTTACAGTACCGTTGAAGTCATATAGGTCGAACCTTTCATAAGACCATAACTTATCCTTTTTAATCCCAATCTTCTCGAAGAAATTAGAGTACATAATGTCATAAGAACTTCTGCCATCAATAAGTACTCTAGAAACATCGAATTTGGCGATTTTGGCCTTTATTACCAAAAGAAAGATCCCGTTTAAGATTCCTCAATCTTCTTGTTATCCCAAAATCCAAGGATTGATCGCTCCAGGCTGTTGGTCAAAATGCTTCTGTCTTTCTTGTTGACGACCATTAACTCGATGATATTCCTATGCATTGTATGTCTTTATGGTTTTCTCACCCTTAGAGCATCAATAGTGATGTAACCGATGTAATACATTTCCCCTTGTTTCTTTCTTCCTCCCTGCTACTAGTTTCTTTTCCTTTGGACTTGAAAATAGCTTCAACAATTTTCTTGGGGACTATTTCTTCTTCGGGGAGTCCTCCTGACTTCTCTTTCCATCCTTGGTGTATTATGGTAGTCTTCTCTTCTATAGTACTCATTGAATTGCATCTTTCATATGGATGCAATTATTCATGTTGTTTTCGTGCCATTTTAAAAAATGATGATATTTGGATTTATCTGTTCGCGAGGACTCTGTGGTCGGATACGGGTTCTTGATCCCGACTTCTTTAAATATGTGTTTACACATTCATTCCAAATTCTCACCAGTGAAGTGTTCAAGGGAGTGTAAGCATCAAACTTGAAGCGGGGTCCATGATCACTTTCTTCTTTAGGACAACCAACATCTTTGTTTGATGACCAATTGAATATGATGTTTCTAGGTTCATAGTTAGACCCCGTAGCTAAAAGTTTCTCTTCATATTTAAGGTAAAGATGCTTCTTTCTCATTAAGTCTTTCAAGTTGTGGAACTCTTTGTACCCTAACTTCTCCAATAATTGATAATCTTGCCTCAAGCTCCTCTCGAAAACCTAGAACTTCAAAATTTCCTCTTAGCCCCCACGGCCACAACCACCTTAGTAAAGCGGTTAATATACACATGTATAGTTTCTTTCTTGCCTTGGGAGATCCCACTCAGCACCACCATGGTTATGGGTTTCCTCTTTCGGGCGGAGAAAGGCCTCACATAGGTTTCTTGTAAACTAATTCAATTTTAAATATGATATTTAAGAAGTGATCATGGTGGTGAATTTGTTAATAACTGTCATACCCAAAATTTTGACCACTAAGATTTCCCATCAGTGTGAAAATCATCATCACAATATGGATGTATCATTATGCCTCATTAGTCTCCCCAAAGTTGGGTGAGCATTCACTACAATCAAAATTAGGGTTTCAAGCCCTCTCAGAGCTCTTAGACAAAGGATCAATCAAGGAATGACATGATCTTCAACTTGTCTAAACCTCTCAAGCATCCACAATGGATCAAAATGACTCCCACTTCAAGGATTAAGCACAAGGTTGCTCCCTTCTAGGTGGATCAAGCCTCGAGATCGCCAGTGTCACCAAATTAGGGTTTTGGTCGACCAGGGCCTCCAGATGGGAATTTTCCTCTGGGCATGAGCCAATACTTCAAAACATAACCTAATATACTCCATGGAACCTCATGGACCCAAGCATCAAGTCAATTTGACCTTAGGGGATGCATACATCAAAAATCAGGAATTAGGGTTTCTTGACCTAATTAACCCCTAAGCTGACTTTTGGGACAAATCATAAGCCAAGGCCTTAAGAGAGGATTTGAGGGTCCCTAGTAAACCACATTGATCCTTTTATAACAAGGGATTGATCCAAGAAGCTTGAGCAACAAGTCTCAATTTCATCAGAACCACAGTTAGGGTTTCGCGGGAAAAGTCAACTGTAACTTTGACTTTTGACCAGGACATGCTCCCAAACCCTAAGACATGATTCAATATACTCTATAACACCCATGGAAAATGTCTATAAAGTTTGATTTAGGTCAAGGACATGATTTCCTAAAGGATTGCACAGTTTGGAATTCATCTGATAAAAAGTCAACTGTGCACAAAAGTCAACTTTGACTTTTTGAGATTTTTCACAATTATGGATTGTTAACCCTAAAATGATGTTAATGTATGATTTGAATCATCATTCATCAAGAAAAATAAAAGAAAGTGGGATAACTTGTAAAAGGGGTAACCATAAAAACTTAGAAAATTTTCTAAGTTATGAACAAAGTGGCAAGGGTACCAACTTTGGAGGATCATAACTCCTAAACCACAAAGCCATTTTTCCCCATCCAAAGCTTGATTTGTAGATCTCATGGCCCTCTACAAAAACTTCAACTAGACCTCATTCCAATTCTTCATGGATTTTGAGTTATGGATTGATCAAAATCACAAAAAGTGAAAATGTCACTTTTTTCCAACACTTAGTGAAATTTTCACTAAGTCAGAATCTGCCTTCACTTTTTTCCAAATGTAGGGACATTTTTAACTTGTATCCAAAAAGTATCAAAACCAAATATGATTAAACAGTTGTTGTATCATATAAGGGCTTTCCAAAATGGCCAAGAACATCACCAAATTCAATTTGAGCTAAGAGTTATGGTAGTGGCAAAATGCCTTGCTGAAAACTGCCAAGGAAAGGCAGAATTTTTCATTTTTAGTTGATTTACCAAAATCAGCCAATTTCAAGCCTTGTCATCATCTTGGACACATCTGAGGATCAAATCTAAAGGGGACAATCACTGAGCCAAGCCTCCAAAGTCCTTGGAACAAGAAGTAGCATGCCAAACCTAGAATTGCCTAAAAGAGGGACAAGACTCCAATTTTGGATTGGAGAATTTAATAGATGCTTAGAGGTGGCATGGACTGACACATTTGCAACTGAATTCAGTCAAGATTCCTCCAACAAGTAGGGAACCAAAGCTCTGTGCTCTAACCTCTAGTCAATGGCTAGAGGAGACTTGGATTTTCATTTGCCAACATTGGCCAAACCTCAGCTGCAGTTGCCATTCACTATTGATCCCAAAACAAACTTGCTCTACTATAAATAGAGCTCATTTGTGCTCAGTTTGAGTACATCAAAGCCATCAAACAGATGCTTTCCTAAAAAATCCCTTTTTCTTGGCAAAAATGCCTTCTTTAGCAAGGTAACTCTGAGTTTTTGAGTTTGAGAGCTTTTTCAATCAAACCAATCACACACACACCTCATAAACATCATATATAGGTGATCCAAACTCTCACAAGTGACCTGTAATCACAAAATCACAAAGTCACCTCTCAAAACCTCAAAATAGGCTTTTTGTGCATTTTTCAAGCCATGTCTTGATTCAGTCACTTTCCAAACCAGATAAAACCTCAAACACACTCCAAATATCATCCTTGAACTGCCCCAAATGGTTCCCTCCATCTGGAACACCACTTGAGAGAGTTGCCATTTTGGTCACTTTTAACCCCTTTTGCAAGAAAGGGCCAGTTTGTGTTTTTGCAGGTACCAGATGATTCCAATCATCCTAAAAGCTTCTAAGAGATCATTTGAGCGTGTCTAAAGCATCAAATCATTTCTGGAACAAGAGGCTTGACAGACTGCACAGAAACTCCAAAAAGCTCAAAAAGAGGTAAGCCTCATGACTTGAACTTTCCAAAATATGCAATGCTTTGAAGTCCACTGATCATGCACACCTCATACATGTTAAATCTGTTGTGTTTGAACCAATTGATCATGTAATTCATGCCTGTATCAAAGTGTAGCATAGAAAATGCAATTATAGGCCTTTTTCCAAACCACTATCGGGTTTTGAGGAGGGAGTGTGATCTGAAAAAAATACCACCACCATTGGATTCCTTGTGAAATTCTGGTCCAGATGCATATAAATTTTGTCTCAAACCATTAAGAATTGAGAAAGTTATGACCTTCACGTTTCTGAGCCAAAACTTGCCTTGCCTTGCCTTTGGCCAGGCCTAAAACCAAGGCATGACTTGTATATTTGTGATTTCACTTCAAACAATGGATGTATCACCACCCCAGTGGTAAGGTGCGCGCCTTGTGACCTTGAGGTCGTGGGTTCAAACCCCACTCATGCCATTTTGTGTTTTTTCATATTTTGCCATTTTTTTTCAATATTTTATGTTTTATTAATTAATTGGAAAATTAATAACTCTTTCAATTTTAATTATTTTTGATTGGTTCTTTTTGCAAAAAATCACAAAAATGTTGAAATATTTTATTCCATAAAAAAATTAAGTTTATATTATTTATTTAATATAATCAGTATTTTTGTGAATAACTTCATTTTTTATTTGTTTTAAACATTTTAAAATGAACATTCATCTTGAAAAATCAAGACCAAATGAGTTTTAATATCTCTTGTGATTAAAACTTCATTTTTCAAACCTTAAACAAAAATTACAAGTGGTTTATTCAAATTCATTTGGTATTTTTCCTTGATTTTCTTTTAATATTTACTTTTAAAAGAATAAATTAGGGTTTCTTTGATTTTCACCCTCATCAATCATTTTTAAAACCTTCTGGGCCTCTGAAAGAGTGTAATACCCAATTCCCTTTTAACCAAAACAATTTTGGGCCGCAGATATTGTATAAGTCCCTCTGCGTTAAAAGAAAAGTTCGGCGCGATCGTCGCCCGTTTAAAATCAAACCATCTGGGCCTCTCCTCGAGCTATAAGACCCATTCAAAACTTTTTGGGCCTCTATTAGAGTGTAAGACCCAACCCCTTTTGAAAACCAAATTATCTTGGGCCTCAGTCATTGTATAAGACCCACTGCGTTTTCAAAATCTCGGCGCGATCGCCATTTCAAACGAAAAATCATCTGGGCCTACCCTCGTGTTATAAGCCCCACTCTTTTTCTTTAAAATCTTTTAGGCCTCTTGAGAGAGTGTAAGACCCACCCCTTTTTACAGAAAACCTTTTTGGCCTCAGTCACTTGTATAAGCCCCTCTGTACAAAACAATAGTGCGATCATTGGTAAAAATCCTGGGCCTCTCCTTGAGCTGTAAGCCCCAATTTTTCTTTCAAAGCACTTTCTCCTTTGATTTTGAATATACTGTTGTTTTCAATCTTTCTTTGTTGAACAAATAACAAAACAACATGGAAGCTCTACAACCGAGTAAGTGTTTATACGCTTTCATTTACCGCTTTCATATGTATATAACTGTACTGTGGGGCTGTTCCACTGTAAGTCTTCTTTCATAAACTCATATTAACTGTGTAATAATAGTATAGCTATTTAGAGTTTCCCCGACGACTACGTCTAGCACTAAGCCCTGTTGATCACTCTTAAATAGACTAAACTAGATCCCCATAAGATTACCAGATACAGTCTTCTCTTCGGCTGTCCTCCTAGGAATTGTCAAGAGACTCTACTCCCCAGAGTTGATCTATTCTACGTGAATAGCATCTCTTGAGTTTCTTCCAAATTCTCGAACTTTCCTGGCTTGATCTATTCTCTGTGAATAGTATGTCTTGAAATTCTCGGGGTTTGGGGACTCACGGGCTTCTTAAAAGCATCCCCGCCTCCTCTTGGGCGTTGTACAAGGACCCGTCGATTTCTTAAAAGTATTCACAGCCTCCTCTTAGGCTTCGTATAAATGATTTCTTCCTCCAGGAATGATAACCTCCTCTTGGGCTTCGTACAAATTGTCCCTCGGCTTCTTAAAAGTTTCCAACCTCCTCTTGGGCTTCGTACAAATTGTCCTGACGACCTCCTAGAGGTATAGGAACAGAAATTAGTCATCTTAATAGAACAGTTTTTTCAAAGAGTCTAGATCCTGCTAGTGCTGTTTCTTAAACGTAGTACAAAAGATGAAACTCTAGACTTGGACAGTTTAATTTCCTTGAGTCTCAAAGACATTCTCAAGTTCCTTTCAAAACTAGGAGATGAAACCCGTAGACTCGGACAGTCCCAATCCTGTTTGGATTTCCCATTTCCTTAAAGAACAGGAAATATCCCTGATCCTCGAGTCAAAATCCCTGAGTGCAAACATTACTCATATAAGAACTGATTTTCTCTTTTAACCAACATACTGGACCTGTCACTTAACTGAAACAACCACTTTTAGCCTTTATCTCGGGCTTCGTACGAGATACAAAATCACTCTCTTGTTTAGTATAAAAGACTCTCTTGTTAAGTCATTCATCCTTTTAGCCTCTATCTCGGGCTTCGTACGAGATACAAAACACTCTCTTGTTGAGTATAAAAAGACTCTCTGGTTGAGTCGACCACCTTTTAGCCTTCATCTCGGGCTTCGTACGAGATACAAAGGGACTCTCTTGTTGAGTCAACCTTTAGCCTCCGTCTTGGGCTTCGTACAAGACACATCTAAAAGCACTCTCTTGTTGAGTCAACCCTTTTAGCCTCTCTCTCGGGCTTCGTACGAGACACATAAAAACACCCTCTTGTTGGGTCAATAGCCTCCTCTTAGGCTTTGTATAAGAAAACCCCGGTTGAGTCAATCAACCTTTTAGTATCAAAATTTGTGCCTCGTTCACAGTATAAAAACATCAACAACTCCTTTCATCTAATTGCTGTAAGCGGCAAGCCTCCTTTATAGTCTGTCACCCAACAGTCATGACAAACCGACCCCCTTTAGAGATGACAAATTCTCTCTAAAGTCAACACCCTTTTAGCTTTACATCTTGGGCTTTGAACAAGATACAAACCACATTTAGCTTCACGTCTTGGGCTTTGAACAAGACACCAAATCACCATTTCCTCCCATAGAATAGGAGGAACTACGATCGCTCTGATTTCCCTGTTTCGGAAAACGGGAATACGTAGGCATAAGATTAAAAGAAAAATCTTAGCGAGCACACTAAATAAAAAACTCAAAATCCCATACCCTCAGTCCTAAACATCCTACCCATGAACCGTCCAATGTTTTCACTCTTGAAAAAAGAAAGTAAGAAGAAAAAGGCCCCATTACGATATAACATCCGTAACCTAACAGATCGCTGTTTAAACTCAGTATGCAAGCAGGGTTAATTGGAGACATCTATTTCCCTTCCTTCATCAACTTCAATAGGATAAAAAATGAATCGACCTGTAGTACCCCCAAAGAGCGACAGTGCTTAAGAAACACGTCCAGTTTCACTCGCTACAGAAAAGTGGCGCCCACCGTGGGGCTTAATTGACTTTCTTCCTTTCTTCCTTTCTTCCTTTCTTTCTTGGGGATTTCACTGGGATAGGAATTTTTTTTTTACTTCACTAGGATCTTAAGTCAAAACCTTTAAAGTCGGGAAGGAACCACAGGATGGCGACTCCGTCGGGGAGCCATTTTCTGTCAGGAACATAGGATTCATAGCTCTTAAAAGTCTAAGACATTAGGACGAATATATATACCGCTTTTCCTAATTGATATATGTGTTTATGTTTTTGCTAATGGGAATGCGTGTGATGCCGCATGTGGAAAGATTGAGTATACACCTAGGAAAAACCCCTTTAGTGGTGCGGAAGCTATCGAAAATGGTTGTCACGCGATACCACTCTCTTCTGAGGACTCTTTGAAAAAACACCACCTAGCACGGTTCCCGGCCCGCTGGTGTTTTTCTCGACAAGATTTGATGATGTTGAGAGACAGGTACAGAAATCACTAGTATAAACCTTTAGGACGGGTAGAGCCTTGACTCCATGACACCGACCCTTTGACCCCATGTTTTTTCTATGTTTTTGTGTGTTGCATTCATACATTCCTTTAAAAAACATTAAAACAAAGGAAATCTTCTCTTCTAGTCTCTCTTTTTCAAATTAAACTAAGACAATGATTGCAAATGTCAGAGAAAAAGATTGCGCTCATGGATTTCGGTAGAAGGAGAACTCATAAGTATACCTTCAAGAATCCAAAACTAGAAGATTTGAGAGGTTTGGCGAGAATAATCACGAACCAAGAGGCTTTCAGAGCCAAGTATGGAGGTTTGCTATCTCTATTAAGGGTTCAAGTAATTGAAAGAATCATGGATGCACTCATTTAGTTTTACGATCCGATCTATCACTGTTTCACATTCCCGGATTATCAGCTCGCACCAACGCTGGAGGAATATTCTCATCTGATTGATTTAGACATCACTGATCGAGCTCCTTTTTCTGGACTAGAAGAAATTCCAATGGATCAGACCATTGCAAGAGCAATTTATTTGGACGAGTCAGAGGTCAGGACTCACATGACCACTAAGGGTGGCATACAAGGTTTGCCGGCCCAGTTCTTGACAAAGAAGGCCCTGTATTTCGCTAGTATAGGGAACGTGACTGCTTTTGAAAGCATCTTTGTTTTACTCACCTAAGGGTTATCTTTGTTTCCCAACATCAATAACTTCGTCGATATCAACTCCATTAAGGTTTTTCTCATTGGAAACCCTGTACCGACCTTACTTGCAGACGCATATTATTCTGTACACTTAGGGAATTTGTACAGCGGAAGGGAGATCACATGTTGTGTACCTCTGCTATACAAATGATTTATCTCCCATTTGCCTAAGTCTGCTGCTTTTTGGGATCATAAGAATACTTTACGTTGGTCGCAGAGAATCATGTCTCTTACCAACTCTGACATAGATTGGTGCAATAGGATTTATGAGGGAATCAGGATCATTGACCATTGTGGAAACTTCCCAAACGTACCCCTCATAGGAACTAAGGGAGAAATCAATTATAATCCAATTCTTATTCGTCGTCAATTTGGATACCCGATGAGGCATGTCCCACGTAATGCTCATCTGGAAGGTCTTTTCTTCAAAGAAGGAGAAAATGACAGGGCACTAAAGATGGAAATAGTGCACGCTTGGAAACACGTTCATAAGAAAGGACGAGAGTCTCTAGGAAAACCGGATTGTGTCTCGATGGAGCCTTACCTCCACTGGGTACAAACTAGAGCTCTCAAGCTAAAGATGCCTTATCCTCGTCACTGAGTTCTTCCGCCAAGGGAGTCTGTCATATACTTCATGACTGAAACGGAAAAACTCCAAGTTACTCTCAACAAAGTTTAGCGGGAGAGAAGGTCTTGGAAGAACAAGTACCGCACCTTCAATGTGGAGTGTATCAAAATACAGCAACTACTGAAGGATAAAGATGCTCTGATTGAAATTTTGGAGTAGCATGCTGTAGAAAATCAGGATGACCAAAGGAATTTGCTCACTCCTTTCACCTGGAAAAGGAATGACAACCCGACAACGGCTCAAGAGTCCCGATCAAAGAAAAGGAAAGTGCCAGAATCAGCACCCGGTTTCTCCTCAGGGAGGACTCGGGACCCCTTAGCTTAGGTTTCTGTTTCCGCACCTTGTAATCTACTGTATTTTCGTTTTCGCAATCCTTTGAATTAAATAAAACGAGGTTTCCCCACTGTTTGATATTTGCAATCTAATTGTCGAAGTTTATTTTGATTAAACAAAACAATTAACTTAATCATTGCATTCATCATTCTCACATCACGTATTCTCCTTACCTACGAGTCTCACGTTTGTGTCTCGGCTCTAGGGTCAAACTGTCTCATTCGTACAATACTCGGTCCAATCGTCAGAAAAAGATGGATGATCTTGAGGAAGAGAACAGAGAGTTGAAAGAAGAGATCGACGCTCTGAGAGAGGATATGAGAAAGCTTCGTAACGACATGCAAGCCATGGTAGAAGCTCAGCTACAAAGAACTGTGATCTCAGAGATCACCTCAACGCCCATAGTGGAGAAGTATGATCCTAGGTACAAAATGCCGAAAGATCGTCCCTGGGGCATGTCTGTTAACTATATCCCGGAAGGATATGTTCCTCCGATCACTGAAGATCAGGTAACTTCAGCAGAAGCCGCTGGGCCTGAAGTTTACAAACTTCGGGAAAGCGAGGATGCCAGAGGCATATTGAGGACTCCTGAAGGTTACAAACTTCGGGAAACGCCAAGATTCACTGCCGTAGTAACGGTACCACCCCCTATGGTGCACACTGTCCCGGAAGGACAGATTCCACAGATACCTTCTGGAAGAAAGGAAACTATGTTCGACAGGATGGACGAGTTCTAGGAACAGTTCCTGGAAATGCAAAAGGAACTGCAAGCCATCTGCAGTCAGGATTTATTTGGAAAGGATGCCGCAGACCTTTGTCTGGTTCCCAATGTGAAAGTTCTGCACAAGTTCCAAGTTCCCGACTTTGAAAAGTACAAGGGTAACTCTTGCCCTCAGAGTCACTTAGTGATGTACGCCCGGTGAATGTCAGCTCAGACGGAAAATCAGGATCTACTGATTCACGACTTTCAGGATAGTTTAACCGGTGCCGCCTTAAAATGGTACATGGGTTTAAACCGTGCTACGATCAGCACTTTCAGAGATCTTGGCACTGCCTTCATCCAACAATACAAATACAATTTGGACATGGCACCAGACAGAGATCAGCTCAGATCGATGTCACAAAAGGACAAGGAAAATTTTAAGGAGTACGCTCAGAGATGGCGTGAAATTGCCGCCCAAATTTGTCCACCTCTTGAGGAAAAAGAGATGACAAAAATCTTCTTAAAGACCTTAAGCTCATTTTACTACGAGAGAATTGTTGCCAGTGCGCCCAGTGACTTCACCGAGATGATAGGCATGGGGGTTCGTCTTGAGGAAGCCGTCCTGGAAGGACGTTTAGTAAAAGACATTGGATCATCAAGTAGTGTAAAACGATACGGTAGTGCTCTCCCTAAGAAAAAAGAGCAGGATATTGGGAATATCTCTCTCAGAAAGCAAAGGTGACATTATCAACCAGTAGCAGCTATAACTCCTGCTATCAACCTTGCGCCTGTTTCTACGTATCAACCTCAGGTTGCGCAGAGCCAACCTAATCAACAGTAACTTCAGCAAAGGACACAACAGCCTCTTTAGCAGGCTCGTCCTCCATACAATAACAACCGTACAATGCGGCCACCAGGATTTGATCCTATACCCGTATCGTACGCGGAACTATTTCCGTTATTACTGGTCAAAGGGCACGTCCAGACCAAGGCTCCTCTTACAGTACCGGAGAATCCGCCTTTTTGGTTTAAGGTGGATCAGACATGCCCTTATCACCAAGGAGGACCAAGGCATAATATAGATAACTGTCTCAATTTCAAATTTGACATGCAAAAGCTTGTTAGGAGCGGGCTCCTATCTTTCAAAGATATGAATCCCAATGTTCTCACAAACCCGCTGCCTCAACACGAGAAAGCTGCAGTCAACCTGATAGAGGGAGAGTCTAACAACGTCTATCAAATTTATGATGTACTCTTGTTGAGGACCAAATTAGTCAAGATGCATTGTAGACAGAGTGGATACGGCCATGTGCCACCTCATAATTATCACCAGTGTGATATCTGCTCTAAAAGCAATCGAGGGTGTTTTGTGGTGCAATCAGCTCTACAGAATGGTTGCCAGTGCACCCAGTGACTTCACCGAAATGGTCGGTATGGGGGTACGTCTCGAGGAAGCTGTTCGAGAAGGACGTCTAATAAAAGACGCTGGATCATCAAGTAGTACAAAACGATATGGTAGTACTCTCCCTAAGAAAAAAAAAGCAAGATATTGGGAATATCTCTCCCGGAAGGCAAAGGCGACGTTATCAGCCAGTAGCGGTTGTGACTCCTGCTATCAATCCTGTGCCTATTTCTATGTATCAACCTCAGGTTGCACAGAGCCAACCTAGTCAACAACAATTTCAGCAAAGGACACAACAGTCTCTTCAGCAGACTCGTCCTCAGTACAACAACAACCGTGCAACGCGTCCACCAGGATTTGATCCTATACCCATATCATACGTAGAACTATTTCCGTTACTACTGGCCAAGGGGCATATCCAGACTAAGTCTCCTCTTGCAGTACCGGAAAATCCGCCTTTTTGGTTTAAGGTGGACCAGACATGCCCTTATCACCAAGGAGGACCAGGGCATAACATAGAGAACTGTCTCAATTTCAAATCCGACGTGAAAAAGCTTGTTAGGAGCGGGGTCTTATCTTTCAAGGATACAAATCCCAATGTTCTCACGAACCCGCTGCTTCAACACGAGAAGGCTGCAGTCAATTTGATAGAGGGAGAGACTAACAACGTCTATCAAATTCATGATGTACTCTTATTGAAAACTAACTTGGTCAAGATGAATTATAGACAGAGTGGATATGTCCATGTGCCACCTCATAATTATCATCAGTGTGATATCTGCTCTAAAAGCAATCAAGGATGTTCCGTGGTGCAATCAGCTCTACAGGAACAGATGGATCTCGGATGGATCCAAGAGCACCGAGTTCGTGGAGTTAACATAGTTTACACGAATTCCAATGTCATTCAGAACCACGACATCCATGCAATGAATGCCAACTTGGTGGCAATACACTCAAGGCAAAGCCAGTATCATAATCTGCCGCGACACGATTACAATTCCTGTCTGACTTGCTTGGTAAACAAACAGGGATGCTCTTTTGTACAAGAGGCCCTCCAGCGTCAGATGAATCTTGGATGGATCCAGGACTACCATGATAGTAATCCATATCAGATCAACATGGTTCAAATCTTCGAAATTCGTTTAATGAATACTAACCTGGTAGAGTTACATGCTGAGCAGGTCCGCCTCAGATTCCTGGTATCACATGATTACCAGAGCTGTAAAGTGGGTTGCGAAAACGATCAAAGTTGTGCCCTTGTCCAGGAGGCACTTCAGCACTTGTTAAATCACTGGTGGATGCCAATCTATATGGATGATGATACTCAGTAAATTAGTATCAATAACAGGAACCCTACTCGGCGTCAAAGTCAGGAAGTCCGATTTGTGGAAGCTAACCTAGTAAGGTTACATTGTATTCAAAGCGGGCGTGGCCAGGTGCCACCACACAACTATGAACGTTGTAGAGTCTGTTCGGAAAGTAACCAAGGATGTTACCTTGTGCGAGCAGCTCTTCAGGGTCAGGTGGATCGTAGAGAGATTCGCCCATATCCGGGTTGCGGACAAATCAACTGGGCGCCGGACTACCTCGCTGATCAAATTGAGGATGTTGTCGTAATCTCTGATCATCAGAGGGCCAGGGATATTTTTGCCATCATCCCTCTACTTGACGAATCGAGAGTTCCCAACCCAGAGCAGATCAAAATTGCTTACGATGGTCAGAAAAATCAGAAGGCTCCCATAGTCATCTATCTACCGGGACCACTACCGTATGAATTAACTAAGGTTATCCCTTACAAATACGATGCAATGATAATTGAGAATGGAAAGGAAATTCCATTACCCTCCATCGTGAATATTGCAGACATCAGTTGTGTAACACGGAGCGGTCGAATCTTCAACAGAGGAGTTGGAGAGTCCAGCAAAGAAAAGGAACCTCAGACAGAAGTTCCTAATCCACCAGTCGGTCAGTCCAGTAATCCCGACCTTTCAAAAAATGATGATGAGATGCTAAAGCTCATCCAAAGGAGTGAATACAACATTGTTGATCAGCTATTACAAACTCCTTCAAAGATCTCGGTATTATCACTGTTACTCAGTTCAGAAGCGCAGAGGGAGGCTCTACAGAAAGTCTTGGAGCAAGCCTTTGTGGAACAGGATGTAACAATCAGACAGTTCGATAGCATTGTCTCTAACATCACTTCCTGCAATAACTTGGGATTTAACGATGAGGAATTACCTAAAGAAGGTCGCCGTCATAACACGGCATTCAATATCATGGTCAGCTGCCAGGGCGATGCTTTAGCCAGCGTACTGGTAGACACATGGTCAGCCCTGAATGTTATGCCGAAGTCCACTTTGATGCAATTATCCTTCAAAGGACCCCCGATGGGAACCAGCGAGGTCGTAGTCAAAGCGTTTGACGGATCCAGAAAAATGGTTATCAGCGAAGTCGACCTTCCCATAACTATCGGTCCTCACACTTTCAAAGTCACTTTCCAGGTCATGGACATCCGGGCAACGTAGAGTTGTTTATTAAGAAGACCTTGGATACATCAGGCTGGGGCGGTCACCTCGAATCTCCACCAAAAGTTAAAGTTCGTTCTGAACAACCAGCTCGTCACGGTCTGTGGAGAACAAGCCTTGCTCGTGAGTAACTTATCATCATCTACTTGTGTAGAACCCGAGGAGATTGTTGGGACTCAGTTCCAAGCGCTTTCGGTGAGCAGGGACAATCAATCCGAAGAGGGAACTTCCATTTCCTCATACAAAGATGCTATCAAAGCGGTCGAGAGTACCAATACAACAGGATGGGGACAACTCGTCATTCCTACTGACAATAAAACAAAGAAGGGTCTTAGTTTTTCTGCAACCTGCACCCAGACAGCTACTACCAGTGATGAAAGTCTTCATCCCATTCAGAACTTCTTTCACAGTGGAGGTTTCCTGCAACCGGTGACCCAAGAAGTACACACTATCAATGAAGAGGATCCCTCCGACACAGATAAGGAATAGAAGTCATATCTTAACGAGGACGGTTATATGTCTCAGGACGAAACGCAGACTCCATTTTGCTTTCCTGCACAGGGTCCGAGATTTATACCCAGGTCGGATGTCGAAATGATATATGGAGATTGTGATCTGGAAGGATACCGTGCTCCACCAAACTCATTAGAGGAAGACACTCCGATGAAAGACAACTTTGACCAAGACTAATATGGCCCAATGGATGGCCTGCCAATGTGGCAGCCGTATCCGGGAGACTTGGGGCAAGAAAATTAGCCGAACAATGAAAATCAGCTGAGCATCATTGAAAAGAATACTTGTGTCCCCACCATGTCATGGGACCAACACCCAGGTTATCCTGAAAATACCCAGCACGACGATGAATTCGCAACGTTCACAGGATCAGAGTTCATCAACTATGCTTTTCCTGAGGTCAAGGTCATCGAAAGGGATGACTCCTCCAGTTCCAAAGAAGTGTGGGACACTCTGGGACAACCAAGTGGGAAATACGACTATATGGTCAAGTATACCGCTCCTGAAAGCTCTCGTATCAGGCTCGAAGACCTCCAACCAACTGGATGGGGAGATCTACCTGAGAGCACAAATTCTATGCAAAATGCAACAGAGGAATCCTCCTACGACAATTCTGCCTGGGAAACAGATTCCAATGATCCTGTTCCACCAGAAATCAATGTTATTTCTGAAGACAAATCAAGGAAGGTACCGGACTTTGTGATTCACCGAGGAGTTCGCCGCCAATGGGTTGCTGTAAATATTTTGAAAGTTGTTCAAAATTCAAAGTAATTGCCGTTTATAACCTTTCACCCTGCCCAGGTGAAACGGATGTTTTGATAGGGCTTACTTTCTGTAAATTTCCCTCTTCGCTTTGCCCAAAGCTGTTATACCCCAAATTTTGATCACTAAGATTTCCCATCATTGTGAAAATCATCATCACAATATAGGGGAACCATCTTGCCTCATTAGTCTCCCCAAAGATGGGTGAGCATCCACTGCAATCAAATTTAGGGTTTCTAGCCCTCTCAGAGCTTTAGACAAATGATCAATCAAGGAATGACATGATCTTCAACTTGGCTAACCTCTCAAGTAACTACAAAGGATCAAAAGGACTCCCACTCCAAGGATTAAGCACATGGCTGCTCCCTTCTAGGTGGATCAAGCCCCAAGATCGCCAGTATCACCAAATTAGGGTTTTGGTCGATCAGGGCCTCCAAAGGGAAATTTTCCTCTGGGCATGAGCCAAAGATCCAAAACACAACCTAATATACTCCATGGAACCTCATGGACCCAACCATCAAGTCAATTTTGCCTCAGAGGATGCATACATCAAAAATCAGGAATTAGGGTTTCTTGACCTAATTCACCCCTAAGTTGACTTTTAGGGCAAATCATGAGCCAAGACCTCAAAAGAGGATTTGAGGGTCTCTAATTAACTATATTAATCCATTTGGAACAATGGATTAATCCAAGAAGTTTGAGCAACAAGTCTCAATTTCATCAGCACCACAATTAGGGTTTTAAGGAAAAAGTCAACTGTAACTTTGACTTTTGACAAGGACATGCTCCCAAACCCTAGGACATGCCTTAATATACCCCATGACACCCATGGAACATGTCCATCAAGTTTGATTTAGGTCAAGGACATGATTTCCTGAAGAACTGCACAGTTTGGAATTCATCTGATAAAAAGTCAACTGTGCACAAAAGTCAACTTTGACTTTTTGAGATTTTTCACCAAAATGGATTTTTAACCCTAAAATGATGTTAATGTATGATTTTAATCATCATTCATCAAGAAAAATCAAGAAAAGTTGGATAACATGTAAAAGGGGTAACCATAAAAACTTAGAAAATTTTCTAAGTTAAAAATAAAGTGGCTAGGGTACCAACTTTGGAGGGTCATAACTCCTAAACCACAAGGCCATTTTTTCCATACAAAGCTTGATTTGTAGATCTCATTTCCCTCTACAAAAACTTTTACTAGACCTAACTCCAATTCATTGTGGATTTTGAGCTATGAGTGAGCCAAAATGGCTGAATATATGAAAGTACACCATTTTCCAACACTTAGAAAAATTCTGTCCAAGACAGATTTTGATTTTGTTGAAACATCAAAACTTGTGAGATATTTTCACATAGATGCAAGCTGAATCAAGTCCAAAGTTAAACATCAATGTTGTTGCATATGTTGCCAAGAATTTAAAGAGCTTAACAGCATGAATTGATTCAACTTGAGCCAAGAGAAATCCATGCCCAAAGTCATGCTGCTGCAAGTTGGTCTGGAAAAATCAGTTTGCATGTTTTCTTGCCACACACGATTTTAAACCAAAAACTGAGGATCAGCATGCCACATGTATTCAAACCAATCACATTGCATCTGATCCAACTGATAAATCTGAGTCAAAAAGCCAAGGAATATTCCAACTTGAAATTCATCCACTTTAGCACATTTTGCCTTGAATTCAAAGTGCATTAATGTGGAATAGTGCATTTTGCCTTGAAAAGTACAAGGGTAACTCTTGCCCCCAAAGCCATCTGGTGATGTACGCTCGGCGGATGTCAGCTCAGACGGAGAATCAAGACCTACTGATTCACTACTTCCAGGATAGTTTAACCGGTGCCGCACTCAAATGGTACATGGGTTTAAACCGTACTACGATTAGTACATTCAGAGATCTTGGTACTGCCTTCGTCCAACAATACAAATATAATTTGGACATGGCACCCAACAGAGATCAACTCAGATCAATGTCGCAAAAGGACAAGGAAACCTTTAAGCAGTATGCTCAAAGGTGGCGTGAAATTACCACTCAAATTTGTCCGCCTCTTGAGGAAAAAGAGATGACAAAGATCTTCTTAAAGACCTTAAGCTCATTTTACTATGACCGAATGGTTGCCAGTGCACCTAGTGATTTCACCGAGATGGTGGGCATGGGCGTACGTCTTGAGGAAGCCGTCCGAGAAGGACGTTTTGGTAAAAGACACTGGATCGACAAGCGGTACTAAAAAATACGGTAGTGCTCTCCCTAAGAAAAAAGAGCAAGATATTGGGAATATCTCTCTCGGAAAGCAAAGGCGACGTTATCAGCCGGTAGCAGCTGTGACTCCTGCTATCAGCCCTGCGTCTATTCCTACGTATCAACCTCAGGTTGCGCAAAGCCAACCTAATCAGCAAAGGACACAATAGCCTCTTCAGCAGGCTCGTCATCCATATAACAACAATCGTACAACACGACCATCAGGGTTTGATCCTATACCCATGTTGTACGCAGAACTGTTTCCGTTACTACTAGCTAAGGGGCACATCCAGACTAAGTCCCCTCTTGCAGTACCGGAAAATCCACCTTTTTGGTTTAAGGTGGATCAAACTTGCCCTTATCATCAAGGAGGTTCAGGGCATAACATTAAGACTTGTCTCAATTTCAAGTCCGACGTGCAAAAGCTTGTTAGGAGTGGGGTCTTATATTTCAAGGATACAAATCCTAATGTTCTTACGAACCCGCTGCCTGAACACGAGAAGGCTGCAATCAATTTGATAGAAGGAGAGACTAACGATGTCTATCAAATTCACGATGTACTCTTGTTGAAAACCAATTTGGTCAAGATGCATTGTAGACAGAGTGGATATGGCCATGTGCCACCTCACAAATATCACCAGTGTGATATCTTCTCTAAGAGTAATTAAGGATGTTCTGTGGTGCAAGCAGCTCTACAGGAATAGATGGATCTCGAATGGATCCAAGAGCACCGAGTTCGTGGGGCTTAACATGGTTTACACGAATTCTAACGTCATTCAGAACCACGACATCCGTGCAATGAATGTCAACTTGGTGGCAATGCACTCAAGGGAAAGCCAGTATCATAATCTGCCGCGACACGATTACAGTTCCTATCTGACTTGCTCGGCAAACAAACAGGGTTGCTCTTTTGTACAAGAAGCCCTCCAGCATCAGATGGATCTTGGATGGATCCAAGACTACCATGATAGGAACCCTTATCAGATCAACATGGTTCAGATCTTCGATATTCGCGTGATGAATACCAACCTGGTAGAGTTACATGCTGAGCAGGTCCGTCTTGGATTTTTAATATCACATGACTATCAAAGCTGTAAAGCGGGTTGCGAAAACGATCGAGGTTGTACCCTTGTCCAGGAGGCACTTCAGCACTTGTTAAATCACTGGTGGATGCCAATCTATATGGATGAAGATACTCAGCAAATTAGTATAAGTAACAGGAATCCTACTCGGCGTCAGGGTCAAGATGTCCGATCAATGGAAGCTAACCTAGTGAGGTTACATTGTATTCAAAGTGGGCGTGGCCAGGTGCCACCACACAATTATGACCATTATAGCGTCTGTTCGGAAAGTAACCATGGGTGTTACCTTGTGAGAGCAGCTCTTCAGGGCCAGGTGGATCGTGGAGAGATTTGCCCATATCCGGGTTCTGGACCCATCAACTGGACGCCGAACTACCTTTCCAATCAAGTCGAGGATGTTGTCACAATCTCTGGTCGTCGCCAGACCAGGAATGTTTTTGCCATTATCCCTCTACTTGACGAATCTAAAGTTCCTAACCGGGAACGGGTCGAGATTACTTATGATGGTCAGAAAAATCAGAGGGATCCCGTAGTCATCTATCTACCGGGACCACTACCATATGAATCAACTAAGGCTATCCCTTACAAATACAGTGCAACGATAATTGAAAATGGAAAGGAAATTCCATTACCCTCCGTCGTGAATATTGCAGACATCATTCGTGTAACACGGAGCAGTCGAATCTTCAACCGAGGAGTTGGAGAACCTAACAAGGAAAAGGAACTTCAGACAGAAGCTCCCGATCCATCAGTCGGTCAATCCAGTAATCCCGACCTTTCGAAAAATAATTATGAGATGCTGAAGCTCATCCAAAGGAGTGAATACAACATTGTCGATCAACTGTTACAGACTCCTTCAAAGATCTCGGTATTATCACTGTTACTCAGTTCAGAAGCGCACATGGAGGCTCTACAGAAAGTCTTGGAGCAAGCCTTTGTGGAACAGGATGAAACAATCAGACAGTTCGATAGTATTGTCTCTAATATCACTTCCTGCAATAATTTGGGATTTAGTGATGAGGAATTACCCGAAGAGGGTCACCGTCATAACATGGCGCTCAACATTACAGTTAACTGCCAGGACGATGCTTTAGCCAGCGTACTGGTAGACACAGGGTCATCCCTGAATGTTATGCCAAAGTCCACTTTGATGCAATTATCATTCAAAGGCCCTCTGATGAGAACCAGCGAGGTCGTCGTCAAAGCGTTCGACGGATCCAGAAAAACAGTTATCGGCGAAGTTGACCTTCCCATAACTATTGGTCCTCACACTTTCCAAGTCATTTTCTAGGTCATGGACATCCGAGCAACATACAGTTGTTTATTAGGAAGACCTTGGATACATCAGGCTGGAGCGGTCACTTCAACCCTCCACCAAAAGCTGAAGTTTGTCCAGAACGGCCAACTCATCATAGTCTGTGGGGAACAGGCCTTGCTCGTCAGCAATTTATTGTCATCCACTTATGTGGAACCAGAAGAGATAATCGGAACCCAGTTCTATGCGCTTTCGCTACACAAGGACGAACAATCCGGAGGAGGAACTTCGATTTCCTCATATAAAGATGCTATTAAAGCGGTCGAGAGTACCAGTACAATAGAATAGGGACAGCTTGTCATTCCTACTGACAATAAAATAAAGAAGGGTCTTGGTTTTTCTGCAACCTGTACCCGGACAGCTGCTAACGATGAAAGTTTTCATCCCATTCAGAATTTCTTCCACAGTGGAGGTTTCCTTCATCCAGTGTCTCAAATAGTCCATGCTATCAATGAGGAGGATCCCTCCGACACAGATGAGGAATGGAAGTCCTATCTTAACAAGGATGGTTATATGTCTCAAGAAGAGGTGCCTACGCCATTTTTCTATCCCGCACAGAGTCCGAGATTTATACCACGGTCAGATGTCGAAATGATATACGGAGGTTGTGATCCGAAAGGATGTCGTGCTCTGCCAAATTCATTAGAGGAAGACACTCTGATGAAAGACAACTTTGACCACAACTACTATGGCCCAATGGATGGTCTGCCAATGTGGCAACCTTACCCAGGAAACTTGGGGCAAGAGAGTCAGCCGAACAATGAAAATCTGCTGAGTCTCATTGAACAGAATACCTGTGTCCCCACCATGTCATGGGATCAACACTCAGGTCATTCAGAAACTACTCAACATGACGATGAATTTGCAACATTTGTAGGACTTGAATTCATCAACTATGCTTTTCCCGAGGTCAACGTCATCAAGAGAGATGACTCATCCAGTTCCAAAGAAGTGTGGGATACCCTGGGACAACCAAGTGGAAAATACGACTATGTGGTCAAGTACACCGCTCCCGAAAGCTCTCGTATCAAACTCGAAGATATCCAGCCAACTGGATGGGGAGATATAATTGAGAGCACAAATGCTATGCAAAATACGACTGAGGAATTCTCCTACGATAACTCTGCTCGGGAGACAGATTCCAACGATCCTACTCCACCAGAAATCAGCGTTATTACTGAAGACAAATCAAGAAAGGTACCAAACTTTGTGATTCACCGAGGAGTTCGCCGCCAATGGGTTGCCGTCGAGGTTCCGAAGATCGTTCATCAGTCAAAGTAATTGCCATCTTTTAACCTTTCACCCTGCCCAGGTGAAACAGGTGTTTTGATAGGGCTCGCTTTCTGTAAATTATCCCTCTTTGCTTCGCCCAAAGCGACAGAGTTTTGTTTTATAGGGCTGTAGTTTCAAGATTCGACTTGTTCATTAATAAAATAACGTCGTTCTGTAATTTCCGCATTAATTGTTGTTTTCTCTTTTTGCTTTTTCAGAAAATGGTAATCCTAAAAAACAATTCAATAATAAAAACAAGCAGTAAAATAAAACACTGCACACACTTGCATTTTCTCCATCTCTTCTAAACACAAATCATCACGTCATGCAGATTGCTTGTTTTAAACCCCGTTGAAACTTACGATCCGATGCCTTCTCCCAACTTTGAGTTCCCGGTATTCGAGGCTGAAGAAGAAAATGACGACAAAATTCCAAAAGAGATCTCCCGATTACTCAGACAAGAGGAAAGGTCCATTGAACCTCACAAAGAACTGTTGGAAATGGTAAACTTAGGTTCAAAAAAAGAGAGAAAAGAAATCAGGATTGGGGCACTGCTCAGTCCAACTGCCCGAGAGAGTTTGATAAAGCTACTCAAAGAATTCCCCGATGTGTTCGCTTGGTCCTATCAGGACATGCCAGAGTTGGATACCAGCATCGTGGAACATCACTTACCGTTAAGATCGGAATGTCCGCCAGTAAAGCAAAGGTTGAGACGGACTCACCCGGACATGGCCATCAAAATCAAAGAGGAGGTACAGAAACAGATTGACGCAGGTTTCCTCGCCACATCAGAATATCCTCGATGGTTAGCCAACATCGTACCCGTTCCCAAAAAGGATGGAAAGGTCAGAATGTGTGTCGATTATAGAGATCTGAACAAGGCTAGTCCAAAGGACGACTTTCCTTTACCACACATTGACATGCTGGCAGACAGTACATCAAAGTTCAAAGTATTCTCCTTCATGGATGGATTCTCGGGCTATAACCAGATCAAAATGGTGCCGAAAGACATGGAGAAAACTTCGTTCATTACCCCATGGGGTACCTTTTGTTACAAGGTAATGCCGTTCGGTTTGAAGAACGCCGGGGCAACCTATCAAAGGGCCATAACTACTCTTTTTCATGACATGATACACAAAGTGATAGAGGTATATGTCGATGACATGATTGCAAAATCTAAGACAGAAGAGGAGCATGTGACCCACCTGTCAAAATTGTTCGAGCGTTTGCGAAAGTACAAACTCCGCTTGAATCCCAACAAGTGCACCTTCAACAATATTAAGGAATATCTGTTGAATCCTCCGATTCTATCACCTCCAGTGGAAGGAAGACCACTGATCATTTACCTTACAGTCTTGGAAGACTCAATGGGGTGTGTACTTAGCCAACAAGACGAAACCAAAAGGAAAGAGTCTGCCATCTACTATCTGAGCAAGAAATTCACCGACTGCGAGACTCGGTACATGATGCTTGAGAAAACTTGTTGCGCTTTGGCTTGGGCAGCCAAACGTCTTCGCCAATACATGATTCGTCACACTACTTGGTTAATCTCCGAAATGGATCCAATCAAGTATGTCTTCGAAAAGCCTGCTCTCACGGGAAGAATTGCCCGTTGGCAGATGTTATTATCAGAATATGACATAGAGAACCACGCTCAGAAATCCGTTAAGGGAAGTATTCTAGTCGATCATTTGGCTCATCAACCGATTGACGATCAAGAATCAATCGGGTTTGACTTCCCAGATGAAGATGTCATGTATCTAAAGATGAAAGACTGCGATGAACCGCTACCCAGTGAAGGGCCAGAACCAGGTTCCCAATGGGGACTTATCTTTGACGGAGCAGTTAATCATTATGGAAATGGAATTGGGGCAATCATTGTTACCCCTCAGGGTACCCACATTCCTTTTACTGCTCGACTTACGTTCAAGTGTACGAACAACGAGGCCGAATACGAAGCTTGTATTATGGGTCTCGAGGAAGCAATTGATTTAAGGATCAAAAACATGGACGTATATGGTGATTCAGCCTTGGTTATCAATCAGATAAAAGGAGATTGGAACACATACCAATCCGGACTGATTCCTTACAAAGACTATGCAAGAAGGTTGTTACCTTTCTTCGACAGAGTTGAGTTTCATCATATCCCTCGTGAAGAGAATCACATGGCTGATGCATTAGCCACTCTCTCTTCCATGATTAGTGTAGGTCAATGGAACGACTTACCTAAGATCGACATAATGCGCCTTGAAAGGCCCGCTTACGTCTTCACGATTGAAGCAGTCATAGACGACAAACCTTGGTATCATGATATCAAATGCTTCCTTCAGAAACAAGAGTACCCATCTGGGGCACTCAAAAAAGACAAAAAAACCCTCAGAAGATTGGCTGGAAACTTCTTCCTGAGCGGTGACACTCTTTATAAGAGGAATTTTGACTTGGTCTTACTCCGATGCATAGACAGACCAGAAGCAGACATGCTTATGAAAGAAATTCATGAAGAATCCTTTGGCACTCATGCCAGCGGACACACAATGGCGAGAAAAATCCTAAGAGCAGGGTACTATTGGTTGACAATGGAATCCGACTGCTACAAGTACATGAGGAGGTGTAACAAATGTCAGATATACTCTGACAAAGTTCATGTACCGCCATCACATCTCAAAGTTCTTTCTTCCCCATGGCCATTTTCCATATGGGGAATCGACATGATTGGCATGATTGAGCCCAAGGCTTCAAACGGACATCGGTTCATCCTGGTAGCCATTGACTATTTCACCAAGTGGGTCGAAGCAGCGTCGTACGCTAATGTAAACCGACAAGTGGTGATCCGATTTATCAAAAACAATATCATCTGCCGTTATGGTGTTCCAAGCGAGATCATTACTGATAATGGATCTAACTTGAACAATAAGATGATGAAAGAGTTATGCGTAGAGTTCAAGATCGAACACCATAACTCATCTCCCTACCAACCCAAGATGAACGGAGCGGTAGAAGCGGCTAACAAGAACATCAAGAAGATCATTCAAAAGATGGTTGTAACCTACAAAGACTGACACGACATGCTACCCTTTGCTCTTCACGGTAATCGCACATCTGTCCGCACTTCAACAAGGGCTACCCCTTTCTCTCTAGTGTATGGCATGGAGGCAGTTCTCCCCATAGAAGTAGAGATCCCATCAATCCGGGTATTGATGGAAGATAAGCTTTCAGAAGCTGAATGGTGTCAAAGTCGACACGACGAGTTAAACCTGATCGAAGAGAAGCAAATCACGGCACTATGCCACAGTCAGTTGTATCAGCAGAGAATGAAGAAGGCGTTCGACAAAAAGGTCCGACCTCGTGTCTTCAGAAAAGGAGACCTCGTGCTCAAGAAGATACAATCATTTCTCACTGACTCTCGGGGCAAATGGACCCCAAATTATAATGGCCCCTATGTGGTCACGAAAGCTTTCTCAGGCGGTGCCTTGAGACTTGCAACCTGTAATACCCCAAATTTTGACCACTTAGATTTCCCATCATTGTGAAAATCATCATCACAATATGGATGTACCTTTATGCTTCATCAGTCTCCCCAAAGATGGGTGAGCATCCACTACAAGCAAAATTAGGGTTTCAAGCCCTCTCTGAGTGCTTAGACAAAGGATCAATCAAGAAATGACATGATTTTCAACTTGTCTAATATCTCAAACATCCACAATGGATCAAAAAGGACTCCCACTTCAAGGATTAAGCACAAGGCTGCTCCCTTCTAGGTGGATCAAGTCTCAAGATCGACAGTGTCACCAAATTAGGGTTTTGGTCGACCAGGGCCTCCAGATGGAAATTTTCATCTGGTCACAAGGCAATGATCCAAAACATGACCTAATATACTTCATGGAACCTCATGAACCCATGCATCAAGTCAATTTTGCCTCAGGGGATGCATTCATCAAAAATCAGGAATTAGGGTTTCTTGACCTAATTCACCCCTAAGTTGACTTTTGGGACAAACCATGAGCCAAGACCTCAAGACATGATTTGAGGGTCTCTAATATACCATATTGATCCATTTGGAACCATGGATTGATCCAAGAAGCTTGAGCAACAATTTTCATTTTCATCTGCACCACAATTAGGGTTTTAAGGGAAAAGTCAACTGTAACTTTGACTTTTGACCAAGGCATGCTCCCAAACCCTAATACATGATTGAATATACCCTATGACACCCATGGAACATGTCCATCAAGTTTGATTTAGGTCAAGGACATGATTTCCTGAAGAATTGCACAATTTGGAATTCATCTGATAAAAAGTCAACTGTGCACAAAAGTCAACTTTGACTTTTTGAGATTTTTCACCAAAATGGATTTTTAACCCTAAAATGATGTTAATGTATGATTTGAATCATCATTCATCAAGAAAAATCAAGAAAAGTGAGATAACTTGTAAAAGGGGTAACCATATAACTTAGAAATTTTTCTAAGTTAAAAATAAAGTGGCAAAGGTACCAACTTTGGAGGACCATAACTCCTAAACCACAAGGCCATTTTTTCTCATCCAAAGATGGATTTGTAGCCCTCATTATCACCTACAAAAACTTCAACTACAAGTCATTCCAATTCATTAAAGATTTTGAGTTATGGAGTGATCAAAGTGGCTGAAAAGTGAAAATGTCACTTTTTCCAACACTTAGTGAAATTTTCACTAAGTCAGAATTCTGCTTCACTTTTTGCCAAATGTAGGGGGATTTTTCACTTGGAATCAAAAGAGATCAAAACCAAACTTGTTCAAACAGTTGTTGTATCATGTAAGAGCTTTCCAAAATGGCCAAGAACATTGCCAAATTCAACCTACACCATGAGATACAACATTGGCAAGTTGCCTTGCTGAAATCTGTCAAAGCAAGGCAGAATTTACATTTTGGCTCGATTTACCAAAATCAGCCAATTGCAATTGCTCCAATCCACTTGGACACCTCAGAGGATTGAATCCAAAGGGGACAATCACTGAGCCAAGCCTCCAAGGTCCAAGGAACAAGGAATAGCATGTTGAACCTAGAGTTGTCAAAATAGGGACAAGACTTCAAATTTGGAATGAGGCATTCAATGGAACCATCAAGGTGGCATGGACTGAGCCATTCTCATCTGAAATCAGTCAAGACTTATCCAAGACCAAGGGGACCAAAGCTCTGTGCCCTAACCTCTAGTCAATGGCTAGAGGAGACTTTCATTTCCATTGGCCAACATTGAGGAAACCTACTTACCAGCTGCCATGCACTATTCCTTGCAAAACAAACTTGCTATACTATAAATAGAGCTCAATTGTGGTCAGTTTAAGTACACCAAAGCCATCTAACAGATGCTTTCCTCAAAATCTCTTTCTCTTGGAAAAAATGTCTTTCTTAGCAAGGTAGCTATCGGGTTTTGAGTTTGAGAGCAATTCTGCACAAACCAATCACTCACACACCTCACATACATCACATATGAGCTGATCAAATACTCACATAACATCTGAAACATCAATTTCACAAAATCACTTGCCATCCACACAAGTTTGAAGTGAAGTTGCAGCTGAGATGCCATAAACTGATCCAGTCCATTTCAATTCAATCCAAGTGTTCAAACACACTCCATATGGTGTATGGAAGCTGTTCAGATCATCACAACTCATCTGTAACACCTCCAACCCAGAATTTGATTTGCTCTTGCTGTCACGACTTGGAGGTAAGCCTAAACTTGGTCATCTCTCAATCTATGCATATTTCCTCGCACAATAATTTGGCCATATGTTCATAATCATGCATGGAATGTTTTCCCTCAATTAATTGCATTGTTTGAATCGTGTATCAAAAATCCTAGCCTTCATGCAGAAATTAGGGTTCTTGAGGTTTCTTCGTGATTTCTTGTTGTATGTTTAATTTAAATGAAATTAAAGTACATAAACATGATCGTGAGGTTGAGGCGAGCATAATGATATGTGGATTGCATGTTATAATTACGTATTCAGTGAGATTGGATGGAAAATGCAAATCTGGGCAAACTGAAAAATGTGCGTGTTCTTGGTGTTGTTCTTGGCGCCATTTTCATATATTTGAATATTTGAATTTTGTGATTTTGTTTAATTGATTCAAAAATTAATTTCTCTCTGAGTTTTAATGATTTTGAGTTGATTCTTTTTTTAATAATTCACAAAAATGTTAAAATATTTTATTTTCACAAAAAATCCCAAAAATATTATTTATTTCATATAATTGATATTTTTTGTAAAGAATTAATATTTTGATTGTTTTTGGCATTTTAAATATTTTTTCTACATTGATTTTGCAACTTTTAATGCTTTCTAATTATTTTGTAGGTCAATACTTAATTTTTGAAGCATTAATCCAAGATCACAATTTGTTTTCCATGTGTTAAACAATTTTTGATCATTTTAATTGAATTTTTATTCAATTAAATACATTTTTTGAAAACAAATTAG
Source organism: Lathyrus tuberosus (assembly GCA_022829125.1). Taxonomy (NCBI): domain Eukaryota; kingdom Viridiplantae; phylum Streptophyta; class Magnoliopsida; order Fabales; family Fabaceae; genus Lathyrus; species Lathyrus tuberosus. The sequence continues at coordinate 10,792,622 of JALAZF010000034.1, forward strand.
GGTTTTGGATTAATTCAACCCTCATAAATCATTTTCAAAACACTTTGGGCCTCTATTAGAGTGTAAGACCCAATCCTTTTTTTGACCAAATCAACTTTGGGCCTCACTTATTATATAAGTCCCGATACCGTCAAAAAACAAACGGCGCGATCATCGCCTTTTCAAAAATCATCTGGGCCTACCCTCGAGTAGTAAGACCCATTTCTTTTTCTTTAAAACCTTTTTGGGCCTCTTGAGAGAGTTTAAGACCCATCCCTTTGTACAGAAAACCTTTTTGGGCCACAGTCACTTGTATAAGTCCCTCTGTACAAATTCAAACAGTGCGCTCACTGATAAAACCCTGGGCCTCTCCTTGAGCTGTAAGCCCCAAATCTTTCTTTTTCAAAGCACTTTCCCTTTTGATTTTGAATATACTGTTGTTTTTAATCTTTGTTTGTTGAACAACTAACCAAACAGCATGGAAGCTCTACAACCGAGTAAGTGGTTATCGCTTTCATTTACTGCTTTCATATTATAAACTGTATTGTGGGGCTGCTCACTGTAAGTCTCCTTTCATAAACTCATATCTACTGTGTAATAATAGTATAGATATTTCGAGTTTCCCCGGCTACTACGTCTAGAACTAAGTGACGCCGTTTCATTTATTCGTAGAAATAGACGCCTAGATCCCCAATAGGAACACCAGATACAGTCTTCTCTTCGGCTGTCCTCCTTAGGAATCGTCAAGAAATTCTATCCCCCAGAGATGAATTATTCTCGGTGAAACTTCTCTTGAATTTCTTCAAACCGCCGAACGGTTCGGACTCTCTCTAAAAGTTAAAGTCACTGGATAGTAAACCTCGCACGTTTACCAGTGGTTTTAACTCTAAAAGAGTTTTCTTGAACTTTTCTTTGGTTTGGGACCCACGGGATTCTTAAAAGCATTGGCCTCCTTTTGGGCATCATACAAGGACCCACAGGCTTCCTAAAAGCAACCCCGCCTCCTCTTGGGCATTATTCAAGGACCCTACGGCTTCTTAGAAGTATTCACAGCCTCCTCTTAGGCTTCGTATAATGATCTCTTCCTCTGGGAATGATAGCCTCCTCTTGGGCTTCGTACAAGGACCCGTCGGCTTCTTAAAAGTTTCCAGCCTCCTCTTGGGCTTCGTACAAATTGTCCCGACGACCTCCTAGAGGTATAGGAACAGAACCTAGTCATCCTCATAGAACAGTCCTTTCATAGAGTCTACTACTGTTTGTCGAAGCATAGTACAAAAGATAAAACTCTAGACACGGACAGTCTAACTTCCTTGAGTCTCAAAGACATTCTCAAGCACCCTTCGTTAAATAGGAAGGAAACCCGCAGACTCAGATAGTCTCGATACCCTTTGGATTTCCCGTTTCCTCAAAGAGAAGGAAATATCCCTGATCCTCAAATTAAATCCCTGTGTACAGTGTTACTCATATAAGAACTGATTTTCTCTTTTAAATCAGTATATTGGATCTGTCACTCACCTGAAACAGTTACAATAGCCTCCATCTCGGGCTTCGTACGAGATACCAAAATTCTCCCCAGTGGAGTCAAAACAACCTTTTCGCCTCTCTCTCGGGCTTTGTACGAGATACAAAAACACCCTCTCACTGAGTATAAAAGATTCTCTAACTGAGTCAACTCTTTGCTAGCCTCCTCTTAGGCTTTGTATAACGATATGCCCCACTGGGTCAAAAACTTTTAGCCTCTCTCTCGGGCTTTGTACGAGACACAAAATAGCCTCCTCTTAGGCTTTGTATAATGATTTTCCTAGCGGAAACTAGCCTCCTCTTAGGCTTTGTATAAGAAAACCACTGGTTGATCCAATCGACCTTTTAGCATCAAAGTTGTGCCTCGTTCGTAGTACACAAACATCAATAACTCCTTTCCCTTCATCTAATTCCTGTAAGCGGCAAGCCTCTGGATCATCTACATCCATGCCACTGTCCCTCTTTTAGCATGAGAAATTCCTAAGGAAAGATGGCATTGCTCTACACTGAGTTAAAGTCTTCTCCTTCAGGTTAAAACCCTTTCTTCGGAAATTATGGCATTGCTCGAATCCGCGTATCCCAGTTAAAGTAATTCTCCTTCTCCCCTCTTTAGAGATGACGAATTCTCTCTAAAGTCGAGGTCTTTCAGCTTCACGTCTTGGGCTTTGAACAAGACACAAATAGACCTTTCAGCTTCACATCTTGGGTTTTGAACAAGATACAAATCACCTTTCGCTTCACGTCTTGGGCTTTGAACAAGACACCAAAAACACCCATTTCCTCCCATAGAATAGGAGGAACTACGAATGCTCTGATTTCCCTGTTTCGGTAAACGGGAATACGTAGGCATAAGATCGAAAGAAAAGATCTTAGCGAGCGCAATCAACAAAAAACCCAAATCCCATATCTTCGTCAATCAAAAGCAGTAATTCAAAAGCACCAGTCCTAATATCCTAATCCTTATTCCCCGCCAGAAACCTTCTGCCCAGGTAAAAAAGAAAGAGAACAGTATTGGCGAAAATACAAATAACCAGTACAAAGGCCCCCCACATTGATAGCATCCGTAACCTAACAGACCGCTGTTTAAACTCAGTATGCAAGCAGGGTTAATTGGAGACATCTGTTTCCCTTCCTTATTCAGCTCACAATAGGATAAAAAATGAATTGACCTGTAGTCAAAGCTCAAACCGCAGAGAGCGACCAGCGCTTAAGAACCGCGTCCAAAATCGCTCGCTACACAACCATGGACGGAGAGGAATTTGCCTACCCCTCGAATGTTGATGTAGTCAAGAAATACTTCGCCTAAACTAAAAAAAAACGTCTTGGTGGATTGAAAACCCGAAAGGGTGGTCCAGGCAAAAGTTAGAGACATGGAAAAAATCATCCCGATGGATTGGAAATCTCATAGTACAATCCAGGCAAAAATTAGGGATAATGGCAAGTAACTATGTTCAATAGAGGCAAGTCCCTCAGCAGCAGTTACATCATCCATCGGAGGAAAACTCCAGTCAAGGTCATCTTCGACAGAAGCTCAGGATGTCCCGAATTCAAAGTTGGTAGAAGGATAGTGGTCATTATGTTTCAACGTAGCCCTTTTCCCTGTAAATTACCATTTTCAAACTTTGTATATACTCTTTGGAATCACGCGTTTGGCTTATCTCCATCTTATCAATAAAATTTGAGCTCTTGTGCTTTTGTTTGTAATTCTTATTTGTTTTAGCCTTACAGAATGGCGTTTTAACATGATTAGCGATTCTTGAAATGAAACAAAAATGAATTTACTTGTTAAAACTTTTTCTGCTTTTAAATTAAAGATGGCAATTTATTTTGACTGTTGAACATCGAAAGAACGTCGATTGCGTCTCCAAAGGCGTTTGAATTTCAAAGTGCAGAATCAAAGTACTCCTTTTAGGCCAGTACGCCTGAACGAAGGATCAACTGTATGAGATACGGCTTTCCCATCTGATACCCTCGGCCGAGTTCTTATCTCCTAAGCCCGATCAACGGTATTCCCCGTAGGGACTATCTCTCCTAAGCAAGGTAGAATTGCTATCTTGAACCAGCGATATTTCTATACGCCCCGCGATGGCCGAGTATCTAGTCGTGTTCACCCGTCAGTTTGTATGTCACGTCAGTTTTGTCGGCACATACATACATACATCATGCATTTTTTATTAGCATTCACATTTCATATTGCATTATCATCACTCTAGTCGTTCTTGTCCTTTAGTGATAGGAGTTCTCTCGATCGAGTTCTCAGTTCTTTCCTCGTCAGGAAATACTGTGTCTGAACAATCGCTCTCCTCCAGTTTATTTCTGGAATGAAGTTGGCTTCTCGACCACTTTGATAACTTGAACCTCTGAAAAACCAGCGAAAGCCTCTTAATCAGAGATTCAGCAGCACGCCAGGTTCGCTCCGAAAAGATCGCTGATGAAATGGTCATCGGTACCTCAAAATTGGTCCCCATCATATGGCATTTCTCCGGGAAGATCCCGAGAAAAGTATGATGTAAGATCCCAAGCGACAGCAGTCTCTCAAGAGACCTGTTTTCCCCCAGTTGACACAAATGGCGTCTCCAAACAGATAAGTTTATGCAACTATACAACTCAGACAAATGGGTTCTCCAGCAAGTCTGATATCAAATTGTTTCCGTCAAATGGCATCTCCCCAGGAAAATTCGGCAAGAAGTTTGAGGAAAACCGCTACGAATAACGTCCCTTGTCAATAAAGCTTATTGACAAAAGAAACTAAGACCAGTTCCTTGGTAGGAAACCAGGATCGAATGGAAGTTTGAATCAGAAACTTAGACCAGTTCCTCGGTAGGAAACCAGGATCGAGGGGAAGTTTAAATCAGAAACTAAGACCAGTTCCTTGGTAGGAAACCAGGATCGAGGGGAAGTTTGAATCAGAAACTTAGACCAGTTCCTCGGTAGGAAACCAGGATCGAGGGGAAGTTTAAATCAGAAACTAAGACTAGTTCCTTGGTAGGAAACCAGGATCGAGGGGAAGTTTGAATCAGAAACTTAGATCAGTTCCCCGGTAGGAAACCAGGATCGAGGGGAAGTTTAAATCAGAAACTAAGACCAGTTCCTTGGTAGGAAACCAGGATCGAGGGGAAGTTTGAATTAGAAACTTAGACCAGTTCCTCGGTAGGAAACCAGGATCGAGGGGAAGTTTAAATCAGAAACTAAGACCAGTTCCTTGGTAGGAAACCAGGATCGAGGGGAAGTTTACCTTTTCTAAGCATCCTTGCTTAGCAAAAGAAGATGAATGCGCAAGCTGCCATTCATAGCCGTCAAAATTTTGGGTATTCCGATATTTAATCCTCTTGCACCCCGAATGCCCGAATACCTTCGTCATTCACACCTTCGGGTCCAAGAATATTAAATAGGGGCATCTATCATACCCCAAATTTTGACCACTAAGATTTCCCATCATTGTGAAAATCATCATCACAATATGGGGGAACCATCTTGCCTCATTAGTCTCCCCAAAGATGGGTGAGCATCCACTGCAATCAAATTTAGGGTTTCTAGCCCTCTCAGAGCTTTAGACAAATGATCAATCAAGGAATGACATGATCTTCAACTTGTCTAACCTCTCAAGTAACTACAAAGGATCAAAAGGACTCCCACTCCAAGGATTAAGCACATGGCTGCTCCCTTCTAGGTGGATCAAGCCCCAAGATCGCCAGTATCACCAAATTAGGGTTTTGGTCGATCAGGGCCTCCAAAGGGAAATTTTCCTCTGGGCATGAGCCAAAGATACAAAACACAACCTAATATACTCCATGGAACCTCATGGACCCAACCATCAAGTCAATTTTGCCTCAGAGGATGCATACATCAAAAATCAGGAATTAGGGTTTCTTGACCTAATTCACCCCTAAGTTGACTTTTAGGGCAAATCATGAGCCAAGACCTCAAAAGAGGATTTGAGGGTCTCTAATGAACTATATTAATCCATTTGGAACAATGGATTAATCCAAGAAGTTTGAGCAACAAGTCTCAATTTCATCTGCACCACAATTAGGGTTTTAAGGAAAAAGTCAACTGTAACTTTGACTTTTGACCAGGACATGCTCCCAAACCCTAGGACATGCCTCAATATACCCCATGACACCCATGTAACATGTCCATCAAGTTTGATTTAGGTCAAAGACATGATTTCCTAAAGAATTGCACAGTTTGGAATTCATTTGATAAAAAGTCAACTGTGCACAAAAGTCAACTTTGACTTTTTGAGATTTTTCACCAAAATGGATTTTTAACCCTAAAATGATGTTAATGTATGATTTGAATCATCATTCATCAAGAAAAATCAAGAAAAGTTGGATAACTTGTAAAAGGGGTAACCATAAAAACTTAGAAAATTTTCTAAGTTAAAAATAAAGTGGCTAGGGTACCAACTTTGGAGGGTCATAACTCCTAAACCACAAGGCCATTTTTTCCCATCCAATGCTTGATTTGTAGATCTTATTTCCCTCTACAAAAACTTCAACTAGACCTAACTCCAATTCATTGTGGATTTTGAGCTATGAGTGAGCCAAAATGGCTGAAAATATGAAAGTACACCATTTTCCAACACTTAGAAAAATTCTGTCCAAGACAGATTTTGTTGAAACATCAAAACTTGTGAGATCTTTTCACATAGATGCAAGCTGAATCAAGTCCAAAGTTAAACATCAATGTTGTTGCATATGTTGCCAAGAATTTAAAGAGCTTAACAGCATGAATTGATTCAACTTGAGCCAAGAGAAATCCATGCCCAAAGTTATGCTGCTGCAAGTTGGTCTGGAAAAATCAGTTTGCATGTTTTCTTGCCACACACGATTTTGAACCAAAAACTGAGGATCAGCATGCCACATGTATTCAAACCAATCACATTGCATCTGATCCAACTGATAAATCTGAGTCAAAAAGCCAAGGAATCTTCCAACTTGAAATTCATCCACTTTGGCACATTTTGCCTTGAATTCAAAGTGCATTAATGTGGAATAGTGCATTGTCAAGGTAGCTACCCTACTCAGTCAAATTCTCTGATTAAACAACAATAAAAACATCTGAGGAATGTGATTTTGGTCAAGGCATAGCCCTGCTCTTGGGAATGGCTAGCTTGCCTTGCTTGAGAAGAAATCCTCCAAGCCAATCCATGCAAATGTGATTTGATCCAGCAGCCATTCACTATTCCTCCAAAACAAAAGTTGATCACCTATAAATAGAGGTCCCAATGGATCATTCAACTCACACCAAAGCCAGTTACAACACTGCTTTCTCTCATTCTTCCTTGAACCTCAAGTTTTTTGGTTTTTGAGTAACCACTATCGGGTTTTGAGTTACAGCCTTAGGCAATCAATTCCAATTGCTCAAACACATCACATATGATGTATTTGAGGTGTCCAAACACTTAAACACTGACTGTAACACCTCAGGCTCAAAATCACCCTTCAACCAAGCCATTATGCCTCAATTATGCAGGTGGAGGTCTCCAGCTTGATCCAAAGAGTTTCAAAGTGTTCCAAAGCTTGTAACACACTCCATAACATCCATTGAAGTTGTAGGGATCATTAATTCACGACTGGAACAAATTTTGTGCAGAGTTCCATTTCAGCTTGCATCAAGGTAAGCCTAAAAACTCAAACTCCATGATCCATGCATATTTCCTCGCATGATATTTTTTCCAATTGGTTGCCATCATATGCTGATTGTTTTCCCTCAGAAAATTTGATCATTGCACTCATAATCATGCCTACTCGATTGCTTTTGCAAGATTAGGGTTCATACGGCCACAATGATATAATTTGTTATACACTGAAACTGAATAAAATTGGGTATTGCCATCTTCTTCCTTGTAAAAAAACACATGAGTTTGGTGTTTGAATGATGTCCAATGGTTGAGAGATGAGTGAGATATGGTGCTTCATGCACGAGCTCGAGGAAGAAGATGGTCATGGCGCCATTCTTCAGGTTTTCCAACTAAGTTTGATATATATTTTTCACTTGCCATGTTATTAATGAATTGGCATTGCGCCCCAGCGGTTCATTAGCTGGTTTTGTGTGTATTGGCAAGCGAGAGGTCTGGGGTTCGAATCCCCCTCGCCCCAGACTTCTTTTTATCACTTGTTTAGTTTGTTATTTTTCATATTATTATTTTTAATGATTTGAAAAATTAATAACTCCTTCAATTTTTATCATTTTTGATTGGTTCTTTTTGCAATAATTCACAAAAATGTTGAAATATTTTATTCCACCAAAAAATTAGATTTATATTATTTATTTAATATAATTAGTATTTTTGTGAATAAATTCATTTTTAATTGTTTTTAAACATTCTAAAAGTGAATATTTACTTTGAAAATCAAAACCTAATGAGTTTAAATATTCCTTGTGATTATCCCTCATTTTTTCCAAACCTTAAACAAAATCATAAATGGATTATTCAAATTTATTTTGTATTTTGTTTGATTTTCTTTAAATATTTACTTTTAAAGATTAAAATTAGGGTTTTTGATTAATTCAACTTTCAAAATAGATTTTCAAACTTTTGGGCCTCTATTAGAGTGTAAGACCCAACATCCTTGTCCAGAAAACATTTTTGGGCCTCATTCGTTGTATAAGTCCCTCTGTACATTTTCAAATAAACGGCACGATCGTCGCCTTTTCAAAATAACCCTGGGCCTACCCTCGTGTTATAAGCCCCACTCTTTTTCTTTAAACCTTTTTGGGCCTCTTGAGAGAGTGTAAGACCCATCCCTTTGTATAGAAAACCTTTTTGGGCCTCAGTCACTTGTATAAGTCCCTCTGTACAAATTCAAATAGTGAGCTCACTAATAAAACCCTGGGCCTCTCCTTGAGCTGTAAGCCCCAAATATTTCTTTTTCAAAGCACTTTCTCCTTTGATTTTGAATATACTGTTGTTTTCAATCTTTCTTTGTTGAACAACTAACCAAACAACATGGAAGCTCTACAACCGAGTAAGTGTTTATATGCTTTCATTTACCGCTTTCATATACATATAACTGTATTGTGGGGCTGTCTCGCTGTAAGTCTTCTTTCATAAACTCGTATCAACTGTGTAATAATAGTATAGATATTTAGAGTTTCCCCGGCAACTACGTCTAGCATTAAGCCCGTTGATCACTCTTAGAAATAGTATAAACTAGATCCCTATAGGATTACCAGACACAGTCTTCCCTCCTCTTGGGGTTAAACAATATGGAGATATGAAAGGCAGCATTCTCTGTGAACCCTTTCATAGACTGTCACTCATAGAAGTTGTCAAAGAAACTCTATTCCCCAGAGATGATCTTTTCTCCGTGAATGGCATCTCTTGAGTTTTTTCCAAATTCTCGAACTTTCCTGACTTAATCTATTCCTTGTGAATAGCTTGCCTTGAATTTCTCGGGGTTTGGGGACCCGCAGGCTTCTTAAAAGCACTTGTCAAGAAACTCTATTCCCTAGAGATGATCTTTTCTCCGTGAATGGCATCTCTTGAGTTTCTTCCAAATTCTCGAACTTTCCTGACTTGATCTATTCCTTGTGAATAGCTTGCCTTGAATTTCTCGGGGTTTGGGGACCCACGGGCTTCTTAAAAGCATCGGCCTCCTCTTGGGCATCGTACAAGGACCCAAAGGCTTTCTAAAAGCAACCCCGCCTCCTCTTGGGCTTAGTACAAGGACTCGTCGGCTTCTTAGAAGTATTCACAGCCTCTTCTTAGGCTTCGTATAATGATATCTTCCTCCGGGAATGATAGCCTCCTCTTGGGCATCGTACAAGGACCTCTCGGCTTCTTAAAAGTTTCCAGCCTCCTCTTGGGCTTCGTACAAATTGTCCCAACGACCTCCATGAGGTATAGGAACAGAACTTAATCATCTGCATAGAACAGTCCTTTCATAGAGTCTACTACTGTTTCTCAAAGCACAGTACAAAAGATGACACTCTAGACTTGGACAGTCTAATCTCCTTGAGTCTCAAAGACATTCTCAAGTGACCCCTTCGTTAAATAGGAAGAAAACCCGTAGACTCGGACAGTCTCAATACCCTTCGAATTTCCCACTTTCTTAAAGAACAGGAATAACCTGGATCCTTGAATCAAATCCCTGAGTACAGTATTGCTCATATAAGAACTGATTTTCTCTTTCAAAATCAGTATACTGGACCTGTCACTCAACTGAAACAGTAACCATAGCCTCCTCTTAGGCTTTGTATAAGGATCCTTCTCCAGTGAAGTTAGCCTCTCTCTTGGGCTTTGTACAATGATTCTCCCCAGCGGAGTAAAACAACGTTTAGCCTCTCTCTCGGGCTTTGTACGAGACACATAAGAGACTCCCTCGTTGAGTCAATTACCGCTTTCGCCTCCATCTCGGGCTTTATACGAGATACAAAAAGGTTCTTATTGAGCCAAAAAAACCTTCAGCCTCCATCTCGGGCTTTGTACGAGATACAAAAACTCTCTTGTTGAGTTAATTAGCCTCCATCTCGGGCTTTATACAAGATACCAAAAGATTCCCTCGTCGAGTCAAAACCTTTTAGCCTCTCTCTCGGGCTTTGTACGAGACACGTAATAGCCTCCTCTTAGGCTTTGTATAAGAAAACCACTTGTTGCTCCAATTAACCCTTTAGCATCAAAGTTGTGCCTCGTTCACGGTACACAAACATCAACAACTCCTTCCCTTTCATCTAATCGCTGTAAGCGGCAAGCCTTTGGATCATCTACATCCATGCCACTGTCCCTCTTTTAGCATGAGAAATTCCTAAGGAAAGATAGCATTGCTCTATACTGAGTTAAAGTCTTCTCCTTCAGGTTAAAACCCCTATAAAGGAAATTATGGCATTGCTAGGATTCACATATCCCAGTTAAAGTAATCCTCCTTTATAAATCAGTCACCCGACAGTTGTGACAGACAAACCCCTCTTTAGAGATGACAAATTCTCTCTAAAGTCGAACCTTCAGCTTCACATCTTGGGCTTTGAACAATATACAAATAGACTCTTCAGCTTCACATCTTGGGCTTTGATCAAGATACAAATCACCTTTCGCTTCACGTCTTGGGCTTTGAACAAGACACCAAAACAACCATTTCCTCCCATAGAATAGGAGGAACTACGAACGCTCTGATTTCCCTGTTTCGGTAAACGGGAATACGTAGGCATAAGATCGAAAGAAAAGATCTTAGCAAAAAACCCAAAATCCAAAATCCCAAAATCCCACACTAAACAAAAACCCAAAATCCCATACATCCTAATCTGAAGCAGTATCCTAACAAAAAAAGAGAGAAAACAGTATTGGCGAAAATACAAATAACCAATACAAAGGCCCCCCCACATTGATAGCATTCGTAACCTAACAGACCGCTGTATAAACTCAGTATGCAAGCAGGGTTAATTGGAGACATCTATTTCCCTTCCTTATTCAGCTCACAATAGGATAAAAAATGAATCGACCTGTAGTTAAAACTCAACCGCAGAGAGTGACCGCGCTTAAGAACCGCGTCCAAAATCGCTCGCTACAAAAGCGACAGAGTTTTGTTTTATAGGGCTGTAGTTTCACGAATCGACTTGTTCATAAATAAATAAACGTTGTTCTGTAATTTCTGCGTTAATTGCTGTTTTCTCTTTTGCTTTTCACGGAAAATGGTAATCCTAAAAAACAACAATAAAAAACAAGCAGTAAAAGAAAAAACACTGCACACACTTTTGCATTCTCTCTATCTCTTCTAAAACACGAATCATCACGTCATGCAGATTTCTTGTTTTAAACCCCGTTGAAACATACGATCCGATGCCTTCTCCCGACTTTGAGTTCCCAGTATTTGGGGCTGAAGAAGAAGTTGACAACGAAATTCCAGAAGAGATCTCCCGACTACTCAGACAAGAGGAAAGGTCCATTGAGCCTCACAAAGAGTTGCTGGAAACAGTCAACTTGGGCTCAGAAGAAGAGAGAAAAGAAGTCAAGATTGGGGCGCTACTCAGTCCAATTGCCAAAGAGAATTTGATAAAGCTTCTCAAAGAGTTTCCCGATGTATTTGCTTGGTCCTATCAGGACATGCCAGGGTTGGATACCAGCATCGTGGAACATCATTTACCGTTGAGATCTGAATGTCTGCCAGTAAAATAGAGGCTGAGACGGACTCATCCAGACATGGCCATCAAAATCAAGGAGGAGGTACAGAAATAGATTGACGCAGGTTTCCTCGCCACATCAGAATATCCTCAATGGTTAGCCAACATCGTACCTGTTCCAAAAAAGTACGAAAAAGTCAGAATGTGTGTCGACTACAGAGATCTGAACAGGGCTAGTCCAAAGGACGACTTTCCTTTACCACATATTGACATGCTGGTAGACATTACAACAAAGTTCAAAGTTTTCTCCTTCATGGATGGATTCTCGGGCTATAATCAAATCAAAATGGCGCCGAAAGACATGGAGAAAACTTCGTTCATCACCCCATGGGGTACTTTTTGTTACAAGGTAATGTCGTTCGGTTTGAAGAACGTCGGGGAAACCTATCAAAGGGCCATGACTACTCTGTTTCATGACATGATACACAAAGGAATTGAGGTATATGTTGATGATATGATTGCCAAATCAAAGACAGAAGAGGAGCATGTGACCCACCTGTCAAAACTATTTGTGCGGTTGAGAAAATACAGACTCCGCTTGAACTACATTTCCAGGTTGATATTCCTCATGACCGCGACCTGCGCGCCAATTTTCAAATTACTCAAAAAGAATTAGGACTGTGTTTGGACAGAAGACTGCCAAACCGCCTTCGACAGTATTAAGGAATATCTGTTGAACCCACCGATTCTATCACCCCCAGTGGAAGGAAGACCACTAATTATCTACCTCACAGTCCTAGAGGACTCAATGGGATGTGTACTTGGCCAACAAGATGAAACCAAGAGGAAAGAGTCTGCCATCTACTATCTGAGAAAACTTGTTGCGCTTTGGCTTGGGCAGCCAAACGTTTGCGCCAGTACATGATTCGTCACACTACTTGGTTAATCTCCGAAATGGATCCAATCAAGTATGTATTTGAAAAGCCTTCTCTCACGGGAAGGATTGCCCGTTGGCAGATGTTGTTATCAGAATATGACATAGAGTACCACGCTCAGAAAGTTGTTAAGGGGAGTGTCCTAGCCGATCATTTGGCTCATCAATCGATTGACGATCAAGAATCAATCGGGTTTGACTTCCCAGACGAAGATGTCATGTATCTAAAAATAAAAGATTGCGATGAACCGCTACCCAGTGAAGGTCCAGAACCAGGTTCCCAATGGGAACTTATCTTTGACGGAGCAGTTAATCATTACGGAAATGGAATTGGGGCAATCATTGTTACACCTCAGGGTACCCACATTCCTTTCACTGCCCGACTTACGTTCAAGTGTACGAACAACGAGGCCAAATACGAAGCTTGTATTATGGGTCTCGAGGAAGCGATTGATTTGAGGATCAAAAACTTGGACGTATACGGCGACTCAGCCCTGGTTATCAATCAGATCAAAGAAGAATGGAACACATACCAATCAGGATTGATTCCTTACAAGGACTACGCAAGAAGGTTGTTACCCTTCTTCAACAAAGTCGAGTTTCATCATATCCCTCGTGAGGAGAATCACATGGCTGATGCATTAGCCACTCTCTCTTCCATGATTAGTGTAGGTCAATGGAACGACTTACCTAAGATTGACATAATGCGCCTTGAAAGGCCCGCTTACATCTTCACGATAGAAGCATTCATAGACGACAAACCTTGGTATCACGATATCAAATGCTTCCTTCTGAAACAGGAGTACCCACATGGGGCGTCTAGAAAGGACAGAAAAACCCTCAGAAGGCTAGCAGGCAGTTTCTTCCTGAGCGGTGATACACTTTATAAGCGGAATTTTGACATGGTCTTGCTTCGATGCGTCAACAGACCAGAAGCAGACATGCTGATAAAAGAAATTCACGAAGGATCCTTTGGCACTCATGGCAACGGACATACAATGGCGAGAAAAATTCTAAGAGCAAGGTACTACTGGTTGACCATGGAGTCCGACTGCTACAAGTACATGAGGAGGTGTCACAAGTGTCAGATATACCCCGACAAAATTCATGTACCGCCAACGCATCTCAAAGTTCTTTCTTCCCCATGGCCTTTTTCCATATGGGGAATCGACATGATTGGCATGATTGAGCCCAAGGCTTCGAATGGACATTGGTTCATCCTGGTAGCCATTGACTATTTCACCAAGTGGGTCGAAGCAGCGTCATACGCTAATGTAACCCGACAAGTGGTGGTCCGATTTATCAAAAACAATATCATCTGGCGTTTTGGTGTTCCGAGCCAGATCATTACCGATAATGGATCTAACTTGAACAATAAGATGATGAAGGAGTTGTGCGCAGAGTTCAAGATCGAACACCATAACTCATCTCCCTACCGGCCTAAGATGAACGGAGCGGTAGAAGCGGCTAACAAGAACATCAAGAATATTGTTCAAAAGATGGTTGTAACCTACAAAGACTGGCACGAAATGTTACCCTTTGCTCTTCACGGTTATCGTACATCTGTCCGCACTTCAACAGGGGCAACTCCTTTCTCTCTAGTATATGGCATGGAAGCAGTGCTCCCCATAGAAGTAGAGATCCAACCAATCCGTGTATTGATGGAAGCTAAGCTTACAGATGCTGAATGGTGTCAGAGTCGACACGAAGAATTAAACCTGATCGAAGAAAAGCGAATAACGGAATTATGCCCCGGTCAGTTGTATCAGCAAAGAATGAAGAAGGCGTTTGACAAAAAGGTCCAACCTCGCGTCTTCAGGAAAGGAGACCTCGTGCTCAAGAAGATACAATCATTTCTCACTGATTCTCGGGGCAAATGGACTCCGAATTATGACGGCCCCTACGTGGTCAAGAAAGCTTTCTCAGGCGGCGCCTTGAGACTTGCAACCATGGACGGAGAGGAATTTGCCTACCCCACGAATGTTGATGTAGTCAAGAAATACTTCGCCTAAAAAAAACGTCTCGGTGGATTGAAAACCCGAAAGGGCGGTCCAGGCAAAAATTAGAGACATAATCAAAAATCATCCCGATTGATTGGAAATCTCAAAGTACAATCCAGGAAAAAATTAGGGATAATGGCAAGTAACTACGTTTAACAAAGGGGCAAATCCCTCAGCAGCAGTTACGTCGTCCATCAAAAAAACTCCAGTCACGGTCATCTTCGACAGAAGCTCAGGATGCCCCAAATTCAAAGTTGTTAGAAGGATAGTGGTCGTTATGTTTCAATGTAGCCTTTTCCCCTTAAATTACCATTTTCTAACTTTGTAAATACTATTTGGAATCACGCGCTTGGTTGATTTCCATCCTATCAATAAAATTTGAGCCCTTGTGCTTTTGTTTGTAATTCTTATTTGTTTTAGCTTTATAGAACAACATTTTAACATGATCAACGATTCGTGAAACGAAGCAAAAATGAATTTACTTGTTAAAATTTTTTCTACTTTTAAAATAAAGACGACAATTTCTTTTGACGGTTAAACATCGAAAGAACATCGATCGCTTCTCCAAAGGTGTTCGAGCCTCAAAGTGCAGAATCAAAGTACTCCTTCTAAACCAGCACGCCTGAATGAAGGATCAACTGTGTCAGAAACTATGTTTCACCTGATACCCCCGGCAGAGTTCTTATCTCCTAAGCCCGACCAGCGTCGTTCCCAACAGGGGCCGTTTCTCCTAAGCAAGGCGGAATTGCTATCTTGAACCAGCGGTACTTCTTCGCCCCGCGATGGCCGAGTATCCCGTTATGTTCATCTTTTAGTCTGTATGTTGCGTCGATTTTGTCAGCATATACATACATACATCATGCATTATTGATTTGCATTCACATTCATATTGCATCACTATCACTTTAGTCGGCCTTGTCCCCTAGTGATAAAAGTCTTCACAATCGAGTTGTCAGTTCTTTCCTAGTCAGGAAAGGTTGCGTCTGAACAATCTCTCTCCTCCAGTTTATTTCTGGATCAGAATTGGCCCTTGACCACTTTGATAACTTGAACCTCTGAAAGACCAGAGAACCTTCAACCAATGTCACTCTTCGCCATTGAAGATGGTATTTTTGCTTTCCCGGATTAAGGAAAATCCCTAGAGAAAGCCTCGTAATTAGAAATTCGACAATACAGCAGTTTTTCTTCGAAAAATCCGCTGACGAAAAGGTCATCGGCACCTCAAAATTGGATCACATCATATGCCATTTCTCCGAGAAGATCCCGAGAAAAGTATGATGTAGTAACCCCAAGCGAAAGCAGTCTCTCAAGAAACTCGCTTTCCCCAGTAGAAACAAATGGCATCTCCCCAGGAAAATTCGGCGAGAAGTTTGAGGAAAACCGCTACGTATAGCGTCCCTTGTCAAGAAAGTTTATTGACAAAAGAAACTGAGACCAGTTCCTTGGTAGGAAACCAGGATCGAGGGGAAGTTTATATCAGAAACTGAGACCAGTTCCTTGGTAGGAAACCAGGATCGAGGGGAAGTTTATATCAGAAACTGAGACCAGTTCCTTGGTAGGAAACCAAGATCGAGGGGAAGTTTATATCAGAAACTGATACCAGTTCCTTGGTAGGTAACCAGGATCGAGGGGAAGTTTATTTCAGAAACTAAGACCAGTTCCTTGGTAGGAAGCCAGGATCGAGGGGAAGTTTATTTCAAGAAACTAAGACCAATTCCTTTGTAGGAAACCAGGATCGAGGGGAAGTTTTACCTTTTCTAAGCATCATTGCTTAGCAAAAGAGGAAGAATGTGAGAACTGTCATTCATAACCACCATCAAAATTTTGGGTATTCCGATATTTAATCTTCTTGCACCCCGAATGCCCTAATACCTTCGTCATTCACACCTTCGGGTCCAAGAAGATTAAATAGGGGCATCTGTCATACCCCAAATTTTGACCACTAAAATTTCCCATCAGTGTGAAAATCATCATCACGATATGGATGTATCATTATGCCTCATTAGTCTCCCCAAAGATGGGTGAGCATTCACTACAATCAAAATTAGGGTTTCAAGCCCTCTCAGAGCTCTTAGACAAAGGATCAATCAAGGAATGACACGATCTTCAACTTGTCTAAACCTCTCAAGTATCCACAATGGATCAAAAGGACTCCCACTTCAAGGATTAAGCACAAGGTTGCTCCCTTCTAGGTGGATCAAGCCTCGAGATCGCCAGTGTCACCAAATTAGGGTTTTGCTCTACTAAGGCCTCCAGATGGGAATTTTCCTCTGGGCATGAGCCAATACTTCAAAACATGACCTAATATACTCCATGGAACCTTATGGACCCAAGCATCAAGTCAATTTGACCTTAGGGGATGCATACATCAAAAATAAGGAATTAGGGTTTCTTGACCTAATTCACCCCTAAGCTGACTTTTGGGACAAATCATGAGCCAAGGCCTCAAGAGAGGATTTTAGGGTCCCTAGTACACCACATTGATCCTTTTACAACAAGGGATTGATCCAAGAAGCTTGAGCAATAAGTCTCAATTTCATCAGAACCACAGTTAGGGTTTCACGGGAAAAGGCAACTGTAACTTTGACTTTTGACCAGGACATGCTCCCAAGCCCTAAGACATGATTCAATATACCCTATAACACCCATGGAACATGTCCATCAAGTTTGATTTAGGTCAAGGACATGATTTCCTAAAGGATTGCACAGTTTGGAATTCATTTGATAAAAAGTCAACTGTGCACAAAAGTCAACTTTGACTTTTTCAGATTTTTCACACTTATGTATTTTTAACCCTAAAATGATGTTAATGTATTATTTGAATCATCATTCATCAAGAAAAATAAAAGAAAGTGGGATAACTTGTAAAAGGGGTAACCATAAAAACTTAGAAAATTTTCTAAGTTATGAACAAAGTGGCAAGGGTACCAACTTTGGAGGATCATAACTCCTAAACCACAAAGCCATTTTCCCCCATCCAAAGTTTGATTTGTAGATCTCATGGCCCTCTACAAAAACTTCAACTAGACCTCATTCCAATTCTTCATGGATTTTGAGTTATGGATTGATCAAAATCACAAAAAGTGAAAATGTCACTTTTTTCCAACACTTAGTGAAATTTTCACTAAGTCAGAATCTGCCTTCACTTTTTTCCAAATGTAGGGACATTTATCAAAACCAAATATGATCAAACAGTTGTTGTATCATATAAGGGCTTTCCAAAATGGCCAAGAACATCACCAAATTCAATTTGAGCTAAGAGTTATGGTAGTGGCAAAATGCCTTGCTGAAAACTGCCAAGGCAAGGCATAATTTTGCATTTTTGGTCAATTCGCCAAAATCAGCCAATTTCAAGCCTTGTCATCATCTTGGACACATCTAAGGATCAAATCTAAAGGGGACAATCATTGAGCCAAGCCTCCAAAGTTTGATTTGTAGATCTCATGGCCCTCTACAAAAACTTCAACTAGACCTCATTCCAATTCTTCATGGATTTTGAGTTATGGATTGATCAAAATCACAAAAAGTGAAAATGTCACTTTTTTCCAACACTTAGTGAAATTTTCACTAAGTCAGAATCTGCCTTCACTTTTTTCCAAATGTAGGGACATTTATCAAAACCAAATATGATCAAACAGTTGTTGTATCATATAAGGGCTTTCCAAAATGGCCAAGAACATCACCAAATTCAATTTGAGCTAAGAGTTATGGTAGTGGCAAAATGCCTTGCTGAAAACTGCCAAGGCAAGGCATAATTTTGCATTTTTGGTCAATTCGCCAAAATCAGCCAATTTCAAGCCTTGTCATCATCTTGGACACATCTAAGGATCAAATCTAAAGGGGACAATCATTGAGCCAAGCCTCCAAAGTCCTTGGAACAAGAAGTAGCATGCCAAACCTAGAATTGCCTAAAAGAGGGACAAGACTCCAATTTTGGATTGGAGCATTTAATAGATGCTTAGAGGTGGCTTGGACTGACACGTTTGCAACTGAATTCAGTCAATATTCCTCCAACAAGTAGGGAACCAAAGCTCTGTGCTCTAACCTCTAGTCAATGGCTAGAGGAGACTTGGATTTTCATTTGCCAACATTGGCCAAACCTCTGCTGCAGTTGCCATTCACTATTGATCCCAAAACAAACTTGCTCTACTATAAATAGAGCTCATTTGTGCTCAGTTTGAGTACACCAAAGCCATCAAACAGATGCTTTCCTCAAAAATCCTTTTTCTTGGCAAAAATGCCTTCTTTAGCAAGGTAACTCTGTGTTTTTGAGTTTGAGAGCTTTTTCAATCAAACCAATCACACACACACACACACACCTCATAAACATCATATGTAGGTGATCCAAACTCTCACAAGTGACCTGTAATCACAAAGTCATCTCTCAAAACCTCAAAATAGGTTTTTTGTGCATTTTTCAAGCCATGTCTTGATTCAGTCAC
Source organism: Lathyrus tuberosus (assembly GCA_022829125.1). NCBI lineage: Eukaryota > Viridiplantae > Streptophyta > Magnoliopsida > Fabales > Fabaceae > Lathyrus > Lathyrus tuberosus. Next base: position 10,811,560 of record JALAZF010000034.1, read on the forward strand.
TTTCCAAACCAGATAAAACCTGAAACACACTCCAAATATCACCCTTGAACTGTCCCAAATGGTTCCCCCATCTGGAACACCATTTGAGAGAGTTGCCATTTTGGTCACTTTTAACCCCTTTTGCAAGAAAGGACCAGTTTGTGTTTTTGCAGGTACCAGCTGATTCCAATCATCCTAAAAGCTTCTAAGGGATCATTTGAGTGTGTCTAAAGCATCAAATCATTTCTGGAACAAGAGGCTTGACAGACTGCACAAAAACTCCAAAAAGCTCAAAAAGAGGTAAGCCTCATGACTTGAACTTTCCAAAATATGAAATGCTTTGAAGTCCACTGATCATGCACACCTCATACATGTTAAATATGTTGTGTTTGAACCAATTGATCATGTAATTCATGCCTGTATCAAAGTGTAGCATAGAAAATGCAATTATAGGCCTTTTTCAAAACCACTATCGGGTTTTGAGGAGGGAGTGTGATCTAAAAAAAATACCACCACCATTGGATTCCTTGTGAAATTCTGGTCCAGATGCATATAAATTTTGTCTCAAACCATTAAGAATTGAGAAAGTTATGACCTTCACGTTTCTGAGCCAAAACTTGTCTTGCCTTGCCTTGGGTCAGGCCTAAAACCCAGGCATAACTTGTATATTTGTGATTTCACTTCAAATAATGGATGTATCACCACCCCAGTGGTAAGGCGCGCTCCTTGTGACCTTGAGGTCGTGGGTTCAAACCCCACCCATGCCATTTTGAGTTTTTTCATATTTTGCCATTTTTTTTCAATATTTTATGTTTTATTAATTAATTGGAAAATTAATAACTCTTTCAATTTTAATTATTTTTTATTGGTTCTTTTTGCAAAAAATCACAAAAATGTTGAAATATTTTATTCCACAAAAAAATTAAGTTTATATTATTTATTTAATATAATTAGTATTTTTGTGAATAACTTCATTTTTTATTTGTTTTAAACATTTTAAAATGAACATTCATCTTGAAAAATCAAGACCAAATGAGTTTTAATATCTCTTGTGATTAAAACTTCATTTTTTAAACCTTAAACAAAAATTACAAGTGGTTTATTCAAATTCATTTGGTATTTTTCCTTGATTTTCTTTTAATATTTACTTTTAAAAGAATAAATTAGGGTTTCTTTGATTTTCACCCTCATCAATCATTTTTAAAAACTTCTTAGCCTCTGATAGAGTGTAAGACCCAATCCCCTTTTAACCAAAACAATTTTGGGCCTCAGATATTGTATAAGTCCCTCTGCGTTAAAAGAAAAGTTCGGCGCGATCGTCGCCCGTTTAAAATTAAACCATCTGGGCCTCTCCTCGAGCTATAAGACCCATTCAAAACTTTTTGGTCCTCCATTAGAGTGTAAGACCCAACCCCTTTTGAAAACCAAATTATCTTGGGCCTCAGTCATTGTATAAGACCCACTGCGTTTTCAAAATCTCGGCGCGATCGCCATTTCAAACGAAAAATCATCTGGGCCTACCCTCGTGTTATAAGCCCCACTCTTTTTCGTTAAAACCTTTTGGGCCTCTTGAGAGAGTGTAAGACCCACCTCTTTGTACAGAAAACCTTTTTGGCCTCAGTCACTTGTATAAGCCCCTCTGTACAAAACAATAGTGCGATCATTGGTAAAAATCCTGGGCCTCTCCTTGAGCTGTAAGCCCCAATTTTTCTTTCAAAACACTTTCTCCTTTGATTTTGAATATACTGTTGTTTTCAATCTTTCTTTGTTGAACAACTAACAAAACAGCATGGAAGCTCTACAACCGAGTAAGTGTTTATACACTTTCATTTACCGCTTTCATATGTATATAACTGTACTGTGGGGCTGTTTCACTGTAAGTCTTCTTTCATAAACTCATATTAACTGTGTAATAATAGTATAGCTATTTAGAGTTTCCCCGGCAACTACGTCTAGCACTAAGCCCTGTTGATCACTCTTAAATAGACTAAACTAGATCCCCATAGGATTACCAGATACAGTCTTCTCTTCGGCTGTCCTCCTAGGAATTGTCAAGAGACTCTACTCCCCAGAGTTGATCTATTCTCCGTGAATAGCATCTCTTGAGTTTCATCCAAATTCTCAAACTTTCCTGGCTTGATCTATTCTCTGTGAATAGCCTGTCTTGAAATTCTCGGGGTTTGGGGACCCATAGGCTTCTTAAAAGCATCCCCGCCTCCTCTTGGGCTTTGTACAAGGACCCGTAGGCTTCTTAAAAGTATTCACAGCCTCCTCTTAGGCTTCGTATAAATGATTTCTTCCTCCGGGAATGATAGCCTCCTCTTGGGCTTCGTACAAATTGTCCCTCGGCTTCTTAAAAGTTTCCAGCCTCCTCTTGGAATTCGTACAAATTGTCCCGACGACCTCCTAGAGGTATAGGAACAGAAATTAGTCATCTTAATAGAACAGTTTTTTTCAAAGAGTCTAGATCCTGCTACTGTTGTTTCTTAAACGTAGTACAAAAGATGAAACTCTAGACTTGGGCAGTCTAATTTCCTTGAGTCTCAAAGACATTCTCAAGTTCCTTTCAAAACTAGGAGATGAAACCCGTAGACTCGGACAATCCCAATCCCTTTTGGATTTCCCATTTCCTTAAAGAACAGGAAATATCCCTGATCCTCGAGTCAAAATCCCTGAGTGCAGACATTACTCATATAAGAACTGATTTTCTCTTTTAACCAACATACTGGACCTGTCACTTAACTGAAACAGCCACTTTTAGCCTCTATCTCGGGCTTCGTACGAGATACAAAATCACTCTCTTGTTGAGTATAAAAGACTCTCTTGTTGAGTCATTCATCCCTTTATCCTCTATCTCGGGCTTCGTACGAGATACAAAACACTCTCTTGTTGAGTATAAAAAGACTCTCTGGTTGAGTCGACCAACTTTTAGCCTTCATCTCGGGCTTCGTACGAGATACAAAGAGATTCTCTTATTGAGTCAACCTTTAGCCTCCGTCTTGGGCTTCGTACAGGACACATCTAAAAGCACTCTCTTGTTGAGTCAACCCTTTTAGCCTCTCTCTCGGGCTTCGTACGAGACACATAAAAACACCCTCTTGTTGGGTCAATAGCCTCATCTTAGGCTTTGTATAAGAAAACCCCGGTTGAGTCAATCAACCTTTTAGCATCAAAATTTGTGCCTCGTTCACAGTATAAAAACATCAACAACTCCTTTCATCTAATTGCTGTAAGCGGCAAGCCTCTGGATTATTTACATCCACGCCACTGTCCTTCTTTTAGCATGAGAAATTCCTAAGGAAAGATGGCATTGCTCTACACTGAGTTAAAGTCTTCTCCTTCAGGTTAAAACTCCCTATAAAGGAAATTATGGCATTGCTAGGATTCGCATATCCCGGTTAAAGTAATCCTCCTTTATAGTCTGTCACCCAACAGTCATGACAAACCGACCCCCTTTAGAGATGACAAATTCTCTCTAAAGTCAACACCCTTTTAGCTTCACATCTTGGGCTTTGAACAAGATACAAACCACATTTAGCTTCACGTCTTGGGCTTTGAACAAGACACCAAAACACCATTTCCTCCCATAGAATAGGAGGAACTACGATCGCTCTGATTTCCCTGTTTCGGAAAACGGGAATACGTAGGCATAAGATTAAAAGAAAAATCTTAGCGAGCACACTAAATAAAAAACTCAAAATCCCATACCCTCAGTCCTAAACATCCTACCCATGAACCGTCCAATGTTTTCACTCTTGAAAAAAGAAAGTAAGAAGAAAAAGGCCCCATTACCATATAGCATCTGTAACCTAACAGACCGCTGTTTAAACTCAGTATGCAAGCAGGGTTAATTGGAGACATCTATTTCCTTTCCTTCATCAGCTTCAATAGGATAAAAAATTAATCGACCTTTAGTTCCCCCAAAGAGCGACAGTGCTTAAGAAACACGTCCAGTTTCGCTCGCTACAATAACCATTTTGAATATTTTTACGATGAAAACGGTATAAGCCAGAACTTCTCTTGTCCCTGGACTCTACAACTGAATGGTATTGTAGAGTGTAAAATCGTATTTTAGAAGAAATAACACGAATTACGATAAGTGAGATAGATCTACCTAAGTAGTTTTTGGTGAATGAGGTTAACATTGCATGTCACGTCTTAAACAGAGTGGTCATCAGATCTATCCTGGGGAAGGCCCCGTATGAGTTACTTAAAGGTAGAAAGCTATATATGTCTTATTTTTGCATTTTGGATTGCAAATGCTTTATTTTAAATAATGTTAAGGACAAACTCGGTAAGTTTGATGTTAAAGCTGATAAGGAAAATTTTGTTGGGTATTCCTCATCTAGTAAAACCTATAAGGTTTTCAATAATATAACATTTATTGTTGAAGAGTCTGTGCCAATAGCTTTTGATTAAACCAAACCCTATGAGACGGGAAAAAATATTTCTTTTAGTTGAGATGTTTATGGTATAATCACAGAAGAATTAGTCAAGGATAACGATAAAAAATTGTATCCTCCTAAAATTAAGGACATTAAAGTTGATAGTAAACAAGGAGACACACCAGTTACTAGAGGAGAAAAATTTAATCTCAAACTATGCCTTGTTATGGATCTTGAAAGAAAGAAATTCATAATATCCACTACACTTTAGTTGTAGGGAGTCTTATATATGCTCAAATTTGAACTTGTATCAACTAAGCTTTCATCATAAGAATTATTTGCAGATATCTCAGTAGCGCTGGTTTGTAGCACTGGACAATAGTAAAGTGTATTTTATACTATCTAAAGAGAACTAGAGACTTCATACTCACTTATCAAAAGTTAGATAGGTTAGAGATCATTAGATATTCCGACTTCAATTTGTAGGATTCCCAAACAACAAAATGTCCTTATTAGGTTATATCTTCCTCTTGATAGAAGGAGACTTTAAGGGCTTCTTCCACCATGGATGTAAAGTTTGTGACTTCCTTTGAGGCATCAAATGGTGTAACATGGTTGCACAACTTTATCAAGAGCTAATGCCTCATTAGCTTCTAAAGGCCTTTGGTTATTTAGTGACAATAATTCACTTGTACTCTACTCAAACAACAACTTGAGAGTTAAAAGGTAAAATTTTATTAATATCAAGTATCTTATTGTAAAAGAAATAGTCTTGAAGAAGCATCTTTTAATAAAGCATATAAGAACATATTTAATGTTAGCTCACCCACTAACCAAAGGCGTAACACCTAAAGTTTTTTATAGACATATTACTCAGACATGTTTTGTGTTAAGATTTCCTTAGATTAATGTGAGTCTTATTTTTTTTTATGTTCTATAATTTGAATTTCTAGAAAAATAAAACTTATGATTCTTTATTGTTCAACGTTGATCTCACTAAAGACTTTAGTTGGTGCAATTAAAAATATACATGATATAGAGCCCACATTTTATGAAATTTTCATGTCACTCATCTCTATCGATAAATTTTATTTTATTTTATTTTTAAATAAATTTAAATTTTATATTAATTTTTACTAAAAATACCCGTGTCTAATCAAAACTCATGAATATCAAATAATTTATTAATTATTAAAACATTTAATGACAATTGACAAGATTTAATTGAAGGGATAGTAAGTATTAGGTTATGATCTATATTGTCGATGATGGTATTGATTTATTAGTTTTATAAATTACATCGATTAATTAAATCTATCATTAAATTAAAAAAAAAAAATGAAATTTCAAGCATTTTAGAGGTTCATGAAAGTGATGACACATGGTCCATATCAAAATTTGTTTATGTTACCTGGTTTTTATGATAAGGAGCGTGCAACTTGAGGGAAGTGCTAAAGTCTAAAAAACCGGAAAGAAAAAGGACCACATTGTGAAGTTTTTTTCCTTCCATTCAATATTTTTCTCCTCAAATTGTCACAATACACTCTTTTCTACTTCAAAAAAAGAGAAAATTAGGAAGATCAGTCAACTTAAGTAAAAAATATTCAATTATAAATATCAGTTTTGAATTAATATTTTTCATCTATTTATTTAATTAATAAATATTAGTTGAACTATCTTACTCACTCTAGATTCTTATTTATATAATTTTATTTATATTTATATCATTAAAAATTTAATTAAACAAATATTAAATAGTTATTACAAAATAAAAAAATATATTTTAAAATAAATATATTTCAAAATAATTTTTTTCTTCAAAATATTGAATAAAAAGATTAATAAAAATAAAAGAATATTATTTATTATTAATAGTAGTAGTTTACCAAATACTTACTTATTTGGTACGATAGCGATCATTTGTTGATCAAAATTGATCAATTTTGAGCCCAATGAAAAATAAACTATATTTATTTAGAATTAACTTCCTATATTTTATGAGAATTTTTTAATCCACCTCCTGATATTCTTAAGCACCTAGGGCATTTTCTTTTATGTCCCCTGTTTTCGGATATACATATCCGGACGCACCTCTTTATTTTTACAAAAATTTGGATTTTCCAGGGCTACATCTACGGAATAATTTTAAACTGATAAACGCTGGGAAAAAATTTAGTTCAGGGAAACTTCCGTAGATGCACCTCTGAAACGTCTAAGCGCCAGATTGTTCCGTAGATACAGCTCTGGAAGTTTCTACTATATTTGAAACCTGCATGATCACCCCCCATTGTTGTGTTTTCTTCTTCCACACTCACCTTCACCAACCTAAAATACCTTACATTCTCAATATCATTTTTCACTCCAAAACTCCAACTTTTTCGTGCAACAAATCAAATGGAGCAAGAGAAGATCGAATTTCAGGTAAAGATTGCACATTGACCACTATATTGCTCACATTAATCATCAAACTTTTGATAAAAAAGTAATGTTGCTTCCGGAGCTGTACCTCCGGAACGTGTTGAAAATGAACCCTTTCGGATGTACATCTCCGGAACGTGTCTGTGACTTGTTTTTTTACCTCAGATTTGTAATTTTTGTTTATTTTTCTTATTGTTTACAAATAGACATGGTGCACCCCGATAATATCTCAAAAGAATTACTTTCTACAAACCATGTTTCTCCGAATGTTCAAGGGGTTGTCGTAAAGTCGGTAGATGTCAGCGTTGACTTTAATAACAAGCAAGAGTTTGATGATCGTGATAGCATGCTCATATAAGGGAAAAGACAACGCTTTTTTTGGGAATAGACAGCGCTTAAAAGTGCTGCCTATACTAGCGCTGCTGTAGGTAAAGACAACATTTTTTTAAATGCAAAAGCGCTGCCTTATGTTCCCTTTAGGCAACACTTCTTTTCAAAAGCGCTTTCTATTGTCACCTTTAGGCAGCACTTTTAAAAGCGCTGTCTAATGTATCTTTTAGTTCTCTTTTAGGTCTCTTTTAGGCAGCGCTTTCTTTAAAAGCGCTTTCTATTCTCCACTATAGGCAGCATTTTTTTTTCAAAGCCCTGTCTAATGTCTCATTTAGGAAGCGTTTGTTTGTTAAAAGCGTTGTCTATTGTGCACGTATGACAATATTTTTTTGTTAAAGTATTGACATAAGTCTCATTTTTAAATAAAATGGCAGCATATTTTTTAGAAGCGCTGACACAACATGAAACCGTTATAGAAGATAGTTTTTGATATATATTTCAAATTTTCATATTACCAATATATATACAACAACTAGTTTTTGATATATATATTCCAAATTTGCATATTACCAATATATATATATATACCAGATATATACCAACTCTAGCCAAAAAACTACGAACTTGTCTTCTGCACATATCAACAACTTAGTAACTTGTTATATCTATCTTTTGCACCTATCTGAAACAAAACCAACAAATTAAAAGGCATCAGAACCAAGCTATATAACACATAAACCTTATAACCATTATAATTCAACACAAACCTTATAAATATTGCTATATATCATTATACATCAAGAAAATCATATTTTTATCAAAATTTATCCCAAACCTTTATAATTCAACACAAACCTTTAATTCAACACATAAACCTTATAACCTTATAACCATTATAACTCAACACATAAACCTTATAACCATTATAATTCAACACATAAACCATATAACCACTATAATTCAACACAAACATCATACACCAAGAAAATAATGTTTTTATCAAAATTTGTAAATGCTATATACCATTAATAATCTATTTTCTTCAAAATTAAAACATCCATCATTCTAATAACAACAGATCCACTTCCAAAACCTTTAACTTCTAAAGATTCACCAAACATAATTACAAATTCCATTAACCCTTAATTCATAACAACTTCCAGAACTATTCAAATCCAATACAGAACATCACAACAACAAAAATCTCTAAGGACCATAAACTTCACATAAAATAAAGAAAGACAATACCTTATATAATTCTCATCTCAATAATGAATTGACACCATTCCTTCTTAATTTCTTCTAGTTGATCTTTTGAGTAAGTAGCGCACTTGAAATCATCAAAGTACTACATAATATAACATAATATGATTTAGTTAAAACTAATTAATTAGATGAAATATCTGTTAAATATTAAAATAAATCCTAACTTATAAATCCATACCATGTTTGGAATCTCTATTTGATCCAAAAGAATATTTTCTTTCATAAACCTCAATACGAAATAACCGCAATCTATACCATTAAGCTGATGAGGACAATACACATATAAAAAAATACGAATATATATCAGGATATATAATTTAACTTGTTTTATCAAGTAGCATCACTATTATAATCAAAGTTGTGAAAATATACCTGCACTCTGATCCATGTAATGTTGTTTGCTTTACTCTTTGGTACTCGAGCTTTTCTTTGTGATCGGAATATTTGTATAGCTCTAACAAAATATAAACGAATATTTAGAACAATCTCACATAAAAAAAATAAATATACACACGAATATTTAGAACAATCTCACTTACGTATCAACCATCTTCTTCATATTTGGGTATTTTGTTTGATCACCATCTAACGAATCCATATAATATATTATTTCTCTTATAGGATTAATCGCAACCAACACCCAGTGTCCACTGTAAAATAAAATAAAAGTTTAGATGGAAATTTTCTACACAACGTCAAAAAACGAAAATTATAATAAATGAAGTTAGAATGAAAATCTAACCCAGTATTATATGGTAAAAGAAACAACTTTTTTGTATCTTTGTTGGCCATAAATGTACCGACTAAGTACTCTTTGATTGAATTTGGATTTTGATCGATTAACTGTACGTATATACAGGTAGGAGATAAGAAAGAGAATGTTTCTGTCAATTGACGCGGGCGCATCAATTTGTCATACAAGAACCTTAAATAGAAACATAAGTAACATTAGACTATTCATTTAAATGAGTAAATAAATTATTCAATTAATTAAATAAAGATGATCAGAGTACATGATGTATGTATTGATAACACCGATGCCTAATTGATCATGATGAAAAATCTGATCCATATCCTCCTTAGCAATTGTTTCGTTATAAGAAAAACCAAAAATACCTTCCTCCATAGGTATTTCACGAATACCACCTTCCATCACATTTGTTGTTCCTACACAGGTTTCAAGACACGACCTAAATCGAGAAATAGATGTTTTTTTAGGCTCGGTCTTTGCAAGATCCTGTTTTTTTTGACATGTTGCTAAATTCAGGCTTCTTATTCCTGCTGACTTGTTGCAATTCTTAAGCATGAATCTAAATATCATATAAGTTAGGTAATGTATAAGATCATGAAGCTTTTGATTTTGGAGGATAGATTTAACATTTTCTATGCATATATATCAATGTACCTCTTTTTTTGATGCAACTGACTCCTGTGCCGCATAATCCCCTTATCTTTTGATTTGGATTTTGTAGGAGTCTAACATTACCATGTAAATAAAATTTACGTAAATGTAAGAATAACTTACATGACTAGTAAAACATTTGAATACTCAAAGGTTCATAATGGTTTTCAACATACCTCATCATCTATGAAAATGAGGTTTGACGACCATGCAACATACGATCCTATTGCGTCTCTCACCAATGTTGCATCTGAAACTTCATCAGGTATAAGTAATAGTGTATCCCCCTCTAAAGCAATATCAATCGATACTTTCAAAAATCCAGCAGGGAGTAGGTTATGGTGAAGTACATCTCCCAAAATGTTATGCACTTTTCCCTTGCCAACCATGCGATAAGTCGATGACGATAATCACAGGCCATGTGGTATGTGAGATACTTTGAAGACCATGTGGGTTCATTCCATCAGCAGATAATGCCAAGCGAAGGTTTCTTGCCTTTTCTCCAAAATTAGGATAATCATTATCAATTTTCATCCACTGTGGTGAATCTGCCGGATGTCGAAACTTTCCATCTATAACTCTTTCATCTGCATGCCAAGTCAAGTGTTTTGCATCGGTTTCACTACGAAACATGCGTCTAAATCTCGGAATTATAGGAAAATACCATAACTTTTGCTGGAGATAATTTTTTCTTATATCGAGAGACACCGCATTTAGGGCACTCATTTAACGATGCATATTCATTTCGAAACAAAATGCAATCATTTGGACAAGTATGTATCTTATCATAGCTCATGCCAATAGAGCACGACATTTTTTTTGGCCTCATAGGTTCGATTATGAAGAACATTATCCTCCAGAAGCATATCTTTCATAAGGTCTAATAACTCTGTGAAACTTTTATCCGACCATCCATTGCACGCCTTTAAGTTGTACAACTTAATACTGCAGACAATCTTGTGAATTTAGTGCAACCTTTATACAACGGTTTCTCTGCATCGCTTACCAACCTCTCAAACATTTTGGGACAATCCTGAAGATCTTCTTCAAGTGCTTCTGCAATCTCTTCGACTCGATCACAATCGTATGTATCTGTGCCATTGTCGTTTGAAGCATATGTCGTATTATCCCCCGGTTCAACATTCTTGTTACTTATATCACCATGTAATATCCAACATGTATAACTTTGATCAATTTCATGCCTCATTAAATCCGATTCCAACTCAATTGCGTCAATCCGACGGCCATAACAGCAATCTAAGCAAGGATATGTGATTCGACTAGGGTCTTTGGCGTGTTCAACAGCAAACTTAACGAATTCTAATACTCAATTCTCGTACTCTTTTTACAATCGATTGGAAGACATCCATTTTTATCCATGGTTTTACTAAGTAAACTAAACAAACACACTAATTATTCATGCAACTATAGCAAAAGAACAACTACCTGTAGAGAAGTCAACAACTTCTGGAACCACACAGTGTAAGATTCTTGGAAACAATAAGAATTTCACTCTTCACAAGTAATCCCTAGCAAAGATATTCCTGATCAATGTTTATCACGCTGGAAAAAAAAAGGAATGAGAAGCTATATAAATGAATGATCAGAAGGTACCATTGATGAAAATTCAACTCGAAGTTAACATGAATGAAACAAATAGCATGACATCGATGCACAAATTAAATCACATTAATTTAAGTAACATGGTATACTTTGATTCATCACAAATGACACATCAACACTTAATGTTTCAACTCAAGTAAGTCACAAATAACAACTTCATCACTTAAGTTCAATTAACTTCAAAGTTCTATACAACAAAGAATCATCAATTCAAGCATAAATCAATCACCAAAATTATCAATTCCACATTTAAATTCAATAGCAACTTCATCACTAACAAGAGTTCAAACAATCAACAACATCACAATCTTCAACAATTAATTCATAAATGTCATTCAAGTTTCAATCAACAACATCACCAATGACTATCAAAAATAAATTCACAATGTCATCACTATTAATCATCTTCAACCTCAACAATTAACAATTAATTTCATTATCTATTTCAATCAACAATTAGATCAAAACAAAGTAATCACTAACAATTATCTATCAACAATGTCATTATCATCAATTAATTTCAACAATTCATCACTAACATTCAACATCAACTTACAAAATCAACACCAATTCTCAAAATAAATTCACCACAAATATCACTATTCATCATCTTCAACCTTACTACAACAACAATTTCAAAATCAAATTCCTTAACAATAATAGAAAATAAAGAGCTAAGACTAAGGAACCCTAATACCAAAAAAATAAAGAACTAAACTTGGATATAAAAATTAATAGAAAAAGGGAGGAAAATACCTTAACAATAGCAGATGAACGCTGATGATGGTGGTGGTGAAGCGAGCAAGTCGGTTCCGTTGAAGCTGGAGCGCGCGTGGCCGGAAACAGAGGGAGGAAGGTCGGTCGGAGGAACATAAATGAAGAGAGGAAGGCCAGTCGGAGAGAGTAGCCTTGCGAAACGAAGAGAGGAAAGGCAGGTCGGAGTAGCCTTGCGAATGCTGAACTGCGGGGGAGGGAGTAGCGTTTCAGGTTTTGGAAGCTTAGGGTTCATATTCTTTGAAAAGTGCTAAATGTCTCATCTCTAGTACTGTACAGTTTAATTAGATTTTAAAAATAAATGACATAAGTGTCATACCCCAAATTTTGACCACTCAGATTTCCCATCATTGTACAAATCATCATCACAATATGGATGAACCATCATGCCTCATCAAGCTCCTCAAGGAATTGTTGAGCATTCACTAAGGATTAGGGTTTCAAGCCCTCTCAGAGCCTTAGACAAAGGATCAATCAAGGAATGACATGATCCTCAACTTGTCTAGCCTCTCAAATATCCATAAAGGATCAAGAGGACTCCCACATCAAGAATCAAGCACAAGGTTGCAGCATTCCAAGTGGATCAAGCCTCAAGATCGCCAGTGTCACCAAATTAGGGTTTTGGTCGACCAGGGCCTCCAGGTGGAATTTTTCCTCTGGGCATGAGCCAATGCTTCAAAGAATAACCTAAGATACTCCATGGGACCTCATGGACCCCATCAGCAAGTCAATTTAGCCTCAAGGGATGCATTTACCAAAAATCAAGAATTAGGGTTTCTTGACCTAATTCACCCCTAAGTTGACTTTTGGGACAAAACATAAGCCAAGACCTCAAGACATGATTTTAGGGTCTCTAACACACTATATTGATCCATTTGCAACAATGGATTGATCCAAGAAGTTTGATCCACAAGTTTCAATTTCATCTGGACCACAATTAGGGTTTTGAAGAAAAAGTCAACTGTGCCTTTGACTTTTGACCAAGACATGCTCCCAAACCTTGGGACATGATTCAATAAACCCTATAGCACCTATGGAACATATCCATCAATTTTGATTTAGGTCAAGGACTTGATTTCATAAAGGATCACACCGTTTGGAATTCATCTGATAAAAAGTCAACTGTGCACAAAAGTCAAGTTTGACTTTTTGAGATTTTTCATAATTATGGTTCTTTAACCCTAAAACAATGTTAATGTATGATTTGAATCATCATTCATCAAGAAAAATCAAAGAAAGTGAGATAACTTGTAAAAGGGGTAACCATAAAAAAACTTAGAATTTTTCTAAGTTATGGAACAAAGTGGCTAGGGTACCAACTTCCAAGGATCATAACTTGAGATCCAAGCAACCATTTTGGCTGATCCAAAGACGGATTTGTAACCCTCATGGCATACTTTAAAAGTGTCAACTACAACTCATTCCAATTCCTCACGGATTTCAAGTTATGGAGTGATCAAAATGGCTGAAAACACAAAAGTGACACTTTTCCAACACTTAGTGAAATTTTTACTAAGTCAGAATCTGCCTTATTTTTTCCCAAAATTAGAGGCATTTTTCATTATAATTCAGGTTGGATCAAAACCAAAGTTGGAAATCATATTTAAATAGGATATATCAGTTTTCCAAAATGTCCAAGAACTCCATCAAATTCCATCTGAGCTAGGAGTTATGACAATGGCAATGTGCCTTGCTGCAAACTGTCTTGGCAAGGCAGATTGTGCATTAGGGCTCAATTTGGCTAATTTGTGCAAATGGCAAACAAGTTTATCCATCTGAACACCTCAGGGGGAGACCCAGGAGGAATAAACACTGATCCATAAGCCTCCCAAGTCTTTGGAACTACAAGTAGCATGCCAAACCTAAAAAACCTAAAAGGGGACAAGACTCCAATTTTGTTTTGGAGCATTCAATGGATGCTTAGAGGTGGCATGTATTAGAGCAAAAATGAACACTTCAGTCAAGCCTTATCCTTGAACCAAAGACACATAGGTCTGTGCTCTAACCTCTAGTCAATGGCTAGAGGAGACTTAAGATTCCAAAGTGATCTAATTGGCCAAAGGCCTGCTGTAGCCACCATTCACTATTGCTTGCAAAAAAAACTTGCTCTACTATAAATAGAGCTCATTTGTGCTTAGTTTAAGTACACCAAAGCACTACAACACTTTCTTTCCTCGAAATCTCTTTCTCTAGGCAAAAATGCCTTCTTTAGCAAGGTAACTCTGGGTTTTTGAGTTAGAGAACATTTCCATCATAACTCATGATCCAAACACATCCAATATGTCATATCTAAGTTGTCTAAACTCTCACAAGTGAACTGTAACACCAAAATCACAAAGTCCCCTCTCAAAACCTCAAAATTGGACTTTTTTGCATTTTTCAAGCCATGTCTTGATTCAGTCACTTTCAAAACCAGATAAAACCTCAAACACACTCCAAATATCATCCTTGAACTGTCCCAAATGGTTCCCCACATATGGAACACCATTTGAGAGAGTTGCCATATTGGTCACTTTTGCCCTTTTGTAAGAAAGAGCTCAAACTTGTTCCTGAGGATTCCAGTTGGTTCCAACCATCCTAAAAGCTTCTAAGTGATCATTTGAGGGTGTCCAAATCATCAAATTGTTTCTGGAACAAAGCACTTGGCAGATAGCCCAAAAAGCTCCTAAAGAGGTAAGCATCACAACTTGAACTCTTTGAAATATGCATTGTTTTGAAGTCCACTGATCATGCACATCTCATACATGTTATATATGTTGTGTTTGAACCAATTCATCATGTAATTCATGCCTATAACAAGAGGTAGCATAGAAAATGCAATTATAGGCCAATTTCAAGAACACTATCGGGTTTTGAAAT
The DNA here is from genome assembly GCA_022829125.1 of Lathyrus tuberosus. NCBI lineage: Eukaryota > Viridiplantae > Streptophyta > Magnoliopsida > Fabales > Fabaceae > Lathyrus > Lathyrus tuberosus. Next base: position 10,826,596 of record JALAZF010000034.1, read on the forward strand.
AGGAGCCTCATCTGAAAAAACCACCACCACCACCATTGGATTCCTTGTGAAATTCTAGGCAGGATAGACCTAAATTTTGTCCCAATCCATGGAAAAATGAGAAAGTTACAAGCTTCACGTTTTTTGCCAAAACCTTGCCTTGCCTTGCCTTGGCCAGGCCAAAAACAAGACATGCCTCATGTATCCATGGGGTGGTTTTGATACACGGATGTATCACCACCCCAGTGGTAGAAGGCGCACGCTGCACACAAGAGGTTTGGGGTTCGAATCCCCCTCGCCCCAGATCCTCTTTTTACCATTTTTTTTCCATTTTTTTAATATTTGTTATATTATTTTAAATAATTTGGAAAATTAATAACTCTCTCAATTTTAATGATTTTTTATTGGTTCTTTTTGCAAAAAATCACAAAAATGTTAAAATATTTTATTCCACAAAAAAATCAGATTTATATTAATTATTTAATATAGTTGATATTTTTGTAAATAAATTCATTTTTAATTGTTTTAAACACTTTTAAAAGTGGATTTTTATATAGAAAATCAAAACCAAATGAGTTTTAATTCATCTTGCGATTAAAACATCATTTTTCAAGTCTCAACCAAAAATCGCAAGTTGTTTATTCAAGCTTATTTGGTATTTTATCATTATTTATTGATTTTCTTAAAGAATTTACTTTTAAAAATTATGAAATTAGGGTTTCTTTGATTTTCACCCTTACAAATCTTTTTCAAACACTCATGGGCCTCTAATAGAGTGTAAGACCCAATCCCTTTTTAACCAACAACTTTTTGGGCCTCAGACATTGTATAAGTCCCAACACATTTTCAAAAATCTCGGTGCGATCGCCAGTTCAAAATCAAATCACCTGGGCCTCTCCTTGAGCTATAAGACCCATTTCTTTTCTTAAAAACACTTTTGAGTCTCTAATAGAGTGTAAGACCCAACCCCTTGTGAAAACCAAAATAATTTGGGTCTCGGTCATCGCATAAGACCCACCGTGTTTTCAAACCTCGGCGCGATCGCCATTTTTCAAACAAATAATCATTTGGGGCTTCTCCTTGAGTTATAAGACCCATCTTTATTCATTTTCAAACTGTTTGGGCCTCTAATAGAGTGTAAGACCCAATCCCCTTTTGACCAAAACTTTTTGGGCCTCAATCGTTGTATAAGTCTCGATACGATATTCAAAACAACAGTGTCATCACTGTTAAAATTTGGGCCTCTCCCTGAGCTGTAAGCCCCGATCTCTGTTCAAAATACTTTCTCCTTTGATTTTAAATCCAAATGTATAGTTGCTATCAAAACTTTCATTAATTTTTTTGTTGAACAACTAATAAAACAGCATGGAAGCTCTACAACGGGTAAGTGTTTATACGCTTTCTTTTATATGTTTTCATATACATAACTGTATTGTGGGAAGCGGCACATGGTTAGTCTTCTTTCATTCTTTTAAATACATGTCATATATATATATAACTGTATTGTGGGAAGATGCGCATGGTTAGTCTTCTTTCATACCTTTTAAATACTCATCATATATCAACTATATATATACTAGTATAGTTATTTAGAGTTTTCTCCGACAACTAGGTCTAGAACTAGGTAAAACCCTGTTGGTCACTCTTAAATACAAACAAATCTAGATCCCTATAGGATTCCAGATACAGTCTTCCTTTCTCTTGGGGTTAAACAATATGGAACAAAGAGAAAGACAGTATTCTCGGTGAACCTTTTCTCAGACTGTCACCCTTAGAAATTGTCAAAGAAAGTCTACTCCCCAGAGTTGATCTATTCTCCGTGAATAACATCTCTTGTGTTTCTTCCAAACCCTCGAACTTTCCTGGAATGATCTCTTCTCTGTGAATTGCATTTTTTGAACTTGTCTTGGTTTGGGGACCCACAGGATTCCTAAAAGCATCCCGCCTCATCTTGGGCTTTGTACAAGGACCCTTCGGCTTCTTAGAAGTTCTCATGCCTTCTCTTGGGCTTAATACAAGGACCCTAACGACCTCTTAAAAGGTATAAGACAGAACTTAGTCATCCTTTGCTAGAGCAGTCTTTCCAGTGTCAAACCTCAGGCCACTTTAGGGTTGATTCTCATCCCTTAAGGCCCTTGCCCTCTTTTGGGCATTCTACAGAAGATAAAACTCTTCAACACCAGTAAACTTGGACAGTCTAAACCCCCCTTGAGTCTCAAAGACATTCTCAAGGTCCTTTCAAAAATAGGAAAAAACCTCAATCACTCTGGATAAATCTCCAGCAGAAACCCGGTCTCTCTCATGAGAGTTCCCCACCTTTAGGCCTGCCTATGGATCTAATCCTCAGCAGTAAGATAGCCTCCTCTTAGACTTTGTATAATAATATTTCCTCAACACAGTTATCCTCCTCTTGGGCTTTGTACAATGATCCTCCCCCAGCGGCGCTAACCTTTTCAGACTCTTTTGTTGAGTCAATCACGTTTCAGACTCTCTTGTTGAGTTAATCATTTTTCAGGCTCTCTTGTTGAGTCAATCACTTTTCAGACTCTCTTGTTGAGTCAATCCCTTTTCTGACTCTCTTGTTGAGTCAATCACCTTTCAGCACTCTCTTGTTGAGTATAAAATACTCTCTTGTTGGGTCAATCTTCTTTTAGCCTCAATCTCGGGCTTCGTACGAGACCGTAAATCACTCTCTTGTTGAGTATAAAAGACTCTCTTGTTGAGTCAATCAACTTTCAGACTCTCTTGTTGGGTCAATCACCTTTGCAAGACTCTCTTGTTGAGTCAAATCTTTTAGCCTCCATCTTGGGCTTTGTACAAGACATATAAAAAGCACTCTCTTATTGAGACAAACTCATTTCAGCCTCCGTCTTGGGCTTTGTACAAGACACATATAAACCTCCCCAACGGAGTCAAAAATCCCTTTTAGCCTCGATCTTGGGCGTTGTACAAGATAGATAACACTCTCCCGCAGAGTCAAACTTTTAGTCTCCTCTTAGGCTTTGTATAATGATATCCCCAAAGAGTCTGTCTCTTTTAGCCTCAATCTTGGGCTTTGTACAAGACATTATAAACACTCTCTTGTTGAGTCAGTCATCCCTAGCCTCCTCTTAGGCTTTGTGTAAGGACTTCTCCAGTGGAGTCAATTAACCTTTTAGCATCAACCTTGTGCTTTGATCAAGGCACACAAAAGTCCAATCTCTCTTTAGAGATGACAAATTCCCTCTCAATTACCCTTTTAGCTTCAATCTTGGGCTTTGAATAAGACACAAATACCCTTTTAGCTTCAATCTTGGGCTTTGAACAAGACACCAAAACATCTTTTTCCTCCCTTAGAATAGGAGGAACTACGATTGCTATGATTTCCCTGTTTCGGTTAAACGGGAATACGTAGGCATAAGATTGCGAAATCTTGGCGAGCATACTAATAAAAAAACTCTAGGTCCAGTACCTTTACACATCAATCAAAACTTAGGTCCAGTACCTTACCAAAAACATCGGGAGTAACCCGAACATCAACAAAAACTCACTCACTCACTCATATTTCCCAAGAAACATTCCCAACCCATCAGCAGATAAACACTATCAATTACAAAGAGAAACCTAAAAGCTAACATCCTGTGGATAACCACATATAGGATGGGTAATTGACAACTACCCATTGTATAACCTGACCCCGGACCCCCCAATATCTTTAAAGCGTTTGTTCCGTTAAACATTCGCGTGAAAGGTTAGTTTTAGATAGCTTCCCATTCCCTTCTAGCTTCACGGGATAAATAAGAAATCAGAAAGTAGCACCCTTTCTCCTCGAGGAGGAAAACCCAAACTTCAGCGATAAGGTGGTCGCGTCACCGACAAAAATTGCTTGCTATAATAAGGCAGCGCTTTCTGAAGCGCTTTCTATTCTATGGCCTATAGCAGCGCTTTCCATAAAAAGCGTTTTCTATTCTATGGCCTATAGCAGCGCTTTTATAAAAGCGCTCTCTAAAGGTGGCCTCTAAACGTGGCTTTAGCAGCGCTTTTTAGAAACACTTTCTAAAGGTGGCCTATAGCAGCGCTTTCTAAAAGTGCTCTCGTATCTTTGGCCTTTAGCAGCGCTTTTCAAAAGCGCTTTCTTAAGTGAGCCTTTAGCAGCACTTTTTTCACTTTAGTTTATAGTTTTAATTTTTTTGTACTTATAGCAGCGCTTTGACCAAAAAGCATTGTCTATGGAGTGCAGTCTTTATCCAGTTTTGGTGTAGTGTGTGGTTATAGGAAGATCGGATAATGGTTCGGAAAGAAGAAACACTTTTGTAACTTTGTTGTTCTTAAAGTTACAAGGTTATCCTAGTGTATGTCGGCTTAAGCCGGAAGAGAAGACATGTATTAGTGACATGACCTTGAATCTTGTCCAACCGAAAAATATACTTGCCACATTGAAACAAAAGGAACCCGACAAAATATTAAATATAAGATAAGTGTATAACTTTCAGTACCGCACCAACAAGGCGATTAGGGGAGATAGAAGTGAGATGCAACAACTGTTGAAATTGTTGGATGATAACAGTTGCGTGTCCCGGTACAGAACTTGCGACGATGGAGTTACGGTCCGAGATATTTTTTGGACTAATCCGGATTTGATAAAGTTGTTCAACACGTTCTCGACAGTGCTCATTCTTGATTCTACCTACAAGACCAACAAGTATAGACTTCCTTTATTTGAGATGGTTGGTTTTACGTCTACCGAGAAGACATATGTCGTTGGTTTTGCTTTTCTAGAGTGTTAAAAAGAGGACAATTTTACATGGGCATTAGAGGTGTGTTGGTCACTTTTGAAGGACCAATTTGAGATGCCTAAAGCGATTGTTACCGACCGTGATACCATATTGATGAATGCAGTTGCAAAGGTATTTCCTTCTTCTAATGCATTACTTTGTCGATATCACATAACAAAGAATGTGAGAAGTCGGGTTAAACTTGCGGTGGGGGTGAAATAAGTAGAGTCCGAAGGTGGAAAATTGGTGAAGGTCGGTGTGATTGTTGAAAATATAATGGATGCATGGAATCGTATACTAAATTCTTCCATAAAAGAATTATATGCTGATTCCGTCATTCAATTCCAGAAAGTGTGTGAAAAGTATCATACTTTATTGAAATACGTTGAAAGCACCATTCTTGATCAGGTGAAGGAGAAGATAGTATGTGCGTGGACTGATAATGTTCGACACCTTGGAAATACAACCACCAACAGAGTTGAGTCGACCTATGCTAGTTTGAAAAATTGGTTGGGTAATAGCAAGGGGGATTTGTGTCGAGATTGGAACTCCGAAAATTTAATAATTAAAAACGAACATAATGAGATACAAACAACATTTGGTCTGATTATAACGGTATTGGAACATAGATTTAAAGACAACATTCTTTATTCTCAATTGATTGGCAATATGTCTCGGACGGGGTTGAACTATATTTTGCACGAGGCCAAACGAGCTGAAACTGTAGGCTCTGATAGCGCAAAGTGTGGTTGCACTTCCGTGTGCTTGTGTTATTGCTAAAAATTTGAAACTAGGTGAGCCAATAAGAATGGACAAAGTTTGCCCTCATTGGAAAAGACTCAGTTTTGATGATGATGGTTGCATGGAAGGAGGTAAACCAAATATCTCTATTTTGACCGAATGGGAAGCGATACAAGAGAGTTTCTCAAAGGCCGATGACAACATGGAACTCCACTTGAAAGAATAATTGAGGAAGATTGCCTATCCCGAAACAACCGACATGAAACCGCCTTCTCAACCGGTAAAGACAAAAGGTGCTCCGAAGAAAATAAAGCCTACACTGAATGACAACTCGACTACACGGTCGCCTTCTTATTGTGAGCACGTTGACAAACTTTAGCCCGACTCACTGACTCCTAAATCTCAAAAAAGTGTCATGAATGGAGCCCACATAAGCAAACCGCCTCCGACCCCGATTCCACCGAAAATTTCATTCATCGATGAGATGTCGGTTTTTATGCACAAATACATCGACTGTATCATCAATGTTGAAGGGGATGGTAATTGCGGTTACCAAGCCATTTCGACTTTGCTTGGTAAAGGAGAGGATAGTCATGCGCTTGTCCATCATCAACTAATCCAAGAGTTGAAGACGCATAAAGAATCGTACACGCGGTTGTCTGGAAAGAAAGAAAAATTTGATGCGGTTTATGAATCTCTTGTTCGTTACATGAGTGGTCTGACATCGGTGTCGAAATGGATGACCTTCCCTGATATGGGTCATCGTATTGCATGTGCATATGATAGGGTGTGCATTGAATTGACGCGATACGGGTTTTCGGAAACCTTTTTTCCACTCCGCACCGTACCACCTCAAAATCCAAATGATCTCATCATGTGTATTGGATGGCTTACAAAATCAAGACATTTTGTACACGTTTACTTGAAACCGGGATGTCCCATACCACCTACATCACCGGAATGGGCGACTCTTTCAACCGCAAATGCCGAGACGTGGGCGAATCGTTTTGTTGAAAGGATGCACGAATTCGAAAGATTGAACAACATTGAAAAGGAATCGAATGCGGAAAAGTCCAAAGGGGTACCACCAATAGATTTAGCCGGCGACACTTGTTTTGATTCGTTTTGAAATCTTGTATAATCGGACGACTAATTGTAAATTTTTGAAGTGCAAAATAGTCACTTTTTATTCTTATGCCTTATTTATGCACTTATGCCTTTTATTTGTTTATTATGATGTGCTTCTATATTGAGTTCTGGTTTAAAAATGTAGCAGTAAAAGTTCTGAATATGTATCTACGGAAGGTTCTTAATTTTGCAGTTTCAGGGAAAGTTCCGGAGATACACCTCCGAAACCAATAATTATGGGGTCGTTCCGTGGATATAGCTCCAAGATGAAGTTTGACAAAAAATGGTTGGTCAATATTCACCTAGGTTTTCTATAAATTTGGGGTTTCATTTGTTATCTTTCACACAAATACAAAAATGTCTCAATTGTGTGAAATCAAGATCCGTTGGTATGTCGCAAGTGTCTCATTTTCCGACGGCAAAACACCAAGGAGGACGTTCAAGCTCATGGATCTCACCCCCTCGCTGATATCATAGACGAGATCCAATATCGCCTACCTTACAATGACAAACGAAAGGTTGTGAAACTTGAGTATCGTTCACCTTCAGTTGACAACGAAGGGAACATTGTTTACAGCAAGTTTGAGCTCAAGAATCAAGATGATGTTAGGGCGATGTGGCGAACGTATTTCAGTTTCGAAGAGAAAATTCCGCTCGAGTTGGAGGCGACGGTCCGAAGAACGGTCGATGACATCTTAGAGATGTGCAAGCGTCCACCGGGTTATTGAAGTGTAGTTTTTAAATTTCTGTCGAAATCATCAATGCAACGCCGATTTTATTTTATGAATGTTGATTTTATCGTTACAATATTGATGTTAGGGCGAAATCATTAATGCATATACGGAATTAATTAAAAAAAGCTGAGAAAAAATGCGTCCGAAAATATATCTCCAGAATTAGAAAAGTATTTTAGACCGAACGCATAGTGCCTAAAAAGGATAAGGAGTGAGATAAAAAAATTCTCTATTCTATAGATGTAGTCGAGAATTGTTCTCAACCATCTAATTAAGGCCAATCCAAAACATAAAAAAGTTTTAGACAAATAATAAAATGTGATTTTTTTTTTAAATTTAATAGTACAAATATATATTAGATATAGTTTGGAACCGCGTTCTTCCCTACACTAAAACTTCGAGTAACTACTAGACTACGTGCTAGTTTCTATTTATTTTTAAAAAGAGAGTTTGTATATTATCTATTTCATAAATCAACTACCTACCTATCATTTAAAGGTGCCCCCAAATTCCCAATATTGCTCTTTTGACCAAAATCAATTTATACTACATAATACCCTTAATGGTAATTCACTAATTCAATATTAATGAACCAATCACATTCTTTGGTTTGTACACTTAGCACCAATTTTCCAAATCCTTTCTCCCTCTCTTTCTCATTCTTCTCTTTCCTTTCTCCTTCTCTCTCGTGTACCTTTCCCCCTCTCTCATTTTCTTATCTCTCTCTCCCTCACCTGTTTTCTCTTTTCTCTCTTTTCCTCTCTCTTTGGCCAGCAAATCAACTACCTACCTATCATTGGAAGGTGCCCCCAAACTCCCAATATTGCCCTTTTGACCAAAATCAATTTACACTACATAATGCCCTTAATGGTAATTCACTAATTCAATATTAATGAACCAATCACATTCTTTGGTTTGTACACTTGGCACCAATTTTTCAAATCATTTCTCCCTCTCTTTCTCATTCTTCTCTTTCCTTTCTCCCTCTCTCTCGTGTACATGTCCCCCTCTCTCATTTTCTTATCTTTTTCTCCCTCACCTGTTTTCTCTTTTCTTTCTTTACCTCTCTCTTTGGCCAGCAAACCCTAGCACCCCACCGCTGAATCTCTGTGAAATGGAAGATGACGTGATCTCGCAAATGCAGAAACTCATGGCTCCGCAAATATTCCTCTCCGATTCTATGGTATCGTATAAACTCATATTTCATTTCAATCTCTCTTTCACTCCTTTTCATTTTATTTATACTTCACGACGGCTACGGGTTTATTAATAATTATTGTTATTTGCTTTTTGGTCTCAGTTTTGATTTCAGGATCTATTCACATTTTGGGAATGACTAAGTCTTGTATCTTTCTCCTAAGGGTGGTTTCAGTTTCGACCTTTGTAGAAGAAATGATAAACTTGAAAAGAAGGGCTTTAATTTCTAACTTTTGTCTAATATTATATCATCATTCCCTTGCTACGAAATATTCTTCATACCCCTGTTGTTAGTGATATTTGTAAATATTTATAGTTATTAAGCATGTTGAATTTATTATTTTGGTGATTTGCTACATATTTATTTTAGATATTTGCAGTTATTAATAATTTTATAAAAATAATTATATATCAGCAACGATCAAGCCTTATCGAATGATCTAAGATATGAATGAACTTACCCGTGCGGACGCACGGGTCTTCTACTAGTATTTCTATAAAATTCAGGTTCCATACATGTGAGTAATCAACAAGTAACACTTCTGCGATGTGGAATTGATTATATAACCTGCAACGATCCGATCATGGACAATAATAACTTTTGTTGGGGGAGTTTTTACTAGGGAACATTGATACATATTGTAGGACTAGGCACCTTTGTGAGAGACGCACCACTTGTCCACCTAAAACCTTAAGGTGATAGGTGAGTGGGTTCTCCCACTTATAAATACTCAAGTCACCACATTCTTATCCAATGTGGGACTATTTCCCCACTTACTCACACTTGCTATATTATTTCAACACTCCCCCTCAAGTGTGAGTCCACAATGTTCCCCTTTTTTTTTTATACTTTGTACCGCCGTTGACACATCAAATACACCTTTTTCTTGGGCGTTTCAATTTCAACGGGACACCACTTCCTGGGCTTTTCGATACACCTCGGTCCCTTTCTCCAACCAAAGGCTCATGATACCATTTGTTGGGGGGAGTTTTTACTAGGGAACATTGATACATAGTGTAGGATTAGGCACCTTTGTGAGAGAGACACCACATATACACCCAAAACCTTAAGGTTATAGGTGGACAAGTGGTGTGTCTCTCACAGAGGTGCCTAGTCCTACACTATGTATCAATGTTCCCTAGTAAAAACTCTCCTAAAAAATGGTATCAGAGGCTTTAGGCCTAATTATAGTTTTATTTTCCCTATTTTATTTGATTTACGAAATTAATTTCGTTATTTTAAATTTAAACAGTTTTGCTTCCTCTATTATAAATTCAAACAGTCTTAGATTTTCTCTTAAATTTTTTTCATAGAAAATCGATAAAAATTTCGTTTTTTAACTTATATTTTTATCTACAAAGTTCAATAATATGTTTATATACGATGATTTGTTATGTTTTACATGTACATTGTTATTTAAAAGATGAAAACATCGTTAATTTTAAGTTTAAAAATATAAGAGGGGAATCAAAACTGTTTAAATTTAAAATAGAGAGACCAATTTCTTAAATCAAGTAAAATAGATGGACAAAAACTATAATTAATCATAACTTTTGTTTTTTTAATATTGTAGTAAAGTTTTTTTAAGTCAAGTAGCTTATAAATAAAATTTACTCTTTATAAAAAAATAAGTGAGATCATGTTCGAATTCGTAATTATTAATTGATGTGTTTTAACGGATAATGAAGTTAAACTTTTTGTAGTGTAATATTACTTTCATTTGTGTTAACATTTTATTTAATCAAACATATTACTTATTTATTCGATTAATTTTATTAAATAATTAATTATTAAAACTAATTTTATGATTTTTTTTTAAACTAAAAATAATATGTTTATAGTTTATAAGATGATATGAATAAATAATTAATAATATTAAGAGAAAATTGGTGATTCACTGACAGTGTAAAAAATTTTTACATTGTCAACCAATCACAATCATGAATCCCGCTAAATCAGACTATAATTTTAAAAAAAATTAAATGACATGGCAAAATGATATGTTTTAATTAGATGATAGTGTAAAACTATTTTACATTGTCATTGCATATCAATTAAACCCTAATATTAATATAAGTAAAAATTCAAAAAAGGAAAAAAGAAAAGAATGAAAAAGGTGAGTTCACTAAAGCAATTGGAGAACGCATTGATCTAATATGGAGGCATCATTTGCTTTGACTAATCCTTAATTAAAAGAAATGTTAGGTTGCTCTTATCGCTTACACCTACACCATATTTGTTATTTATAATATGATGATTCTGATCCATACATAAACATTGACTTTATATAATAAAATAAAATTAATTAGGGAAATGTAAAAAGTTGATTAATGAAGTAATGAAGTTGATTAATGAAATAATTAAATTGATTAATAAATATTTAGATATTAAAAATAAATTTTAGTAGTAAAATAATGTTAATTAATTAAAATTAAAAAAATTTATTAATAAAGTGATAAAGTCGATTAATAAATGCTCAGATATTAAAAATATTTTTTAATAAATAAAGTTATGAAATTGGTTATACACACCTATATATTAAAAATAATTTTTTTGTTATAAAATAAAATTGGTTAATAAAATATAAAATATTGATTAATAAAATTATAAAATTAATTAATCCCACAATAATTTCTCTTAATTTAAAAAAAATAAATAAATACTTTTTAAAAATATATATTATAATAAAATATTAATTGGAATACATTGTCAGTGTAAAACTACTTTATACTATTATCCAATTAGAATGAATTATTTTGACACATGAGAAGAGAAAAACATGGAAGAAGTTGTTATTAAAATAGTTTAATTATAATTTATTTATTTTTATTTTAATTTCATAATTATGTGTTAAAATGATTAATTCTAATTGGATATCAGTGTAAAATAGTTTTACACTGACAGTATATTTCAATTAATCTTTTATAATAATATTTTAATTGGTCAATAAATACGGTGTAATGTAAAGTGTTGCCTAAGAATATCAATTTTAGAAAAAAATTGTTTGAAAGAGTAAAATTTAAAAATATGGTAAAAAGTGATTTAAAGTAGAAAAAACGGGTGAAAAGTGTAAGAATGCAGGAAAAATTTTCATCATCATACCTATCTATTTGTCCTCTTGCTAGTTCTAATAGTTTTATAATTTATTTTATGTTTACCAATTCCGTTGGGTTCTTAATCTATTTGCAAATTTTCAAAGAGCTAGTGGACAACAACGACTTTTGAGAATCCAACGGAATTAATTATGGGCACTTTGTTATATATTTTTTAAAAATATAGTTTGACAAAAATGGTAGAGGTTGTAGTAGCATTTTGTTGTAGATATTCTGATTTCGGGGGCTTCTGCAAAATTGAGAATAAAATGGAGATGAAAATAGAAAAATTAATTTGCACGATAAAATTCTAAAGCGTGTGTTTTTACACTACATTTAAGAAACAATTTGTCCCACTAATATTTGTATGTTGGATGCAATAGGGTTTATCGGCGAATTTTCTATAGGATATTTTGAAATACTTAAAGAGAATTGCACAATCTCTCTAAGCGTATATTTTAATAGTATTTTAAAGAAGAATGTTTTTTTCTTGCTCTCAAGCATTAGAGAAGATAAAGATGATTTAGAATGAGAAAATAATTTTGAGATTGGTTTCTTTTTCTTATGATTGATCAGATGCCAAAACCTCTTATTTATACTGAAGTTCACATTTGTTTGGAAACAGAAAACACCTCGTAGAGAGCGGCATTGCATCGTTTCATTATAACGTATAAAATTAATATCTTCAGCGTACAAATAGCAATGGTTTGTTGGTAAGTAACACTCCTTTCTAAATAAAAGGTAAGAAGCATCCTTATTTTGAATCAATTCACGTTAAATAAATAACAATATTATTCAAATATTAAGACACCATTAAATCCAATATATAACAAAGGAGCGATGACATGACACATTAAATCACTGATTAATTTATGAGATGCAAAATCAGAATATAATATTTATATCATTATTTCAAATAATACAATCATCTAATTTATTATTATTATTTTGGAAATTCTCTCACAATCCCCCACCATCTTCAAAATAACTAAATCTCATAATTATGGAAATATCATGATTTCAGATATTGGTATCTTACGACTTGAACAAATACTTAGTAAGTTATGAGTTTCACTCATCCCGAATAAACATTGATAGACAAGTTTTGAACCAACTATTCATTAGAACAAATGTGCAAAACTTACACATGAAATCTCGATACTATCAAAAGAATTGTAAATATGACACTTTTGATAAGGCCCTATGTCATGTATCCTTTTCTTGAGAATTTAAGAGTCAAATCCTTGAACTCTATGACGCGACACACTTCATTCTCATATAGTAGACTATATCGAAAATGCTCCCATAATAAGTGTTTAAGCAAATATATGATATATATCTATTAAGAGAATAATCTTAGCCTTCTATTTTTTTACTTATGGTCCCCAAGTACTTTTGTCCTCTGGGATGTATTTATAATCAAGTACTTGCAATCACTCTAATAGTGTACTTTCACCATTGAACTTAAGACTTAATTTTAACTAAGTGTGAGTTGAGTTTCTACTATTGGTGATCAATTAGATATGGGCTTTAGACTCATCCCTAATGATGCCTTCAACACCATGTCTTTTGTCAGACCTTTCGTCAAAGGATCTGCAAGATTATTTTCTGTTCTTACAAACAGAATGGAAATTACTCCATTTAAAATTAAATCCTTCAAATAGCTATGTCATATACCAATATGTCTAGATTTTCCATTATATACTTGGCTATATGCTTTTGATAGTGTGGACTAACTATCACAATGTATGGATACATGTGCCATTGGCTTTGGCCAAATAGGTATCTTATACAATAAATTTCTTAGCCATTCATTTTGGGGCTGTTGCAAAACTAAGAATAAATTGAGATGAAAACAGAGAAATTAATTTGCATGATAAAATTCCAAAGCGTGTGTTTTTACACTAAGCTTAAGGAATAATTCGCCCCCTCCAATATTTGTATGTTGGATGCAACAGGGTTTACTGGCGAATTTCCTGCAGGATACTTTGGAATCCTTAAAGAGAATTGCACAATCTCTCTAAGCATATCTTTTGATAGTATTTTACAGAAGAATGTTTTTTTTTTCTTTCTATTGTTATTATTGCTATTAACATTATGATTTTCATAAGATTTTCCAAAATATCGTTTCTTTTCTTGGAAGTTTTACTTGAATTTCCTTCCTCCATTACATGCACCTTCTCATGAGCAATTTGATTTTTAGTAGCATCTTGTTTATGATACTCTTCTTCTAAACGAAGACGATTACCCAATTGCTCAAGAGATATGTCAACTTTCTTATGTTTCAAAGATTTTTTAAAATCTTTCCATGATGGAGGAAGTTTATCTATTATAGAAGATACAATAATTGTTTCATCCATATGCATATCATGTTGTTTGTAGTTATTGAGAATACGTTCGATTTCATACATTTGTTCCATTATAGGCCTATTGTCTACAATTTTATAATTATTAAACTGAGAAACAAGAAGCTTCTTACTTGTAGCGTATTCTTGCATGTATCTTGATTCCAATTTCTCCCGTAAACCATTTGCGGAGTTACTACTCTGATAAATGTCGAACAACGAATCACACATACCGTTGGGGATGTGTCTCATGCATATATAATCATCATTGTCCCACCTTTGTCTCTCTCTAGTTTCAGCAATTGTTTCATCTTCTTTTTCTTTCGATTTTGGAATGTTAACGACATACACCACATTCAATGTTGTGAGAAGGAATTTCATTTTTTTCTGCCAACGAATAAAATTCCCTCCATCGAACTTCTCTAATTTCACAAAGTCAGAAGTCATCTCTTTTAGTGAAGCAACCATTGAATAAGAAATTGTTCCTTAAGATTGTTGTATATATTTCGATTTCGGGGCTGCTGCAAAACTAAGAATAAATAGAGATGAAAACAGAGAAATTAATTTGCACGATAAAATTCCAAAGCGTGTGTTTTTACATAAAGCTTAAGGAACAATTCGCCCCCACCAATATTTTTATGTTGGATGCAACCGGGTTTACCAGCTAATTTTCCGCGGGATACTTTGGAATCCTTAAAGAGAATTGCACAATCTCTCTAAGCGTATCCTTTGATAGTATTTTACAGAAGAATGTTTCTTTTCTTTGCTCTCATGCATTAGAGAAGAGAAAGATGATTTAGAATGAGAAAATAATTTTGAGATTGGTTTCTTTTTCTTATGATTGATCAGATGCCAAAACCTTTTATTTATACTGAAGTTCACATTTGTTTGGAAACAGAAAATACCTCGTAGGGAGCGGTATTGCATCGTTTCATTATAACGTATAAAATTAATATCTTCAACATAAAAATAGCAATGGTTTGTTAGTAAGTAACACCCCTTCCTGAATAAAAGGTAAGAAGCATCTTTATTTTGAATCAATTCACGTTAAATAAATAACAATATTATTCAAATATTAAGGCACCATTAAATCTAATAAATAACAAAGGACCGATGACATGACACATTAAATCACTAATTGATTTATGAGGTGCAAAATCGGAATATAATATTTATATCATTATTTAAAATAATACAATCATCCAATTTATTATTATTTTGGAAATTCTCTCACACATCTTGTGGAAGAATCTTTGCTAGTGGAATGGAATCATGCCAAAGTATGTGTGTCTCACTTTAAAAGTCCTCCAACTAATTAAGAGAAATGTAAACACAAAATAACGTAAGCAATTTCATACATGTTTTTAATAATGTTGAGAACCAATATCAATCTACACATGACTTCTATGTGCAGTTTATGTAGGAATTAGGTCGAATGCACACGAAGCATTTTTTCTTGGATTTCCCGTATGTCCAGAATATCTGGAGTTGGCTGGTTAAGATCATGAATTCCCACCTTGTGGTTTCCTCTATGCAAGATATGTGGAAACTCACGAATAGCAGGCCTTTTAATCATATTAAGCTTCTTCTGATTTTTGCTTGTATTAACACAATTGGTGAGGTCTAGAGAGTTACGAACATCTCTAGATTCATTGACCTACTTCTGCCTTGGTAGGTCTGCACAACTGCTATTCTTTCAAAGGTTTCTTTGTCTGGCAGGTTATTTAAAAATGGTTATATTGCGGATATGCATGACTTTCAGCTGCTCAAAGGCTTCAAAACTATTATCAAGTCTCTTCCTCCAAAAAGAGTCATTGGAGTGCTTTGGTCTCCTTCTTTGGCTAATTAGATAAAAGTCAACATTGACGATGCCTCAACGGGTGTTTTCGACATGGCGGTGCGTGGAGGAATTTTTAAGGACCACCTTACTAATCATATGGGCAACTTTGCTTTCTTTTTAGGCACGACTAATGTGGTTTTTTCTGAGCTTATGGGCGTCTTCCTCGCTATGGAGCATGTTTTTTTTTTTGAGAAACTGATCACATTTATGGTTAGAAAATGATTCTAAGTTGTGGTTGAGGCTTTTTCCAACTCATCTCTAGTTCCCTAGATCATTATAAATAGATGAAACAATTGTTTATTTGTCTTTAGATCCAGGGATTTTTTGTTTCTCACATTTTTAGAGAAGGTAACAAGTGTGCAGATAGGTTAGCTAACATATGTCTAACTATTCAAGATTTTTGTTGGAGGGATAATGTTCACACCAATGTTCTTTTGGATCTCAATATGGATAGGTTTGGTCTTCCTAGCTTTAGAGTTTCAAACTCTTAAGGTTTTTGGTTTAGTCACCCTATTTTGTTTCTCCTTTCTTTTATACAAAAGGATTTGACCTTCCTTTGATTAAAAAAATATCAATATACACGAATAGAATCCCAACAATCTTTAATAGTTTGAAGGAAGAACTTAATTCATTTGGAAGGGAAGAACATGTTCAGATTTAAAGAAAAGCTTAAACTTCTTAAATCTAGGCTAAGACTTTGGAATACTTAAGTTTTTGGATTTCTGGATTTTCAAGTGGATAATGCCGTTAAAGACCTAAATCATCTTGATAGTTTGATGGCAAATGATGATGCAGCACTGATTTCTTGTAACCGTGTCTCTCATGTGAATGCCCAAGCAATGGTATGAGAAAAATTACATCTTCATGATAGCATGGTGTCGCGGTGAGAATCGGATATCAAGATATTATATTAACTTGAATCACAAAATATTGAATGTTCACCACCGAACTTTAATTTATCCAAAGGAAAGGGAAAAGATCGAATAAAACCCTAATTGTGCAATGTAACAACAATGCGAAGTGATCTAAAGGTTTGGGGGTTGGTTATACTAAGGGAAGGTACTAGCACCCTAAATATCTATAGTATCCTATATGAACCTCTTAAAAGTATATGTGTTATGGTAATTGCTTGCTAATGTTTGGAAATGTTCTATCTTGGAATTTATGAGATAGGGAACCTAAGGAGGTTTATTGCTAGAGTGCTCGCCAAGACTTCACGGTCTTATGCCTACGTATCCTAACAAGGATGGAATCAGAGCAATCGTAGTTCACCTAACTACGGGTGAAGAACACTTGATAGTGATCAAGGTTTCAAAGGGGAGTAAGAGTTATAATAATAACACTTACATGACTTAACAAAGTCAAAAGAGTTTACAAACTCTAACCTAAGACTAAGTTGAAAGGTTAATGACTTAACAAAGTCAAAAGGGGTAGTTGAGGGAATGTTATACTACCTATGACATAAAGTCAACAAGAGAAATATTTCCTTTGGATTTAAGGCAATAAAAGAAAGGAGAAGAAAGAGAGCTAACAAGCTAACATCACTAGGGGATGACTTGACAAAGTAAAAAAATAACATGAGTGTATAGTTGATAATGGATGAGATGAATAAGGATGATATTCAAACATGATATCAAAGTAAAAAATACATGGCAAAGGATACCATTCAAACATGATATCAACTAAAGTGGATAAAGAGTGACAAAGATGATGTTATGACACCAAACAAAGCAAATAATAAGTGATAAAGATGATGTTCAAACATGACACACAACTCATGGCAAAGATGACATTCAAACATGGTAACAACCAACACATGAAGGTAGATGTGACAACATCTAAGATAAGACTTAACAAAGTCATAAATAATCATGGTAACAACCAAGGATGAACACCTAAACATAGATGATGCATAGCCAAAGCATACATGAGACATGGTTCTAACAAGACCAAAGTAACAACACAAGTATGACATATCATAGCATGTTCATAACAATAACATGTAAGCATGGAATATAAACACATAAGGAACAACATATGAGCATGGACATAGATGTAACGGCATCAACAACATCATCATGGACATGAAGGATATAACAATATCAATCAAAAAGGGAGGATATAACAAAATTATGGTCATGGAAACAAATACCAACATATGAACCATGAATATAACAATATCAAACATATAGGTCATGGATATAACAATATCAAACAAAGGTTCAAATCAACATGTGAATCATGGATATAACAATATCAAACATATAGATATCGCACCTCGAAAAATATGATACGACCTTCGCGCAAAAGGCGTGGAAGAATGGTTCGGACAGAGTCGCTACCGAACTTTATTTATCCCAAAGAGGAAAAGGAAAATATCGAGAAAACCTTTAAGAGATAAAAACATGGTCATCACAACCACATTCTGGGTTCGGGAGTCGGTTACGTAAAGGGAAGGTATTAGCACCCTCTACGTCTGTTGTAATCAACAGGAACCTCTTAGTTCGATTTGTGATGAATGTTAGCTAATGTTATTTGTTTTATTCTAAGCGAGTAATGCGAAAAGTGAGATAAAAAGGATTCAATTGCTAAGGGAAAATGGTGGTTTTATACAAAGGGTGCTCGTCAAGGATTAGGGCTCTTATGCCTACGTATTTTCATTCGGACGAGAATGAAAAATCAGAGCATCCGTAGTTCGGACTACGGGAAAAAGGTTTGGATGGGAAAATGGCAGTGAAAGGTGAAAAAAAGAAAAATGTAGCTTGCCAAGGATTGGGGCACTTGTGCCTACATATCTTCATTCGCACGAGAATGAAGAGTCGGAGCATTCGTAGGTCGTGGAACTACGAATTAGTTTGTTTTAGAGGTGATAATTGTCCAAACACGAGAAAGGCAACTCGCACCCAAACAATTGAGGAGAGGAATCGAAGGCTCAAAACCCCCTATTTCACCTTGAAAAGAGTTTCGATAGTTGTTATGTGTTTTGAAGTTTGATTGAGAAAATTCACTTGATGTTTGATTAAGGGTTTGATTGTTTTTAGCGAAAAGAGGTTGATGGTGAGGCAAAAGGCACTCGACTTAAAAGTTGAAGAAAAAGCCACTTAACGTTGGATCAAGGGTTTGAAAAAAGATTTTGGATTGATCCTAGTCCCTAAGGGTGCTCCTAGTAACGAAACCACGACGAAAAGGTACAAGTGTGTGCATTAGGTTGATGGCGATGCTAAGAAGCAATCGACTTACAAGGTGTTTTGAAAAGTGGCTCGATATCGAATCGAGAATTAGTTTGAAAATGGTTTAGTCTATTCTAGTCCCTAAGGGTGCTCCTAGTAAACAAAACCACAATCAAAGGAAACGAGTAAAGTGCGTACATCGAAAAGGGAGCGGGGTACATGTAAAGTACACAAGATTGCGAGAAATAAATGGGGTCATTATCAGGTAGCCCAAGAGGAAGCCGTGTGTGTGCAAGGTGTCCTAAACTAAGAAATAAGCAAGAGTACAGATCCATCTCTCCTTGCAAAGGATAGTAACCACAACCCATATTTTTTGTCTTTTCGATTTTATCATGTTTTTGTATTTTTGAATAAGATGAGAAACAAGGAAAGGGTTAGCATGACAAGATAATATGATGATAAGAAACAATGATACAATGAACGATAATATGATAGTGATATATTGACAGAAAGATAAAGCAAGAGTATAATAAACAGAAATTAAAGTCAGTTGTTAGTTCTTAATCGTTAATTGTCATTGATCAGATGAATCGCTTTTTGAATCGGGTCCACTTTAGCGCTAAGCAATTGTAGCACAATCTATGACGAAGATCATGCTATAGGAGGTCGCTCAATAACAATGTTTGTGCTAAAACACGATAGAGAAATGATATGTAGATCATTCTCAATGAATCATACCACACGAAAAGAAAAAAGAGAACGATCTCGTCTTAATCACGAATTTTCATCGATTAATCAAAGATAACCTATCACGATTCCAAAGTATAGAAAATGATCCATAGGATCAATCCCTACATATTTTAAATAATGAAGGTTAAACAACCTCAACAATCGACATTCACGATATCCAAGACTTCATCGACCAAAAATCGAAATAAAATAAAATAAAATAAAATGGAATGAAATAAATCATGGAAAAGTAGATCAAGACATAGGAGATCAAGAGAGAAATAATATTATTAAAAAAACAGAAATCAAAAGAAAAAAACAAAAAGAAAAAGAGAAATAAATGTGAAGGGGTTTTATTAGAAACATGATGTGTGTGAGGGTAATATCATCATGGGCCCTACGACCCATTCACCCAAACAAAAATGTGTGATCCACCATGGCAAGGGTATAGTCAAACATAAATTTCAGCCAAAACCATGTAACTCATAATAAATTGAAAACATGAAAACATGGTCAACATTTCATACGCAATGCATAATCAACAAGGAAGAAACACATCAAATATTTTTTTTATAAATAAAAGAATAAATCAAAGTTATAACAAGACCAAGACCTTTTAGCGAAAAAAAGTAAACAACCCCATCAGAGAAAACATTTCCGTTCCAACCTTTCTCTATGTGCAATAGATCTTACGCTACAATCTTCTCTCCCTTGGTTCAGATTCGGTCTCTCGCTGCGATTCGTTTTTGCTTAGGTTTGGTAAGGTTTGCTTTGTTTTTGTTCGATTCACTCTTCTTCTTCTTCTCAAATTCTGTTTCACGATTTGTGTTGAAAGTGGTTTTGTGGGTTTGATTTGGGTGTGTTGTTGTTTGTTTATGGTTGATGGTTGTTGTAATGAATGGGTGAAGAAAAGGAAGGTTGAGCGAAAGGAGTGTTAAGAGGTTTGAAGATTGGTTGAGGAGAAAAATCAGTAGGGGTTTGGTGTCTCAAACAAAACTTCCTTGTGAATGAAAATGAGGTGGGTTTTATAAGAGAGGTTTGAGGGTGTTGCTATGTGTTTTGGAGGCTCGCTGCAGACATTGTGGAAACCGCAGTTTTGTGACATTGTGTTTTGCGTGGGTCCTCGTTTTTGTTTTGCAAAAGTTGTTATTGTGGCTTGAAACAGTTTTGTCGTGACGTTTGCAGGGTGGGTACGTGAATTGTGTAACACCCCCAATCTATACCCCGAGGAATTAAAGCGATAACAAATAATCAGAGCATAATTAAAACATTCATGGCATAGACGGAGGCGTCACATCAATTGAAACAAAATACAGCAATCTGCTCATATAGATATGGAACAATTAGGTAGCAACGTAAACAGAGGAACTCAGTTCCTAACACCCACAATTCAGATACAGAATAAAAGCGGAAAATCTGCAACTGAAATCTCATATATATATATATATATAATAAAAGTTTGTCTGTCATACACAGAGTCATACATGTACAATCCAAAAAGAACATATACATATACACATAATCACAAACGACCTCCCCGACTGCCCGGTGCTACATATCAGAGCCGACCGACAAAAGAATGAAGACCTAAGCTTCACAAAAAGACCTCCAGCATCTAATCTGCAATGCCTCATAGAGCATTCAAAACAGCAGAAGGGTGAGAAACACAATTATAATACAATTGCATACAATTATATAGTAACACAAAAATACACATGTAAAATATTCTCACCACGACTTACACCAGAATTCCAATACAAAACAACATATTTGATATCTCATACATCCATCACAAAGACATATCAATCATGCTCAATGATTTATCACCAACATATATATATATATATATATATATATATATATATATATATATATATATATATATATATATATATATATATATATATATATATATATATATATATATCACTCATCAATTCCATTCATAATTCCACATAAAATCAATCCATTCACAATTCCACACAAAATCAATCCATTCATGATTTATGCAAATGCACAGAGACCGACACAACGACTCTATGCAATGCAATGCGGTACCATCCATCCATCATTATCATCATTAGTTCACTCAGGAACTATTGGAATCATCGCTTGTTACTTAGTGTAATTCCCCGTCGGGCAAACGATGTTCCCTGTTGCTTTAGGTCCTCTTTGTATAAGGCACACGACGTTTATGGATCGCTTTAGGTCCTCTTTGTATAAGGCACACGATCCGATCGCTTTAGGTCCTCTTTGTATAAGGCACACGATCGTCTATAATCATCGCTTTAGGTCCTCTTTGTATAAGGCACACGATGTTATAGCGGATTCCCTCTGGAATCGTTTCGTCGCTCACACCCCACAAGGGCACACGACATCACAAGAATGCATATCATGATGCTTGGCATACAATTACTCATGACATTCAAATGCACAAATATACACATCCATAATCATGCATATACAATCAAACACAACACAATGCATTTTCTTGCCCTTAGGTTACAAACCATCATCACAACATTTCATCACATGCATTCACATCGTATAACATCACACAAGTCCTACGATATATATATATATATATATATGAAGCATATTGCATGATAACACAACAATCACATACAGCTAAGACGGTAAAAGTCGGCAAAACGACACATTTCCAAATTCCCGACATAATTAAATCGGCCAACCATCTCAAAACCATTTTAATAAGAAAGAACATTTCAACAGCTTTCTAACGGTACCAAGAACGCCTCGATCCGAGTTACGGATCAAAAGTTACGGCATCGGGCGCAAAATCGGGAACCATTCTACACCCTCTCTGGTCATACGCGTATTGCCTTAGGCCATACGCGTACTGCCCAGCTCGCTCGCCCATTCCATACGCGTAATTCCCAAAGTGCTACGCGTATGGGCAGAGACTAATTTCTCCCCAAAAATTCCACTAAAACTCCATACGCGTAATGCCTCAATTGATACGCGTAATGCCTTGCCAAGTACGCGTACCATTACGCAAATCAGCAGAAGGCCGTGAAAAATGTGTTCCATACGCGTATTGACCTCATTTCCTCCTTGCCATACGCGTATTGCCCAAACCAATACGCGTAATGCCAAGCCTGATACGCGTATGGGCAGCGAAACCCAGAATTTTTCCTGCAGAATTTTCTGCTACGGATTCACCCAATTCCTCTTCCAAATCTCACCTAAACAACAGCAAATTACCAGTAGATTGCACAACAACATCTATCTAACATGTCTCAGCAATTAGGAACATTAAAACATGATTTCAGACACAAATTGCATCAATTTCTAACAATCTCAACATATTAATGGTTTTGGTTCTATATCCAATTTCAACCAAATATCAAACAAATACATACATACATAATCATACACAAGCATAGAATAATCGAGTTTCACACCCTTACCCGATTAATCGTGTTTTCAACAGTCGGTTGATTCAATTCCTTACTCTCCAAGTATTTCCTCTTTTCTTCTTTTCTTCTTTTCTTTCCCTTTTCCTTCTTCTCTTTTTCTTTCTCTCCATTTCTCTCTCTATTTCTATTTTTATGAAAAAACATAATATCTAACTAAGCCAAAAGACCAAAATACCCCTACACTCAAATATCTCGCAAACGCTCTCAAAACGCGATAAAACATAATAACGATGAAAAATAATATATTGCCAAATAAAAGTCAAGAATAAAATAATATAAAAACAAAAATAATTAAATCGTCTCGATTAAATAAATCGGACAAAATGGGGCGTTACAATTCTCCCCCACTTAGACATTTTCGTCCTCGAAAATATAACCGATACGAACAACTCCGGATACGACTCTCGCATCCGACCAACAAACTATCATGCCAACAAAAGGCACACCACAAATAACACAAACTGACAAACCACCTTGCCAACAGCAGTTACAACAACGACACGACAACGACGACACTACCACGACAAGGTGCAAAGCCCATACAATGCACTTGACGACTAACTCACGACTCGAAGAATACCCAAGCTACGAACACACATAGGAATTAGCTACTCGCACTCGGACCATCACGATGGAAACGAGGCAACAACACAAACAAGAACATAAAGTTCCACGACACAACATCGCTTCAACAACCTCTACGTAACCACAATACCAATATCCTTGTCACACAACAATATTGCAACAATGCTACGATTCCCCAATCGAACATATAACCAAAACAATCATCCACATAGTAGCCCATGAATAATATTTAAACCTTTCACCTAACACTTCCATTCTAAAACGTCCAATGGTCTCATCATTCCTACATGTTTACAAGGTTCGACCTATGAACTCTTACAAGTCCCACCTGCATATAAAAAATGTGCCACATCACGCTTCCGCTGCGCACTCTGATTACCCGTAACCATCAAACTACCAATCTCACGTCCAAAGTCTAACTCTTCCTCATATTCACCAAAAATCACTGTTCACTTTTAATATTCCCAACCTCACACTCTATTGTTTTATCTCACACACCGGACACAAGTCTCTGAACTGCTCAAATAATTTTAATTCTCTGACCATCAAAACAACCATATGCAAGGACTATCGACTTAACTCATCACACACGACATTAGCTCTTCCCGAAGGATAATCCAAGCCAAATTCATAACTCGTCACGAATTCTAACCATCCTCGTTGTCTCATACTTTATCCCTTCAGACCAAACAAGTACTCAATATTCTTGTGATTACTAAACACTTCGAACCTAGAACCACAAAGATAATACCTAAAAATATTCCAACACAATACAACCACAACCAATTCCAAATCCGGAATAGTATAGACCCTTTTATAAATCCTCAATTGTCATAAAGCATAAGCCACGACTTTACCCTCTTGCATTAACACACTGACTAACTCATCAAAGACACATCATAATACCTCGTGAACGGTTTATTAGGATCACACAGAATCAAAACTGGAGCCGTAGACAACTTCTACTTCAGCTCACCAAAACTCACTCACAACGAACATCCAAAACAAACGACTCACCCTTTGCAAGTCAACTGAGATACCAGAAGTATGAACTTAGCAAAGTCTTCCATAGCCTGCAGTAACAACCAACTAAGCCCAAAAATTTCTAATCTCCTTAACCGACTTCGGAGTCTCTCATTGTAGAACTGCATCTACTCCCGATGGATCCATTAACCATACTCTCATTCGAAATAACATATCCAAGAAAACTAACCCTTTTTCAACCAAAATTCTCACTCGAATAACTTAGCATAAAACTTCGTCTCTTTTCAACACTTGTAATTCAAATCTCAAACACTCTACCTGTCCTTCCTCTGAGTTTTTAACAGATCCGAATATCCTCAATCAAAGCCATTACGAACTTATCCAAATAAATATGGGAGATACGATTCATCTACTCCAGAAACATTACAGGCGCATTACTAACACCAAATAACATCACTGAACGTTGTAATGCCCAACCAAATTCCAAAAGATATAAATTCTTAAAGCTTTTGCAAAACTTTTCACTGGGTAACTGGTTACTCACATACATGCTTAACCGAGTAAATAACAGCCTATCCCGATGATAACAAACATAACCAGTCACATTAAAACGATCAAAGCCTCAACTCACACAATTCACCACTCTTATCAAACATTCCAACCAATTGTGAATTCACTTAAACTCAACCAAACCATTCCAATTATCTATTCTTAAAAGTGGACACTTATTCTCAATCGTTACCTTATTCAACTATTAGTAATCCATACACAATTTCTTCGCTTAACAATCCAAATTCTATAAATCCCAACATTTAGCAACAACCAACCCAAAGGAACTCTTAATACCAATATTACGTCCACACATAAGGGTTTTCTCAAGATTTCCATTAATGCCCTAAAACTTTAAAAACTCCAAAACTCGCCAAAACTCTAAGTTTTACTTTCCATAGTCTCAATACCATTATACACATCATGCTTGTTATTCCGTTCAATCATCCTTCCTTTTTGTTACTAACAATACTGGAGCTCTCCAAGACGACACAACCTCATAATTCTCCTTTCCAGTAAATCTTCCAACTGCTCTTTCAATCTGAGTAATTCTAACGCTAACATCCAATATTCCATCCGGAAACACATCTGGAATCACGCACAACTGGCAGCCCATCACTGTGGCCTTTCTGCCAATTTCCAGAACACTATCATCACAAACATGACCAACATCTGAGTTTCACTTCCTAAAAGTTCTTCTACTTACTTAGCAGATCCAAACCTCAAATCTTCCCCTTCGTCAAATTTGAGTTCACACTCTACTCTCTGAGAACAACCTTTAACAATACCCAATCGTTCTCTCTCAATGACTTCCCAACTTGACCAACATACCAAAACCTTTAATCTGCCTCATCTTCCGATATAAGAATCTTCATCGACTCAACAAAACAATTTGTAACCATTTTCTTAAATTCCAAACAATTCATTCCACACACTATCAAAGCCGAAAAGACACGTCTATTCCATCCAACATAATTCCCGTCTACTATCAACAAGAGATTAAGGGTGATCAGTTCCTCAATTTTTCAATAGACAGGCGACAATCATGATGGGGCATAAACCGTCTTTACCAAACTATAATAGCATTTCTTGCATCTTGTGCACAAAACTACCTAAGGCACAAATCCTTAGTTGACATAAACCTTACCTCCGCATTCCCCCCGGAACCGGGAATAACATTGTCCAAACAACACTTACAATCTTGCAATTTACAACACACTGAGCCAACGCTCCACACCTGAAGCAACTTAGAGAAGCACAAGCTTCTCCCCCACTTATCTCATTCTCAAACCTGAAGACAAAAGATTAGAAAACCAGAAAGTACTGACAGTGTTTCACACACATATCACATACTAAGGAACAAACAACATCGATAGTATTCAACTATCACACCAACTGACTCAACAACTTGGCCGGACGGACCGACCTGCTCTGATACCACTTAATGTAACACCCCCAATCTATACCCCGAGGAATTAAAGCGATAACAAATAATCAGAGCATAATTAAAACATTCATGGCATAGACGGAGGCGTCACATCAATTGAAACAAAATACAACAACCTGTTCATATAGATATGCAACAATTAGGTAGCAACGTAAATAGAGGAACTCAGTTCCTAACACCCACAATTCAGATACAGAATAAAAGCGGAAAATCTGCAATTGAAATCTCATATATATATAACATAAAAGTTTGTCTGCCATACACAGAGTCATACATGTACAATCCAAAAAGAACATATACATATACACATAATCACAAACGATCTCCCCGACTACCCGGTGCTACATATCAGAGCCGACCGACAAAAGAATGAAGACCTAAGCTTCACAAAAAGACCTCCAGCATCTAATCTGCAATGCCTCATAGAGCATTCAAAACAGCAGAAGGGTGAGAAACACAATTATATAGTAACACAAAAATACACATGTAAAATATTCTCACCACGACTTACACCAGAATTCCAATACAAAACAACACATTTGATATCTCATATATCCATCACAAAGACATATCAATCCTGCTCAATGCATTTATCACCAACATATATATATATATCACTCATCAATTCCATTCACAATTCCACACAAAATCAATCCATTCATGATTTATGCAAATGCACAGAGACCGACACAACGACTCTATGCAATGCAATGTGGTACCATCCATCCATCATTCTCATCATTAGTTCACTCATGAACTATTGGAATCATTGCTTGTTACTTAGTGCAACTCCCCGTCGGGAAAACGATGTTCCCATTCGCTTTAGGTCCTCTTTGTATAAGGCACACGATGTTTATGAACCGCTTTAGGTTCTCTTTGTATAAGGCACACGATCCGATCGCTTTAGGTCCTCTTTGTATAAGGCACACGATTGTCTATAATCATCGCTTTAGGTCCTCTTTGTATAAGGCACACGATGTTATAGCGGATTCCCTCTGGAATTGTTTCGTCGCTCACACCCCACAAGGGCACACGACATCACAAGAATGCATATCATGATGCTTGGCATACAATGACTCATGACATTCAAATGCACACATATACATATCCATAATCATGCATATACAATCAAACACAACACAATGCATTTTCTTGCCCTTAGGCCACAAACCATCATCACAACATTTCACCACATGCATTCACATCGTATAACATCACACAAGTCCTACGATATATATATGAAGCATATTGCATGATAACACAACAATCACATACAGTTAAGACGGTAAAAGTCGGCAAAATGACACATTTCCAAATTCCTGACATAATTAAATCGGCCAACAATCTCAAAACCATTTTAATAAGAAAGAACATTTCAACAGCTTTCTAACGGTACCAAGAAAGCCTCGATCCGAGTTACGGATCAAAAGTTACGGCATCGGGCGCAAAATCGGGAGCCATTCTACACCCTCTCTGGTCATACGCGTATTGCCTTAGGCCATACGCGTACTGCCCAGCTCGCTCGCCCATTCCATAGGCGTAATGTCCAAAGTGCTACGCGTATGGGCAGAGACTAATTTCTCCCCAAAAATTCCACTAAAACTCCATACGCGCAATGCCTCACTTGATACGCGTAATGCCTTGCCAAGTACGCGTACCATTACGCAAATCAGCAGAAGGCCGTGAAAAATGTGTTCCATACGCGTATTGCCCTCATTTCCCCCTTGCCATACGCGTATTGTCCAAACCAATACGCGTAATGCCAAGCCTGATATGCGTATGGGCAGCGAAACCCAGAATTTTTCCTGCAGAATTTTCTGCTACGGATTCACCCAATTCCTCTCCCAAATCTCACCTAAACAACAACAAATTACCAGTAGATTGCACAACAACATCTATTTAACATGTCAAATAAAAGTCAAGAATAAAATAATATAAAAACAAAAATAATTAAATCGACTCGATTAAATAAATCGGACAAAACGGGGCGTTACAATTGTGGGATGGCTTGGTTTTGGAGTGAGTATTTGGCGGTTTTGTGGTGCGCATTGAATTTCTGTTGTGGGTGTGGGGTCAATTTAGGAATGGTTTTGTGCATGTTTGTCTTATGTAGAGTTCGGTTTGGGAAGTGGCTAGGTGATGTGTGGTATTGATGCTCTTGTGGAGGCATAACGGTTTTGTGAAAAAAATTGAGGGTTACGAGTCGTTGTGTGTTAATTTGGCAAGGTTGGTGCTTACTTGGTTTGCTGCAGGTTATGTTGTATTTTGGACGTATTGCAGGTGTGTAACCGTGAAGTGTAGCTTGCGTGACCTGGCTTGTTTTTTGTGCTACAAGTGGTGTAAGACATGGTTTTGTTTTTTGCAGGTGTGTACTGAGGCTCGAGGTGTGGCTTGCGTGAATTACTTATGCAGGTGGGTTGTGGCATATTGTGAATTGGTTATGCGTCACTATACGTTATGAATTGCGGTGATGGTAGCATTTGGATGGTGCAGGCTTATTTTTCAATGAAAGGTTTGTGAAAGTGTATCATGGAAAAGTTTGTGAAGGTGTATCATGGAAAAGTTTGGTCGTGTATCATGGAAAATTGAGGTTGCTGCTACATCAGAGATTGCACGCGAGTCATGGAAAGTTGGACAATTTCTCAAAGATGTTCCTTGTGATTTGTGTTAAAATATGGCCTATGTAAATGTGATATGGACTAAATCCTTCCTTTGATTTTTCTAATTTTGGTTGTGTTGGTTTGTAAAGGATTTGGTACATGTGAAATGGGCCTTTTCTATTTTTTGTGATATTTTCATGAACTTGTTTTCTTTTGAAACTTTGTAATGGCCTTATTGTGAACTTAAGAAAAAAAACATGGGCTTGTAAACTTGATGGGCTCTCATTTGTTCATTTTTCTTTTAGCATTTTTGTAATTCATATGTGAACAAATGCCTCCAACTTCGATCTTGAATTTGCTTGGATTCTTTGATTTTTGATTTAAAAGTAATGATGATTAAAAATTGAATTTTCATGTTAACTCTATATCGACATTTGAAAATGTTCTTGAATTTCCTCCTTGAATCAATTCGTGAGAAACGAGTTAAACATGAATCAATCTTGAACTTTGCCACTTGTACTGATAACTCAAGACTTCACTATAAGCCTTCTTGATCAAGAATCATGCCTTAAAATCGAAGGAATTATGAATTAAGATATGAACTTCAAAGTCTTGCGCAAAACCCGAATTGAATCCTGACTATCCTTAATCATGAAACACTGATAACTTGCCACAACCTGACAACTTGATTCACACACAGGTAACCTGAATTGACACGGAAACCCTAACTGAAGCCTTAGACGCACACCTAGCAAACATTCACCGAGGGATGAAAAACACACAAAGGTGAGGATTTGACACTCATCCAATAATCTTGCAAACAAAAGACTAAATTATGCATTCATCTAAAAATTCACAATGAACATACAAAGGAAATAATCACAAGTGCTTTTCAAGGTTGTAACGTGGCTTGGTTAACAAACAAGGGGTAATTCCTAAAGCTAATCGAAACAAAAACTTGCCTAAACCTAAAGGAGTGATCAATTCACAAAAGTTCAAACACAAAATTTCAATCAAACTTCTTCTTTCATCCCAAGTGTTACACCAAACACACCTTACTTATTAGCACAATTATTTGATACTCTTTTTGTTTTTATTTTTCAAAACTTTTCTTTTTTTTTTCTTTTTCTTTTCTTTCTTTTTATTTTCTGTTTCACAACCGCATAACAACCAACAACATAAGTGAGCAAACATTGCTCTCCCCAACTTTAATTCAGCCAACATCAATGAGTGAATACTCCCTACTTTCTAAGGTAAGGTAAAAATTTAAACAACAACACATGGTTGAGGGTTCAAGAAAAAAAATAATCAACATCCATTCAAAAAGGTGAACTAATACTCATAGCCAAACATCAAGTTCAAAAACAACATGGACAATGACAAAAAGCCTTAAAAGGGGTTAACAAAAGTTCACACACTCACAAGGTGAATTGACTATTTTATTAGGTAGTTGTGTGTCGCTCCCAAGGATTTGCATCCATGGTACAAACGCGAAAGTGGCGCGGAAAACAGAGCCGCCAGCAATGTGTATTTATCCCAAGAGAGGGAAAGGAAACACTGCGTAAACCCGAAGGAAGGGAAAGAGCATGGTCTAACGACCAAGGGAAATGGCTAAGGGAGTCAGTTACGCGAAGGAAAGGTGTTAGCACCCAAAACGTCCATCGTACTCGATGGGACCCACGCTTGTTGTCTCGATCAAAGGGTGTCGTCGTCTGGAGCTCCACTGCTACTGGAAAGGAAAGGAATGGGAACGGAAAGGAACGAAGAAATGAAGAAGAAAAGAAAAAGAAGTGACTCGATAGGACGTCCTCGGAGTCCTAGGCCTACGTATTCCCTCGGGAACAGGAAAATCAGAGTCAACGTAGTTCGGACACGAACTAAGGGGGGAGGTTGCTTGCCAAGACATCGTCGTCTTGTGCCTATGTATCCTCAATCGGACGAGAGAGATGAAATCAGAGCAGTCGTAGTTCGACTCAACGGAGTCGGTTAGTGTTTTTTATGAGCGACATCAAGTTCGCGTCCGGCAGTTAGGGTCGACGCCTGTTTACGACTTAGACGGAAAGTAACGTGCTCTTTTCTGAAAATTGTTTGGAACCAAACAATCCTGAAGGATAAAAAGATTTTGAATTTGTTTTGTGTTTTTTAGACAGAAGTGTTTTAAGTTAGTTCATAACTTGCATTGCACCCAAGTCCATGACATAGGAACGAATACTTCGTGTATCGTCCCCAACAGGACGTACACTAGGTACCCTAGAAGAATGAAGGGAAACCCCTCACTCCTCACTTCCCACGTTTAAGGCTCGTGCGCAATACTCATTATATTTTATTAAGTGTTTTAAAGAAGTTATGACATGAGAAGAGAGAGGACTCAATGGAAACTCTAACCTAATGCTAACATGCAAAGGAGATCCTAGGGTTAGTGAGGTTTAGGAGAGAAACAACTACATAAGACCTAATGCTAATCCTACTCCAAGCTTAATCAGAAATTAAGTTGGACTAGGTAGCTCTAAGGGGAAAGGAATCCAAGACTTAAACAAGTCTTGAGATTCAATGGGAAAGAAAGAGTGAAAGAGATGAAGAAGAAAGAGAAGAATGAGAAAAGAGATGGGGCAGCAAGCACATCATAATCATCATATCCAAATCACATCAATAAACATGCTTCAAACATCATACAAGAACATCTCAAGTATGCGAGTGAAAGCACACAAGAAAGGATGCAAGTAAACTTGCATAAGAAGTACAATTAAGCATCAATGAACTTTACACAAAGATGAAATGGATTAAGTAAGATGAACATGAATCCAAGTAAGAACTTAATACACCTCATAATCAATCAATTCAAACATATAAGAATGCTTCACAACATGATGCATTATGAGCCAAAGAAGCAAGAAAACAATTGATAATGATATGCATCATACAAATCAAACCATAATGAACATATGAAGTGAAAACCAAGTAATGAACTCAAGAGGGCAGTAGTATATGCATCAACAACATACCAAGATCAAACTCAAGTCACACAAGATTAATCATTAAGCAACACATTAAAAACATGCATCAAAATTAGGCAAAAACATCCACTTATCACTCATGCAAGCAAACAAAAGAACATGTGAAGCAAAGAGTGAGAACATGTCATATAAAGTGCCTTAAACCAAGAGGGTCAGAACCTCTAACATGTCATTCAAGTCAAACAAAAGGCCTCATGCATTGGTTGTATCAAACAAGGAAACATTTCACATGATTAAGTCAAACATGCCATTGAATTCAAGTCAAAACAACATCAACTTAGAAAATCAAAATAAAATAGGAAAATGGATCAATGAGGATGACTCTAAAGCCATAAACAACCTCAAACAGAATAGGATCACACCATATAATCATTTCAAACATCCATCAATCACAATTAAACAAATGCACTCAAACTAGGTCAAGTGTCTAAGCATGCCTCAACCAAATTCAAACCACAAGTAAAAATCAACCAAAAATAGAAACATGCTTCAATAAAATCTCAGGAAATAATAAAAGACAAGTATAAACATCCAATTAACATGTGCAAAAAGATTGGAACATAATTAGTTAAAGAACATGTTCAAAAGTGGTCCACAAGTCAAGATATGCACATGACCGAGCATAGATCGAGGGTCAATAAAACTTGGATGGCAAGTCACTTAAAGCAACTTAAACCATCCCTAAACCAACAAAAAAAGACCATCTTATGATGCCCTAAAAATATCCAAGAGGTTGACCTCAAATGATGTGTAAAGGTATGAAAATTTCCTAACCCTAAGTGAAGGGTATCATTGGAAAGACACTTTTAAATTAATTCAAAATAAAATAAGGAAAAGAAATTAAAAATAAAAATAAAATTATGGAAAATAAGATAAGACATTAAATATTCAGAAAAGTATTTTTTGGGATTTTTATATTATGTTTTGTAATTAAAATGAAATTGAAATTGGAAAATAAAAGAAAAGGAACATACCAAAAGGAAATGAAGGAAAGGGGGTGTATAAGCAAAAACAACAACAACGGGAACCAGGTTTTGCACGCGTTGGGTCATAATCAGTGGGGGTGCAAAGAGCTAAACGGCGTGCTTCAAGCGACAGGGTGGCAAAAGGCTCAAACGCGATTGGTTGGTCAAAAGGTCCAACATGAGACACCTCAACCCACCGGAACCCTACACCGGTTGTCTTCTCCCCCCCCCCCCCTCCCCCCGCCGGAGACGACTGTAAAACGTGGCAAAAACGACAAAACCTGGCATCATTTTGCAGAGGGGATCAAGAGGAATACAAATATAATCGTGGATTTTCAAAAGAGTATTTGTATAGCATGAAAACAGCACGCGAAAATCTTGAACACAAACTGGAAATCAAGTAAATCAACACAAAAACTATGAAGTAATTGCCTCTACATCTAGAGGACTTTAGAATCATCAAAAACAAGCAAAGTGAACGTAAATTATGGCAGATTCGAAAGGGAGAGTGTTACCTAACGGAGAATTTCTGTTGACTCTTCTCAGCAGCAAATGATCCCAGGAAATGATGTGGAAATCCTTGAAATTTCTTGTAGAGGATAGATCCAAGCTTGATTCACCCAGAAAGTTGATGAAATACTTCACACAAGTTCAACCCGGTGATGACCCAACCAAGTTTTTTGAGCTTCACACAACAGCTACAGAAGGCGAATAATGCATACAGAAGTGAGATTTCACTTGTTAGATGATGATTCTAACAACAAAGGACTTCAAAACCCTCAAAGAATGAAGAACTCAAAGGTGATGAAAAATGAGAGAAATTGGTGTTTCTGATATGTTCTTTCCAAATGAAAGAACCTCCTCCCACTTTAGGGTTTTTTTTGCTTAAATATGATGGGTTTGGAGTGTTTTTGGGCCTGGAAAAAAAAGAATGAGGAGTGTGTTTTGAAAACTTGTCAAAAGTGCTCCTACGGGTTTCCTTGGATGAGGGGTATGTTTAGTGATCTTTTTTAGTGGAATGGAGGCATGAAATTGGTGTGGATGGAAGGGCACGTGAGAGCATGAGTGAGGCCATAACATTATGCCAACAGTGTGAGTGGAATGAAGCCTTGTCAAGCAAGTTTGCTATTTGTCATATTTTGGCAAAGTTTTCAAAAGGTGGTATCGATTGTACATATCCTTGTTTGGATACTTTGAGCAAAGTTTAGTGATGGAATCCTAGCACATAACTCGTGTGGTTTAGGCAAGTTTTGGTTGCTGCCAAATCATGGTACATGATGCACAAAAAATAGAAACCTGCCATTGTGAAAATCTAGTCATGAGTGTCACTTTAGAGAACCATAACTCTTTGAATTCTTTGCCAAATGATGACATCTTGGGTTCAAAATAAACTTGAGACAACTTAGAACAAGTTTCATGTTGAAAATGAATTGAAACAAAGCCTTAAGTTATGTGAAAATCGGTCATGAAAGGTTGTCCCCAAATCTGCCTAAAGTAACTTAGAATAATTCTAAGTTTTTTTGAACTTGGTGAGATGAAAATGTCACACTTTGAGAGAACATAACTCACTCAATATCAAATCAAATGCCATGATTCTTGTGCTCATTTTGAAGAGAAAACTTCATACTACAACTTTCATGTGAGAAATATTTCCAAATGAAGCCTCGAACATGATAAAAAACGGCCTTTAAAGTGGTTAAGAACTTACTAAAAATAGTAAATCTCTAAAACCCTAACCTTCCCAAAATGGCAACTTTCAACTTCTTGATTTTTTTCATGATTCTTTTATCATTTCTTGCTCAAATATTGCCCAATGGTCACATATAACTTGAATTTAATGATTTTGACCTTGAAAAGTCATGAGTTGACTTTTTCACTACACAGTTGACTTTATCCCTAATTCTTTTGATTTTCAAGCTTTTGATCAATTGAAACCCTTCTGAATCAAATTGATGGGCAATCTTCCATCCTTAGACACTTAAAGACATAAGGAATACCATGAAATCAAGTCTTGCCCAAAAAAAGTCAGAAATAAACTGATTCTAAAGCAAACCCTAATTTTGGTACCCTCTGGTTAGGAGGAGATATCACATCCTCCAGATTCAAATTCCTCTGAGTATGATGTGTGTCATGTCCACCAATGATGATATGTGCCACTTAGAAATGATAAACAATCAAAGAGCTTGCTCATTTGAGGATTATATCTAAAAATCTCCAAAACCCTAATTCAATCAATCAGGTTAGAAGGCTGTGAATCCTTCTCCTGCCAATCTTGATCTTATGATGAGATGATGGACCAAATAAAACACCTTGAGGCTTAAGGTTCCCTTGTGGCTCAAGAATTGATAGTATCAGGAATTTTGTCTCCCCTTAGCCCTTTGAACAATGCACATGAACTGTTGCTTGAAACCCTGAAAACTTCTTCTTCCCTTGTGTTAAACCAAGTACCTTGATCCCATGCTAAGAGCCAAAGATATGCAAAGACGCTAATGAAAGAAGGAAATGAACATAAGCCAATTAGTATAAAAAATAAAAGGGCAAATTTTGAGGTGTTACAGCTGCCCCTATTCAAACTTCTTGGATCCGAGAGTATGAAAGCAAAGGGCTTTCAGACAATCGGGATACACGGAGATTGAATACCAAAAGAACCTGGAAATTTGCAACCTGTGGGGATCAAAGGTAAGTGTTTGCCAGCCGAAAGTGGACTTAGACATAGTAGATACCAACCAATAGTTGGGATAAAAGAAGGGTACCAACCAATAGTTGGGATAACCACGAAAAGATACCAACCAATAGTTGGGATAAAAGACGGGTACTAACCAATAGTTGGGATAACCAAGAAAAGATACCAGCCAATAGTTGGGATAAAAGAAGGGTACCAACCAATAGTTAGGATAACCAAGAAAAGATACCAACCAATAGTTGGGATAAAAGAAGGGTACCAACCAATAGTTGGGATAACCACGAAAAGATACCAACCAATAGTTGGGATAAAAGACGGGTACCAACCAATAGTTGGGATAACCAAGAAAAGATACCAACCAAAAGTTGGGATAAAAGGAGGGTACCAACCAATAGTTGGGATAACCAAGAAAGGATACCAACTAATAGTTGGGATAAAAGAAGAGTACCAACCAATAGTTGGGATAACCAAGAAAAGATACCAACCAATAGTTGGTATAAAAGAAGGGTACCAACCAATAGTTGGGATAACCAAGAAAAGATACTAACCAATAGTTGGGATAACGAGGACAGCCGAAGGCGAATTCGAAAAGATAGACTTTCAAACCCAAAATAAGTAGAATCAACAGATCTACAAAGATGAATCCACTGGGGAAGAGAGAAATCTAAACAGGCAACTCTGCGGGGGGAGCGTAAGGAGGACCGACAAGGAGGACGAATCCACTGGTTGTAGTGTGATGTTTGAACAAAATCTCCTGAATCATGTTACTTTCTGCTAGGGAAAGGAACCGGTAAAGGATACCAAACCTGGCCTATGCTTCGAATGCATATGTTTGAATTTTTCTATGGCGTAATGCTCCATGCGAAATGGAAATGCTACGCGTCTGGGAGGATGCTATGCAAAATGCTTATGCAATGCAAAAGGAACGCCTCAGCAAAATAAATGCTAAAGACGAAGGCAAATCCACCGGGGATGACAAACTAAATTGTCCTCTGAAATAAGAGACCCTGCTGAGAAAGATTTCGCTCTGCTGGGAAAGAAACTGATCACCAACTCTGCTGGAGATGAAAACTCCGAGAGAAAACCCACTCTGTTGGGGATGACAATGAAAATTGAAAGTGAAACCCAAAGAGAAACTTCCTTCGCCGGGGATTACCAATGACTTCTACCGAAGACAGAACTGAAAATCTGGATCTGAAAACCTGCTGGGGATGTCAAATTCCGTTGAACAAAACCACCATGAAGATCATCACCAAATTCTGCTTGGGGAGACGAGTTGATAATACCGAACCTGCTTAGGGATATTACTGAACTTATCCTGCTGCTGGGAGATGTTCTTACCTTCAACCTGCTGGGAGATTAACCAATACTAACAAACCTGCTTGGAGAATGGCAAATAGATGACATCCACTCTGCTAGTGATAACATCAAACTTGCCCATCTGAAGGGATTAACTCATACTGTTACTGGTGAGAAAAATGCTTCCTGACTAGCTGAGGAAGATGGGTGCTCAGACCCTGCTGAGAAATAACATATTTGGTCAAAGGAGATTTTCCATCAGTCTCTTGCTGGGGATACAGAAATAACCACTTTTGGTTGCTCGCTGAGAGAGTAATAATTCAACCACAACTCTAGCTGGAGAATTAATCTTCTACTCTGCTGAGGAAGATAATCCTTGATACTCTGGCTGGGGAGAGTAACAACCTGCTGAGGATGATGAAATTCTCAATGCAAATGAGAGTAGATCTAACTGGGGAAGGACGAACCTGTTACCCTGCGAACAAAACTAACAGAAAGTCCTATATGCCAAAATAGCTACTTTGATCACCATCAAAATGACCGTTGCCTAGGCAATTTCTACTGTTTTCCAATATGTTTCGCAAAGCTTAACATTTTCACATGCAATATTTATCAAAATATCGGACGTTTTCACAAACAAAATAGGTAAAAGTAAAATATAAATGAAAAGCTCTTTGAGTGAAATGAAAATTTTATTGAATGAATTGGCCTATAAATAGGCATTTACATCTGGAAGCAATTCCTGAAAAGAGGTAACTATGCAAAAAGTAAAAGAAATTACACATGTCGGCAATGTGGGGAACATATATCCATCATGATTCAATTCAGCTATAACCCATACGACTTTCTTATCCGCAGATGCTTTGACCTTCGAAGAGACTGACTGGCCTGATTCCTTTCCTTCAGATTTTCCATGTGTCAAAAGTGTTCACAGATCGAACGCAGATCTTAGCCTTTGCTTTCAAATCCCTAACTTTTGCCTGGATTTCCCTTTTCGGGTTTTCAATCCACCGGGATACCCATTTTTGCCGAAGTTGCCTTTTCAGGTTTTCAACTTTGCGGGTTTATTCTTTTCTTTTTATCCCTAATTTTTGCCCGAACCTTTTCTTTTTATGGTTCGTCGGGATGCCCCTTTTTTGCCTGGACTCTCTTTTTATGTCCATCGGGTCTCTTTCATGCAAAGTATTTTTTGACTACATCTGCGTTCACAGGGGACGTAAAATCTTCGCCATCCATAGTTGAGAGTAATAAGGCTCCACTAGAGAAAACCTGTCTTACTACATACGGCCCTTCGTAATTTGGAGTCCACTTGCCCCTGTGATCTGTTTGAGGAGGAGTGATCCTTTTCAAAACCAATTCACCAGTCTAGAAACAACGAGGACGCACTTTCTGATCAAAGGCTTTCTTCATCCTGCTCTGATACAACCGGCCATGCGCAATGGCTGCCAATCTCTTCGCTTCAATAAGGTTCAACTCAGTCAACCGAGAACGCACCCACTCAGCTTCATCAAGCTTCACGTCCGTCAGAATTCTCAAAGAAGGAATCTCAACTTCTAATGGTAGAATTGCTTCCATACCATATACCAGCGAGAAATGAGTTGCCCCAGTTGATGTGCGTACCGAAGTACAATAACCGTGTAAAGCATAAGGCAGTATCTCATGCCAGTCTTTATAGGTCACTACCATTTTCTGCACAATCTTCTTGATGTTCTTATTTGCTGCTTCAACAGCCCCATTCATCTTCGGACGATAGGGAGAAGAGTTGTGATGTTCAATCTTAAAGCTCTGACATAGCTCCTTCATCATCTTGTTATTCAAATTTGAACCATTATCAGTAATGATTCTCTCTAGGACTCCATATCGGCAGATGATGTCCTTCTTGATAAACCTGGCTACCACTTGTCTGGTGACGTTGGCAAATGAGGTTGCTTCTACCCACTTCGTGAAGTAATTGATGGCAACCAAAATGAAACGATGCCCATTGGAAGCAGTAGGTTCAATCATTCCGATCATATCAACGCCCCACATGGCAAAGGGCCAAGGCGATGACAACACATCCAGAGGAGTAGGCGGTACATGCACCTTATCTGCATAAATATGGCATTTGTGACATTTCCAAGCGTATTTGAAATAATCGGACTCCATAGTCATCCAGTAATACCCCGCTCTCAACAGCTTTCTGGCCATAGCATGCCCATTGGCATGGGTACCGAAAGATCCTTCATGAACTTCTTCCATTAACAGGTTTGCCTCGTGTTCATCAACACAACGTAGCAAGACCATGTCAAAGTTTCTCTTGTATAACACATCATCTTTGTTCATAAAGAAATTGCCTGCCAACCTCCTTAGAGTCTTCTTGTCCTTGGTGGATGCACCCTCTGGTACTCCTGACTCTTCAGGAAAACTTTAATGTCATGATACCAAGGTTTACCATCTGACACACCTTCAACTGCAAACACAAAAGATGGTCTATCTAGACGCATGATTCTGATTGAAGGAGTTTCATTCCAACGATTCACCTTATACATCGAAGACAATGTTGCCAACGCATCGGCCATCTGATTCTCCAACCGGGGGATATGATGGAAGTCAACTCTGTCAAAGAACGGTAACAACCTTCTGGCATAGTTGTTATAAGGCACCAAGTTCGCTTGACGAGTTTCCCATTCACGTGTAATCTGATTAACTACCAACGCGGAATCACCATAAACATCGAGGTTTTTGATTCTCAAATCAATCGCTTCTTCTAACCCCATGATGCATGCTTCATACTCCGCCTCGTTGTTGGTGTATACGAACGCTAACCGGGCAGTGAAGGGTATATGAGAACCCTTTGGAGTTGTAATGATTGCCCCGATTCCGTTACCATATGAGTTAACAGCTCCGTCAAAGACTAACTTCCATTGAGATCCAATTTCAGGTCCTTCATCAGGTAAAGGTTCTTCACAATTTTTCATCTTCAGATACATAATATGCTCATCGGGAAATTCAAACTTCATCGGTTGATAATCCTCGATTGGTTGTTCAGCGAGATATTCTGACAAAACACTTCCCTTAATGGCCTTTTGGGAAACATATTGAATATCGTATTCTGTTAGAACCATCTGCCAACGGGCTATTCTACCAGAAAGCGCCTGCTTCTCAAACACATACTTAATTGGATCCATCTTCGAAATCAAAAGGGTTGTGTGGTTTAACATATACTGCCTCAAACGCTTAGCTGCCCAAGCGAGTGCACAACATGTTTTCTCCAGCATTGAGTACCTCGACTCACAATCAGTAAACTTTTTACTCAGTTAATAAATAGCATGCTCTTT
The DNA here is from genome assembly GCA_022829125.1 of Lathyrus tuberosus. Taxonomy (NCBI): domain Eukaryota; kingdom Viridiplantae; phylum Streptophyta; class Magnoliopsida; order Fabales; family Fabaceae; genus Lathyrus; species Lathyrus tuberosus. The sequence goes on from JALAZF010000034.1 coordinate 10,867,189, forward strand.
TCTACCTGACTCGTCGTGTTGACCAAGCACACACCCCATTGAATTCTCAAGAACCGTAAGATACATAATCAATGGCCTTCCTGGTACTGGAGGCATAAGGACCGGAGGTTCCTGCAAATATTCCTTTATTCTCTCGAACGCCTTTTGACAATTCTAGTTCCACCTGACCGCTTGATCTTTTCTTAACCATTTGAAAATTGGTTCACACGTGGCTGTGAGAAGAGAGATGAACCTAGCAATGTAGTTTAATCTCCCTAGGAAACCACAAACCTCTTTTTCTGTTCTCGGCTCCGGCATTTCTTGTATGGCTTTTACTTTCGCAGGATCAACCTCAATACCTTTTTCGCTGACAATGAACCCCAGTAGTTTTCCAGATCTCACCCCGAAGGTGCACTTGTTCGGATTTAACCTTAGTTTGAACTTTCTTAACCTTTCAAACAGTTTCTGAAGATTCACCAGATGCTCTTCCTCAGTTTGTGACTTTGCAATCATGTCATCAACATAGACCTCAATCTCTTTGTGAATCATATCATGAAAGAGAGTCACCATTGCCCGCTGATAAGTTGCCCCAGCATTTTTCAATCCAAAGGGCATCACTTTGTAACAGAATGTTCCCCACGGTGTTATGAATTTCGTCTTCTCCATGTCCTCTGGGGCCATTTTGATCTGGTTATACCCAGAGAAACCATCCATGAAGGAGAACACAGAATATTGAGCAGTGTTGTCAACTAACACATCAATGTGAGGAAGCGGGAAATTGTCCTTCGGGCTTGCTCTATTCAAATCTCTATAGTCAACACACATCCTGACCTTTCCATCTTTCTTAGGCACAAGCACAATGTTAGCAACCCATGGAGGATAATTTGTCACAGCGAGAAATTCGGCGTCCAACTGTTTCTGAACCTCTTCTTTAATTTTGACAGACATTTCCAATTTCGTCCTTCTCAGCTTCTGCTTAATCGGAGCACAACCATCTTTGAGCGGCAGCCGGTGTACCACGATGTCAGTGTCGAGTCCAAGCATGTCTTGATAGGACCAGGCGAAGACATCCACATACTCTTGGAGCATTTCAATCAATCTTCCCTTTACGGTGTCTTCCAGAGCGGCCCCTATCCGCACCTCTTTTCTTGCATCCTCGGTTCCCAGATTAACAACCTCAATCTCCTCCTGATGAGGAAGAATGACCTTCTCCTCTTGTCTCAACAGTCAGGCCAATTCCTCGGGTAGTTCACAATCTTCGACAGTCTCTTCTTCAGCCTGATAAATGGTATTGTCGAAGTCGTATCGAGCCATAGTTGAATCATGAGTGGTGGAATCTGAACAAGGAAACCTGCGTGATTGATGATTTATGTCTATTATGTATGCAACAAATAGAAACACATTGCCATTTTGATGTGATTTTTATGCACAAAAATAAAAATAGAAAAACAGGGATAAAAAATATTTGAATGTGGAAACGTCCTTTATTAATGATGAAGTAAACACGCAAAAAGGTTAAAGCCCTACAAACAAGAATCACTACGTCTTGGGCAGAACGTAGGATTAACATAGCAGGAAAACAAAAGCAATTACTCTAAGCCGGTCACTTGGATGACTTTCTCTGATGACCAATTGCAGAGGCTTTGACCCGGTGTACAGGGGCAAATCCAACTATCCATGTCACAGTCACTGTCCCCATCTTCGTCAATAGCATTAACCCTATCGAAGAACACACCTGCGCTGGTAAAACGAACTGGACCATAGAACTTCGGAGGCTCTTCCTGACGCCTAGGTGGTTTGTACCCTATCCCATAAGTGTTCCTCTTCTCTTGAACTTCAACAACTTGGCCCCACCTTTGTGAACTTCCAGCTTCAACCACGGCCCTGGCATCTTTGAATGAAGACATTGAGACCTCAGGCCGATTCACCACTGCAGGCTACTCTACCACTTCTGACTAGATAACACTTTTAGGAGGTTCATCAGAAATTTTTACTGTCTCGAATCCTTGGCACAAAGTCTCGTGTATCTCACCATCAACTTCTACATACTTGAAGGTAGAGAACTAGCTTATCATAATGTCTTCCTCCCCACAAACTATTACCACATGACCATCCACCATATATTTCAGCTTCTGGTGTAGCGTAGATGTCACAGCTCCAGCATTGTGAATCTATGGGCGTCCCAATAAACAACTGTAGGCCGGCTGGATATCCATGATGTAAAAAGTAGCATCAAAGAACTCTGGACCTACTTTAATAGGTAGCACAATCTCTCCAAAAATGGACCTTTTAGACCCATCAAAAGCACGCACCACCAAATCACTTGGTGTGCATATCAACCCACAGTTATCCAGCTTCATCAATGCTTTCTTCGGAAGAAAATTCAAAGAAGACCCAGTATCCACAAGTACATGAGACATCAATGAACCACGACACTCGACAGAAATATGCAAGGCGTTGTTATGGTTTCTCCCAGCCGGAGTCAAGTCAATATCTGTGAAATCCAAACCATTACCAGCGTTCAAATGTGTTATAACCCCTTCTAGCTGATTAACAGATATTTCTTGAGGAACATAAGCAGCGTTCAAAACTTTCAAAAGTGCATTTCTATGAGCTTCTGAACATAACAACAGAGATATGATGGAGATCTTTGATGGTGTTTTGTGCAATTGATCAACAATCTTGTAGTCGCTTTTTCTGATAAGCCTCATAAACTCTTCCACATTCTCTGAAAAAGAGTTGTCAGCTGGCTTTACTGTAGAATCACTCATTACCGGTGTCTGCACGGTATCATCCATGATCTTCTTTCCCTTGTCTTGTTTAGAACCACTGGGTTGACCATCAGCAGGGATAAGGACCCTACCACTCCTTGTAACAGCATCAGTTTCAACTTTACCCTCAGGACTGGAATTTGTTGTCGAAGTTTCCACCAGTTCATGCTTCTGCCCATTAACAAATACACTAGCATCATAATTCCAAGGGACGGCTTGGGTACTTTCATACGGAATTGGCTTAGGGCCTGAAATAACAATTGGCGCCGGTCTCGCTAGCCCTGATATTACAACTGTCTTGAAAGGAATAATAATAGTAGCAACATCATCATTAACAACTTCTTTTTGCTGATCACAACAGTTGAATTGCAAACATCCTTCATCAATCAAACCCTGAATACCAGACTTCAATAGACCACAACCATTAATCTGTAACATGCACTCTGGACAATTTTCATCACAGTCGGGATATACCCCACCTTTTAGTAGCCTGTCCTTTACTACCTCCAACGGTGTCTCCAACTCATTCACATTCATAACCAGGTTCAGAGACTCACACTCTTCTATCACAACATTAACCCCTGGCCCACCATGGTTAGGCATCAGGTTCTGCACAACATTAGGTCCATCATTAGCGAAACTGATAGCCTTTGAATCTACCAAGTCTTGGACTTTATGCTTAAAAGCTTTATAGTCCTCAAGATGATGCCCAGGTGCCCCAGAATGAAAATCACAATGGGCGTTAGGGTTGTACCCGGGAGGCGGAGTACCAACAGGAGGAGCCAAAGTTCTCTTTTCAACTAACTTCAACTGAAGCAAATGCTGAAACAATTGTGAATATGGTAGAGGTGGAGTATCAAAGTGTCTATCAGCTGTTCTCTATCTGGCTTGATACTGGCGTTGAACTCAGTTTTATTGTTGAGCCGCTGCTTGAGGTGGAAGTGCTGCAGGAATAATCACTGAGGCCACCTGCTGATTATAATTTTGTTGTTGCTTCCCTTTTCCCCAATAGGATGATACAAAATTAGTTTCCTCCTTCTTTTTATAGTTCACGTACGACTTCTTCCCTTGACCAGAAGATGATTCATCACTGCCCGAGACCTTCCCAGCTTTAATCCCACTTTCTGCCATCTCACCTAACATGATCAAATCTGTGAACTTGCCTAGCGCGCAAGGCAACAATTTATCATAATAATGTTTGGGCAAGGTGTCCATGAACATTTTTAACATTTCTATTTCCAACATTGGCGGTTGCACCCTCGCCGCCAACTCGCGCCATCTCTGCGCATACTCCTTAAAGGTTTCACTGCTTTTCTGGGACATGCTCTATAGCTGTGTACGATTGGGAGCCATGTCGGTGTTGTATTGATAGTGTTTGATAAAAGCCCCTGCCAGCTCTCTCCAACTACAAATGTCTTTCCTCTCTAGCTGCATATACCATTCCAGGGATGCCCCAGATAGGCTATCCTGAAAGCAATGCATCATCAACTTCTCATTCTTTGCATGAGCAGCCATTTTACTTGCGTACGCCCTCACGTGAGTCCTTGGGCAAGTCATACCGTTGTACTTTTCAAAAGTAGGAGTCTGAAACTTGTGTGGGATAATGACGCCTGGAACCACCCCCAGATCATCCAAGTCTATGCCCAGAGTATTTTGATCCATAACCCCCTTCAATTGCTCTTCAATCAGCCGGATCCTTTCATCACTAACAACAGGGATACCAGCATCCATGCTTCGCATAGAGAAAACATCGTCTTGTTGGTCATCATAGTGATGGCCATGAACTGTACGAATAGTGCTTCCTCCTCTTACCAAAGAAGGAATTGGCACTCCACCTTGAGCTCCATTACCACCTCCGCCAGGAGGAATAACATGACTGCCATGTAGTACACCATTCTCGTTTACTCTTGCCACAAGAGGTTGCACCAGGGTTCTGAGCTCTTGTTGCCCTTGTGCGACTCCTTGCATCATCTCTATGAATTGGTCAATACGTGCCTGCATGGCAGCCATTTCCGCTTGCATCTGTTCCATGATTCTCTTCTGGTTGGACCGGGTAGAATACCGATGAATATGTTGGTCGGCAATCCTGTCTGAAGAAAGGAGAACATAAGAAAACCAGAGATAAACCTGTTATGCAAAAATGATTATGATTATGCAAATGCGAATGCAAGATGCAAACAAACATATTTGAACATTTCCAGGACATATCTGCTCTGATTCCATTCCATGAAACCGGGCAAGGGATCAGACACACTATCAGAAAATAAATCTGAACCCAGACATACTACCGAATCAAACCATGGGGACAAACCCTTTCTGAAAACCAAAACCCCCAGAGCACAGATAGTTAAACCAAATATTCCATTATCGAAAATAAAGTAGTTCCTACAGACAAATTCAAGCATAATCAAAGGTGACTCCATCAACAAACCTGATGGTAATCCCAAAAAAGATAAACAACAAAATTAACTACAACTCAATTCCAAATAAACTAGCTTCAACTTCCTCAAGAAGGTCCACAGTGTCAGGATGTGCAGGTTGCTTTATCAGCCCTTTGATCAACTTGTATCTTTTTGCAATCTCTTGGTTTAATTTAACAATCTGCTCTTCAGCGTTGTTGTCTTCGCGCCTCAACTTCTTGACCTCGGCTTGCAACTTAAGCTCTTCAATTTCCTTCTGTGCTTCTTTCCACTTGCCAAAGTAACGATCTTTCCTTGCTCTCACTGCCTGAAGTTCTTCTTTCAATTCTCCATTCTCAATCTTGACCTCCTCCCACATGTCCTGATACGTGGCAAGCTTGTCTTCTGTTTTAGTCAAGAGCTTCTTGTTTTTCCTACTAACTTTGCCTGATGATTCAGCAGCCATATTGGCCTTTTTGAAGTGTTGAGCTCTGCCAGAAAAATCCTTCTCCCTTTTTTCTAGACGCTCTGTCATGTCCTGAACTTTCCATTTCAACTCTAAGTTGTCATGTAGAGCATTCTGTAGCTGAACACTCATATCAGAGTTTTCCAACCTCAGATCAAATACCAACTTTCGTTGCTTATCAAATTCTTCGAGTGGTACAGTGAGTCTCTCTTCCACAATCTCTGGATACAAGGGAGGCGCCCGATCAAAAGGCAAATAGAACTCTCCTACCCTCTTCTTTACCCATTCAACATATGGAGCGAAAGCTTGATTATTGGGTTTACCCAAAATGGTTTTACCTCCCTTCTATCTACTGAGCCGAGCTTTAGAAGCCTCTTGTGCAATAGCCACATCATCAGTCATATGAAAATACAAAGATTCTTCTAAATCTTTTTCAGCTGGAGGATCTTTCAGGGCGTATGCAAATTGCCTGATAGCCAAAGACGGGTTGTAGTTAATACCTCCTTTTCTTCCGATTAAGGGTACATTAGGATACTTGCCACAACTATGCAAAATGTCAGTCCTCAATAGTCCCTTATCCACCCAAAGAATATCTTTAGCAGCTAGGCCCATCAGACGCTTACTCCACTCTAAATAAGTCTTTGAATCCACGAAAGCACCTAACCGGAGTAAACGTTTGGCAAACCACTTGTAAAAAAGAGATGCGCAACAACAAACCACCCCACCTCGTCTTTTCTCATTCCTGTTATACAGGGCGTAATGAAGATCACCTAACAAAGTCGGTACCGGATTCTGAGCTGTAAATATCTGAATAGCATCCGTATCGACAAACTCAGACTCATTAGGGAATAACACAATGCCATATATACACAGAGCCAATATTGCATTGAAAGCTATCCACCTCTTCTCCTTAGCTACTTCTCGAGCCCTCTTCACCAAGTACTCCAAGTGATAGCCCCGGGATTTTCCCTTCTTAGAAAAATCAGCCCACAATGTCGATTTGCTAAAATAAAGAGCCTCAGCCACTGCTTGGAAATCACAATCTCCTTGGGAACCACAGAAAGGAACACCTTCTTTGACAGGAATCCTCAAAATGTTGGAGTACTCTTCCAGGGTGGGAACCAACACATAATCTGGCATCACAAAGCACCTCAAGGAAGGATCATAAAACTGCATCAAGGTGTGTAGTCCATTGTATTCATACTCACTGAGACTCCGAACCAGGGATAATATCTAACCATACTTCTCTTCAAAGACTCCCAAAACTTCTGGACCAGCCATACTCTGTAAACTGTCCAACGGACCAAGAGTGATCTTCGGGAACTTGTAGACGATGATGTACTTCTTACCCCTCTTAGTGTCCATCCCTATGAACGCCCTCTGACTAGAATCAAAAGACTAGATACTACCTGGAAATGGAAAAACATGAATGTCAGAACAAAATGGAATGCAATGCGAAGCATGGGATCAAGGTATCACTGCTCTGGACACGTGTTGTGCTGTTAACTGAACGAGAACCACAACCCAGAAAACCAGAATTCCAGAACATCGGACCACTGAGATAACCATAAAAATAGGTAAATAACTATACACTGTCGAGAAATCCAGAAAACCGGGTAGGTTGAAGGTTTCCGTTACCTGCAGACCTGCAAACACCCATCCCCTCTCACATGTGGGTACTAAGATCCTCAGTATCCCGGGCTCTCAGGTCGAGAAATGATGATACGTTCACCATTTCTGGTTTGGCATCATCATCAATCGAGGAGGCCTCAACTGATTCTCCAAAACGAAAGGTCCTCAGCTTCCGGCACTGAGGTCGAGAAGCAATAGTACATTCATCCCTCGGGGTACAGTACTATCGCCAATCGAGGAGCGCATCCACTGATTCACTTTAAAAAAGGATATCCTATAGCAAGTTCCTAGCATTGGGTCCTCGGGTCGAGAATGTGTAATGGGTTTGCCATTTCTGGTCTGCCATTATCACGTCTCGGGAGGAGTGCTGCAACTGAGTCCTCGGGAATGGTCATCAGATTCGACATTTCCTCAAGAGAATAACTACTGGCCTGTATCAACATACAGTAGCAGATATCTCTCGATAGAACCTCGTATGACTGTGGGGATCGTGATCACCCGCACGTGGCCAACACCACGGGAGCGTCACGCCTGCCCACACTAAAACCTATGTGTATGCTCAAGCCTGGGTAGCGGGCTTATCTCTCAAAACCTCCCAACCTGCCAAACAGAAAACCAGCACGACACAACACAGTCCAGTATAATAATGAAATGTGATGCAATAAATGCAGTAAAACAGTAAAGCAGTAAAGCAATAATACAGTAAACAGCAATATAGTAAAACAATAAAACAGCAAATCACAGCACCACAATAAACACCCAATGAAAACATACAAATAAGCGCTAGGACTGACTCGCTTAAGGAACCAGAGATTCTGGTCCACAAGAAGTCCCAAGCAGAGTCGCCAGTTGTCGCTCCCGAGGATTTGCATCCATGGTACAAACGCGAAAGCGGCGCGGAAAACAGAGCCGCCAGCAATGTGTATTTATCCCAAGGGAGGGAAAGGAAACACTGCGTAAACCTGAAGGAAGGGAAAGAGCATGGTCTCATGACCAAGAGAAATGGGTAAGGGAGTTGGTTACGCGAAGGAAAGGTGTTAGCACCCAGCACGTCCATCGTACTCGATGGGATCCACGCTTGTTGTCTCGATCAAAGGGTTTCGTCGTCTGGAGCTCCACTGCTACTGGAAAGGAAAGGAACGGGAATGGAAAGGAACGAAGAAACGAAGAAGAAAAGAAAAAGAAGTGCCTCGATAGGACGTCCTCGGAGTCCTAGGCCTACGTATTCCCTCGGGAATAGGAAAATTAGAGTCAACGTAGTTCGGACACGAACTAAGGGGGGAGGTTGTTCGCCAAGACATTGCCGTCTTGTGCCTACGTATCCTCAATCGGACGAGAGAGAGGAAATCAGAGCAGTCGTAGTTCGACTCAACGGAGTCGGTTAGTGTTTTTTATGAGCGACGTCAAGTTCGCGTCCGCCAGTTAGGGTCGACGCCTTTTTGCGACTTAGACGGAAAGTAACGTGCTCTTTTCTGAAAATGGTCTGGAACCAAACAATCCCGAAGGATAAAAAGATTTTGAATTTGTTTTGTGTTTTTTAGATAGAAGTGTTTTAAGTTAGTTCATAACTTGCATTGCACCCAAGTCCATGACATAGGAACGAATACTTCGTGTATCGTCCCCAACAGGACGTACACTAGGTACCCTAGAAGAATGAAGGGAAACCCCTCACTGCTCACTTCCCACGTTTAAGGCTCGTGCGCAATACTCATTATCTTTTATTAAGTGTTTTAAAGAAGTTATGAGATGAGAAGAGAGAGAGGACTCAATGGAAACTCTAACCTAAAGCTAACATCCAAAGGAGATCCTAGGGTTAGTGAGGTTTAGGAGAGAAACAACTACCTAAGACCTAATGCTAATCCTACTCCAAGCTTAATCGGAAATTAAGTTGGACTAGGTAGCTCTAAGGGGAAAGGAATCCAAGACTTAAACAAGTCTTGAGATTCAATGGGAAAGAAAGAGTGAAAGAGATGAAGAAGAAAGAGAAGAATGAGAAAAGAGATGGGGCAGCAAGCACATCATAATCATCATATCCAAATCACATCAATAAACATGCTTCAAAGATCATACAAGAACATCTCAAGTATGAGAGTGAAAGCACACAAGAAAGGATGCAAGTAAACTTGCATAAGAAGTACAATTAAGCATCAATGAACTTTACACAAAGATGAAATGGATAAAGTAAGATGAACATGAATCCAAGTCAGAACTTAAGACACCTCATAATCAATCAATTCAAACATATAAGAATGCTTCACAACATGATGCATTATGAGCCAAAGAAGCAACAAAACAATTGATAATGATATGCATCATATAAATCAAACCATAATGAACATATGAAGTGAAAACCAAGTAATGAACTCAAGAGGGCAGTAGCATATGCATCAACAACATACCAGGATCAAACTCAAGTCACACAAGATGAATCATTAAGCAACACATTCAAAACATGCATCAAAATTAGACAAAAACAGCCACTTATCACTCATGCAAGCAAACAAAAGAACATGTGAAGCAAAGAGTGAGAACATGTCATATAAAGTGCCTTAAACCAAGAGGGTCAGAACCTCTAACAAGTCATTCAAGTCAAACAAAAGGCCTCATGCATTGGTTGTATCAAACAAGGAAACATTTCACATGATTAAGTCAAACATGCCATTGAATTCAAGTCAAAACAACATCAACTTAGAAAATCAAAATCAAATAGGAAAATGGATCAATGAGGATGACTCTAAAGCCATAAACAAGCTCAAACAGAATAGGATCACACCATATAATCATTTCAAACATCCATCAATCACAATTAAACAAATGCACTCAAACTAGGTCAAGTGTCTAAGCATGCCTCAACCAAATTCAAACCACAAGTAAAAATCAACCAAAAATAGAAACATGCTTCAATAAAATCTCAAGAAATAATAAAAGACAAGTATAAACATCCAATTAACATGTGCAAAAAGATTGGAACATAATTAGTTCAAGAACATGTTCAAAAGTGGTCCACAAGTCAAGATATGCAAAGGTATGAAAATTTCCTAACCCTAAGTGAAGGGTATCATTGGAAAGACACTTTTAAATTAATTCAAAATAAAATAAGGAAAAGAAATTAAAAATAAAAATAAAATTATGGAAAATAAGATAAGACATTAAATATTCAGAAAAGTATTTTTGGGGATTTTTATATTATGTTTTGTAATTAAAATGAAATTGAAATTGGAAAATAAAAGAAAAGGAGCATACCAAAAGGAAATGAAGGAAAGGGGGTGTATAAGCAAAAGCAACAACAACGGGAACCAGGTTCTGCACGCGTTGGGTCACAATCAGTGGGGGTACAAAGAGCTAAACGCATGGGCCCAATCCAATCAGACAAAAAAACCCAATTAAATAAAACCAAACAAAAAAAAACTTTTAATGAAACGGTGTGCTTCAAGCGACAAGGTGGCAAAAGGCTCAAACGCGATTGGTTGGTCAAAAGGTCCAACGTGAGACACCTCAACCCACCGGAACCCTACGCCGGTTGTCTTCTCCGGCCCCCCCTCGCCGGAGACGACTGTAAAACGTGGCAAAAACGACAAAACCTGGCATCTTCTCAGCAGCAAATGATCCCAGGAAATGATGTAGAAATCCTTGAAATTTCTTGTAGAGGATAGATCCAAGCTTGATTCACCCAGAAAGTTGATGAAATGCTTCACACAAGTTCAACCCGGTGATGACCCAACCAAGTTTTCTGAGCTTCACACAACAGCTACAGAAGGCGAATAATGCATACAGAAGTGAGATTTCACATGTTAGATGATGATTCTAATTAGAAAGGACTTCAAAACCCTCAAAGAATGAAGAATTCGAAGGTGATGAAAAATGAGAGAAATTGTTGTTTCTGATCTGTTCTTTCCAAATGAAAGAACCTCCTCCCACTTTAGGGTTTTTTTTGCTTAAATATGATGGGTTTGGAGTGTTTTTGGGCCTAAACAAAAAGAATGAGGAGTGTGTTTTGAAAACTTGTCAAAAGTGCTCCTACGGGCTTCCTTGGATGAGGGGTATGTTTAGTGATCTTTTTTAGTGGAATGGAGGCATGAAATTGGTGTGGATGGAAGGGCACGTGAGAGCATGAGTGAGGCCAGAACATTATGCCAAAAGTGTGAGTGGAATGAAGCCTTGTCAAGCAAGTTTGCTATTTGTCATATTTTGGCAAAGTTTTCAAAAGGTGGTATCGATTGTACATATCCTTGTTTGGCTACTTTGAGCAAAGTTTAGTGATGGAATCCTAGCACATAACTCGTGTGGTTTAGGCAAGTTTTGGTTGCTACCAAATCATGGTACATGATGCACAAAAAATAGAAACTTGCCAATGTGAAAATCTAGTCATGAGTGTCACTTTAGAGAACCATAACTCCTTGAATTCTTTGCCAAATGATGACATCTTGGGTTCAAAATAAACTTGAGACAACTTAGAACAAGTTTCATGTTGAAAATGAATTGAAACAAAGCCTTGAGTTATGTGAAAATCGGTCATGAAAGGTTGTCCTCAAATCTGCCTAAAGTAACTTAGAATAATTCTAAGTTTTTTTGAACTTGGTGAGATGAAAATGTCACACTTTGAGAGAACATAACTCACTCAATATCAAATCAAATGCCATGATTCTTGTGCTCATTTTGAAGAGAAAACTTCATACTACAACTTTCATGTGAGAAAGATTTCCAAATGAAGCCTTGAACATGATAAAAAATGGCCTTTAAAGTGGTTAAGAACTTACTAAAAATAGTAAATCTCTAAAACCCTAACCTTCCCAAAATGGCAACTTTCAACTTCTTGATTTTTTTCATGATTCTTTTAGCATTTCTTGCTCAAATCTTGCCCAACGGTCACATATAACTTGAATTTCATGATTTTGACCTTGAAAAGTCAGGAGTTGACTTTTTCACTGCACAGTTGACTTTATCCCCAATTCTTCTAATTTTCAAGCTTTTGATCAATTGAAACCCTTCTGAATCAAATTGATGGGCAATCTTCCATCCTTAGACACTTAAAGACATAAGGAATACCATGAAATCAAGTCTTGCACAAAAAAATCAGAAATAAACTGATTCTAAAGCAAACCCTAATTTTGGTACCCTCTGGTTAGGAGGAGATAGCCCATCCTCCATATTCAAATTCCTCTGAGTATGATGTGTGTCATGTCCACCAATGATGATATGTACCACTTGGAAATGATAAACAATCAAAGAGCTTGCTTATTTGAGGATTATATCTAAAAATCTCCAAAACCCTAATTCAATCAATTAGGTTAGAAGGCTGTGAATCCTTTGAATTCTCCTGCCAATCTTGATCTTATGATGAGATGATGGACCAAATAAAACACCTTGAGGCTTAAGGTTCCCTCGTGGCTCAAGAATTGATAGTATCAGGAATTTTGTCTCCCCTTAGCCCTTTGAACAATGCACATGAACTATTGCTTGAAACCCTGAAAACCTCTTCTTCCCTTGAGTTAAGCCAAGTACCTTGATCCCATGCTAAGAGCCAAAGATATGCAAAGATGCTAATGCAAGAAGGAAATGAACATAACCCAATTAGTATAAAAAACAAAAGGGAAAATTTTGAGGTGTTACATTGTGCTCTAGCATATATGAACAATAGAAAACTTCCTCACATTTGGGGGTAAAAAGGGAACTAAAGTGATTCAATAAAAAAACAAGTAATATAAAAGAATGAATGGCATGGAATTTGTACAAATGAAAAATTTCCTAAACATCTTATGCTATAGAAAGCGATAAACGAGTACCTGGCGTGTACCAACTTCAAAACAATATCATTACCATACATCCGCAAGTTGAAATGGTCAACTTGAAAAATCACCTCAAATTTTCTCAAGATACTCAAAACAAGCTCTTGGACAAACACAAAACTAACAAATTAAAATAAACTACTATAAACATACTAAAAGATCGGGTGAAATTGAATTAAACAAGTTGAAAAGTGAAGATTTGAGAATTTTAAGAACTGGTCCAATTTCAACTTGTTTAACAAATTCACCACATTACATATACTAATATAATAAAAATAATAAAGAAATTAAAAACAATACAACATGCTTGTTTTACGTCGTAAGCTTGACGCCGATTATTTACAAATCAGTATGTTGCTTCGGAAGAGCCAAATGCTTTCACTCCCGCCTTTGCTCTCATCCCTTCGAGCTCTAACCGGAACTACAAATCTAACAACACTTTTGGAAAACGTGAAGAGAAACAAATATATACACTATATTCACAAGTATGCAAAACATGTAAAATTCATAAATATGGTAAACATATATAAGTATCAATATAAACAAGTGAAAATAGACAATATATACAATATCTACAAAACTCAAAAACAAAGAAACTATCGCATTGTGATCCAATAAAAATAAAGACGGCATTTTTTACTGCTTCTGGAACTTCTGGCACACGTCTGGCTCTTCCGGTGAGCTCGGGGCGAGAGCTGACATTAACAGAAAAATTCAGCATCTTGTTTTCTTCATAACTTTCGAGCCGTAACTCCGTTTGAGGCCCAATCGGAAGCGGCATAAAGCTTATTCAATGCTATTTCTAACAATGACTAAATATCAATGTTTGAATACCTACAAAAATAAGATAAAAACAATTACACTCAATGATATTTACACGAAAATACTAGTATACACTAAATATACACTTTTACAATACAAATGAATCGACAAGTGCCGCAAAACTACTACTCAAAACACGACATTTTTGCACTCATCAGTCGCCTTTTCAGGATTTCAACTTAGCGAGCTCTTATGTTTGATTCTTATCCCTAAGTTTTGCCTGGATCTCCTTCATAGGTTTTGATTCACCGGGATACCCATTGTTGCCTAAGTTGCCTTTTCAGGTTTTTGACTTAGTGGGCTTTATTTAGGCATAATATTTTCTGTCTGCATCATAATTTATGGGGTGTGTAAGCTTTTCACCATCCATTGTTGTAAGAATTAGCGAACCTCCGGAGAAGGCTGTCTTCACAACAAATGGGCATTCATAATTGGGAGTCCACATTCCACGTAAGTCTTTGTGAACTGGCAAGCGTTTCTTAAGTACGAGCTCTCCTTCTCTGAAATCTCGAAGACAGACCTTCTTGCCAAATGCCCTCTTGATCCGCTTTTGGTACATCTGACCATGGCACATTGTATTCACGTGTTTCTCATTAATGAGGTTCAGCTGATCAAATCTATCATGGATCCACTTTGCTTCGTCCAGTTTGGGCTCCATTAAGACCCTCATGGATGGTATCTCTACTTCAATTGGGAGGGCTGCATCCATCCCATACACCAAAGAGAAAGGGTTTGCCCCTGTTGAAGTTCGAACTGGAGTCTGATATCCGTGCAAAGCAAATGGTAACATTTCATGCCAATCTTTGTAAGTTTTCACCATCTTTTGCAGGATTTTCTTAATATTTTTATTTGTGGCTTCAACAGCTCCATTCATTTTGGGACGGTAAGGGGAAGAGTTGTGATGCTCAATCTTGAAACCCTCACATAACTCTTTCATGGTTTTATTGTTCAGGTTTGTCCCATTATCTATAATGATTTTGCTTGGTATCCCATAACGGCAGATAATCTCTTTTTTCAGGAAGCGGGCAACCACTTGCTTTGTCACATTGGTATAGGAGGCAGCTTCTACCCATTTGGTGAAGTAGTCAATCGTAACCAGGATGAAAGGGTGACTTTTGGAAGCTTTGGGATCAATTGCCCCAATCATGTCAATGCCCCACTTAGAGAAAGGCCAAGGTGATGATAGAACATTCAACAGTGTTGGAGGCACGTGCACCTTGTCAGCATAAATTTGGCATTTGTGGCATTTTCTGGCATATTGGAAACAATCGAACTCCATGGTTAACCAGTAGTATCCAACTCTCAAGATCTTTTTAGACCTAGCATGGCCATTGGCATGAGTTCTAAACGATCCTTCGTGAATTTCTTTGAACAACATGTTTGCTTTGTGTCTATCCACACATCTAAGCAGAACCATGTCATAGTTTCTCTTGTATAGCACATCATTACTAAGGAAGAATTTAGATGCCAATCTTCTCAGAGTCTTCTTATCCAGAGTTGTTTCATTGGTTGGGTACTCTTGATTTCACAAGTAGTTCTTGATATCATGAAACCACGGTTTCCCATATGTTTCTTCTTCAACCAATTGAAAATAGACAGACTCAGTTTTTCGTTCAATTCGAATAAGCAGTGCTTCATTGATGAGTCTGACTTTCCATATTGAGGCTAGCATAGCCAAGGCATCAGCTATATGATTTTCTATTCTGGGGACATGATGGAAGGTGATTTCATCAAAGTACTTTATCAACTCCACGGTGTAAGCAAGATATGGGATCAACTTTTCCTCACGGGTTTCCCATTCACCTTTGACTTGGTAGATTACCAAAGCAGAGTCTCCACATACTTCAAGGATCTTGATTCAAAGATCAATTATAGCTTCAATGCCTACGATACACGCTTCATATTCTGCAATGTTGTTTGTACATTCAAAACATAGCCTCCCTGTGAAAGGAGTATAACCACCATTGGGATTCATCACAACAGCTCCTATACCATGCCCACTGTAATTGGAAGAACCATCAAACATCAGCTTCTAATGGGAACCTGGCTCAGAACCTTCGTCAGGGCCTGGGATCTCACAATCTTTTACCAACATGATGTATTCGTCAGGGAAATCAAACTTCAGAGGCTCGTAGTCTTCGATAAGTTGATCTGCAAGGTAGTTAGATAAAACACTTCCTTTGATGGACTTCTGGATTACATATTGGATGTTGTATTCAGATAATAACATGTGCCAACGAGCAAGTCTTCCAGTCATAGCTGGCTTCTCAAAGATGTACTTTATTGGATCCATTTTAGAGATCAACAAAGTAGTGTGACAAATCATGTACTGCCTAAGACATTTAGCAGCCCATGCTAGAGCGCAACAAGTCTTCTCCAAAAGTGAATATCTGCTTTCACAATCAGTGAACTTCTTGCTCAAGTAATAAATGGCATGTTCTTTTCGTTCGGTTTCATCATGTTGTCCTAATACAACCCATAGATCCTTCGAGCACAGTCAAATACTTGAAGAGAGGTTTCCCTGGAATAGGTGGAATCAAGATGGGAGGTTCTTATAGATAACCTTTAATCTTCTCAAAAGCTTGTTGACAATCAGAATTCCAATCAATGATTTGATCCTTACGAAATAGCTTGAAGATAGGTTCACATGTAGCAGTCATGTTGGAGATAAATCTGGAAATGTAATTCAATCGTCAAAGAAAACCTCTAACTTGCTTTTCAGTTTATGGGGCTGGTATCTCTTGGATTTCTCTGACCTTATCGGGATCTACTTCAATTCTTCGTTGACTAATGATAAACCCAAGTAACTTTCCAGATCGGACACCAAACATGCACTTAGCAGGATTCAACCGCAACTGGAATTTTCTGAGTTGCTCAAACAACTTCAACAAATGATCCATGTGGTCCTCTTCACTATGAGATTTTGCAATCATATCATCAACGTAAACCTCAATCTCCTTATGCATCATAGCATGAAAGAGGGTGACCATCGCCCTTTGGTAGGTTGCCCCTGTATTCTTGAGACCGAAAGGCATGACCTTATAGAAATATGTTCCCCAAGGGGTAATGAACATGGTCTTTTCCATGTCGTCAGGATCCACCTTGATCTGGTTGTAGCCTGAAAAACCATCCATGAAAGAGAAAACAACAAAACGAGTAGTGTTGTCCACCAGCGTATCAATATGTGGTAAAGGGAAGTCGTCTTTGTACTAGCTTTATTTAAATCCCTGTAATCTACACACATTCTGACCTTGCCATCCTTTTTAGGTACTGGCACAATATTAGCTACCCATTGAGGATACTTTGCAACTGCTAAGAAACTTGCATTAAACTGCCTCTTGACTTCCTCTCGAATCTTCAGAGCCATGTCTGGTCTCGTCCTTCGGAGTTTCTGCTTTACTGGCGGACAATCTGGTCGAAGTGGCAATTTGTGAATAATAATGTCTGTGTCTAACCCTTACATATATTGATATGACCATGCAAACACATCCACATACTCCTGTAGAAGCTTGACCAATCTTCCTCTAATGTCTGCCCCAAGCGTTGTACCAATCTTGACTTTTTTCTTCTCTTCGTCTGTGCCAAGGTTGATTGTCTCTACCAGTTATTGTTGTGGCTGGAGATCTGTATACTCATACCCAAGAATTCTTTCTAGTTCATCAGGAATGTCACAATCTACCTCACCCTCTTCTTCGGCTTGGTATATGGGTGAATCAAAGTTATAAGTGAAAGTAGAGTCATTGGATTCAACAGGGTTTTTGATTATTCTGCATGTTTGAATGATTTAATTTTATTAAATGAACAAAGAAATGAAAAAGATAAATGCTTTTTTTGTGGTTTTGAAAATATTGCCATTTTCTTTAAAAGTAAAAAACAAAAAATAGTAAATAAACAAATGAGAATTTACCAAATAATCCAATAGCCTTGGGCAGAGCTATGGATTTTTTAAAATAACAGATAAACAACAAATTACTTTGACATGGGAATTATCTCAGGGATCTCAATTGCCTCCCAATTGTCCAAGGCAGCTTCACACTGAAACACCAAGTTGTTCATATCTTCAACTTCATAATCTTCATGAATTGCATTGACTTGAAAGCCTCCACTGACAAATACCTCTTGGAGACTCTTTAGATGATCCTTGGTAGAAGTTGATGCTCCTTCATTAGTGCTTGGTTTGTAACCCAACCCAAAGCGGTCCAGCTTCACCTTGACATCAATATCCTACCACAGCCTTCGGGACTACCTTCTTCAATGGTTGACCTCGTGCTCTTCAAAGATGCAAATGATGATATAACCTTCCCCCACAGGTTCTTCAACTTCCATAAGGACAACATTGGCTATTTCGAGAGCTTGGAAAGAAATTTCCAAAGCATCCTCACTGGCCTCAATATATCGGAACAAAGAGAGATGGCTCACCATAAGGTCTTCCTCTCCAAAAACAATCACTAATTTTTCGTCAACAACGAACTTCATCTGTTGGTGCAAAGTAGAGGTCATTGCCCCAGCAGGGTGTATCCATGGTCTTCCAAGGAAACAATTGTATGTGGGATTGATGTCCATGACTTGAAAGGTAATATCAAACACACGTGGGCAATCAAAACAGGCAGCTCTATCTCCCCAATCACTGTCCTATGTGATCCATCAAATGCCTTAACAATCAAAACAATATGCCTCATCTTTGCCCCTTGGAAAGCTAACTTAGCAAGCGCCCTTTTGGGTAAAACATTATGAGAGGAACCAGCGTCCATAACGACTCTTGCTAAAACATCATCTTGACATTTCACAGATACGTGCAACGCATAGTTATGGTTCTGGCCTTCCCTTGGTAAAACTTCTCTATTAAAGTTGAGTATTACAGGCTATGATATTTCCAATTATCCCATCAAATTGGCCAATAGTGATGTCATGAGTGACATGAGCTTGAGTTAGTAACTTCTGTAAGGCATTTCTGTGAGCTGGAGAACTCATTAGAAGAGACAAGATATATATCTTTGACGGAGTTTGATGTAGTTGATCAATGACCTTGTAGTCACTCTTCCTTATGATTCTCAAAAACTCAACGTCTTCATTAGTTGGAATCACTTCTTTGTCTTTGGTGGGTACTGTGGCAGCAGTCTTTTTTGATGGGGCCTCATTGAATTGGGGACTGTATATGTGACTGCTACGAGTCATTTTACCCGCCCCTGCAATATTGGTTATGTATGCATTAGCATTCTTCAAACCTTCTTTTTGATTAACTTTTCCAGATTCTTGGTCAATAACAGTCACGTCATATTTCCATGGTACTGCTCTGGTATTTTCAAAAGGGAACGGACTAGGCTTTCGGATAACCACTGGCTTCGGATGACTATCTGGCTGCACAACAACAGGTTCCGAAATATTGAAAACATACTTCAGTAAATTGAAAACTGGTGCTTTAGAACTTGACCCGGGCAAATTGAAAATAAGTATTTTGTCATTTGACTGGAAAATTGAAGATAGGCTCAATTACTGCCACTTCACCTTTTTTCACATTTCTACTCACTTGAAAAAAACCTTCATCAATCAAATATTGGATGTCCTTTTGGATCAACTCACATCCTTTAGGACAGACAACACATTCTTCACATTTTGCATGGTAAACCTTGACCAATCCTGCTTCTACTAACATTGCATGGAAAGATCGTAGAGGAGTCTTGATTTCAGCAACATCTAGGATCAAATTTTCATCCGACACTTCATCAATGGCATTGACAGCCCCATGAGCAGGCAAAGGGTTGTTTTTGACATTTGGTCCTGAATCTTCAAATGAGAGGAACTTTTTTCAATCAACTATCTCACAATGTGTTTCAGAGCATAACAAACTTCTAAATCTTATCCTGGCGCACCTTCGTGGAATGCATAGTGAATATTGGGATTGTAGTATGGTGGAAGAGGATCAGGTGGTGGACCCAAATATCTTGGAGTCACCAACCCTCTCTGTAATAATGAAGAGTATATTTTTGTATAAGTCATAAGAATGAGAGCAATAGGAGGTCTGCCACCCTTCCTTTTGTTTTGAACGAGAGCATTTTAACGTGGAACTTGAGTTCTTTGTTGTTGATAAGCTGGAGCGTTGGGCACTCACTGATATGTTGGTTGAGCTTGAATTGGATGGCAAGTAGGAGCTGGTTGCACAGGTTGATACATGGGAACTTGTTGATTGAATGAAGGTGTGATTGCTGCCACATATGGTCTTGAGTGAATTGAACTGGGTAAGTTGGCTGTTGAACATAATGTTGTTGCTGCTGTTGTTTCTTCCAAGACTGATTTTTTATTTAACTAGTCATCACTGCATTCGTTTCCCCTTCTTTCTTTTTGTGAAAATTGCTAGAAGACTTCTTGACATTGTTGTTGTTGTTGTTGGAACTCCCAGTTGCGTTGATCATTTTTCCATTTTTCAAACCAAGTTCAACTTTGATACCTACAATAACTAGGTCAGAGAAGCTAGAAGTTACACTTCCTACCATCATTTCATAAAATTTTGGTCGTACTGTATCAACGAACCAGTCAGCTAGCTCTTTCTTAGTCAAGGGTGGTTCAACTTGAGATGCTGTTTCTCTCCATCACTAGGCATATTCTTTGAATGATTTGGAATCCTTTTGTGACATGCTCAATAACTGCCTTCTGACAGGGGCCAAATCCATGTAATACTTATAATGTTTTATAAAAGCATCTAATAAGTCTTGAAAATAGCGAATACGGGTCTGATCCATGCTCACGTACCACTTGGAAAAGGCACCTTTCAAACTATCTTGGAAACAGTGGATCATGAGCTTATCATTATCCACATGGGCTGCCATCTTCCAATAGTACATGATGAGATGATTTTTCGGGAAAGTATCACCTTCATACTGATCAAAGTTTGGAGTTTTGAATTTTGCTGAGATAACCAATCCAGACACAAGGCACATTTCCCTTGCAGCAACAACAAAAATTTGATCACCTTCCATAGCTCTCAACCTTTTCTCAAGGGTTTCAACATTCTTTCTTAGTTTTTTATGTCGTTCATCCCCATCTCCAGACATATCAGGGACATCATACACTTGTTTTTGTTCATCAAAGTAAGGTTGCACTCGGGTATGTACAACAATTGGTGCGAAGGTAGGGATTACATGAGGGGTCTCGGAAACCAATGGAACAACTTGTTGGGTCTCGGAAATCAATGGAACAACTTGTTGAGTATTAGGAACTGTAGTAGGTCGAGGCACAAAACCTGGAGGAATACCAAAAGAAGGCCAATTTGCTAGAGTAGTCACTGCAGGCTGAGAATCAACCACTGGATTAACAATTTCTGAAACCACTGTGGGTTAGGTATCCATCTTTGCACGAATCACTTGCAACATCTCCATTATCTGTCCTACATTGCCTCGTAGGTCTTCAAGTTCAACGTTGACTCTTTCAATCTCTTGCTCTTGCTTAGCCATTCTTCGTCGGGCTTGAGCTCTAGTGTTGTACTAGTGTGAGGGACTCAGTGTGGAAACTAGAGAGGAGATAACATAATGAGCTTATGCTAGAGAAATGCAAATGTGATGACATGTGCATGAATGCAATGAAAATGCAATTTTAATGGTTTCAGGGAACTCAAGAAGTAAGTTGCGAACATCAAAAGGAATAACACATTTTGGGAGAAACTGAAAAAACTTTATTTCTTTGATAATAGGAAGATTACATCTTTGACGTACAATTCATGATACCCAAATATACAAGAGGAAAAAGCTAAGTCTAATGGGTCCTAAGGAATCCCATCTAAAGAAGGCTCACTCACTGCTGATGCTTCCTCTTCGTCTTTTTCAACTGTGTGTTTTCCAACACAAGCTTGTCGACGATCTTCTTCCAAGCCCCTGATGTGGGAGGAATGTCTGAATACTCGTGAATGCTAGGAACTGGTTGCATGCTAGAGAAAAATAAATTCTCTTGCGCCAGGTCGTCTTTCTCCACAGCACGCCTCTAAAGGATCTCGATCAGGTCGTCTTTCTCTTTCAGCTGCTTCTTCAACTCTATCTTCTCAGCACTGATGGCATGATACTTTCCTTCCCAAGTATCTCTCTCTAGCTTCATCCTTGCTAACACTTCTTAATACTTCTCCACGCGCTCGATAAGAATTGTAGATGATGATCCAATAATTGGCTGTGAAGGTCTTTCAAGAAGGTAAGGCATCTTGAGGTCACGAGCTTTAGATTGAACCCACTGAGTGAAAGGCTTAAAGGCGACACAATTTATCCTCCCCAACTTATTCTTACTCTTCCTATGAATTATGTTCCAAGAATGCACAACTTTGTCCTTCGAGTCTGTGCTAGCTTCCTTGTTAAGATAAAAGAAACCTTCCAACAGAATGTTGCTAGGTTTTTCCTTCGTAGGGAACCCAAATTGACGCCTTGCAAGAATTGGATTATAGCTAATTCCCCCTCGGATACCAAGAAGAGGTACATTGGGAAACTGGCCACAACTATCAATGATTACTCCCTTGTCATAAGCTGGATCATACCAATGCAAATCTGTGTGAGTAAGAGCCATGAGCCTTTGAGACCATCTGAGCTTGTCTGGATTTTCCTTAAAGAGTCCAGTTTGAGGCAAGTGTGAAACAAACCATTTGTAGAGTAGAGGAGGACAACACAGAATAGTCCCCCTCCCTTGAGGGGTCATATGATGGATGAAGTGATACGTGTCACCAAGCAGCTTAGGTACTGGATTTCCAATCAGAAAGATCCGAATAGCATTAACATTAACAAAATCGTCAATGTTTGAGAACAAAATCAAGCCATAAATGAGTAGTGTGAGGATAGCTTCGAAGGCATCTATACTGTTTTCCTTGGCTAAGAAAGTGGCTTTCTCTATCAAGAATTTGGAAGGCAAGCCCTTGATTCCTCCTTTGGTAGTAAGATTAGCTTTGATCTTGGATGCTTCTAGGTGAATGGCATATGCAATGTCTTTAGGTGTGGGAATCTTTTCCAAACCACTGAAAGGCTTGTTATCCAACACTGGTAGACTAACCCAATATAAATATTCTTCCAAAGTAGGGACAAGTTGGTAATCTGGGAATGTAAAGCAATGGTAAAAGGGATTATAGAACTGTACAAGTGTGTCAAGAACTCCATCTTCCATCTTGGTCTTGATAATACCTAAAAGTCTCCCATAGCGTTTTATGAAATCCTCAGGACTGGAAACCATAGCCCCTAGCTTTCTCAACTCTATCACACCAGGTTTCTTGAAGTTGTACTTCTTGGTATTTCTCTTCACATAATCCATGATACCTATTGATTTTTGCAAAGAAATGGACAACTGAGTTCCTTGAAACCAAAAAAAGTTTTTCATGAATGCATGAATGTATGTTGATGCAATGCACACAAACAAGGTTACACACAAGTTTAAGGGTCAACAACAAGCATGGAGTCACGGTTTAACCCTCCCACAAGGATATGTACTATGGGTTTATTGTACCTGTACAACGGGTTCTACAAAGTTCCTAGAGTCATCGATTCATCTTTAAGATATTATCGGCTTGCACGACTACTCATACGGGCTAATAATATTCTCAAGATAAACTTGTTTGAGTGTAGTATCGCATGACAATTACCTCAGGTCTACACCTAGATATCATCGCACTACATCCTAAAAAGGCTAAGAGGGGTGAAGGGATGCTAAGGTCCTCAGCTTCACGGACTCCCAGGTCGGAAAAAGTAATGCCAATACGACTACTTGCATGACATCAGTAATCCCAAAGGGGCCTTCACTGAGCGTGATTATATCATATGTTAATCATGTTAGGACTACTCCCAACAATTAACTTTTGATTATACCACAATCCTATCTTATTTATGTACACTTAAGTCTGGGTTAGAACTTACCTCACCACACAAAGGTCACCAACTTAAGAGACAGAAAAACCAAACAATACAAGCAAGAAAAAATAATAACACAAATACAAACAAGATAGACTTAACCCTCTTAGGTGTCCCTAGTGAATTCGCCATTTCTGTCGCGGTGATATCAAGCTATTATATTAACTTGAATCACAAAACATTAAATGTTCACCACCAAACTTTAATTTATCCAAAGGAAAGGGAAAATATCGAATAAAACCCTAATTGTGCAATGTAACAACAATGCAAAAAGATCTAAAGGTTCGTGGTTTGGTTATACTAAGGGAAGGTATTAGCACCCTAAGTATCTATAGTATCCTATAGGAACCTCTTGAAAGTATTTGTGTTATGGTAATTGCTTGCTAATTTTTGGAAATGTTCTATCTTGGGTTTTATGAGATAGGGAACCTAAGGAGGTTTATTGCTAGTGTGCTCGCCAAGACTTCATAGTCTTATGCCTACGTATCCTAACAAGGATGGAATCATAGCAATTCTAGTTTGCCTAACTACGGGTGAAGAACACTTGATAGTGATCAAGGTTCCAAAGGGAAAGTAAGTGTTTGTAACAATAACACTTACATGACTTAACAAAGTCTAACCTAAGGCTATGTTGAAAGGTTAATGACTTAACAATGTCAAAAGGGGTAGTTCAAGGAAGGTTGTACTACCTATAACGTAAAGTCAACAAAAGAGATATTTCCTTTGGTTTTAGGCAACAAAAGAAAAGAGAAGAAAGATAGTTAACAAGCTAATATCACTAAGGGATGACTTGACAAAGTCAAAATATACATGTGTATATGGGTGATAATGGATGAGATGAACAAGAATGATATTCAAACATGATATCAAAGTAAACATGACAAAGGATCACATTCAAACATGATATCAACTAAAGTGGATAAAGAGGGATAAAGATAATGTTCAAACATGATATAAATCAAGATAAATAATAAATGACAAAGATGATGTTCAAACATGACATCAAACAAAGACACATAACTCATGGCAAAGATGACATTCAAACATGATGTTAATCAAAGGATCACATGAGATGAAATGATAAATAACAAAGTTAAATGAACATGGTAACAACCAACACATGAAGGTAGATGTGAAAACGTCTAAGACAAGACTTAACAAAGTAAAAAATAATCATGTTAACAACCAAGGCATGAAGGTAGATGTGACAACATCTAAGACAAGACTTAACAAAGTCATAAATAATCATGGTAACAACCAAGCATGAACACATAAACATGAATGATGCATAGTCAAAGCATACATGAGACATGGTTCTAACAAGACCAAAGTAACAACACAAGTATGACATCTTATAGCATGTTCATAACAATAACATGTGAGCATGGAATATAAACACATTAGTAACAACATATGGACGTAGATGTAACAACATCAACAAAATCATCATGGACATGAGGGATATAAAAATGTCAAACAAAAGGTCATGGATATAACAATATCATGGTCATAGAAACAAATATCAACATATGAATATGAATGAAAAGTTCAAGTATGGACAATTAGAGTAAGCATGAACTAAGGTCAAGATTGTGACATGGTTTAGGGTTGACACTAACATCACTTACTCATGAATAAAATTTAAGATTTCAAGAAATCATGGACAAGTTTAAGATACCACTTACTCATGAATACAATTTAAGACATGGTTCAAGACATAAAGGTAACAACCAAAGGTTCATGTCAAATGTTCATTGATGATCACAACATGTCTAAAAATTTCAAAAAGTTTGAATCTAATGAACATAAAATCAAACAAAGGCATGGTATCAAAGCTTTAAACAATATGGACATATTAGCAATCATGTATCAAATGTTTAATGTGGTATGAAAAAGCAAGCAAGTGTATTTACATCACACATCAAAGGCAAGGCAAATGTTCATGGTTGAACATTAAAGTTCAAGGCATATATACATGAAAAACAAGTATTAAAGTGTGCCAAACTTGGGAAAAACCCACTTGAAAAATATTAGTAAACATCAAACAAGGTTCAAATAAGGTATATCATATTCACAACAATCATCAAGATCAAGTGGAACCAAGAAATAAGGTGGAGAAATTCAATTAAAGGCCTAAACACACCTTAAAAAGCCACCCACTTTAGCCAAGTAAAAATGATTGAAACTAATATGTTTTTTGGAATTTTTTTACATATTCACAAAATAGGCATAACAAAAAATGGGTATGCAAAAAATCAGCTTAAAATAATAAATAAATAATGAGATATAATCAAATGAAAATTGAGAAAAACATGAAATAAATAATGAGATATGATCCATAGGAGGTTTGAACCCACACATCCTTGGTTACAGCTTAAAAACCTTGCCACTATGCCATTTGTCTGGGCTTGAAACACAACACGCACATTACATAATATATTAAATCAACATGAAAAATATGAAAATAAAAAACAGCCAAAAGGTCTGGGGCGAGGGGGATTCGAACGCCAGACCTTGACCTCATAACATACTCAAACACATGCTCTCTTCACCATTGTGCAATGCCCAAGTCATTCATAACATGGAAACAAAAAATAAAATAGTAAAACAAGTTTAAATGCTGAAATTGCGGGCCATGAACATCATCATCTTCAACCTCCATTTTTAAAAAGCTCAAAATTGTATCTCACTAAATTCTCAATGAAATGCAAAATTGTAAACATGAAACCTGCTTGGATTTTAATGAGGATCATAATGGTGGCATTTAATTTCATTTATTTTCAACACACAACAAATAATCAAACCAACAAAAATATGAACCCTAATATGCAAATCCATAATGAAATCACATACAACAATGATTCAAAGTAATTGATAAAGGGGAAATGACCTTCACATGATGACAAACACATTGGTAATTCAAATGCATGAAGATAACAACAGAATCACATGGTTCCCAGTTAGAATGCAACTTAACTATTAGAGCAAGGTCCAATGCCTCTTCAAGTGGTTACAGAAAGTGTGTGATGATTCAGAAAGCTTCCTTGACATCCGTGATGCTTTTGGAATGCCTACTTTACTTTGGAACAACTTTAAACCCTCTTCACGATTCCTCTTGCAAGAATAAAAAATGAGAATTTGATCTTGGTGTAAATGATGTTACAATTGTGAAATGGCACTTGGAACATTTTAAGGGATGTTTATGGATGGTGTTGGAATGCTTGGTTGAATTGGAAAAGGTCAGAATAAGGATTTGTGATGCTTCGTTCAAAAAGTCACCAAATTTGGTATTAAAAGTTGACTTTCTGATCTTGAGGTTTTTTTTGGTGAAGATGATGACTTGAACACCTTTTTTAGGTGTTTTGTGATGTGTGTGGATGATTAGTTTGAGGTTTTTGTGGCTGTGGAATGTTTTGGAAAGTTATGTGAAAATGGTGGTTTGAAAATGGTGGAATGGTATGATTCTGCTGCAGAGGTGTTTCTCAATGTTTTTTCTGTGTTTGTTGCGTGTTTTGGACTGATGAATGAGTCTCTATTTATAGGGAAAAGATTAAGGACTGAGGTTTTGCAGAATGGAAGCTTGGTGCAAAATGGCTTGGTTGGATTCCAAGTGATAGTTTCATGGATTTTTTTTGGTTCCAAAGCATAGTACATGCTTTTCTAGAGTGGTTAGAAAGTTTAGAGGTGCTGCTTCTATGTTTAAAAGAGGTCGTGTGCAAAAGAAACAAGGTATGGGCTCAAGACAAGTTGAATTGTGATTAAAGCCACTTTATGCAAATGGCAATGTAACCTTTCTTGCAAAACAATCCTAATATGGCATTACAACTTGGTTAATGCATCAATTCTTTGGTTAATGCCTCATAAACTTGTGTAAACATCTGATTAGAGGAAGATTTGCAAGTAACATGACTTGCAAAGCAAGATCATGTAGGTTTGGCTAGGTTTTACAACAAGATTTTGACATGATCATGGCTTGAAATTCAGCTTAGAGGAGCCAACTTCCCTTCTTTGAAAATCTTAACTCAAATATGATAAAAATGTGTTCATGAACTTTTTGGAAAGCTTGAAATATCCTCTACAACTTTCATGTTTGCAACTTTTCTTGAATCAAAAGGCATCATGGTGAAAAATGGCCCACAAGTTGGCTCCAAGACAAGGCAGATTTTGTTGAAAAAGTTGAACCTTCAACTTCATGGCCTCATATCTCTCAATCCATGCATTTTTTGGGAAATCACCCTCTAAGACAAAGTTGTAGTATGGAACAAGCTCTTCAATTTGGTCTTTGGATCAAAGAAAATGGTTACTTGATGAGGGAGTTATGAGCTTGGCAAGTTGAGCAAAAATTATTGAATTTCATAACTTAGAAAAATTCATGAAGCCCTAATTTTCACAGCTCTTGATTCTTTGATGTTTTCCTTGATTTTATTGATTGATCATGATCCAAAACACATATTTTCATGATCTTTGAATTGAGAAGTCCATGTTTGACCAAAAAAGTCAAAAGTCAAACATGACTTTGATCAGTGGTTGACTTTTGTATCAGATGAAATCCAAGTTGCATACTTCAATAAAATCAAACTCTTGACCTATTTAAACACTCTGGATGGACTCTAAAGGTGTCTTGTAGTGTCTTGAATCATGCCTCAAGACTTGAGATCACGTCTTGGTCAAAAGTCAAAGGTGCAGTTAACTTTGGGCTCAGAAATCTTAATTTGTGGACCAGATGAATTTGAAACTTGATAAACTTGTAATGAGACCACAATACACTTGATTATTGATGTAGAGAAACTCTTGATCATGAGAACTTGATATATTGATGATCAATCCAAGACTTTGACTGATCAACCAATAATCTCCTTGATGCAAACCCTAATTCACAAACAAAGCAAAGCAAGATAATATTTTAATAATTTCGAGGGTTAGCTATGCATAAATGACACACCTAAAATGTGTTGGATGCTATGCAAATGATGATGGAATCTAGGGGTAAAGTTTGGGGTATAACACATGGTTAGGAAAAAATTGAGATGTAGATGTTTAAGAGATGACGACCAAAATTCTAGATTCTTTCACTCAGTCATATAAGCAAGATTCTGGAAAAAAATATAGTTGGTTTATTGTCTGGTGATCAGCTAGTCGAAGATGTTGAGGGTATCAGTGCATTGTTGTTTCTCATTTTTCATGATAGATTCCAAGAACCGTCCTTTAGAAGACCATGTCTTGAAGATGTTCCTTTCAACTCTCTATCATGTGATGACAATGATTTTCTTGAGGCTCCCTTCACTTTGCAAGATGTTAAAGACGTTGTTTAGAATTCTGTGGGGGAATGAGCCCTGGTCCCGAAGATTTTTTGATGGATTTTTTTAAACCTGCTTATGACATTATTAACCATGATTTGTTCAATTGTATATCTAATTTTTGTGTGCAGGGACATATTCAAAAGGCAATTTGGGTGTCTTTCATCGCTCATATTCCCAAGTCTCAAAATCCTCAAGGCTTAAATTATTATACTCCAATTTTTTTATTGGAAGTACATACCGAATTTTTTCAAGGCTTCTGTCAAGGAGTTTGAAGGATGTTATAGACAAGCTTGTATCTGTTTCTCAATCAGCTTTCGTGTCAAATAGGGGGATTCTTGACAGTTTTCTCGTAATGAAACAGCTGACTTTTCTAGAAGGACGTTTGTTGCTCTTCAAAGTGGATTTTGAAAAGGGATTCAATTCGATCTCTTAGGAGTACTTGGTTTATGTTCTCAAGAGAATGAATTTTCACTAAATGTATATCTTGGATTAGGGCATGCATTTGTTCTAGTTCCATCTCTATCTTGGTAAAAGGAAGCCCCACCAAAGATTTTCAACCCAAGATAGGGATGTTTCGAGGGGATCCTCTTTCCCCTTTTTCTTTTCATTTTGGGAGCTGATGGAATTGTAGATTTAATAAAGAATGCGCGTGCGAATTGCTCTTTTCATCCATTCAACTTTTTCAACCGACTTCAAGTTGATATTCTCCAATTCGTGGAAAACACAATGATAGTTAGGCAACCAAGTTGGGAGTGCCCGTAGTCAATTAAATCTATGTTGCATGGATTTTAACTTTCTTCTGGTCTTGTTGTCAACTTTCACAAGAGTAGAGTCATTGACGTTAATACTGACACAAATTTCTTAAATTATCTCGTGCTATTTCTCATCTCCCTTTTACCTTTCTTGGCATTCCCGTCGACACAAATCCACAGAGAAAGTTCATGTGGAATCTAGTTCTTTGAAAGATTAGGAGTTGACTTGCTTCTTGGAAAGGGAAATCAGTGCCCCTTAGAGATCGTGTGACCATTATCAACTATGTGCTCAATTCCATTCCCTTGTACCTCTCTCTTTATACAAAGCCCCAAATATTGTTATTCAAGAAATTATCAAAATTCAGCGGTCTTTTTTTATGGAATGGTGAAGAAAATCAAAAGAGGATAAATTAGATGGCTTGGTCGACGATGTGTATTCTCAAATGTGACAGTGGTCTTGGAATCAAGCACTGTGAATCCTTCAACCGTGCGCTCTTGAGTAAGTGGAGCTGGAACATTTTGTCGGAGAATGACACCATTTGGACAAAGGTTCGTCTCTTTAAATACGGGAATATTAAAGTAGAAATATTAGACCCTTCTTTTCGTTGTAGTAATCCGAAGCACTCATTGTGGTGGAGAGATCTTAAGTTATCATTGGGCTCGTGTGGTTCAATAGACAATTGGTTTGGAGAATTTCTTAATCCACCCCTTGATACTCTTATCCACCTAGCGCATTTCCTTTTATGCCCCCTGCTTCCGGAGATGTATCTCGGACACACCCTTTTTTTCTTTACGCTGGATGCTTTCGGAGACACGTCTACGAAAAAAGTTCCGTAGATGCATCTCCGAAATCTTATCAGAACAAGTTTTTTTTAAAATCCAGTTTTGTGGGTCGCAGATGGAAATTAAGTGTTGCAGATGAATATAAAATAACATACATCCATAAATAAAATAATATGATATATAAGAAGTCATATGTCATAAACATCATAAAAAATAGTACATTAATGTCATCAAAATATAGTACATAAAAAATACCACAGTCACTACTGTGTGTGCCTGACAACATCTCTGCCTATGGCTCTGCCGCCTCCTCTGCCTCTACCGTCTCCTCGACCGCCCGGTCTGCATCCTTGGCCATCGATCCCACCCATCCTAGCACGATGTCTGTGGTACATAAGTGCCTCCTCTGCCACCACAATTATCCCATCCAATATACTCCTGTGGTCAGACCCCTCAGAGAAGAAACCGACGTCAATGCCTGTCGGCCCCATCTCCACTGTCTGACGACAGGGAGGCAGGACATTCTGAGTGTGGTCCAACTGAGACCGCTGCTCCTCTAAAATCTCCTGATGAACTGGTCTGGGCTGTGATCCTTCTGTAGTGGGCACCATGTAGGGGTGTGAGACGGTGAAGAACCACATGATGTAGCCATCAACGCAGCTCTAGTCTCTCGGCGCTCTTGCCGCCCGAACCCTCGTCCGATACCATGTGCCTCTAATAGTCAGCCTAGATCTGCTCTACCTGCATACGGGTCAAGCCGAGAAGAACGAAGACAGCTGAGTGTCTGGGTATCGGCAGGAGAAGGAACAAGAGTATCCCGACGAGACCTACGGGAGGACTGGGTATGTGATGAACCCTTAGCTGAATCCCATGCCTCCGGGATAAAGAAGTGGATGATGGGGTGAGAGACGAGACTGAGGGAGTATCCTACGCATGTGATGAAGAAGGTTGTGCAGTAGTCTGTGCCTCAGCTGTAGGCTCTGTTGGAACAAATGTATTGGCCTCGGTAACGGCCTGACTCTGCTCGCGTCTGGCAGATGCATGCTGTGAAACCCGTCCAAGTCGCAATCTATCGTCTCTGTCTGCCATAATGTCTGCAAGGTATAACCAAGAAAACACAATTACATACAAATAAATTAAAAAACAAAAAAAACATTTTTTTACTTCCGGATATGTACACACGGAAAACTTCCATAAATGTATCTACGGGAGTATCCAGAATTCACAACGTTTGATTTGTTTCAGAGCTGCATCTACGAAATTGCCCTAACGTTAATTTGTTCCATAGATGTAGCTCCAGAACTTTCTGCAACTCCAACAGTCACGACAATGGCGTCCCCTATCCATGAAAATCGATTTTTTGAAGCCTCGTTCGTTTCAGCCAACAAATAATACATACATTGTCTCTAAACTATGTTTCTAAAACTATCTAAGAATTTCTACCCCTAAAACTATATTCTAACTCGTTTATGGGAAATACTCGAAAATACCTCAGAAACTAAAAAACATACCGATTATATCGAGCTTTGATTGATTTGGAGTGTCTTGATCGTTGAAATGGATGCTCCTTGTTGAACACGATTGAAAAAAATTAAGTTTGATGAAAAATGATATTTTGAGAATTGAGAGAGTTTGGAGAGTTTGAGAGTGAAGAAGATGAAAAATGAAGAATGAGGGAGGAGAAGAGACTCTGGCGCGAATGTATTCCAATATGTTCCGGAGCTATATAACGGAAACACTCCGTAGATGTAGCTCCGGAAAAAACCAACATTGAGTAAAAAAAAAGTACGTCCGAAGATATATCTCTGGAAGCATAGGGTATTTTTAGAAGTGCTTATGGTGCCTAAGAACTCCAAGGAGTGGGGTAAGAAATTTTCCTGGTTTCTTAATAGTCTCTTATGTAAAGTTGGGTCCCAAAGTTGGGTCAGAGGATGAAATTGATTTTTGGAGGGATAATTGGCTAGCAACTTACTCTATTTGCAGATAATTTCCTGTATTATTCTCTTATGCTCATGAGCCTATGAAATCTATCAACGACTCAGGTACTTGGATTGAGGGGCGATGGTGTTGGATTGTTAGTTTTACCTGTCTGGAGCTTCCTAAACACATCAGAATTTCTTGGTCCATTATTCTCAATATTATACAGGTTTTTTCCCCAGTTCATGTCTTGTTCGATTCGTTTGTTTAGTGGCCTAGTTCCTTTGGTTTTTATGTTAAATCAACTTATTGCAGGTTGTTTACCCTAGTAAGTTATGAATTTCATCCATGTAACAACTTGAAGTTAGCTTTGAAGTTTGTTTGGAAAAAAATGCTCCAAGCAACATTTAGATTTTTATATAGAAGTTGTTGCAGTATAGCCTTCAAACGAGGGACAGAATGGTGAAGCGTGGAGTTATATCATGTGCTCATAGCCTCGTTTGCCCGCTTTGTCCTGGCCCACAAGAATACCACCATCACCTTTTTGTATCTTGTACTCCCTCCGTCCCATAATGAGTGATTCATTTGAAATAAAATAGTGTCCCAAAATGTATGATCCATTTCAATTTTCAATGCAATTTTTTCTATTTTACCCTCTAATTAATATTACTTTTATCATTCCCAATATATTATAAGGGTACTTTAGTAAAAATATTATTCTCTCTCTTTTATTTATTTCTTTTTTTTTAATATGTGTGAAAAGTCAACTTGATCACTTATTCTAGAACGGAGGAAGTAATGTTTTATGCAGAAGTCTGGTTCGTTATCCTTTACTGGTTGGGAGGTCACAGTCTGTCATAGGTATGGACATACAAAATCCAGCATAGACTACTTGTTATCTTTCAACTTGGCTTTGCGTGGTTAGGCGATAAGAAGATTCCAACTTCTATTGTGGCTAGCAGTTGTTAGAGCGATTTGGCTGATTTGAAATGATACGTTATTCAACGGAGGGATGAAAGGAGTCTCTACAATTGTGTGTTTAGCTAAGAATCTAGCTTAGGACTGGTATAATGCTAGGTTCAAGGGGAAGCTGACTTGCTCAAAAGTGGAATGGTTGCTTGATCCACTTGTTCATTTTCGTTAAGCCTCCTCTTTTTGCTCTGTCTCTAGCAAGTTGTGCTATTTTGTTTTGGATGATTTTCATAGTTTGATGTTGGGTTTGTTTGTGGGAGTTTTCTAGTATTCCATTTTGCCGTTTTGGTTAGCAGGTGGTGGTTGGGCTTGTTTGACTTTTCTTTGTTTTTAATATTTTTATAGTTGGTTTCTTTGTGGGTCTTTGTGCCTTTTTCCTTTGTAAGGGTTGAAAAGTAACCGTTGTGCTTTTCTTTTTTTTTTTTTTTGTTGAAAAGACCAATTCATTGAAAATGCACAAGATGTGCAGATCAAAAGTACATAAGGTCACACCAGAGAATACAAGCCAATAGCAACCATACAGAAACTTAGTAATTCTCCAAAATCCACACTCTTCAATTACAACCACAGCCTAACAAAGTAAAGAACCAGAATCACCAAAAAATACTACAAAGGTAACTACAATTCCAGCCAAGCCAGAGAGGAGGAAAGTATAAAGCTACTGCTGAAAACAACCACCACTCCCATGCCAAAAAAAACTAGATTCCGAAACTACTGATGAATACTTTCAGTGAAGACCAGCAGGGGAGAACAAAAATACTTGAATCTCGATTAGCTTCCGACCCACCCGAACGCGCAGATGAGGATGACCAATCTATATCATTCAATCTTCTTATTACAATTTGCTTATAAAAAATCTAGATACTTGCGTAAAAAAAAAAAGATGTAAGAGCATAATTATCGGTCATGTTTGAAGGTTCCTACACAATTGTTTAGACAATTTTGTAAGAGTTCCATGGGTAATTGAATGAAAAAGTTGTTCTTAAGTTTGCCAAGGTTATTGTAGTAAACCATGATTCTACAACTATTTGTTTCTTTTTCTTTTAAATCTTTTTATTAAAAATACTTAAATTAATACAAATGAGTAGTATATTATGAGATTTAGTAAAACTTATTTTAAAGTTTTGGAAGGATTGTTTGGATATTTAAAAAATATAGTTGGATTGTTTAAATAATTAAAAAAGTGAAATAATATAAAATATTAAAAGAAATCCATTTAAAGAATCCAAATAGGCATTATAGACGTGGATGCTCTAATACATTGAATTTATATAACAAAACGTTTGTCCTTGTCTTTTGGTTATTAATGTTACATTATTGTTTCTTGAAAGATTCACTTATTAATATTTTTCTACCAAGAAAAATGTTCATGATGAACTGACCTGCAGTGACAGACAAAATCTGTCTATATACTTCCTCTGTTTTAAAATAAGAGTTTTTTTAATGAAAAAAATTTGTTCCAAAATAAGAGTTTTTGTATGTTTTCAAGACAATAATAATTGAGTCTTATTAACTTTACCCTTAATAAATATTATCTACACAACTTTCAAGATATTATATCACATTACATCTTTATGACAACCAATAGTAATTAAGGACAATTTTGTAAAATTGTTATATTTAATTCTTCAATTATTATATTTCTTAATCTATATGCAACAACTTTAAAAAACTTTTATTTTAAGACGGAGGAAGTACTATTTTGTAGTAGATAAAAAAGCCAAATTGTAATGTCCCGTGCACTATACTGTGCGTCTAGAAACGGATTTTTGTGTGTTGGTAAATGTTATCGATAGGCAAATATCTTTCCCTACAGTTCTAGTTGTCTGTACCTATTGTTCCTTTTATTTTTAGCTACAACATGTGACCGTGGTAAAAGTGGTATCTTGAAATAAAATATACATTTTTCTTTGTTACTCCATCCGTCTCAAAATAAAAGTCTTTTAAGGTTGTTGCACATAGATTAAGAAATATAATAATTGAAGAATTAAATATAACAATTTTATAAAATTGCCCTTAATTACTATTGGTTGTCATAAATGTGTAATGTGATATAATATCTTAAAAGTTGTGTAGATAATATTTATTAAGGGTAAAGTTGATAAGACTCAATTATTATTGTCTTGAAAACATAAAAATACTCTTATTTTGGAACAAATTTTTTTCATTAGAAAGACTCTTATTTTGGGACAGAGGGAGTACTATTGAAGATAAACACACTATAAGCTGATATAGTTAGGTTACGTGTATAGATAACTTATATATATAATTGCCAAGTCTAATACAATAACTCATCGAGTGAATAATAAAATCTTATCCAATATCTCTTTCTCTCTTCTTCTCTCTTGTAACAGAATTCTGTTACACCAGATGAACTTCCATATTCATCTTCATTGTTTCTAATATGGTATCATTCGCTGGGAACTATCTCTTTCGCTTTCGTTCTTTGTAGTTTCATCTTCGTTACATTTTTGCTTGTTTCTTGCACAGTGGTGTCGCGGTCTCTGCAGTAGCTGAGCTTTCTGCAAGATTTTCACGGTTCAACCATGGATTCCGGCGAAAATCTAGAATCAAGAATCAAAGATTCTCCTCTATCTCAAGATTGTGCCACAGGCTTCGGTTCCATGAAATCCAGCAATCGATTTGGACCAAAACTCTCCATCAAGTTGCAAGAAAACAATTATCTACTTTGGAATCAACAAGTGGAAGGAGTTATCTTAACACAGAAAATGCATCGCGTTGTAGTCAATCCTCAGATTCCGCAGAAGTACAATTCGACTCAGGATTGCATCACAGGTATGATTTCTGATGAGTATGAAGCTTGGTTAGTTCAGGATCAAGCTGTGTTTATCTGGTTACTTTCCACCATTTCTGAATCCATCTTGCCTCGTGTCACTATGCCACAGAAGGGAAAAGACAACGCTTTTTTTGGCTTTTAACAGCGCTTAAAAGCGTTGCCTAAGGTGGCGTTGCTATAGGTAAAGACATCGCTTTTGTTTATGCAAAAGCGCTGCCTTATGTAGGCCTTTAGCAGCGCTTTTTCTAGAAAAGCGCCTTCTAAAGTGGGCCTTTAGCAGCGTTTTTTCTAGAAAAGCGCTGTCTAAAGTGGGCCTTTAGCAGCACTTTTTCTGGCCTTTTATGCTTTCTATTGGCATCTTTAGGCAGCGCTTTTTCAGGAAAAAGCGCTTTCTATTGTCCCCTTTTAGACAGCGATTTTTGAAGCGCTGTCTAATGTATTTTTTATTTCACTTTAAGGCAGCACTTTTAATGGAAAGCGCTTTCTATTATGAACTATAGGCAGCACTTTTTCTGAAAAGCGCTGTCTTTTCTTCACGTAAATTGTGCTTTTTAAAAGCACTTTTTTATAAATCAGAATTTAGGAAGCGTTGCGCTGCCTATTATTTCTTTTTTAGAAAACATATTTTTGGAAATAATACCATAAACTTATATAATTCAAGCCTTTATTTCAAACACATAGGCATTATATGATATTCAACAAGCCTTTATTTCAACACATAGGCCTTATATTTCAACCATTGAGCCTTTATTTAACAAACAAGCTTTTATTCAAACATAGACATTATATACCATTATAATCCAAAATATATACGCCATTATAATTAAACACATAAACCATTTGATATAAATCAACACAACAACTTTTATACCTTATATGATTCTTTTCTCAATAAAGTATTCACAGAATTCCTCCTTGATTTCTTCCAATTTATCTTTCGAGTAATGAGCACACTTGTATTCATCAAAGTACTACATAATAAAACATAACATGCATGATTTAGTTAAAAGTAATAAATTATATTAAATATTCGATAAATATTAAAATAAATCCTAAGTTGTAAATTCATACCATGATTGGAGTCTCTATTTGATCCAAATGAAAGATTTCTCTCATAAACCTCAAAACGTAATAACCGCAATCTATACTTGTATTGATCTAACAAAATAAAAACAAATAAGAATATATAGTTGTATTGTTTTATCAAGTATCATAACAAAGATTAAAATGAAAAAGATGCAAAGATTAGAATGAAATTAGAATGAAAAACTAACCCGTTGCCAGTATTATACGTGCGGAAGACACGAAATAGAATCCCGCGCAACAATTTGTCATACAAGAACCTTAAATAAAAACATAATAAACATTAGACTATTTTCATTGAAATGTGTAAATAAATTGTTCAACTTATTAAATAATAGACACGAAATAGTACCTTTTGCGCTAACGTCTCTTTCTTTTCTTGGTTGGAATATGTTCTACTCGTCTCTTAACAACACGGACGGTTGGATTGATCAAAATACCCTCATTATGATCATTTCTAATATATGATTCATTTGCTATAATATTCTCATCTTGACCATTTCTAGTAAACGATTCAATCTCAACATCAATATCACCTTGATCTCCAATGTTTTCTTCAATTACTTTGTTAGATAAAAGCACTATAGACCATTTCGTACTTGTCGGATCAGTGACATAGAACACTTGTTTAGCTTGAGAGGCTAGAATAAAAGGCTCATCTTTGTACCCCACCCTATTAAGATCCACTTGCAAAAATCCTGACTTATCCATTCGTAAGCCATTATTATTTTCAACCCACTTGCAACCAAATATAGGAACCTGAAACTTCTCATAATCAAACACCCAAATGCGCTCGATAACCCCAAAATATGACAGATTTGCAAATTTGGGGTTTAAGTCCTTCACACTTGAAATGTGCATTGCTTCAGCTACCACGGTGACACCACTATTTTGCATAGTACTTTTATCATCTTGTTCTTTGGTATAAAACGTGTATCAATTAATTGTGTATGCGCTATAAGAAAACACAACCTGACTTGGACCATATACTAAACATCACAACCTTTATGTTATTGAAGCGGGATCTGAATAATACTTTGAATATATATGATCCTTAAACCAAGTTATAAAACTTTGATTGTGCTCTCGTACTATCCAATTTTCATTTCTATTCGGATTTAAACCTCGGAGAACATCCTTGTGCATTTCAACATACGACTCAACCTCGTTCTCATTGTGCAGAACATACAAATGCACTTAATCACGTTCGAACCTTGATAATGTCACAACTTTATTTTCAATTAACTTTTTTCCTTCTTTTTTTTCCGACAATATGAGATTTGGGGAGTCCAATTGATTGAACATTGGACAGATATTCAGAACAAAACTCAATCGCTTTTTCAACAATGTATCGTTCAGCAATACAACCCTCGGGTCGACTTCGGTTTTTCACATACCCTTTTAATATTTTCATATAACGTTCAGCAGGGTATATCCATCTCATATAAGCTGGTCCACATAATTGTGTCTCTTTCACAAGATGTACAACTAGATGCACCATTATGTCAAAAAACGAGGGTGGAAAATACATTTCAAGCTCACACAAAGTAATAACTATTTCTTTTTGCAATGTTGGTAAGATCGCATGATCGATCGCCTTAGTGCAAATTGACTTGAAGAAAGAACACAATTTAGTTATTGCGCTTCTTACTTTTTCTGGCAGAATAGAACGTATACCTATTGGTAGAAAATGTTCCATTATAACATGGCAATCATGCGTCTTTAAACTCTTTAACTTGAGGTCTTTCATAGACACAAGTCTTGTAATATTTGAAGAGTATCCTTCTGGAACTTTAACTTCACTTAGAAACTTACACAATACTTTTTTCTCCTTTCTAGATAGAGTATAGGCAGCAGGTGGTAGATATGTTCGACTTCCTTTCTTCAAGGGTCCTAATTCAGTTCTTATCCCCATCTCTATCAAGTCCTTTCTTGGAAACAATCAGACTTTCACTCTTCACAATTAACCCCTATAGCAATTTCACTAAGTTAGAATTGATGGTGTATGCCAAATATAACAGGACAAATTTAGTATATAATAGGACAACCAAGATATATTAGAGAAACAAGTCAAAGTCTCAAGAATCAATTAATTTCAACAATTTCATTTTCATTTTCAAAGAATAGGACACTCATCCTAGAATGAAGAGGATACTATTTTAAATTTTTATCTGTCGTATTAAGTGCTTTTTTAATAGATAAATGCTTTTATCACTCTTCTATCAATCAATCAATCAGGAAGACATTGCTTCATCTGGTAAAAAAATGGTGAACAGTAATAATTTGAAAAGGAAGCACGTTGTACACACTAGGGATAACATACTACACTCCACATACAACAATTTCACAAAACAGATTTTTCAATATTCATGCTAACCGTTTCAAACTAACTACACAACTAACTTAAAAGCTTATAACCGAACTGCATTTTAAACTTGGTTCAAGCATTTCACCGAACAGTTGGTGTGAGAGTTACGAAATGACAAATATTCTAACCAACATTGTATCAACAACAACAGAACCAACATTGTATCAACAACAACAGAACCACATTCAGAAAATACAGAACCACATTTTATCAACATTGTATCAACAAGAACTACAGAACCAACATTGTATCAACAACAACAATAGAAGCAACATTCAACAACAACAGTGGCTAGAGAGAACGAAAATGGCACATACCTCTTATTCTCCTTCGTTTTCCGCTTCTTCTTCTTCTTCTTCTTCTTCTTTTTACGAAAATGAAAATAGCAGACGCGAGAGAGAACGATGGCGGTCAGAGAAAGTACAGTGGTGGTCAGAGAATGATGCCGGTTGGAGAAAGTTCAGTGGCGTTCGGAGAAAGGAGGAAGGAGAAAGGCAGAACAGTCGCGAGAGAGAAAGGAGTGAAAACGATTAGAAAAAATGATTAGGGCTCTTCTGAAAACAAGCGTGTTTTTATTTTTTAATTATTAAATGACCTAAGGCGGCGCTTCTGGAAAGAGTTTTCTTAGATGCTAGACTTAGCAGCGCTTTTTCCTTAGAAAGCACTTTCTTTTCATTGGCCTATAGCAGCGCTTTCAAATGTAGGGCCAATTTAAGGACTTTAGCAGCGCTTTTCAAAAGCGCTTTCTAAGGTTACCCATTAGCAGCGCTTTTTAAAAGCGCTTCTAAGGTTATACCTTTAGCAGCGCTTTTGTAAAAGCGCCTTCTGGCAAATCCGTAGTCTTTACTTTGCCCTTGACAATATTTTTGAGCTGTTGTAGGTCTTCGTGATTATCACGTACTTTTTCTGCTATTTGTATTAACAGCTGAATGATGGTGTTGTTTTGTTTTATCAAGATTCCGGTTTGAGATACAGTTCCACGAGCTTCAGTTGGCTTCAAGAATCCAATAGAGGGTTCCTCAATTGATTCTGTGGCTTTGATGGCGTCAGAATAACTCCTAGTTTTGGTGGATTGCCTCCAATCTGTCATGAAAGAGCTCCTTTGTAACGCCTCGATTTTTGTTAGATTTATTTAATCGAGTCGATTTAATTATTTTTGGTCTCTTTGGGTTGTTTTCACTTAAAATAGAAACATAGAGAGGAAAGAGAGAAAAATAGGAAGGGAAGAAAGAAAAGAAGGAAAAGAGAAAGAAAAGAAGAAAAAGAGGAAAAACTTGAAAGTTTAGAAACCGATTCAACCGACACTTCGAAGCGCGATTAATCATGTAAGGGTGCGAAACTCGATTATGCTATGTTTGTGTATGATTATGTATGGGTGTGTTGGATTGTTTACTAGTTTTTCAAATATAGGTCGACATGAGATAAACGAGTAGAAATCGATGTTTTCACGGTCGGAAATTGATATAAATCGCGTTGTATGATCACACTGTGTATGGGTGCGAAACTCGATTATGCTATGTTTGTGTATGATTATGTATGGAAGTGATTTAGGATGAAAAATAGGATTTTTGGGTTGGATTTGCGAAGAGTTCATTTTTCTGAATTTTGCAGTGCGCGCTCAGCGCGGGGTCTGCGCGCTTAGCGCGGTCTTGAAAATTCGCAACCTCACCAGGCAGTGACGAGCGCGCTCAGCGCGGGGAGGAGCCCGTTTAGCGCGACCTGGAACTTCAAAAATTAAATCTGTTTTCTAAATTCCGTAACTTTTGATCCGTAACTCGGATCGGGACGTTCTTTGTACCATTGGAAAGCTTATGAAATGTTCTTTCTTATAAAACTGGTTTTTGAGATTGGTGGCCGATTTAATTATGTCGAGAATTTGGAAACGTGTCATTTTGTCGACTTTTATCGTCGTAGTTATGTGCGATTGATGTGTTATCATGCAATATGCTTTGGATATATAATGTATAGCTTGTGTGCTGTTATATGATGTGAATGCATGTGAAGTGAATATTGTGATGATGATTTGTGGCCTTAGGGAAAGTAAATGCATTATGTTGGGTTTGATTGTATATGCATGATTATGGATGTTGAAATGGTTCACATGGTTGTATATGTGTATGCATTTGATTGTCATGAGTCATTGTATGCCAAGCATCATGATATGCATTCTTGTGATGTCGTGTGTCCTAGTGGGTGTGAGCGACGAAACGATTCTTGAGGGAATCTGCTATAGCGATCGTGAGCCTTATACAAAGAGGACCGAAAGCGATCGGATCGTGAGCCTTATACAAAGAGGACCGAAAGCGATCCATAAACGTCGTGAGCCTTATACCAAGAGGATCGAAAGCGACGGGGAACATCATTTGCCCGACGGGGAGTTACACTAAGTAACAAGCGATGATTCCAATAATTCTTGAGTGAATTAATGATGAGTATGACGGATGGAACGGTACCGCATTGCATTTGCATAGAGTCGTTGTGTCGGTCTCTTTGCATTTGTATAAGTTATGAATGGATTGATTATGTGTGAGAAATGTGAATGGAATTGATGAGTTGATATATACATATGTTGGTGATAAATGTATTGAGCATGATTGATATGCCTTTGTGATGGATGTATGAGATATGAATTGTGTTATTTGTATTTGAATTATGGTGTAAGTTGTGGTGAGAATGTTTTACATTGTGTATTTTGTGTTATTACATAATTGTATGCAACTATATTATAATTGTGTTTCTCACCCTTCTGCTGTTTTGAATGCTCTATGAGGCATTGTAGATTAGATGCTGGAGGTCTTTTTGTGAAGATTATGCCATCATTCTTTTGTCGGTCGGCTCTGATATATAGCACCGGGTAGTCGGGGAGATCGTTGT
Organism: Lathyrus tuberosus; assembly: GCA_022829125.1. NCBI lineage: Eukaryota > Viridiplantae > Streptophyta > Magnoliopsida > Fabales > Fabaceae > Lathyrus > Lathyrus tuberosus. The sequence continues at coordinate 10,909,753 of JALAZF010000034.1, forward strand.
GTGACTATGTGTGTGTACATGTATTTATATCTTTTTGGATGTACATGTATGACCTTGTATAAAATAGACAAACTTTTATGTTTATATCTATGAGATTTCAGTTGCAGATTTTCCGCTTTTATTCTGTATCTGAATAGTGGGTGTTAGGAACTGAGTTCCTCTGTTTATGTTGCTACCTAATTGTTGCATATCTATTTGAGCAGGTTATTTTATTTCATCATTGTGATGTGACGCTTCGTCTATGCCATGAATGTTTTAATTCTACTCTGATTATTTATTATCGCTTTAATTGCGCGGGGTATAGATTAGGAGTGTTACATTAAGTGGTATCAGAGCCAGTTTGTGTCAGTCCATGCCAGTCCGTGTCGGTCGTTTTGACCAAGTTGTTTGTTGTGCGTCAGTTGTGTTCTGGCGAGCTGATTGTTTAACCATATTTATTGTTATTGGATATGAACAGAATATGGCTGGAAGGAATGACGCTGCTCTTGCTGCTGCCATGCAAGCTATGGCTCAGGCTGTGCGGGGTGTACCTAATGCTGGTGGGAATAATGAGTTCAGGAAGAACAAACCGCCTATCTTCAAAGGAAGACATGATCCTGATGGTGCTCAGATTTGGCTTAAGGAGATTGAAAGAATATTTCGAGTGATGGGCTGTGCTAAGGAACATAAGGTGAGATTGGGTACTCACATGTTGTAGGAGGAGGCTGATGATTGGTGGGTTAGTGTGCGTTATGTGTGGGAAGCTACAGGTGAAGAGGCCACTTGGGCTTTGTTTAGCAGGGAGTTTTTGAGGAAGTATTTTCCTGAAGATGTTAGAGGAAAGAAGGAAATAGAGTTCTTGGAGTTGAAACAGGGTTACATGTCTGTTATTGATTACACTACTAAGTTTGTGGAGCTTGTTCAGTTTTATCCACATTATGCTGAAGCAACTGCGGAGTTTTCCAAATGTGTGAAGTTTGAGAACGGGTTGCATCCCGAGATCAAGTAGGCCATTGGTTATCAAAGAATTAGGAGGTTTTTGGATTTGGTAGATTGTTGTAGAATTTATGAGGAGGATAGCAAAGCTCGTTCTACTCATTATAAGAGTGTGAACGAAAGGAAAGGAAAGCAATCGTTTCGTGGGGGTCCTTATGTGTCACCAGCTGACAAGGGAAAGCCAAGGGCTAATTCTGATAAAAGGCCAAGTGGGGGAGGTACGTATAATCCTCTGAGATGTTATAGGTGTGGTGACTTAGGACATCGTCAGTTTAAATGTAGAAAGGATATAAGGAAGTGTTCCAATTATGGAGGTATAGGACATGTGACAGCTGAGTGCAAGAGGAATGTGGTGAAGTGTTTCAACTGTGGTGAACCTGGTCATATTAGTACGAAGTGTCCGAAACCAAAGCAAGCTCAAGTTAGAGGGAAAGTATTTGTATTGGCAGGAACTCAGACTTCTAGTGCAGATCGTCTGATCAGAGGTACTTGTTTTATAAATAGTACGCCTTTAGTTGCTATTATTGATACCAGAGCAACTCATTCGTTTATTTCGTTTGAGTGTGCGCAGCGTTTGAATCTTTTGTTGTCTTCGATGGATGGAGAGATGGTTATCGATACTCCAGCAATGAGGTCGGTAACTACTTCTTTGGTTTGTTTAAATTGTCCTTTGACCATTTATGGTAAGGATTTTGTAATGGATTTGGTGTGTCTGCCGTTGGAGGGTTTAGACGTGGTTCTGGGAATGAATTGGTTGCAGTTCAATCGAGCTCATATCGATTGTTATCATAAGTTGGTACGATTTCCTTCTCTTGAAGAAGACGAGGAATCGAGTTTCTTATCTACCAAAGAGTTGAAGAAACTTTTGGCGGATGAAGCTCAGTTGTTCGGGTTGTTTGCGTCGTTGACGGTGGATACTCAAGTTGTAATTGATGTGTTTCCAGTCGTGTGTGATTTTCCAGAGGTGTTTCCGGAGGATATTTCTGATGTGCCACCAGAGAGAGAGGTGGAGTTTTCTATAGATCTAGTTCCTGGTACTAGACCTGTATCTATGGCACCTTATCGTATGTCGGCATCTGAGTTGGTTGAGTTGAAGAAGCAGTTGAATGAATTGTTAGAAAAGAGGTTTGTGAGGCCGAGTGTATCGCCTTGGGGTGCTCCAGTTTTGTTGGTGAGAAAGAAATATGGAAGTATGCGATTATGTATTGATTATCGCCAGCTGAATAAGGTGACGATTAAGAATAAGTATCCTCTTCAGAGAATTGATGATCTGATGGACCAGTTGGTAGGTGCGTGTGTGTTTAGTAAAATTGATTTGAGGTCAGGTTATCATCAGATTAGAGTGAAAGAGGAAGATATTCAGAAGACGGCTTTTAGGACACGATACGGACATTACGAATATTCCGTGATGCCGTTCGGGGTTTCTAATGCGCCGGGAGTGTTTATGGAGTATATGAATCGCATTTTCCATGAACATTTGGATCAATTTGTTGTTGTGTTTATCAATGACATCTTGATTTATTCTAAGTCTCGGGAGGAACATGCGGAGCATTTGCGTATTGTATTGCAAATCTTGAAGGAAAAGAGACTTTATGCCATGTTGTCCAAGTGCGAGTTCTGGTTGTCAGAAGTGAGTTTTCTTGGGCATGTGATTTCAAGTAATGGTATTGCTGTGGATCCATCCAAAGTAGATGCAGTTCTACAATGGGAGGCTCCTAGATCTATTACTGAAATTAGAAGTTTTTTGGGTTTAGCTGGATATTATCGAAGATTCATTGAAGGCTTTTCTAAGTTAGTACTTCCTTTGACCCAACTGACTTGTAAAGGTAAAGCGTTTATTTGGGATATTCAGTGTGAGGAAAGTTTTAGTGAGCTGAAAAGAAGATTGACTACAGCTCCGATTTTGATCTTACCGAATCCTGGTGAACTGTTTGTGGTGTATTGCGATGCGTCTTTGATTGGGTTAGGTGGAGTGTTGATGCAAGAAGGTAAGGTTGTGGCTTATGCTTCGAGGCAGTTAAGGGATCATGAGAAAAACTACCCTACTCATGATTTGGAATTAGCGGCAGTGGTTTTTGTGTTGAAAATTTGGAGGCATTATCTCTACGGTGCAAGATTCGAAGTCTTTAGTGATCATAAGATTTTAAAATACTTGTTTGATCAGAAGGAGTTGAATATGAGACAATGGAGATGGTTGGAATTTTTGAAGGACTACGATTTTAGCTTGAATTACCATCTTGGTAAAGCTAATGTGGTAGCCAATGCGTTAAGCCGGAAATCTTTGCATATGTCCGCTTTGATGGTTAAAGAGTGGGAACTTTTAGAAGCATTTAGAGATTTGAGTCTGGTGTGTGAATTGACATCTGACAGCATGAGGCTTGGTATGTTAAGGGTCACTAATGAGTTTCTGTTGACCGTTAGCGAGAAACAGAGGCTGGATGTGAAATTTGTTGATTTGATGACGGTTGGAGATAAAGGTGTGAATGGTGACTTTAAAGTGGATGATAAGGGTGTTTTGAGATTCCGTGGGAGAATTTGTATTTCTGATGATTCGGAATTGAAAAAGATGATTTTATAGGAAGGATACCGGAGTAGTTTGAGTATACATCCGGGAGCTAATAATATGTACCAAGATTTGAAGAAGATCTTTTGGTGGTCCGGATTAAAGAGGGATGTGTGTAGCGAGCGGTTTTGGACGTGGTTGCGAAGCACTACCGCTCTTTGGTATCTACAGCTCGATTCATTTTTTATCCTATTAAAGCTGATGAAGGAAGGGAAATAGATGTCTCAAATTAACCCTGCTTGCAAACTGAGGTTAAACAGTCAAAACTGTTGGTTTACAGATGCTACAAAGATTCGAGGTCTCTATTGGGTGTATCTTTTTAAAAGTGTTGTTCGGTCGATTGATGGGAGGTTAGGACAGATGTGTGGAAGTATGGGATTTTGGGTTTTTGTTTAGTGTGCTCGCTAAGATATTTTCTTTCAATCTTATGCCTACGTATTCCCGTTTACTGAAACAGGGAAATCAGAGCGTTCGTAGTTCCTCCTATTCTATGGGAGGAAATGGTTGTTTTGGTGTCTTGTTCAAAGCCCAAGACGTGAAGCGAAAGGTAGTTTGTATCTTGTTCAAAGCCCAAGATGTGAAGTTGAAGAGTCTATTTATATCTTGTTCAAAGCCCATGATGTGAAGCTAAAAGGTCTCAACTTTAGAGAGAATTTGTCATCTCTAAAGAGGGGTTTGTTTGTCATAACCGTTTATAAGGGAAAATTACTTTAACCGGGATATGTGAATCCGACAATGCCATAATTTCCTTTATAGGGGATTTCCAACCTAAAGGAGAAGACTTTAACTCAGTGTAGAGCAATGCTATCTTTCCTTAGGAATTTCTCATGCTAAAAGAGGGATAGTGGCATGGATGTAGATGATCCAGAGGCTTGCCGCTTACAACAATTAGATGAAGGGGAAGGAGTTGTTGATGTTTGTGTACTATGAACGAGGCACAACTTTGATGCTAAAAGGTTGATTGGATCAACCAGTGGTTTTCTTATACAAAGCCCGAGAGAGAGGCTAAAAGGTTTTGACTCAACGAGGGAATCTTTTGCTATCTCGTATAAAGCCCGAGATGGAGGCTATTTGACTCAACAAGAGAGTTTTTTTTATGTGTCTCGTACGAAGCCCGAGAGAGAGGCTGAAAGGGTTGACTCAATAAGAGAATCTTTTTGTATCTCGTATAAAGCCCGAGATGGAGGCTAAAATTGTTAGCTCCGCTGGGGAGAATCATTGTACAAAGCCCAAGAGGAGGCTAGGGTTACTGTTTCAGTTGAGTGACAGGTCCAGTATACTGATTTAAAGAGAAAATCAGTTCTTATATGAGTAATGTTTGCACTCATGGATTTGTTCTAAGGATCGGGGATATTTCCTGTTCTTTAAGGAAGTGGGAAATCCAAAGGGTATTGAGGTTGTCCGAGTCCATGGGGTTCCTTCCTATTTTTGAAGGGGTCACTTGAGAATGTATTTGAGACTCAAGGATGTTAGACTGTCCGTGTCTAGAGTTTCATCTTTTGTACTATGCTTTGAGAAACAGTAGTAGACTCTTGGAAAGGACTGTTCTATGAAGATGACTAAGTTCTGTTTCTATACCTCTAGGAGGTCGTCGGGACAATTTGTACGAAGCCCAAGAGGAGGCTGTTAACTTTTAAGAAGCCGAGTGGTCCTTGTATGAAGCCCAAGAGAAGGCTATCATTCCCGGAGGAAGAATCATTATACGAAGCCTAATTGGAGGCTGTAAATACTTCTAAGAAGCCGACGGGTCCTTGTACAACGCCCAAGAGGAGGCGGGGATGCTTTTAGGAAGCCTGCGGGTCCTTGAACATTGCCCAAGAGGAGGCCGATGCTTTTAAGAAGCTGATGGGTCCCCAAATCCCGAGAAATTCAAGACAGGCTATTCACGAGGAATAGATCAAGCCAGGAAAGTTCGAAAATTTGGAAGAAACTCAAGAGATGCCATTCACGGAATAAAGATCATCTCTGGGGAGTAGAGTTTCTTGACAAGTGCTTTTAAGAAGCGTGTGGATCCCTAAACCCTGAGAAATTCAAGACAGCCTATTCACGAGGAATAGATCAAGCTAGGAAAGTTCAAGAATTTGGAAGAAACTCAAGAGATGCAATTCATGAAGAAGAGATCATCTCTGGGGAGTAGAGTTTCTTGGACAACATCTACGAGTGACAGTCTATGAAAGGGTTCACCGAGAATGCTGCCTTTCATATCTCTATATTGTTTAACCCCAAGAGGAGGGAAGACTGTGTCTGGTAATCCTATGAGGATCTAGTTTTGACTATTTAAGAGTGATCAACGGGCTTAATGCTAGACGTAGTTGCCGGGGAAACTCTAAATATCTATACTATTATTACACAGTTGATATGAGTTTATGAAAGAAGACTTATAGCGAAATAGCCCCATAATACAGTTATATGTATATGAAAGCGGTAAATGAAAGCATATAAACACTTACTCGGTTGTAGAGCTTCCATGCTGTTTGGTTAGTTGTTCAACAAAGAAAGATTGAAAACAACAGTATATTCAAAATCAAAGGAGAAAGTGCTTTGAAAAAGAAAAGATTTGGGGCTTACAGCTCAAGGAGAGGCCTAGGGTTTCATCAGTGAGCGCACTGTTTGAATTTGTACAGAGGGACTTATACAAGTGACTGTGGCCCAAAAATTGTTTTCTGTACAAAGGGATGGGTTTTACACTCTCTCAAGAGGCCCAAAAAGTTTTAAAGAAAAAGAGTGGGGCTTATAACACGAGGGTAGGCCCAGATGATTTTTCGTTTAAAATGGCGATCGTGCCGAGATTTTCTTTTAACGCAAAAGGGCTTATACAATATATGAGGCCCAAAGTTGTTTTTTGGTTAAAAGGGGGTTGGGTCTTACACTCTAATAGAGGCCCAAAAGGTTTTCAGAAAAAGAATTGGGACTTATAGCTCGAGGAGAGGCTCAGTTAATTTTTTTTTAAAAAGGCGATGATCGCGCCATTGTTTTTGAAAATACAGTGGGTCTTATACAGTGACTGAGGCCCAAAAGATGGTGTATTTACAAAAGGGGTTGGGTCTTACACTCTATTAGAGGCCCAAAGAGTTTGAAAAAGTTTGATGAGGGTTAAATTAATCAAAAACCCTAATTTGTTTTCAAAATGTATTTTAATTGAATAAAAATTCAATTAAAATAATCAAAATTGTTAAACATGTGGAAAACAAATTGTGATCTTGGATTAATGTTTCAAAAATTAGGTTTTGATCCACAAAATGTTTGGAAATCACTAAAATTTGAAAAGTCAAGAGGGAGAAAATATTTTAAATGTCAAAAACAATTAAAATATTAATTCTTTACAAAAATATCAAGTATATAAAATAAATAATATTTTTGGGATTTTTGGGGAAAATAAAATATTTTAATATTTTTGTGAATTATTAAAAAAAGAATCAACTCAAAATCATTAAAACTCGGAGAGAAATTAATATTTGAATCAATTAAATAAAATAAAAAAATTCAAATATTCAAATGTTCAAAAATGGCACCAAGAACATGGCAAGAACACGCGCCACCCCCTGTTTCTGCAGATTTGCGTTTTCTATCCAATCTCACTGAATACTTGATGATATCATGCAATCTACATATCAATCTACTCGTTTTCACCTCACGATCATGTCTATGGTCTTTAATTTCATTTATTTTAAACATGGAATAAGAAATCAAAGAGAAACCTCAAGAACCCTAAAATTTGCATGAAGGCTCAGAGATTCCATCCACGATTCAAACAAACCAATTGATTGAGGGAAAACACTTTATGCATGATAATGAACATATGGCCAAATTATTGTGCAGCAAAAAATGCATGGATCATAGAGTTAGAAGAGCTCATGCTTACCTCTTGCAGCTGGTGGTCGTGTTTTGTGTTAGAGGTGTTGCAACTTGGTTCCAAGGATATGGACAGCTTCCCTAGGTGCTATGGAGTGTGTCTGGAAGCTTGGAATGAATGGAAATGATCTGGAACTGAAGATGGTATCCCAACTACAACTTGGTTAAAACCTTGAGCAGCTGGCTGGTGATTCTGAGAAATCAGTGTTCTAGATGTTGTTTAAGTGTTTGGATCACTTCTATATGATGTTTATGAGGTGTGTGTGTGATTGGTTTAGTTGGAATAATGTCACTTTTTCCATAACTTAGAAATTTTTCTAAGTTTTTATGGTTACCCCTTTTACAAGTTATCACACTTTCTTTGATTTTTCTTGATGAATGATGATTCAAATCATACATTAACACCATTTTAGGGTTAAAAATCCATTTTGGTGAAAAATCTCAAAAAGTCAAAGTTGACTTTTGTGTACAGTTGACTTTTTATCAGATGAATTCCAAACTGTTCAATTCTTCAGGAAATCATGTCCTTGACCTAAATTAAACTTGATGGACATGTTCCATGGGTGTCATAGGGTATATTGAATCATGTCTTAGGGTTTGGGAGCATGTCCTGGTCAAAAGTCAAAGTTACAGTTGACTTTCCTCGTGAAACCCTAATTGTGGTGCAGATGAAATTGAGACTTGTTGCTCAAGCTTCTTGGATTAATCCATTGTTGCAAATGGATCAATATAGTATATTAAAGACCCTCAAATCCTCTCTTAAGGTCTTGGCTCATGATCTGTCCCAAAAGTCAACTTAGGGGTGAATTAGGTCAAGAAACCCTAATTCCTGATTTTTGATGTATGCATCCCCTGAGATCAAATTGACTTGATGATTGGGTCTGTGAGGTTCCATGGAGTATATTAGGTTATGTTTTGGATCATTGGCTTGTTCCCAGATGAAAAATTTCCATCTGGAGGCCCTGGTCGACCAAAACCCTAATTTGGTGACACTGTTGATCTTGAGACTTGATCCACCTAGAAGGGTGCAACCTTGTGCTTAATGCTTGAAGTGGGAGTCCTTTTGATCCATTGTGGATATTCTAGAGGTTAAATAAGTTGAAGATCAATTCATTCCTTGATTGATCCTTTGTCTAAGGCTCTGAGAGGACTTAAAACCCTAGTTTTGATTGTAGTGAATGCTCAACAACCCTTGAGGCATTTGATGAGGCAAGATGGTTCATCCATATTGTGATGATGATTTGCACAATGATGGGAAATCTTAGTGGTCAAAATTTGGGGTATGACAGATGCCCCTATTTAATCTTCTTGGACCCGAAGGTGTGAATGATGAAGGTATTCGGGCATTCAGGGTACAAGAGGATTAAATATCGAAATACCCGAAATTTTGATGGCTATGAATGGCAGATCGCATTCATCTTCTTTTGATAAGCAATGATGCTTAGAAAAGGTAAACTTCCCCTCGATCCTGGTTTCCTACCAAGGAACTGGTCTTAGTTTCTGATTTAAACTTCCCCTCGATCTTGGTTTCCTACCAAGGAACTGGTCTTAGTTTTTGATGCGAACTTCCCCTCGATACCAAGGAACTGGTCTTAGTTTCTGATGCGAACTTCCCCTCGATCCTGGTTTCCTACCAAGGAACTGGTCTTAGTTTCTGATGCGAACTTCCCCTCGATCTTGGTTTCCTACCAAGGAACTGGTCTCAGTTTCTTTTGTCAATAAACTTTATTGACAAGGGACGCTATTTGTAGCGGCTTTCCTTAAACTTCTCGCCGGATTTTCCTGGGGAGATGCCATTTGAGGGAAAAAAATGACGTCAGACTTGCTGGGGAGCCCAATCGTCTGAGTTGTAGAGGTGCACAAACTTCTCTGTTGGAGACGCCATTTGTTTCTACTGGGGAAGACGAGTCTTCTGAAAGACTGCCTTCGTTTGGGGTCTTACATCATACTTTGCTCGGGATCTTGCCGGAGAAATGCCATATGATGGGATCCAATTTGAGGTGCCGATGACCTTTTCATCAGCGGTCTTTCAGAGAAAGGCAGCTGTAATGCCAAATCTCTGCTTAGGAGGCTTTCTCTGGGGATTTTTTTTTAAATCCGGGAAAGCAAGGAGATCATCTTCAATGGCGAAGAGTGACATTTGTAGAAAGCTTCTCTGGCTTTTCAGAGGTTCAAGTTATCAAAGTGGTCAAGTGCTGACTCTAATCCAGAGATACACTGGAGGCGAGATTGTTCAAATGCAGCATTTCCTGACGAGGCAAGAACTGACAACTCGATTGAGAAGACTGTTATCACTAGGGGACAAGACCGACTAGAGTGATAGTGATGCAATATGAATATGAATGAAAATCAAATGCATGATGTATGTATATATGCTGACAAACCTGACGCGACATACAGACTGACGAGTGAACATGACTAGATACTCGGCCATCGCGGGGCGAAGAAGTACCATTGGTAAAAAAAGTAGCAATTCTACCTTGCTTAGGAGAGATAGTCCCTGCGGGGAATACCGTTGATCGGGCTTTGGAGATAAGAACTCGGTCGAGGGTATCAGATGGGAAAACCGCATCTCATACAGTTGATCCTTCGTTCAGGCGTACTGGCCTAGAAGGAGTACTTTGATTTTGCACTTTGAAATTCAAACGCCTTTGGAGACGCAATCGACGTTCTTCCGATGCTCAACAGTAAAAAATAATTGCCATCTTTAATTTAAAAGCAGAAAAAGTTTTAACAAGTAAATTCATTTTTGTTTCATTTCAAGAATCGCTAATCTTGTTAAAACGCCATTCTGTAAAGCTAAAACAAATAAGAATTACAAACAAAAGCACAAGGGCTCAAATTTTATTGATAAGATGGAGATCAGCCAAACGCGTGATTTCAAAGAGTATATACAAAGTTAGAAAATGGTAATTTACAGGGAAAAGGGCTACGTTGAAACATAACGACCACTATCCTTCTACCAACTTTGAATTCGGGACATCCCGAGCTTCTGTCGAAGATGACCTTGACTGGAGTTTTCCTCAGATGGATGGTGTAACTGCTGCTGAGGGACTTGCCTCTGTTGAACATAGTTACTTGCCATTATCCCTAATTTTTGCCTGGATTGTACTTTGATGTTTCCAACCCATCAGGATGATTTTTTCCATGTCTCTAACTTTTGCCTGGACTGCCCTTTCGGGTTTTCAATCCACCGAGACGTTTTTTTTTTTTAGTTTAGTTTAGGCGAAGTATTTCTTGACTACATCAACATTTGTGGGGTAGGCAAATTCCTCTCCGTCCATGATTGCAAGTCTCAAGGCACCGCCTGAGAAAGCTTTTGTGACCACATAGGGGCCATCATAATTTGGGGTCCATTTGCCCCGAGAGTCAGTGAGAAACGATTGTATCTTCTTGAGCACGAGGTCTCCTTTTCTGAAGACGCGAGGTCGGACCTTTTTGTGGAACGCCTTCTTCATTCTCTGCTGATACAACTGACCATGGCATAGCGCCGTGATTCGCTTTTCTTCGATCAGGTTTAATTCGTTGTGTCGACTTTGACACCATTCAGCTTCTGAAAGCTTAGCTTCCATCAATACCCGGATTGATGAGATCTCTACTTCTATGGGGAGAACTGCCTCCATGCCATATACTAGAGAGAAAGGGGTTGCCCCTGTTAAAGTGTGGACAGATGTTCGATAACCGTGAAGAACAAAGGGTAGCATCTCGTGCCAATCTTTATAGGTTACAACCATCTTTTGAATGATCCTCTTGATGTTCTTGTTAGCCGCTTCTACCGCGCCGTTCATCTTGGGTCGGTAGGGAGATGAGTTATGGTGTTCGATCTTGAACTCAACGCACAACTCTTTCATCATCCTGTTGTTCAAGTTAGATCCATTATCAGTAATGATCTGGCTTGGAACACCATAACGACAGATGATATTGTTTTTGATAAATCGGACCACCACTTGTCGGGTTACATTAGCGTACAACACTGCTTTGACCCACTTGGTGAAATAGTCAATGGCTACCAGGATGAACCGATGTTCGTTTGAAGCCTTAGGTTCGATCAAGCCAATCATGTCGATTCCCCATATGGAAAAAGGCCACGGGGAAGAAAGAACTTTGAGATGTGATGGCGGTACATGAATTTTGTTGGAGTATATCTGACAGTTGTGACACCTCCTCATGTACTTGTAGCAGTCGGATTCCATGGTCAACCAGTAATACCCTGCTCTTAGGATTTTTCTCGCCATTGTGTGTCCGTTGGCATGAGTGCCAAAGGATCCTTCATGAATTTCTTTCATAAGCATGTCTGCTTCTGGTCTGTCTACGCATCGGAGCAAGACCAAGTCAAAATTCCTCTTATAGAGTGTATCACCGCTCAAGAAGAAGTTTCCAGCCAGTCTTCTGAGGGTTTTTCTGTCCTTCCTTAGTGCCCCAGGTGGGTACTGTTGTTTTTGAAGGAAGCATTTGATATCGTGATACCAAGGTTTGTCGTCTATGACTGCTTCAATCGTGAAGATGTAAGCGGGCCTTTAAAGGCACATTATGTCGATCTTAGGTAGGTCATTCCGTTGACCTACACTAATCATGGAAGAGAGAGTGGCTAAGGCATCAGCCATGTGATTCTCTCTACGAGGGACGTGATGAAACTCGACTCTGTTAAAGAAGGGTAACAACCTTCTTGCATAGTCTTTGTAAGGAATCAGTCCTGATTGGTATGTGTTCCAATCTCCTTTTATCTGATTGATAACCAAGGCTGAATCGCCGTATACGTCCAAGTTTTTTATCCTTAAATCAATCGCTTCTTCGAGACCCATAATACAAGCTTCGTATTCGGCCTCGTTGTTCGTACATTTGAACGTAAGTCTGGTAGTGAAAGGAATGTGGGTACCCTGAGGGGTAACAATGATTGCCCTAATTCCGTTTCCATAATGATTAACTGCTCCGTCAAAGATAAGTCCCCATTGAGAACCTGGTTCTGGCCCTTCACTGGGTAACAGTTCATCACAATCTTTAATTTTCAGATACATGACATCTTCGTCTGGGAAGTTAAACCCGATTGATTCCTGATCGTCAATCGGTTGATGAGCCAAATGATTGGCTAAAATACTTCCTTTAACGGCTTTCTGAACGTGGTACTCAATGTCGTATTCTGATAATAACATCTGCCAACGGGCAATCCTTCCCGTGAGAGCAGGTTTCTCAAAGACATACTTGATCGGATCCATCTCGGAGACCAACCAAGTAGTGTGGCAAAGCATGTACTGGCGAAGACGTTTAGCTGCCCAAGCTAAAGCGCAACAATTTTTCTCAAGTATAGTGTACCGAGTTTCACAGTCGATGAATTTCTTGCTTTGATAGTAAATGGCAGACTCTTTTCTTTTGGTTTCATCTTGTTGGCCAAGTACACATCCCATTGAGTCCTCTAGGACTGTGAGGTAAATGATCAGTGGTCTTCCTTCCACTGGAGGTGATAGAATCGGCGGATTCAGCAGGTATTCCTTAATACCGTCGAAGGCAGTTTGGCAATCTTCTGACCAAACGCAATCCTGATTCTTTTTGAGTAATTTGAAAATCGGCGCACACGTGGCGGTCATAAGGAATATGAATCTGGAGATGTAGTTCAAATGTCCCAGGAATCCTCTGACTTGTTTTTCAGTTTTCGAAGAAGGCATTTCTCGAATGGCCTTGACCTTGTCAGGATCGACCTTAATCCCTTTCTGGCTGACGATGAACCCTAAGAGTTTCCACGAACGGACACCGAAGGTGCACTTGTTGGGATTCAAGCGGAGTTTGTACTTCCTCAAACGCTCGAATAGTTTCGACAGGTGGATCACGTGCTCATCTTCTGTCTTAGCTTTTGCAATCATGTCATCGACATATACCTCTATCTCTTTGTGTATCATGTCATGAAACAGAGTAGTCATGGCCCTTTGATAGGTTGCCCCGGCGTTCTTCAAGCCGAACGACATCACCTTGTAACAAAAGGTACCCCATGGGGTAATGAACGAAGTTTTCTCCATGTCTTTCGGCGCCATTTTGATCTGGTTATAGCCCGAGAATCCATCCATGAAGGAGAAAACTTTGAACTTTGCTGTACTGTCAACCAGCATGTCAATGTGTGGTAAAGGAAAGTCGTCCTTTGGACTTGCCTTGTTCAGATCCCTGTAATCAACACACATTCTGACCTTTCCGTCCTTTTTGGGAACGGGTACGATGTTGGCTAACCATTGAGGATATTCAGATGTAGCGAGGAAACCTGCGTCGATCTGTTTCTGTACTTCCTCTTTGATTTTGATGGCCATGTCTGGGTGAGTCCATCTCAACCTTTGCTTTACTGGCGGATATTCCGATCTTAATGGTAAGTGATGTTCCACGATGCTGGTATCCAACCCTGACATATCCTGATAGGACCAAGCGAATACATCGGGGAATTCTTTGAGAAGCTTTATCAAACCCTCTCTGGCAGTTGGACTGAGTAGTGCCCCAATCCTGATTTCTTTTCTCTCTTTTTCTGAACTCACATTTACCGTTTCCAACGGCTCTTTGTGAGGTTCAATGGACCTTTCCTCTTGTCTGAGTAGTAGGGAGATCTCTTCTGGAATTTCGTTGTCAACTTCTTCTTCAGCCCCAAATACCGGGAACTCAAAGTTGGGAGAAGGCATTGGATCGTATGTTTCAACGGGGTTTAAAACAAGCAATCTGCATGACGTGATAATTCGTGTTTAGAAGAGATAGAGAAAATGAGAGTGCGTGCAGTGTATTTATTTTACTGCTTGTTTTTATTTTTAATTGTTTTTTAGGATTGCCATTTTCTGAAAAAGCAAAAAGAGAAAACAACAATTAATGCGGAAATTACGGAACGACGTTATTTTATTAATAAACAAGTCGATCCTTGAAACTACAGCCCTATAAAACAAAACTTTGTCGCTTTGGGCGAAGCGAAGAGGGAAATTTACAGAAAGTGAGCCCTATCAAAACATCCGTTTCACCTGGGCAGGGTGAAAGGTTAAAGATGGCAATTACTTAGATTGGCGAACGACCTTCGAAACATCGACAACAATCCATTGGCGGCGAACTCCTCGGTGAATCACAAAGTCTGGCACCTTCCTTGATTTGTCTTCAGAAATAACGCTGATTTCTGGTGGAGCGGGATCATTGGAGTCTGCCTCCCAGGCAGAGTAGTCGTAGGAGAATTCCTCTGTTACATTTTGCATAGAATTTGTGCTCTCAGCTGTATCTCCCCATCCAGTTGGCTGGATGTCTTCGAGCCTGATACGAGAGCTTTCGGGAGCGGTGTATTTGACCATATAGTCGTACTTTTCACTCGGTTGTCCCAAGGTGTCCCACACTTCTTTCGAACTGGAGGAGTCATCTCTCTCGATGACGTTGACCTCAGGAAAAGCATAGTTGATGAATTCAAGTCCTGCAAATGTTGCAAATTCATCGTCGTGTTGAGTAGTTTCTGAATGACCTGAGTGTTGATCCCATGACATGGTGGGGACACAAGTATTCTGTTCAATGACGGTCAGCTGATTTTCATTGTTCGACTGACTTTCTTGCCCCAAGTCTCCTGGGTAAGGCTGCCACATTGGCAGGCCATCCATCGCGCCATAGTAGTCGTGGTCAAAGTTGTCTTTCATCAGAGTGTCCTCCTCTAATGAGTTTGGCGGAGCACGACATCCTTCCGGATCACAATCCCCGTATATCATTTCGTTGTCTGACCTGGGTATAAATCTTAGACTCTCTGTAGGAAAGCAAAAAGGAGTTTGTGCTTCGTGCTGAGACATATAACAGTCCTTGTTAAGATAGGACTTCCACTCTTCCTTTGTGTCAGAGGGATCTTCCTCATTGATAGCATGGACTGCTTGAGGGACTGGGTGAAGAAAACCTCCACTGTGGAAGAAATCCTGAATGGGATGAAGACTTTCATCGTTAGCAGCTGTCCGGGTACAGGTTGCAGAAAAACCAAGATCCTTCTTTGTTTTATTGTCAATAGGAATGACAAGCTGTCCCCATCTGGTTGTATCGGTACTCTCGACCGCTTTGATAGCATCTTTGTATGAGGAAATCGAGGTTCCTCCTTGGGATTGATTGTCCTTGCCCACCGACAGCGCTTGGAACTGCGTCCCAATAACCTCCTCGGGCTCTACACAAGTAGATGATGATAAGTTACTCACGAGCAAGGCCTGTTCTCCACAGACTGTGACAAGTTAATCGTTCTGGACGAACTTTAGCTTTTGGTGGAGGGTCGAAGTGACCGCTCCAGCCTGATGTATCCAAGATCTTCCTAATAAACAACTGTATGTTGCCCAGATGTCCATGACCTGGAAAGTGACTTGGAAAGTGTGAGGACCGAAGTTATGGGAAGATCAACTTCGCCGATAACTGTTTTTCTGGATCCGTCGAACGTTTTGACGAAGACCTCGCTGATTCTCATCGGAGGGCCTTTGAATGATAATTGCATCAAAGTGGACTTCGGCATAACATTCAAGGCTGACCCTGTGTCTACCAGTACGCTGGCTAAAGCATCGTCCTGGCAGTTAACTGTAATGTTGAGCGCCATGTTATGACAGCGACCCTCTTCGGGTAATTCCTCATCACTAAATCCCAAATTATTGCAGGAAGTGATGTTAGAGACAATGCTATCGAACTGTCTGATTGTTACATCCTGTTCCACAAAGGCTTGCTCCAAGACTTTCTGTAGAGCCTCCCTGTGGGCTTCTGAACTGAGTAACACTGATAATACCGAGATCTTTGAAGGAGTCTGTAACAGCTGATCCACAATGTTATATTCACTCCTTTGGATGAGCTTCAGCATCTCATCATTATTTTTCGAAAGGTCGAGATTACTGGATTGACCGACTGATGGATTGGGAGCTTCTATCTGAAGTTCCTTTTCCTGGTTAGGTTCTCCAACTCCTCAGTTGAAGATTCGACCACTCCGTGTTACACGACTGATGTCTGCAATATTCACGACGGAGGGTAATGGAATTTCCTTTCCATTTTTAACTGTCGTTGCACCGTATTTGTAAGGGATAGCCTTAGTTGATTCATACGGTAGTGGTCCCGGTAGATAGATGACTATGGGAACCTTCTGATTTTTCTGACCATCATAAGTAATCTCGATCCATTCCCGGTTGGGAGCTCTAGATTCGTCAAGTAGAGGAATGATGGCAAAAACATCCCTGGTCTGGTGACGACCAGAGATCCTGACAGCATCCTCGACTTGATTGGCAAGGTAGTTCGGCGTCCAGTTGATGGGTCCAGAACCTGGATATGGGCGAATCTCTCCACGATCCACCTGACCCTGAAGAGCTGCTCTCACAAGGTAACACCCTTGGTTACTTTTCGAACAGACACTACAACGTTCATAGTTGTGTGGTGGCACCTGGCCACGTCCGCTTTGAATGCAATGTAACCTCCCTAGGTTAGTTTCCACAGATCGGACATCCTGACTTTGACGTCGAGTAGGATTCCTGTTATTGATAATAATCTACTGAGTATCTTCATCCATATAGATTGGCATCCACCAGTGATTTAACAAGTGCTGAAGTGCCTCCTGGACAAAGGTACAACCTCGATCGTTTTCGCAACCTGCTTTACAGCTTGATAGTCGTGTGATATTAAGAATCCGAGTCGGACCTGCTTAGCATGTAACTCTACCAGGTTGGTATTCATCACGCGAATATCGAAGATCTGAACCATGTTGATCTGATAAGGGTTCTTATCATGGTAGTCTTGGATCCATCCAAGATCCATCTGACGCTGGAGGGCCTCTTGTATGAAAGAGCATCCCTGTTTGTTTACCGAGCAAGTTAGACAAGAACTGTAATCGTGTCGTGGCAGATTATGATACTGGCTTTGCCTTGAGTGCATCGCCACCAAGTTGACATTCATTGCACAGATGTCGTGGTTCTGAATGACGTTGGAGTTTGGATAGACCATGTTAACTCCACGAACTCGGTGCTCTTGGATCCATCTGAGATCCATCTGTTCCTGTAGAGCTGTTTGCACCACAGAACATCCTTGATTGTTTTTAGAGCAGACATCACACTGGTGATAATTATGAGGTGGCGCATGGCCGTACCCACTCTGTCTACAATGCATCTTGACCAAATTGGTTTTCAACAAGAGTACATCGTGAATTTGATAAACGTTGTTAGACTCTCCCTCTATTAAATTGACTGCAGCTTTCTCATGTTGAGGCAGCGGGTTTGTGAGAACATTGGGATTCGTATTTTTGAAAGATAAGAGCCCGCTCCTAACAAGCTTTTGCACGTCGGATTTGAAATTGAGACAATTCTCTATATTATGCCCTGATCCTCCTTGATGATAAAGGCATGTTTGATCCACCTTAAACCAAAAAGGAATATTTTCCGGTACTGTAAGAGGAAACTTAGTCTGGATGTGCCCCTTAGCCAATAGTAACGAAAATAGTTCTGCGTACAACATGGGTATAGGATCAAACCCTGATGGTCGTGTTGTACGGTTGTTGTTATATGGAGGACGAGCCTGCTGAAGAGGCTGTTGTGTCCTTTGCTGATTAGGTTGGCTCTGCACAACCTGAGGTTGATACTGGTTAATAACGTCGCCTTTGCTTTCCGAGAGAGATATTCCTAATATCCTGCTCTTTTTTCTTAGGAGAGCACTACCGTATCGTTTTGTACTGCTTGATGGTCCAGCGTCTTTTGCCAAATGTCCTTCTCGGACGGCTTCCTCAAGACGAACTCCCATGCCCACCATCTCGATGAAATCACTGGGCGCACTGGCAACCATTATGTCATAGTAAAATGAGCTTAAGGTCTTTAAGAAGATCTTTGTCATCTCTTTTTCCTCAAGAGGTTGACAAATCTGAGCGGCAATTTTGCACCATCTCTGAGCGTACTCTTTAAAGGTTTCCTTGTCCTTTTGTGACATTGATCTGAGTTGATCTCTGTCCGGTGCCATGTCCAAATTGTATTTGTATTGTTGGACGAAGGCAGTACCAAGATCTCTGAATGTGCTAATCGTAACACGGTTTAAACCCATGTACCTTTTGAGTACGGCACCGGTTATACTATCCTGAAAGTAATGAATCAGTAGGTCCTGATTCTCCATCTGAGCTGACATTCGCCGAGCGTACATCACCAGATGCCTCTGAGGGTAAGAGTTACCCTTGTACTTTTAAAAGTCGGGCACTTGAAATTTGTGTGGAACTTTCACATTGGGGACCAAACAAAGGTCTGCGGCGTCTTTTCCAAATAGATCCTGACCGCGAATGGCTTGCAGTTCCTTCTGCATTTCCAAGAACTGTTCCTGGAATTCATCCATTCTATCAAACATAGTTTCCTTCTTATCAGAAGGGATCGGTAGAATCTGTCCTTCTGGGACAGTGTGCACCACAGGGGGTGGTACCGTGAGTACGGCAGTGAATCTAAGCGTTTCCCGAAGTTTGTAACCTTCAGGAGTCTTCAGTATGCCCTGGCATCTTCACTTTCCCGAAGTTTGTAACCTTCAGGCCCAACGGCTTCTGTTATGATTCCCTGATCTTCAGTGATCGGCGGAACATATCCTTCAGGGATATAGTTAACAGGTATGCCCCAGGGACGATCTTTCGGCATCTGATACCTAGGATCAAACTTCTCCACTATGGGTGCTGAGGTGATCTCTGAGATCACAGTCCTTTGTAGCTGAGCTTCTGCCATGGCTTGCATGTCGTTACAAAGCTTTCTCATATCCTCTCTCAGAGCGTCGATCTCTTCTTTTAACTCTCTGTTCTCTTCCTCAAGATCATTCATCTTTTTCTGATGATTGGCCCGAGTATTATACGAATGAGACAGTTTGACTCTAGAACCAAGACACAAACGTGAGATTCGTAGGTAAGAAGAATACGCGATGTGAGAATGATGAATGCAGTGATTATATTAATTGTTTTTTTTGGTTTAATCAAAATAAACTTCGACAATTAGATTGCAAATATCAAACAGTGGGGAAACCCCTTTTTATTGAAATTCAAAGGATTGCGGAAACGAAAATACAGTAGATTACAAAGTGCAGAAACAGAAACCTAAGCTAATGGGTCCCGAGAGAACTTGCGTGCTGATTCTGGTATCTTCCTTTTCTTTGACCGAGGCTCTTGAGCCGTTTTCGGGTTGACATTCCTTTGCCAAGTTACAGGGGCGAGCAAATTCCTTTGGTCATCTTGATTGTCTACAACATGTTGCTCCAAAATCTCGATCAAAGCATCCTTATCTTTCAGCAGTTGCTGTATTTTGATGCACTCCACGTTGAGGGTACGGTACTTGTTCTTCCAAGACCTCTTCTCCCATTGAACTTTGTTGAGAGTAACCTGAAGCTTTTCAGTTTCCGTCATGAAGTACATGACAGATTCCCTCGGCGGAAGAATTCCGTAACGAGGATAAGGCATCTTTAGCTTGAGAGCTCTAGTTTGTACCCAGTGGAGATGAGGCTCCACTGAGACACAGTCCGGTTTTCCTAGAGACTCCCATCCTTTCTTATGAACATGTTTCCAAGCGTGCACTATTTTTGTCTTTAGTGCTCTGTCACTTTCTCCTTCCTTGAAGAAAAGACCTTCCAGATGAACATTCCGGGGAACATGTCTCATCGGGTATCCAAACTGACGGCGAACCAATATCGGATGATAGTTGATTCCTCCCTTAGTTCCTATAAGGGGTACGTTGGGGAAGTTTCCACAACGGTCAATGATCCTGATTCCATCATAAATCCTATTACACCAATCTATGTCAGAGTTGGTGAGAGACATGATCTTCTGCGACCAGCGCAAGGCACTCTTATGATCCCAGAAAGCAGCAGACTTAGGTAAATGGGAGATAAACCATTTATAAAGCAGAGGTACACAGCATGTGATCTCCCCTCCACTGTACAAATTCCCTAAGTGTACAGAATGATATGCATCTGCGACCAAAGTCGACACAGGGTTTCCAATGAGAAAAACCTTAATGGAGTTGACATCGACGAAGTTATTAATGTTGGGCAACAGAAATAACCCGTAGGTGAGTAAAACAAAGATGCTCTCGAAAGCAGTCCCGTTCCCTATACTAGCGAAGTACAGAGCTTTCTTTGTCAGAAACTGAGCTGGCAAACCTTGTATGCCACCCTTAGTGGTCATGTGAGTCCTGACCTCAGACTCGTCCAAATGAATTGCTCTTGCAATGGTCTGATTCTTTGGAATTTCCTCCAGTCCAGAAAATGGAGCTCGATCAATGATATGTAAATTGATTAGATGAGAATATTCCTCCAGTGTTGGTGCTAGCTGGTAATCCGGGAATGTAAAGCAGTGATAAACCGGATCGTAGAATTGAACGAGCGCGTCCATGATTCCCCCAATCACATGGATTCTTAGCAGAGATAGCAAACCTCCGTACTTGGCTCTGAAAGCCTCTTGGTTTGTGATCATCCTCGCCAAACATCTTAAATCCTCTAGTTTTGGAATCCTGAAGGTGTACTTATGAGTTCTCCTTCTACCGAAATCCATTAGCACAATCCTTTTCTCTGATATTTGCAATCACAGTCTTAGTTTAATTTGAAAAACAGAGAGACTAGAAGAGAAATTTTTTGAATGTTTTAATGTTTTTTTTAAATGAATGCATGAATGCAGCACACAAAAACATAGAAAAAACATGGGGTCAAAGGGTCTTTGTCATGAAGTCAAGGCTCTACCCATCCCCAAAGGTTTATACTAGGGTGATTTTTGTACCTGTACTCAAAATCATCAGCTCCTCCCAGGATAACAAACAGCAAGCAGATCGCCAGCGAGCTGTATGAAATCTTAGAGTAAATGCTATTCACCGAGAATAGATCATCAGCCTCAAATGAGGGTAGTATCGCGTGACAACTATTTCCAATAGTTTCCGCACTACAAAAGGGTTGGCTCCTCAGCTTCTCAGACGTCACAATCGGCCCATTGCCTATGAGAGGGAATGGGTTGCATTGGGAAGCCTCCACTGAGGTTGATGGTCGACCTCGTCGCCATCACTTATCTTAAGTGTATACTCAATCTTTCCACATGCGGCATCACACGCATTCCCATTAGCCAAAAAATAAACACATA
This sequence comes from Lathyrus tuberosus, assembly GCA_022829125.1. NCBI lineage: Eukaryota > Viridiplantae > Streptophyta > Magnoliopsida > Fabales > Fabaceae > Lathyrus > Lathyrus tuberosus. The sequence continues at coordinate 10,931,202 of JALAZF010000034.1, forward strand.
TATCAATTAGGAAAAACAGTATATATATATTTGTCCTAATGTCCTAGACCTTTTAAAAAGCTACGAATCTTATGTTCTTGACAGAAAATGGGTTTCCCGGTGGAAGTCCCAATCTGTGGTTAGAAGAGCCCCTACGGTGGGCGCCACTTTTAAAGTTTCCACCTAAGAGATGGGAAGAGAACAAGATCTCGCTACAAAGGTGAGATAGATCCTAATGACAGCTCCCCAGCAGAGTCGCTATTTTTCTGTGGAAAATGGGGACGATGATGACTAAGGTAAAACAGATCCTCATGTGTCCCCAGCAGAGTCGCCATTTTTCTGTAGCGAGCGGTTTTGGACGTGGTTGCGAAGCACTACCGCTCTTTGGTATCTACAACTCGATTCATTTTTTATCTTATTAAAGCTGATGAAGGAAGGGAAATAGATGTCTCAAATTAACCCTGCTTGCAAACTGAGGTTAAACAGTCAAAACTGTTGGTTTACAGATGCTACAAAGATTCGGGGTCTCTATTGGGTGTATTTTTTTAAAGTGGTGTTCGGTCGATTGGTGGGAGGTTAGGACGGATGTGTGGAAGTATGGGATTTTGGGTTTTTGTTTAGTGTGCTCGCTAAGATCTTTTCTTTCAATCTTATGTCTGCGTATTCCCGTTTACCGAAACAGGGAAATCAGAGCGTTCGTAGTTCCTCCTATTCTATGGGAGGAAATGGTTGTTTTGGTGTCTTGTTCAAAGCCCAAGACGTGAAGCGAAAGGTAGTTTGTATCTTGTTCAAAGCCCAAGATGTAAAGCTGAAGAGTCTATTTGTATCTTGTTCAAAGCCCAAGATGTGAAGCTAAAAGGTCTCAACTTTAGAGAGAATTTGTCATCTCTAAAGAGGGGTTTGTTTGTCATAACCATTTATAAGGGAGAATTACTTTAACCGGGATATGTGAATCCGGCAATGCCATAATTTCCTTTATAGGGGATTTCCAACCTAAAGGAGAAGACTTTAACTCAGTGTAGAGCAATGCTATCTTTCCTTAGGAATTTCTCATGCTAAAAGAGGGACAGTGGCATGGATGTAGATGATCCAGAGGCTTGCCGCTTACAGCAATTAGATGAAGGGGAAGGAGTTGTTGATGTTTGTGTACTGTGAACGAGGCACAACTTTGATGCTAAAAGGTTGATTAGATCAACCAGTGGTTTTCTTATACAAAGCCTAAGAGGAGGCTAATATGTGTCTCGTACAAAGCCCGAGAGCGAGGCTAAAAGGTTTTGACTCAACGTGGGAATCTTTTGGTATCTCGTATAAAACCCGAGATGGAGGCTATTTGACTCAACAAGAGAGTTTTTTTATGGGTCTCGTACGAAGCCCGAGAGAGAAGCTGAAAGGGTTGACTCAACAAGAGAATCTTGTTGTATCTCGTATAAAGCCCGGGATAGAGGCTAAAATTGTTAGCTCCGCTGGGGAGAATCATTGTACAAAGCCCAAGAGGAGGCTAGGGTTACTGTTTCAGTTGAGTGACAGGTCCAGTATACTGATTTAAAGAGAAAATCAGTTCTCATATGAGTAATGTTTGCACTCATGGATTTGTTCTAAGGATCGGGGATATTTCCTGTTCTTTAAGGAAGTGGGAAATCCAAAGGGTATTGAGGTTGTCCGAGTCCACGGGGTTCCTTCCTATTTTTGAAGGGGTCACTTGAGAATGTCTTTGAGACTCAAGGATGTTAGACTGTCCGTGTGTAGAGTTTCATCTTTTGTACTATGCTTTGAGAAACAGTAGTAGACTTTTGTAAAGGACTGTTCTATGAAGATGACTAAGTTCTGTTCCTATACCTCTAGGAGGTCGTCGGAATAATTTGTAGGAAGCTCAAGAGGAGGCTGGAAACTTTTAAGAAGCCGAGTGGTCCTTGTATGAAGCCCAAGAGAAGGCTATCATTCCCGGAGGAAGAATCATTATACAAAGCCTAAGAGGAGGCTGTGAATACTTCTAAGAAGCCGACGGGTCCTTGTACAATGCCCAAGAGGAGGCGGGGATGCTTTTAGGAAGCCTGCGGGTCCTTGAACAATGCCCAAGAGGAGACCGATGCTTTTAAGAAGCCGATGGGTCCCCAAACCCCGAGAAATTCAAGACAGGCTATTCACGAGGAATAGATCAAGCCAGGAAAGTTCAAAAATTTGGAAGAAACTCAAGAGATGCCATTCACAGAGAAAAGATCATCTCTGGGGAGTAGAGTTTCTTGACAAGTGCTTTTAAGAAGCCTGTGGGTCCCCAAACCCCGAGAAATTCAAGACAGGCTATTCACGAGGAATAGATCAAGCCAGGAAAGTTTGAGAATTTGGAAGAAACTCAAGAGATGCAATTCACGGAGAAGAGATCATCTCTGGGGAGTAGAGTTTCTTTGACAACTTCTACGAGTGACAGTCTATGAAAGGGTTCACCGAGAATGCTGCCTTTCATATCTCCATATTGTTTAACCCCAAGAGGAGGGAAGACTGTGTCTGGTAATCCAATGGGGATGGGTCTTACACTCTCTCAAGAGGCCCAAAAAGTTTTAAAGAAAAAGAGCGGGGCTTATAACACGAGGGTAGGCCCAGATGATTTTTCGTTTAAAATGGCGATCACGCCGAGATTTTCTTTTAACGCAAAGGGGCTTATACAATATCTGAGGCCCAAAGGTGTTTTTTGGTTAAAAGGGGGTTGGGTCTTACACTCTAATAGAGGCCCAAAAGGTTTTCAGAAAAAGAATTGGGACTTATAGCTCGAGGAGAGGCCCAGTTGATTTTTTTTTTAAAAAGGCGACGATCGCGCCATTGTTTTTGAAAATACAGTGGGTCTTATACAATGACTAAGGCCCAAAAGGTGGTGTATTTACAAAAGGGGTTGGGTCTTACACTCTATTAGAGGCCCAAAGAGTTTGAAAAAGTTTGATGAGGGTTAAATTAATAAAAAACCCTAATTTGTTTTCAAAATGTATTTTAATTGAATAAAAATTCAATTAAAATGATCAAAATTGTTAAACATGTGGAAAACAAATTGTGATCTTGGATTAATGTTTCAAAAATTAGGTTTTGATCCACAAAATGTTTGAAAATCACTAAAATTTGAAAAGTCAAGAGGGAGAAAATATTTTAAATGTCAAAAACAATTAAAATATTAATTTTTTACAAAAATATAAAGTATATAAAATAAATAATATTTTTGGGATTTTTGGGGAAAATAAAATATTTTAATATTTTTGTGAATTATTAAAAAAAGAATCAACTCAAAATCATTAAAACTCGGAGAGAAATTAATATTTGAATCAATTAAATAAAATCACAAAATTCAAATATTCAAATGTTCAAAAATGGCACCAAGAACATGGCAAGAACACGCGCCACCCTCTGTTTCTGCAGATTTGCGTTTTCTATCCAATCTCACTGTATACTTGATGATATCATGCAATCTACCTAGCAATCTACTCGTTTTCACCTCACAATCATGTCTATGGTCTTTAATTTCATTTATTTTAAACATGGAATAAGAAATCAAAGAGAAATCTCAAGAACCTTAAAATTTGCATGAAGGCTCAGAGATTCCATCCACGATTCAAACAAACCAATTGATTGAGGGAAAACACTCTATGCATGATTATGAACATATGGCCAAATTATTGTGCAGCAAAAAATGCATGGATCATAGAGTTAGAAGAGCTCATGCTTACCTCTTGCAGCTGGTGGTCGTGTTTTGTGTTAGACGTGTTGCAGTTTGGTTCCAAGGATATGGACAGCTTCACTAGGTGCTATGGAGTGTGTCTGGAAGCTTGGAATGAATGGAAATGATCTGGAACTGAAGATGGTATCCCAACTACAACTTGGTTAAAACCTTGAGCAGCTGGCTGGTGATTCTGAGAAATCAGTGTTCCAGATGTTGTTTAAGTGTTTGGATCACTTCTATATGATGTTTATGAGGTGTGTGGTGATTGGTTTAGTTGGAATAGTGTCACTTTTTCCATAACTTAGAAATTTTTCTAAGTTTTTATGGTTACCCCTTTTACAAGTTATCCCACTTTCTTTGATTTTTCTTGATGAATGATGATTCAAATCATACATTAACATCATTTTAGGGTTAAAAATCCATTTTGGTGAAAAATCTCAAAAAGTCAAAGTTGACTTTTGTGTACAGTTGACTTTTTATCAGATGAATTCCAAACTGTGCAATTCTTCAGGAAATCATGTCCTTGACCTAAATCAAACTTGATGGACATGTTCCATGGGTGTCATAGGGTATATTGAATCATGTCTTAGGGTTTGGGAGCATGTCCTGGTCAAAAGTCAAAGTTACAGTTGACTTTCCTCGCGAAACCCTAATTGTGGTGCAGATGAAATTGAGACTTGTTGCTCAAGCTTCTTGGATTAATCCATTGTTGCAAATGGATCAATATAGTATATTAAAGACCATCAAATCCTCTCTTGAGGTCTTGGCTCATGATTTGTCCCAAAAGTCAACTTAGGGGTGAATTAGGTCAAGAAACCCTAATTCCTGATTTTTGACGTATGCATCCCCTGAGATCAAATTGACTTGATGATTGGGTCCATGAGGTTCCATGGAGTATATTAGGTTATGTTTTGGATCATTGGCTTGTGCCCAGATGAAAAATTTCCATCTGGAGGCCCTGGTCGACCAAAACCCTAATTTGGTGACACTGTCGATCTTGAGACTTGATCCACCTAGAAGGGTGCAGCCTTGTGCTTAATCCTTGAAGTGGGAGTCCTTTTGATCCATTGTGGATATTCTAGAGGCTAAACAAGTTGAAGATCAATTCATTCCTTGATTGATCCTTTGTCTAAGGCTCTGAGAGGACTTAAAACCCTAGTTTTGATTGTAGTGAATGCTCAACAACCCTTGAGGTATTTGATGAGGCATGATGGTTCATCCATATTGTGATGATGATTTGCACAATGATGGGAAATCTTAGTGGTCAAAATTTGGGGTATGACAATGTGGCTCAGTTTGTTTATGCGTGTTTGACGTGTCAGAAATCGAAGGTAGAACATCAGAAGCCTAGTGGATTATTGCAACCGTTGGATATTCCTGAGTGGAAATGGGACAACATTTCTATGGATTTTGTGACAGGGTTGCCGAATACTCAGAGGGGACATAATGCCATTTGGGTGGTTGTGGATAGGCTGACTAAATCGGCGCATTTCATTCCGATTGACATCACTTTTTCTCTGGAGAGTTTGGCTGAGATTTATATCCGTGTGATTGTGAAGCTGCATGGTGTTGCGTTGTGTATTGTTTCAGATCGAGATCCGAGGTTTCCTTCCAGATTTTGGGGAAAGTTTGTAAAAGGCGTTAGGTTCCAAGTTGAGATTGAGTTCTGCTTATCATCCTCAGACGGATGGTCAGACCGAGAGAACTATTCAGTCATTGGAAGATTTTCTGAGAGCTTGTGTTCTTGAGCAAGGTGGTGCTTGGGATAGTTATCTTTCGTTGGTTGAATTCACGTATAACAACAGTTTCCATTCGAGTATTGGAATGGCACCTTTTGAAGCGTTGTATGGAAGAAGATGTCGAACCCCTTTGTGTTGGTATGAATCTGGTGAGAGTTCGGTGGTTGGACCGGAGTTAATTCAACAAACTACGAAAAAGGTGAAACTTATTCGTGAGAAGATGAAGGATTCTCAGAGTAGGCAGAAGAGTTATCATGATCGAAGAAGGAAAGATCTTGAGTTTCAAGAAGGAGATCATGTATTTTTGAGAGTTACACCGGTGACGGGTGTTGGTCGTGCATTGAAGTCGAAGAAGCTTACTTCTCGGTTTATTGGTCCTTATCAGATATCCGCGAGAGTGGGTGTTGTGGCTTATCGGGTGGCGTTGCCACCGAATCTTTCAAATTTGCATGATGTGTTCCATGTTTCACAGCTTTGGAAGTATGTTCCGGATCCGTCGCATGTGATTCCAATGGATGAGGTTGAGGTAAGGGAGAACCTTATGGTGGAGGCATTACCGGTGAGAGTTTTGGATCGCGAGTTGAAGCGGTTAAGAGGCAAGGATATTGCGCTTGTGAAAGTAACGTGGGGAGGCGCTGCTGAAGGAAATTTGACTTGGGAGTTAGAGAGTCGGATGCGGGAATCGTATCCGGAGTTGTTCGTCTCAGGTAATATTTTCGAGGACGAAAATGTCTAAGTGGGGGAGAGTTGTAACGCCCCGGTTTTTGTTAGATTTATTTAATCGAGTTGATTTAATTATTTTTGGTCTTTATATTATTTTATTCTTGATAAATGTGTTATGTTTATCGTTATTATGTTTTATCGTGTTGTGGGAACGTTTGCGAGAAAATTGAGTGTAGGGGTATTTTAGTCTTTTTGGGTTGTTTTCACTTAAAATAGAAACATAGAGAGGAAAGAGAGAAAAATAGGAAGGGAAGAAAGAAAAGAAGGAAAAGAGAAAGAAAATAAGAAAAAGAGGAAAAACTTGAAAGTTTAGAAACCGATTCAACCGACACTTCGAAGCGGGATTAATTGGGTAAGGGTGTGAAACTCGATTATGCTATGTTTGTGTATGATTATGTATGGGTGTGTTGGATTGTTTACTAGTTTTTCAAATATAGGTCAAAATGAGATAAACGAGTAGAAATCGATGTTTTCACGTTCGGAAATCGATATAAATCGCGTTGTATGATCACACTGTGTTTATGAACAATTGCTGATGCTTGTTTTGCTGTTGGAAGTGATTTGGGATGAAAAATAGGATTTTTGGGTTGGATTTGCGAAGAGTTCATTTTTCTGAATTTTGCAGTGCGCACTCAGCGCGGGGTCTGCGCGCTTAGCGCGGTCTTGAAAATTCGCAACCTCACCAGGCAGTGAGGAGCGCGCTCAGCGCGAGGAGGAGCCCGCTTAGCGCGACCTAGAACTTCAAAAATTAAATCTGTTTTCTAAATTCCGTAACTTTTGATCTGTAACTCGGATCGGGACGTTCTTTGTACCATTGGAAAGCTTATGAAATGTTCTTTCTTATAAAAGTGGTTTTTGAGATTGGTGGCCGATTTAATTATGTCAGGAATTTGGAAACGTGTCGTTTTGTCGACTTTTATCGTCGTAGTTGTGTGCGATTGATGTGTTATCATGCAATATGCTTTGGATATATAATGTATAGCTTGTGTGCTATTATATGATGTGAATGCATGTGATGTGAATGTTGTGATGATGATTTGTGGCCTTAGGGCAAGTAAATGCATTCTGTTAGGTTTGATTGTATATGCATGATTATGGATGTTGAAATGGTTCACATGGTTGTATATGTGTAGGCATTTGATTGTCATGAGTCATTGTATGCCAAGCATCATGATATGTATTCTTGTGATATCGTGTGCCCTATTGGGTGTGAGCTACGAAATGATTCCCGAGGGAATCTGCTATAACGATCGTGAGCCTTATACAAAGAGGACCGAAAGCGATCGGATCGTGAGCCTTATATAAAGAGGACCGAAAGCGATCCATAAACGTCGTGAGCCTTATACCAAGAGGACCGAAAGCGACGGGGAACATCGTTTACCCGACGGGGAGTTACACTAAGTAACAAGTGATGGTTCCAATAATTCCTGAGTGAATTAATGATGAGTATGACGGATGGAACGGTACCGCATTGCATTTGCATAAAGTCGTTGTGTCGGTCTCTTTGCATTTGCATAAGTCATGAATGGATTGATTATGTGTGAGAATTGTGAATGGAATTGATGAGTTGATATATACATATGTTGGTGATAAATGTATTGAGCATGATTGATATGCCTTTGTGATGGATGTATGAGATATGAATTGTGTTGTTTGTATTTGAATTATGGTGTAAGTTGTGGTGAGAATGTTTTACATTGTGTATTTTGTATTATTACATAATTGTATGCAACTATATTATAATTGTGTTTCTCACCCTTCTGCTATTTTGAATGGTCTATGAGGCATTGCAGATTAGATGCTGGAGGTCTTTTTGTGAAGATTATGCCTTCATTCTTTTGTCGGTCGGCTATGATATGTAGCACCAGGTAGTCGAGGAGATCGTTGTTTGACTATGTGTGTGTACATGTATTTATATCTTTTTGGATGTACATGTATGATCTTGTATAAAACAGACAAACTTTTATGTTTATATCTATGAGATTTCAGTTGCAGATTTTTCGCTTTTATTCTGTATCTGAATAGTGGGTGTTAGGAACTGAGTTCCTCTGTTTATGTTGCTACCTGACTGTTGCATATCTATTTGAGCAGGTTATTTTATTTCATCATTGTGATGTGACGCTCCGTCTATGCCATGAATGTTTTAATTCTACTCTGATTATTTATTATCGCTTTAATTATGCGGGGTATAGATTGGGGGTGTTACATCCTTCACCTTGCAAGGTTCTGGATTTTTCTTTGAAGGTCTTCCTTCTGGATCCTGTAGGCGTTAGCAAGATCCGGTCTCTCTTCTTTGAAGTATTGTATTACGTCTTCTAACCACCTTAGTTGCACTCTAGCTTCAGCTAGTTCTGTGTAGTTTGGTTGAAGTATAACTTGTCGTTGCTTTCTAAGGTGGGGTCTATGTACGACCTTTAGCAGCGCTTTCTAAAGGTAGCCTTTAGAAGCGCTTTCTTTTAGCGAATTCTTTTCAAAACTTATAGCAGCGCTTTGTGATAAAAGCGCTGTCTTTGTAGTGCTTCCAAAAGCGAATTTTGGCTTAGTGTATGCTTGCGTGTAAACACGCCTATGAAGTTTGGGATACGATTCACCAATACTTTACAGCATAGATGAAGGCTAGGGTTCGCCAACTTAGGGTGGAACTTAAATCAACCAAGAAAGGGAACAATACAATTACAGAATTTGTGCTCAGAATCAAGGCTATAACGAATTCTCTATTAGCTGTTGGTGACACAATCACATAGCAAGATCAAATTGATGCTATCTTGGATGGTCTTCCTGAGGAATATAATCCTTTTGTGATGCAAATGTATGGTACACCTGTGTCACCATCTCTATGTGATGTTGAAGCGCTTTTATATGTTCAAGAGGCTCAGTTGGAGAAGTTTCGTCAGGAATTATCAGCCTTTACAATTGCCGCCAATTTGGCTCACACAAGTCATGTCAACCCTAACTCTAGAGGTGGTTACTCAGGTACTAATGGCAGAGGTAACATGTATACTCAAGGGCGCGACAGGGGCAGAACTAAGCCTTCTACTGGTAACAGACCAACCTGTCAACTGTGTGGTAAATATGGTCATGTCGTTTCATCATGCTAGCATAGGTTTGATGAGAATTTCATGCCATCTAATGATGCCAATCCTCAAGATAAACCAGATAGCAGTTCAGGTGCAAGTCAAGGCAAATCAACTGACAACACACAAAATGCCCAAGCTGTAGCTATGATGGCTTCCACTGGACAATCCCTTGGCACCTCTCATGAGTATTCTCTTCATGCAGAGTTAAATTCTCAAGCATGGTTTGTGGATTCAGGTGCTTCTCATCACCTCAATCGATATGTGTTTCATTTATAAAATTCTAAATTATATACAGGATCTATCAAAGTTTATGTAGGAAATGGTTACACACTCACCATAAAATCTATAGGTTCCACACATTTTGGGTCTCCACTTGTGCCTAAGTGTAAATTGACACTTAATAATATTCTACATGTGCCTGCTATTACTAGAAATCTTTTGTCTGTTCCAAAGTTTTCACATGATAACAATGTTAGTTTTGAATTTTTGTCTAACAAATGTTACATTAAATCTCAGGCTTCTAAACAAGTTCTTGTTGAAGGAGTCCTAGATGCTAGTGGTCTCTATTGCTTTCCTCTTCTGCCTTTGGGGTCTTCCAGGTCATCTCATTTGAATATACATTTGAATCAGCTCAAGCACATTCAAAGTTACAATGTTTGTCATTCTAGTTCTGATTTTTCAGCCTGACACTCATAGGACAAATAAATGTAATGATAGTATGCTATGGCATCATAGATTAGGCCATGCTAATTTTTCTGTTGTTGATCATATACTAAAATTGTGTAATATTTCTAGTTCTAATAAACATAGTCCCTTTTGCAAATCTTGTAATCTTTTGATGTTACATGCTCCTTTGACTCATAATGTGTATGATAAACCTTTTGATGTTATCTACACTGATCTTTGGGGTCCCTCCCCATCACCTTCAAGTTCTGGATTTAGGTATTACATTGCTTTTGTTGATGCTCATACTAGATATACATGGCTTTATTTTCTTAAACAAAAATCTGAGGCTCTAGGAGCTTTCAAACTCTTTCTTAAATTTGTTCAAATTCAATTTAATCTAACAATTAAATGAGTCCAATCTGATTATGGTGGGGAATTTAGACCTTTCATTAAATTTCTGACTGATCTTGGTATTACACATAGGCTGACTGGCCCTCATACCTCACATCAAAATGGTTCAGTTGGAAGAAAACATAGAACTATTGTTGAGATGGGTCTGACTTTATTAGCTCATTCTTCTATTCCTCTAACATATTGGGACCATAGTTTTTCTACATCTGTCTACTTGATGAACGGGTTGCCTACTTCTCCACTAACTGCATATCACTCACCTTTCCATGCTTTATATGGTAAACATCCTGACTATAAGACTATTAGAGTATTTGGATGTGCTTGTTATCCCTTGCTCAGAGCCTACAATCAACATAAACTCCAGCTCAGAAGTCAAGAATGTGTTTATCTTGGGGTTTCTCCTCAACATAGAGGTTTCAAGTGTCTTAGTAGCTCTGGGAAAATCTACATTTCCAAAGATGTTATATTCAACGAGCATCACTTTCCTTTCACCCAGTTGTTTCCTTCCAGCATTAACTCTCATCTTAGCTCAACAGGCACACACATGGCCTTTCCTACTGGGACCTTAAATGTCTCAGCTGACACTATTCCATCTCATTATACATCTGATGCTGGATTACTAGTGCCCACCTCAATAAATCAACCCACTGACAATACAACAGCTCAGGAAATTGTCCAACTGCCAATATCCACAACAGTTCCTCCTTCTCAGTTTACTTCTGAGCAACCTAATCTGGCACTTATCCCTGTCACTGTCAGTTAATGTAGTTCTGATAATAATTCTGCTCATATGACAGAATTAGCTACACAGGCTACCCCAGATGTCTCCAAATCAGCTTTTAGGACTGGCACTATACCCAAGGTTACTGACTAGTTCATTCCTACAGCATATCCTTCCAGTTATCCTGAGGATAATGTTCAGCTATTTATTTTTTCTAAGGACACTACTTTTTGTTCAGAGGTTGATGCTTCTCATTATCTAGAGGATATTGCATCACCCCCTTCTCCTACAACCAATATCAATAATTCCACTCCCTTGACCTTAATTCAATCCTCTAAGGTCACTCCCATTGAAACTCATATAAATCATCTACCTAATGCATCCTCTGGTCAAACAGAAATAAGTTCTCCCTTACCGATATCTTAGTCCTCTAACTCACCATCCATTGTGTCTAAGCCACCCTCTCCTCACCTCTTAGTCAATGACCATCCCATGATGACTAGAGCCAAGACTGGCAGATCTAGACCTAAGGCCTTGATTGCTCATACAGAAACTGAACCTTCAACTGTCAAACTAGCTTTGTCTCATCCTACCTGGGCTAATGCCATGCAGTCTGAATATGATGCTTTATAAGCTAATCACACTTGGACTCTAACTACTTTGCCACGTGATAGGAAACCTGTAGGCTGTCGCTGGGTTTTCAAAATCAAAGAAAATGCTGATGGTTCCATCAATAAGTATAAAGCCAGGCTTGTGGCTAAGGGATATCATCAAGAACATGGATTTGATTATACTAAAACTTTCTCTCCTGTTGTCAAACCTACAACCATAAGGGTGATTCTTACTTTGGCATTAACACACAAATGGGATATTCAACAAATTGATGTCAACAATGCCTTTCTTAATGGCACATTGACAGATGAAGTCTAAATGTCTCAACCTCCAGGATTTGTGACCTCTGACAAGACTTTAGTTTGCAAACTGCATAAGGCTATCTATGGCCTTAAACAGCCTCCAAGGGCCTGGTATGAAAAGCTAGCTCAAGCCTTATTACATTTTGGTTTTACAACTTCTAAGCGTGACAGTTCTCACTTCCTGTACTGCCATCAAGGTACCTTACTTTATGCTTTAGTTTATGTTGATGACATCCTTATTACAGGCTCTAGTTATGCTCTCATTCATGATTTAATTGCCAAATTACATACTGCCTTTGCCTTAGAGAAATTGGGCAGACCAAGCTATTTTCTTGGCATTGAAGTGAAATTTCAACATGATGGTTCAATGCTTCTTACTCAATCAAAATATATCAGAGATCTTCTGTCTAGAGCTAATATGTCTGGTGCTAATGGTGTCCCAACTCCCATGCTGAGTACTTGCAAACTCAGCAAACATGGTTCTCACAAGCTAGCTGATCCTACTATGTATAGATCCATTGTGGGTGCTTTGCAGTATGTTACCTTGACAAGACCTAATATCTCCTTCAGTGTCAATAAGGCATGCCAATTTATGTCTGATCTGTTAGATACTCATTGGTCAGCTGTGCAACGGATTCTTCACTACTTGAGTGGAACTGTCACACATGGTTTACATCTCCCTCCTTCTGTTACAACTCCTAAGTTCTCTCTGTGCCTTCAGTGACTCTGACTGGGCTAGTGATCCTGATGATAGATGTTCGACATCCGGCTCATGTATATTTTTTGGTCCCAACCTCATCTCATGGAGTTTTAAAAAGCAAGCCTTAGTTGCTCGTTCCAGCACGAAAGTCGAGTATTGACCTCTTGCACATACAACTTCTAAACTGTTGTGGCTCGAATCCTTGTTAGCTGAACTCAAAATTCTGTACCATACACCAATTCTACTTTGTGACAACTTAAGTGCAGTGTTGCTGTCTCACAACCCGGTTTTACACGCTCGTACAAAGCATATTGAGCTTGATATTTATTTTGTTCGTGAACGGGTGATGGCCAAACAACTGCGTATTCATCATGTTCCAGCTGCGTTGCAACTGGCTGATACTTTAACAAAGCCTCTTGGTACAGTGGCCTTTCAGGAAATACGAGACAAACTCAAAGTCATCTCTTCAGACAAACTTACCATGAGTTTGAGAAGGGGGGGGGGGGGGGTATTGAAGATAAACACACTATAAGCTGATATAGTTAGTTTACTTGTATAGATAGCTTATATATATAATTGCCAAGTGTAATACAAATCCTGCACATTTTTTTACTGAATTATAAATAAATTTTAATTAATATTTAAAATAATTTATATCATTCATATCCATATTGTTTAAAATAAAATTGACAACATATCCGTATTGTTAAAAGCAATTAATATTTAAAATGTTATTTCAAAGTATGTAGCAACATTGGACAAATTATAAATTAAGATACAATAGTTCAAGTTCATGGAGAAAATAAGATTAAGAAAACTAATTGTCTGAGTCAAACAGCACAAGCTCATTTATTAATTCTTAAGTAGAACTCACAAGACTTAAACTTTTCAATTGTTGAGGAAAGTGTTGTCTAGATGTCGAAAAGAAATTATCAAACCAAATAATAGCAATTTAGGCACCAATATCTATTACTAAGGTTGCCCTATGACATTACATGTGGCATTCTAATTCCACCACAATTCAAAGACATTCATGCAAAAATTGCCATTAATTAAATTCCATAAGAACTCACAGGTTCAGTACTTCAGCACCATCTTTATCTCTTTACAAAACTGCATCACTGTACCGCTCTTCATTTATGGCTTTCTGCAAGATTAGATTGGCTTGATGGTTATTTTTCACATACATAAGATATCTCGACCCTTATTGAAAATAAAATGGAAATGGATCATCACAGGTTAAGACTTGAAAAGTTTATAAAACCTCTCTCACTTATCCATCATATGCTGACATAACTTCAAACATGTAAACTCTTTTGTCTAGCTTCCTTAAATCTAGATAACGAAAAAGTTCTTCAGATGATACTGCTTCAGGAAGATCCTGCAATAACAAGAATGTCAAGCATCCTTCTATCATGTGTTGATATACAAACTGAAGAGGGAAAAAATCTGAGGACACCAAACATTTGTTTTATAGGATAGGAAGAGAATAGGTACATTCACTTACTTGTTTGCTACAATCAAAACAGGGGCTCCTTTGAGATTCTCATGTCGAAGAACCTTTTCTGGTAAAAAAATTACTCCCTCCGTTCCTATTTATAAGCAAATTTTAACATTTTAGATTCATTGAGTAACTAATGCATCTAATTTATATATAGTTAAAATACTTGAATGAATTTAAAAAGTAAAAAATTGCTTATAAAAGAGAATGGAGGGAGTAGTTATTAACTTATCACGGTGCGGTTTGGTTTTGTTGCAGATCTCAGAAATAGAACCCTCAAAAATATATAATAGATGAAAAGGGTTTATTATTGAAATAAGAAAAGTAGAATGTAGATGGAATACAATCCCTATCTACCCACAGAGCTACGCTCCACAGAGGCTTCACGCTCTCTGCCCTAATAGAAAACGGTAACAAAATTCTGCATAATCTCTCTCTTCCCCTCCCACAATTATTTATAACAAATATTATGACTAAAAACAAACCCTAAAACAAACCATACTGCCACATCAGCAGACTTATTTTCTATTCTTCCTAACATAGACTTTCCACTCCCTTGGCCCATTTGGTTGGCCCAATAACATCCTGTCTCTATCAATACTCCCGCCTTGAGAAACAGACTTGTCCTCAAGTCTGAAAGATGGAAACTAACTACGCATATTAAATTTGTCCTCCCAGGTAGCTTCTTCGACAATGCGATCTTTCCACTGTATCAATAGTTGCTTCACCATTTCCCCTTCTTTATTCACAGACCTGGTAGCCAAAATTGCAACTGGTTCCCACACTCCTCCTGGATCCACATCCAAACCAACCGGCAACTCTTTCTCAACTCTGTAATTACCAATTGCCTTCTTAAGTAAAGAACAATGAAAAATAGGATGGATCCTGGCTGTATCCGGTAATTTGAGTCGGTAAGCTACAACACCTACACACTCAGTGATTTGATAAGGACCGTAATATCGTGGAGCCAGCTTAGGGTTGATGCGAACCTCCACACTTTGCTGCACATGGGGTCGTAACTTGAGGAAAACCCAGTCACCCACCATAAATTCTATATCAGTGCGGTGCTTATCAGCTTGATTCTTCATACGTGTACGAGCCCAGTTTAGATGAAACTTCAACTGTCGCAAGCATTCATCTCTATCAACCAATTCTCTTCTCACCGCTTCAACCTTAGTTTCTCCTGGCAAGAATCTGATCAGCTTGGGAACAGTTCTTCCATATACCACCTCAAAAGATGTCGTACCAGTAGATGAGTGAAAAGCAATATTATACCAATATTCCGCCCAAGGAGTCCATAAAACCCATGTCTTTGACTGGTCAGCAATAAAACAATGCAAAAAAGTCTCCAAGCAACGGTTTACAACTTCCGTTTGACCATCCGTTTGTGGATGATATGCCGTGCTCATCTTCAAGTGAGTGCCTTGCATCTTAAAAATATCTTGCCAAAAATTGCTAACAAAAACTGGATCCCTATCACTTACAATGGACATTGGGATTCCATGTAACCTAATGACTTCCTTTACAAAAACATCAGCCAAAGTCTTCGCAGAGTAAGGGTGCTTCAATGGTACGAAATGCACATACTTCGACAACCTATCCACCACAACCATGATTGCTTCATAACCCATTAGCCTTTGGTAACCCGGTGATAAAGTCCATTGACACATCCTCCTAGATTTAGGACAGCATCGACAATGGTTGTAATAATCCCCCCGGAGTCGCAGCCACATATTTCTGACATTGACACACATCACACTCTTGCACAAATTATTGGACTTGTTTTTTCATACCAAACCAAAACAAATTTGCTGCAATCCGATGATAAGTACGATAGAATCCAGAGTGTCCACCTTGAAGCGAAGAATAAAACTCCAATAGCAACTTAGGAATCCACACAGAGTTAGAAGAGAGCACCAATCTATCCTCATAAAACAAAACTCCTCTTCGATACGCAAATCCCTGTTTTGTTGGTTCACTTTTTTCCAAGGGTGCAATGATCTCTTTTAACACATCATCATCATGCACTTCTTTCACCACTTCTTCAGTACCCAACCATGTAGGATAGTGCACTAATGATTTCAGCTCCACACTATCGTGCATTCGAGACAATGCATCAGCACATTTGTTTTCCAAACCCGATTTGTAGACTATGTCGAAACGATAGCCCAATAACTTGGCTGTCCAATTTTGCTGGTATATTGTGGTAATTCTTTGTTGAAGTAATTGTCGCAAGCTCTTTTGATCAGTACACACAGTAAATTTCCGCCCCATCAAATACGGACGCCAATGCTGAATAGATAATGCCACTGCCATTAATTCTTTTTCATAAGCCGACTTGGTTAAATTTCTGTCACCTAATGCCTTGTTGTAATACGCAATATGACGTCCCTGCTGCAACAAGATAGCACCCAAACCATTTCCAGATGCATCACTTTCAATAAAGAACTCTTTGGAAAAATCTGGTAATGCTAAAACAGGTTCACTAGCTCGAAAACAGCCTGTTCACTAGCTCGCCATCTAAAACCTTCCTTCTTTGTAAGATCTGTTAGTGGCTTGGCTAATTTGCCATAGTCTCTAATGAATTTTCGGTAATAACCGGTGAGACCCAAAAAACCTCTTACTCCTTTAACATTCTTTGGTACTGACCATTGTAATACACATTGAACTTTAGCGGGATCCATGGCTACTCCTTCTTGGGAAATTATATGTCCCAAGTACTCCACCGAGCACTGTGCAAAATAACATTTCTTCATGTTAGCAACCAACTTATTATCGGACAGGACTTGCAAAACATGACTCAAATGTTGCATATGTTGTTGCCAAGTTTTGCTATACACCAATATATCGTCAAAGAAAACAAGCACAAACTTGCGTAAGAACGGCTTGAAAACATCATTCATCAATGCTTGAAAGGTTGATGGAGCATTCATCATTCCGAAAGGCATTACTAGGAACTCGTAATGCCCATCGTGAGTCCGAAAAGCTATTTTATGCACATCCTCACTTGATGATAGCCTGACTTGAGATCAATTTTTGAGAAAAAACATGCTCCATGCAATTCATCCAATAACTCTTCAATGACGGGAATAGGGAACTTGTCCGGAACGGTGGCCTTGTTCAAAGCCCGGTAGTCAACACACACCCGCCACGAGTTGTCCTTCTTCTTGACTAAAATAACCGGACTTGAAAAAGTACTTTGACTTGCACGCATGATGCTGGCTTCTAACATCTCCTTAACTTTTTTTTCTATCTCATTCTTATGGTGATGTGAATAACGATATGGTCTCACATTAACTGGACCATGTCCCTCCACTAGGCAAATGGCATGCTGTTGTTTTCTCTCAGGAGGCATACCCTTTGGTTCTTTAAAAATTCCAGCAAACTGAGACAATATTCCCTCCACTTCCTGTTTCTGCTCCTTGGACAATTGTGAAGTGGTAACTTCTTTCCCTTCAATAGACATATACAACCCATCTACCTTGTGCCTTGAAGTTGTGAGAAAAGTTTGTAAAGCCCCCAGTGACTCTAATTTAGTCCCAGCACCACTTAACTCTACCAATTCACCATTAAATTTGAACCGCATCAACTATTGCTTCCGATCCACCCACATCTCCCCTAGTTTAGTCAACCAAGCCATGCCCAATACCACATCAATATCATTCAAGTCGAAAAGTAATGCTGTAACAGTGAGCTTTACCTTTCCAACTTCAATGATTATGTCTCTGCATTCACCTTGAGTTTGTGCCTTGAAACTATCGCCCATCTTTACCGTCAACGGCACTGTGTCAACCACCTTCCACCCAATTGCTCTAACCAATCTTTGTGAGATGAAATTATGGGTCGCTCCGCTATCTACTAGCATGAGAATCGGTACCCCTTGTATGGAACCCTTCAATTTCATAGTGTGAAACTTGGTATTGCTTCCTGTGGTGAGACCACTCAAACTCATGATACTCAAGGTTCCCTCTTCATCATGTTTTCCTCTTCTATTTCCATCTCATATGCCTCTCCATCCTCATCTTCATCTTCCTCAGTCACCATGATCCTTAGTTGCCTATCCGGACATTGATGGCATGGGTGGTAGTTGCCGTTGCATCGAAAACAAAGCCCCTTCTGCTTTTGATCAGCAATCTCTTGCGATGTGAGATGCCGAATTCTTCTTTCACGATAACCCGGTTGCCGTCGTTCGGGTCGGACCTCAGATCTGGGGTTACTAAATGTTCCCCCTTTATCGGGCCCATATTTTGCCCCACGAACTATTACCCAATCATTTGCTTTGTTCCGGCCCACATCTCTTGACCCAGACCCACTAGGCCCAGTCCATTTGGGTTGAGGGCTCCAACCACTGGATCCACGTGATCCAATTGATTTCCCATCATATGGCTTCTCCAGTACCTCTCTTTCTACCGCACGTGCCAGATTCATTAAACGTGTGCGCGTAATTGGACTCACCATCTTTAAGCTACGAACTCGACCATGTATTCCTTCACGTAAACCATGGAGGAAGTATCCCACGTATTGTGCGTCTGGAATTTTTGGAACTTGAGCTACCAAGCATTCAAATTCTTTGATGTAATCCTCCACAACACCTTCTTGCTGTAACGATGCTAATTGCTCAAAAACATCTCCCTCTCCAATACCTCCATACCTCTCCAACAGAGCTCCCTTGAAGGTTTCCCAAGTCAGTTCTGTCTCTTCATCCAGCAATGCTTTAAAGAAGTGGATCGTAGGCCATTCCATACACAATTGGGCCAAATTAACCTTCAATTCAGGACTCGTATCTTGCACCCTGAAGTATACCTCAGCGCGAGCAATCAATCCGGCGGGATCTTCGCCGGTGAACGTGGGTAGCTCGAATTTCTTCACAGATCTACGAAATTCCTCAAGCAGATCTACCTCTTTGGTCTCCTTCGTCACCGACAAAACACCATCCTTCGTCAGTTTACCCGATGTAAGTAATGCGACTAACTTCGCATGATTCTCAGGTGCTTCGATCTTGATTTCGTTCAACCTCCCTTCAATATTCTCAATCTTCTCTTCCAGCGCAATCACCCTGTTTTCCATCTTGGATTTCCGGGGCATTCAAGGTATCCGGCAGGTCGGGCCAATTATTGCAGATCTCAGAAATAAAACCCTAAAAAATATATAATAGATGAAAAGGGTTTATTATTTAAATAAGAAAAACAGAATGTAGATGGAATATAATCCCTATCTACCCACAGAGCTACGCTCCACAGAGGCTTCACGCTCTCTGCCCTAACAGAAAAACGGTAACAAAATTCTGCATAATCTCTCTCTTCCCCTCCCACAATTATTTATAACAAATATTATGACTAAAAACAAACCCTATTGCCACATCAGCAGACTTATTTTCTATTCTTCCTAACATAGACTTTCCACTCCCTTGGTCCATTTGGTTGGCCCAATAACATCCTGTCTCTATCAGGTTTTGAGTAATAATACTAGATATGTTGAGAGTTTAAACATATCTAGTGATATTGCAAGTGCAAGCCAACTCCTTAGAGATGCATATATTTAGTAATTTACAAATACTAAAATCAACAGTGTAAGGAAAAGGCCAATCCATTTCCAACATCATCCCTTACTATTCTGACATCAGTGTCAAGTTCTACGTTTAACATTTGACATGTTACATATATACACGAAATGGCTGGGAAAGTAGAAATTAATCAAATTGAGATGTAATGGAAGAGTTGGAGAAAAAACAACCTTATTCTTAGAGAATTTGAAGGTAGCTGAGCAAGAGACAAGATTTTTGAGCCCTATAAAACAAAGGAGAATTTGAGAAGAGATTAAGAGAGAGGGGCGTGAAACCAACCATTGAAGGCAATACATGAACAAAAAATAGATAACGCTAAACACCAAAATCCAAATTCTAGTTATAAAATAACCTAAAAATATTTCACTTAGTTTTCAAACAAACAAAAATCATAAATGTATTAGCTTAACATTCCACACAAGATAAAAAAACATTTTAGCTTAGGATCAAACCCGAGTCCTCCGGTTCGATTCGACCTTACCACTTAAGTTCAATTATAGCTAAAATTTTTAAAATTGTAGAATAATTTTTGGTGGGAGATTTGAAAATGTTCAGAAAACTTACTCCACAAGCATCCAGTAAGTTCGTCTTGGAAAATTTTGATTTTGTTTTTCATGGCGGTAGTAGCAGTGCAATATCTCCACACTTCCAGCTGGAAAAACATTATACCTCATTCAATTGAATCCATATCAATACATAATCTACTGCACTAAGCAAAATTGATTTTAAAAGACATTCCAAAAATACCAAGAGATGTTTCTGTTGAGACATGGATTCAAGTAAGAATGAAAATATTTGAAAAATTCAAGTACAATGGAATATAGATGATTGGTAATTAAATGAGACGCGTATACTCACCAAATTAATCCAAGATCATCTTACACCCAATAAATCCAAGAACAACAACAATGGACTGCTAACAATAACAAAATATGCTTATCAATTATAAATAGGGATGGAAGAATAACTAAAATGAAGCTTTGTAATATATCACATCATATCAATAAATTTTAAGTATGTATTATAAAATAACTACATAATGAATTTCTCAGTAGCAATATGTCTACGTATTTGCAATAACTTGGGATGAAGTAGCAAATTTCTATGAGCCAGAAACCAAAGTAAAACAGAAGTTATGAATTTAATAACAAAAAACATTATTCAGACTTCAAGTCCCGGATGTAATACACATGGTTATTTTTTTAAACATAGACACATACAGAACAAAAACATGCGTAAATTATGGTATATCAACAAACCAAGTCAACAGTTTCCTGTAAAAACTTCAATTCTGATATCCCCTTGGAAACTATTAAGTAAAGTGACGTTAAACCAACATTTAACAAATAGAAGTACATAGGTTAGGGATTTAGGGGTCATAGAAAATCACTTTATATATATATATATGGAGCGTATCCAGTAGAAACTAATATTTATTGTGAGAAACGAGAGCTATCAATATCAATTGTCAGATTTAATTAACATTCAAGATTTAAAAGTTCCACATTAAGAAACACCTTACAGATATGGCGTAGAGAGAGAAGCTCATTCTTCTCTCTAGGTTTTCCTCCGTGACCACAATTCATCTTCGGAGTTATTCCATTCTTTCTCATTTTCCTGCTGGTATGTTTTCGGCCTTCTGATTCTTTATTTTGCTTGGTCTCTCTCGGAGGTTTTCTTGGGGTGATGGAGTGGATTCATCCTAAGAAGAGGATATTCAGCAACTTAGCTTCGAGGTGGGATGTGTTCCCGGCGGGTAGTGTTTCGAGCAGGGGAGGGGAGAGGATGCTTTCTTCTATCTATTTTTCGGAGTTTCCTGATAGAATCAAAGCTTCCGACTTTTTCAAACTTTTTGGTTGTGTGCGTGACATTGTGGAGGTGGTGATTCCTCCTAGGAGAAATAAGTTGGGGAAAAGATTTGGCTTTGCTAGGTTTAAAAATGTGGAGGATTTGAGAGGTTTAGCCATAAAGCTAGACAATATTATGATTGAGGGCAAAAAGATTCATGCTAACCCTCCCAGATTTGAAAGGAATGAGGGTTTTAGAAGGGGTGTCACAAATGTTAGTCGTTTTCAAGTCTTGGATAGTCAGCATCAATTCAGAAGGGAAACTATGGTGGAGAATAAATGGTTGCCGAATGGGAGTGGTAAGAAGTCTTATCTGGAGGTGGTTGGAGGAAAAGGGTGCAAGACTTGCTCTGATGATGTTCCTATGGTGGTTTTCGATACTGAAAGTGGAGTTTGTGAGAAATCGAAAAAAGCCTTTATTGGTGAGGTTATTTCTCCGGGAATGACGTATAATATTCATTCTTTCTTTGAGATGGAGGGCCATTTTTCCATTAAAATTACACCGCTTGGTGCGAAATTGTGTCTGTTGGAGGAAGACGAAGAGGGGGGGATTCTTGAACTGATTAAGGAAGGTGAGAAGTGGTGGAAACAGTGGTTTCATTTCATTAGACCCTGGGAGGAAGATGATGTCGACCAAGATAGAGTTGTTTGGTTGCGCCTTTTTGGGATTCCAGTACATGCGTGGCACCAGGATTTCTTCAGCAAGATTGCAAATGTGTTTGGTGAGTTTCTCTCTGTGGATGTTGAAACTCTGAATGAAGCTGCGAAGGATGTCGCGAGAATTAAGATTAAAGTGCCGCTCTCGTTTAAGGTTGTGGATTCCTTATTGGTTTCGATCAATAAGAAATTTTTTAAAGTTCTGGTTCGAGTATATTACCACGGTTCTAAGAGTTCTCTTTCGATCTCTCGCAAGTCTACCTCTGAATCTTGTGGCTCTGATTTGGGGTGGGATAAGGAGGATTTTGCTAATGAAGATGAAGGCTCTCGTGGGTCTTCTGTTGGTGGAGATGTGCAGGATGGACATATGGTTTTACCGGAAAAGATTCGCGACGATGACAGAGGTTATCTTATGAGTGAATCTTGTTCAAAGGGTCACAAAAAGGGTAGGAAGGTAAAATTGGCAACGCAACCAGAAGGTACAAAGGGGTCAGGTTTCGAAAAGGAGGAACGAGGTTACGTGTTTGACGAGGCGATCTTAGCATCAAAAGGTAATGTTTTTTGTACTTTGAATAAAGTGAGGAATAAAGTTTCTGATTTTAAAGTGTCTCTTTCAAGTGATACAAGGGTTGAATGTTCGGTAGGGCCCAGTCCTCTTTTACGCACGAGTATAGAGGCTAATAATACAAAAGGCGCCTCTCTCTCCTCTATTCCTGTAAAGCGCGTGGCAAGTAAATGCTTTTCAAAAAGCATGAAGTTTAAAAGTCTATACTCTTTAGGTGGGCCCTCTAAGATTAGGAGAAGGAAATTTAAGCCCAATGTCTCTACTGTGGCTGATCGAGGGAAATTAGGCGCTGCAGGTCCTTCTGGGACGGTTGGGGATAATATTTCCTCTTATAATCTGTGTAATTCTGTCGCTTCTAAGTCTATAGGAGTATCTGGTGGTCATAATCATGGAGTTAATTCTGGAGAGTCCGATTTTGTTAGATGTAATCAAAGAATGCTGGAAAACTTGGATACCAATTTGGGAGATAAATTATGGAATGCCATAACCGATCTTGGGGTTGTGAAAGGAGATATGAAAAGAGATTATAAACTCCACTTGGAAGTTTTGGAGAAGGAAGATAAACATAGAGCACTCAGAGGGAAGGCGATTTTAAATGTGTTGAAATGATTTTAGGAACTTTGAATATTCGCGGAGGGGGAGTAGAGTGAAGAGGAGCAGAATTTCAAAGTTTATTTCTAATGGAAATTTCGACATCTTTATGATTCAAGAAACCAAGATTCAAGATATGTCTGATTCTTTAGTTAGGAGTTTTTGGAAGAGTCAATTAGTTGATTATTCTTTCTCTAATTCGGTTGGTTCCGCTGGAGGTCTCTTGATTCTCTGGAAGGTTGGTTGTTGTGATGTTATTTGCAGTTTCAAAGGTGAAGGTTTTTTGGGCATCAAGGTCAATGTTAATCATGAAGTGTACTATTTTGTGAACATTTACTCTTCTTGCAATATTGTTCTGAAGCGAGACTTATGGAGAAGGTTATTGGATCTTAAGGCTAGTAAGACGGATGGAGAATGGATTTTCGGTGGAGATTTTAATGCGGTTAAAAGCTACAGTGAACGTAAGGGTTGTTCGGTGAGGAGTAGGAATCCGGAGTGGGTCGAACTTGCGGATTTTATTTCGAAGAGTGACTTGATTGATGTGCCTTGTAAAGGGAAGAGGTTCTCTTGGTACGGAGGAGTGGGAGGGGCTTGTAATAGGATTGATTGCTTTCTTGTGTCAAAGGTTATTATTGAAATGTGGGGGTGGTGGGTCAATTCATTGGCTTGAGAGATGTTTCGGATCATTGTCCCATTTGGCTTATCGTAGATAAATCAAATTGGGGCCCAAAGCCTTTTAAGTTTAATAATGAATGGTTTGAGAATAAAGATTTCATTTCTTTTGTTGAGAATGAATGGGGTAGGTTGGAACTGGAAGGTAGTAGTGATTTTGTCCTTAAAGAAAAGTTACGGCTTCTTAAGGAAAGGCTTAAATGGTGGAATTTTAACATCTTTGGGAAGATAGATTTGGAGATTGAGGAAAATGTTGCTAAAATGAATGAGCGCGATGATTTAGGGGAGAATCTTTGCAAAGGTGTTGTGGAGGATAAACCTAATTGGGCTTTTCGCAAAGGGGAAGGGAACGGATCTGCAATTCAGACCCAGACTAATAATAATGTGAGCAAAACGCGTACTGTTTTGGGTTCTAGATCTCAAACCGGGTCACTACATCCTACTAAGTCTACATATTCTAGCCCAAATTTAGGTGACAATTCGCGCCGTCAATCTCGTGGTGTTCATCATCTACCACGTACAGAGGTTAATGAGCGTCGTGCGAAAGGACTCTGTTTTCGTTGCAACGAACGATGGGATCCTCTCCATCAATGTGCAACAAAACAGTTAAGATTGATTATCTTGGGGGATAATGAAATTGTCAACGATGAATGACAGATTGTGGTGTTAGAGGCTGAGTCGGAAGAAGAACTACACAAGAGGAATTAGAATGTAAAACCATGGGACTGTTTGGTGTATCCACTAATCCAAACCAGGTCCGGACGATGAAATTGGAAGGATGTTTACAAGGTGCATCTATTTTTTTTCTTATTGATAGTGGAACCATACATAATATTATATCCCCTATGGTGGTTGAAGCCCTTGGATTGCTTATGGTGCCATATAATCTTTTGGGTGTTAAGTTTGGAGATGGTCATCATGTCCTAACTAAGGGTAGATGCAATGGAATTCAGATGAATGTGGGAGAGGTGCTGATTTGCTTTGATGCTTATGTGCTGGAGATATGAGGTGTGGATTTGATTTTAGGAGTTGTGTGGTTGGAAACTTTGGGGAAGGTGACCATGGATTGGAAAGAAATGTCTATGATGTTCAACCATAACGGTAATATGGTGAAGTTACTTGGTCAGGCTGTAGAAGATAAGATGGCTACTTTCCAAAGCATTATCACTCATTCTCGAATGTTAGCACACTGTGAATGACCTATCTTGATGGAGGTGCTAAGGTCACAGGTGTCGCATGTCTCTGATCAATATACTAAGGAGTTGGAAGGATTTGAAATTCTGGTATCAGATGTATGATGTTAAGGTGCGATGTCACAACAACACACTCTGAACAATGGACAGTGCAATAACAGTAATAAATCAACACAATGAATTGTTCACCCAGTTCGGTCTAACTACCTACGTCTGGGGGCTACCAAGCCAGGGATGAAATTCAGTACTTGTAGAATTAAATTACAGACTCAACAACCCAGTTGACAATCTCTTAATCTTAATTCCTACTAGTGACTTTCTACCTAAGAAACCACTTAGATATGAGAACACTACTCAATCCCTAAAACACTTCAGTGATACAATTCAAAGATCACACACTTTGAATAACACTACTTGATTCTGCTTCAAAGCTTTGATCAAGAACAACTCAAAACAACAATACCAATTCACACTAGAATGGTTTACAAAACATGCACGAAGACACAAAACGACACTCAGTCTTTAGCTCACTTTCTTCGTTACTTTTTCTTCAGGAATGATGCACATTATATAGCTCTTTGAATTGGACTTGGACCTGCTACAATATTTGACCTGATTTGTTATTTAAAACTGAATATTCAAAACAGATTTTCTCCTAAAATCTTTTCAAATCTTCAACCTTTTAAATCTCCTACAAATCTGCATCAAATCTCTATGCAACAGAAAATATCTATCCCAAGATATTCACATCCAATGAGACAACCTGCTCTCCATAATTCCAGCTAAAACGCAAACCCTAACAACATCACAAAACCTGATGTTATTAATTCTGCAGACCTAATGTCACAACATCGCATGTGACATCAGACATCCAACTAAACTCTTAACACAGCCCAGTGTTAAGACTCAATGTTGTGACATCACCCATATGACATCAAACTTTGAACAGCTTCACTACTTAACACAGCCCAGTGTTAAGACTCAATGTTGCAACCTCACTACCTTGACATCAACATTGAACAAACTTTTTTTTACCAAAATTCCAGCCTAACCAAGAAACTGACAATCTCCCTATTTGGCTAATTTTGGCTAAAACAATCTCTGCACCTCCAGAGACTTCAGCAGCGGAATAAACTTGAGTATTTTTTATTCTTCAAGCAGCAGCCTCTTCAATACATAACTTCACACAAAAACTCTGCTGCAGCAGAAACTTGGCAACAACCAAAATGGTGCTCCCCCTCAAAACCAGAACCAGTATAACAGCTATTCAGCAGCACACTCCCCCTCAATATCTGCACTTCTGCATCACATCACACTTTAGCAGCATTTGAGAACATTTGACATTTACTCTTTGATACTCTTGGCTCTCTTCTTGGCTATTTCTCCCCCTTTTTAGCCACAATTTGACAAATCATAGAACAAAAATATAAAGGGTGCATATACAACACAATATTCAAAATACAAACCAAGCACAATAATGCAGAAACAAAAACAGCAGAAATAAAACTAAAACTACTAACTAAGAAAAACAGTAAAAGCCTAAATCATCTGAGCTGAGATCATCATCATCTTCTTCATCTTCTTTTGAGCTGTCATTCTCTGACTCAGCTTTCTTATCGGCAACTTCTTCCTCACTTTCTTTTTCTGTCATCTTCAGAGTCATAAGTAATCTTTTAAACTTCTCCTTTCTTTCAGTGCTTACTCTGATAGCTTCATCTAATTCTTTACAGCCTTTCTCCAGTTCAGAAATCATATCAGTCTTGACATGAGTATGATGAGTAGATGTTGAGGCAGATGTCTTGACATGATCAGCAACATGTTTTCCTTCAAACAACTTCTGATGAAAAGACAAGTCAGGCTTCCTTCTACAAACACTATCATACTGGTGAAGAATCCCAGGATGCTGAGACATAATTATCCCACAAATGAGGGATGGAAATGCAATAGGCAATTTCACAGCTCTTGTTGCAGCATGCTTGATAGTCTGATTATAAATGTAAGAGCCATAGTCAATCAATCTCTTTGTTCCAATGGCATAAACTAATTTTCCCAAACCAACAGAAATAGAGGTCTTGTGGTTTGTAGGAACCCAGTTAACAGCACCTATTCTATAAAGAATAACATATTTCACACTTAATAAACTTGCTGCCAACTTTCCATTTGAGGGCCACACTTCTACCTGACCAGCTGTGATTTCTTTGCAGATGACATTATTAGAAACTCCTAATTCTCCATACTCTTCCTCACTTCTTCCTAAGTAGGCATTAATCACCTTAGGAGAGAACCAGACACACTTACCCCTAACAGTAACTCTTCTGAAAGTTAGGCTTTTGCTTTCATTAATAGACTCAGGGATATTCATTATAAATTCTCTGACCAGTCTATCATAACAACTAGTCAATCCTGATACAGTCCTCATGAGACCAGCAAACTTAATTAGATCTACAATTTTAGTATACTCTAAATCATCTGTAACTAGCTTCATTTCTAGAGCTATCCTTCTCTGGCTCACACAATTCCACCTGGGTGCGCTACTGGCACAGTGAAATGAGATGCCATCAGGAACTTGATCAGCAATTCTGTTCCTCACAGGGTTGATGTCCTGAACATCAAACTCTGAATCTGATTCTTCCCTGATTCTCCTCTTTTTGTCAGAAATGCCAACTCTGCTCCATGACTTGGGAGGGCCAGCAACTGAAGTCCTTTTCTTATCCTTGACCATATTTTCATTAGGATGTGACTCTACACCTTTCCCTTTCCTATCCTCCCCCCTTCTTGCTATCACATTACCAATGATATCACTATCAGATGAGTCCTCAACATCTATAACCTCAACCTGATCCTTCCCTTTATAACTGTTACTTTCAACCCTAGGGGAAGATGTTCTGACATCAGGGATGACATCAGTATCTTTAAGATCTTCTTCTTTACTACCACCTTCAGCATCTTGAATCACAGACAATGCCAGTCTATGAAGATTAGTGTCCTCACTTTGAGAGCCCACCTGTTCAGCAGGCATTTGCCTTAAAGGGACAGAAATCCCTTTCACACGTATTCCCTTCTCAAGAATTTTGGTGGCAATCTGCTCCAAATGCATGTCCACATCATACTTCTCCTCAACAGCTTGAGAGGATGATGACCTAGTTTCAGTTTTATTCAACTTGGTTGAAGGTTTAGAGTTACCTGAATCTGTGAGTGCCAAAGGAATGTGTTCTTTGTCAACATATTCTTGTTCCGATGAAACCCTAGTTCGTTCATGCGCAGGTCTTTGAGAATCAGAGTTCTTGGATGGAGAAGACATCTTTCCTTTGTACCAGACTAGGCTTAGAGAAGATTTTTCTATTCTGTTGAGATTAAGGGAGATGAACAGTCGAGAAGAGAAGGCTTTGATGAATCTTGATATAGAATCAATATGGTAAGGCGCCTGATTTTGAGTACCTCTTAATGACCAATCACTGATTTTCTCCCTCCATAAAAACTTTCCTTTTAAAA
The DNA here is from genome assembly GCA_022829125.1 of Lathyrus tuberosus. Lineage (NCBI taxonomy): Eukaryota > Viridiplantae > Streptophyta > Magnoliopsida > Fabales > Fabaceae > Lathyrus > Lathyrus tuberosus. Next base: position 10,959,913 of record JALAZF010000034.1, read on the forward strand.
GTTTAAAAGGATTCACACCAGAATTCACTAACTCTGATTGACCTTTCAGCATCTCTTCACACTTGATGTCACAGTCTAATGTTAAAACATCAGTCTTAACATCAACAATTGAGCTGACTTCTATAGGTATCCATAGATAACAATTATCTCTGGATCTGACTCCTTTCATGACCACTTCATCCTTCTCATTTGTCACCAGACACTCATCCTTGGAATAGCTGACTTTATACCCTTCATCACATAGCTGACTTATGCTAATCAGATTAGCATTCAAACCTTGGACAAGGATCACACTATCAAGAGTAAGACCATCATGATTCTTCACTCTTCCAACTCCTTCTACTACTCCTTTTTCTCCATTGCCAAACATAACCTCATTTGCATGGCAAGAATTGAACTCCACCAACTGCTCCTTAGATCCAGTCATGTGCTTTGAACATCCACTGTCAAAGTACCATGCATCCATGGCAAAATGTCCATCTGAGGTATGAGCCAATAGACATGTGACCTGAGCTTTAGGGACCCATTGTTTCACCACCTTGGGCCTGACTTCCTTTTGTCTGGGTTGAGGACCAGAATTTGGATAACCATGAAGCTTGAAGCAAGAGGACTGCATATGTCCAAACCTGCCACAATAGAAGCATCTGACTCTGTCATCTCTGAAGTGGTTAAACCTTCTGCCACTTTGATGATGATATTGTTGGTGCTGCCTCCCATAATGATGTCTCATTCTACCATAGTTGGCCTGTCTTCTATGGTGCGGCTGTCTTCTCCTGTACTGAGGATACTGTCTCCTAGGCTGTCTCCTATGGTCATGAGGCTTCCTTCTTCCATAGTAATGAGGCACAACATTGTTGTATTCATATTCATATCCATACCAGTTTCCATGATGTTGAGACATCTGATGATACATGTTCTGTTTGAACTTGGCAGCTTGCATGCTCTTGTGATATTGGGGAGTCATATATGACTAGCTCATTGGGGCTGCATCTTCCTCTGATGAGGATCATTCTTCTTCTCAACATTCTGAGGCTGTGAATGAGCACCCTTCTCAGGTGTAGGATCCTGTCTCTTTGTTTGATGTTGAGACATTGGTTGGGACACCTCCTTCTTTGTTCCTGAATTGCTTGCTTCAGCAGAAACCTTTTTCACAGCTACAAATCCTATACCTGACTTATCACCAGCAGCTTTCTCTGACTGCAGAATCTTATCAAGAGTGTTTGTACCACTGTTTAACATCCTAACAGATTTAGTTATATGATCAAGATGAGCTTTGACCAGTGAGACTTCATTTTCCAAATCAGCTTTAGCAGTCTCAAGCTGAGCAATCTGTTTCTTTTGACTCTTGTTTTCTTGACAGATTTCAGCACTCTTCAGACAAAGCTCTTGATAAGTATAAGCTAACTCCTCAAAAGTTATTTCCCCATCACTAGAATCATCATAAAAAACAACAGTTCCTGTCAAGGCTCTAACATGCTTTGCTGACTCACCTTCACTTTCACTATCAGAGTCAGACCAGGAAACTAACATGCCCTTCTTCAGCTTCTTCAAGAATGTGGGACATTCTTTCTTGACATGTCCATAACCTTCACACTCAAAGCACTGAATGCCCTTGTCTTGAGCAGTCTTCTCCTCAACCTTCTCCTTAGACTTGCTGATGTCAGAAGCGATGTTCTTGTCATTAGGCTTGAAGTTCTTGCTCATTCTTTTGAACACCTTGTTGAACTGCCTTCCCAACATAACAATGGCCTGAGATAGATCCTCCTGGGATTCAGAACTATTCCCTTTCTCTTCTTGATCATTTGAAACCAAGGCTGTACTCTTAGGCTTCTTTTCTGGTTCTTCCTCATTCAAACCAAGCTCAAAAGTTTGAAGAGATCCAATGAGCTCACCAACCCTTATCTTGCTGATGTCTTGAGCTTCTTCAATTGCAGTCACCTTCATCTTGTACCTCTTAGGAAGGGACCTAAGGATCTTCCTTACAAGCTTTTCATCTGACATCTTTTCACCAAGAGCACTGGATGCAATAGCCAGGTCAAGCACACTCATATGGAAGTCATGGATAGTTTCATCTTCCTTCATCTTTAGACTTTCAAACTTCGATGTTAGAAGGTGAAGTCTTGACATCTTAACTCTAGATGTTCCTTCATGTGTAGCCTTCAAAATATCCCAAGCATCCTTAGCAACTTCATAGGTATTGATCAACCTGAACATATTCTTATCCACTCCATTGAAGATTGCATTTAGAGCTTTGGAATTACCAAGGGCAAGCTCATCTTCTTCCTTGGTCCATTCTTCTTCAGGCTTCGGCTTTGAGGTGCCCTCTTTATCTTTCCCAGCATCATCTTTTTCAAACACAACAGGTTCTTTCCATTCTTTAATTATAGCCTTCCAAGCCCTGCTGTCCAAGGATTTCAAAAAGGTGATCATCCTTGGCTTCCAATAATCATAATTTGAGCCATCCAAAATAGGGGGTCTATTGACAAATCCTCCAACTTCTTTGTCCATCTTTACACCAGAAAGTAATTTCCCTAGATCTCACCCAGAGACAGACAGGATGCCTGCTCTGATACCAATTGAAATTCTGGTATCAGATGTGTGATGTTAAGGTGCGATGTCACAACAACATACTCTGAACAATGGACAGTGCAATAACAGCAATAAATCAACACAATGAATTGTTCACCCAGTTCGGTCTAACTACCTACGTCTGGGGGCTACCAAGCCAGGGATGAAATTCACTACTTGTAGAATTAAATTACAGATTCAACAACCCAGTTGACAATCTCCTAATCTTAATTCCTACTAGTGACTTTCTACCTAAGAAACCACTTAGATATGAGAACACTACTCAATCCCTAAAACACTTCAGTGATACAATTCAAAGATCACACACTTTGAATAACACTACTTGATTCTGCTTCACAGCTTTGATCAAGAACAACTCAAAACAACAATACCAATTCACACTAGAATGGTTTACAAAACATGCACGAAGACACAAAATGACACTCAGTCTTTAGCTCACTTTCTTCGTTACTTTTTCTTCAGGAATGATGCGCATTATATAGCTCTTTGAATTGGACTTGGACCTGCTACAATATCTGACCTGATTTGTTATTTAAAACTTAATATTCAAAACAGATTTTCTCCTAAAATCTTTTCAAATCTTCAACCTTTTAAATCTCCTACAAATCTGCATCAAATCTCTATGCAACAGAAAATATCTATCCCATGATATTCGCATCCAATGAGACAACCTGCTCTCCACAATTCCAGCTAAAACGCAAACCCTAATAACATCACAAAACTGATGTTATTAATTCTGCAGACCTGATGTCACAACATCGCATGTGACATCAGACATCCAGCTAAACTCTTAACACAGCCCAATGTTAAGACTCAATGTTGTGACATCACCCATATGACATCAAACATTGAACAACTTCACTACTTAACACATCCCAGTGTTAAGACTCAATGTTGCAACCTCACTACCTTGACATCAACATTGAACAAACTTTTTTTTACCAAAATTCCAGCCAATCCAAGAAACTAACAGGATTGTTGGACCGTTTTGTTATTGTGTTTAAAGAAATCCATGGTCTTCCTCCGCCAAGAAACACTAGTCATTCAATTGAACTTTTATAGGGTGCTGGTCTGGTAAGTGTGCGACCTTACAGATATCCTCATTTACACAAGGATGAAATTGAAAAACAGATTCAGAGCCTACTGCAGCAAGGGGTGGTTAGAAACAGCACCAGCGCTTCCTTTAGTCCCGTCATTTTAGTCAAGAAGAAGGATAAATCTTGGCGTATGTGTGTAGATTATCGTGCACTCAACAAGGTAACAATTCAGGACAAGTACCCTATGTAGCGTCAATTTTTTTGTGTGACGCGACCACAACCGCTATTGTTGCTACTTTCTGATTTCTGTATTTATCCTATGAAGCTTAAAAGGAAGGGGAAGATATCTTAAACTAACCCTGCGTGCAATTGTTTTCTTTAATAAATGCGAAGAGATCGGGGGTCGGGGTTTGGTTATACAAAGGGAAGCTATTACCACCCAGAGTATCTATAGTAATCTATAGGAACCCTCGTTTACATATATTTTCTACTATTTGAAATGCTTTCTTAAGTCTATCTACTGTTAATTGGGAAAGTTTCTCCTTTGTGAGGACTGATGGCATGTTTTTTTTTGTTGTTTTCGGGTTTTCTATTGTTTTTGGGAAGGTATTTAACCTAAGATTTTTGATTTGTGTGATCGCTAAGATTTCGCAATCTTATGCCTACGTATTTCCATAAAGAGATTTGGGAAATCAGAGAAATTGTAGTTCCTCCTATTCTATGGGAGGAAATTTGGGGTCTTGTTCAAAGCCCAAGATTGAAGCTAGCAGAGTATCTGTATCTTGTTCAAAGCCCAAGATTGAAGCTAAAAGAGTATTTGAGAGAGAGAATGTGTCATCTCTAAAGGGATATATCTCACCTATTCATCACAAATGTTGAGTAATTGGTTATAAGGGAAGTTACTTTAACTGGGATGTATGGGATCCAGCAATGCCATATCTTCCTTTATAAGAGAAATGTCATGAAGGAGGAAGCTTTAACTCAGTGTAGAGCAATGCCATTTTTTCCTTTATGAATCTTTCAAGCTAAGAGAGGGACATTGGCTTGGATGTGTAGAATCCAGAGGCTTTCCACTTACATCAGTTAGATGAAGGAGAAATTTTAGCCATGATAAAGGAGGGACTCCAGCTTGGATTTTGAATCAACAAGTGTGCCACTTACATCAATTATCTGGAAAAGTTTTGATTGTTTGTTTTGATATGTGATATATAGAGGAAATATCCTCCTACAGAGAGGACTCATGGTCTCATCTGTGAGGATGATGGATTTTGTGCCTTGATCAAAGCCTAAGGTTGAAGCTAAAGAAGATTGAAAACTAACTCCACTGGAGATGTTTTATTTGAGTATCTTGTTTGAAGCCTAAGATGATGAAGCTGAAGAGTTTGAGTATAGCTTTAAAGAAAACTAACTCAACTGGGGAGTATGATGTTTGTCTTGTACAAAGCCCAAGATTGAGGCTGACTGGTTAAATCATTATATGAAGCCTGAGTGGAGACTGACTCTTGCTGAGGATTATTGAAATCCTGGAGAAGGTCTAAATTGAGTTGGGGAATCCAAAAGGAAACTAACACTTGCTGGAGATTTGAGCAGAGTTGATTTATCAGATGCCACGAGGCTCTAATTTTTTTGAGGATTTATTGATGTCAATCTGACACTGACTGGGGATTTTAAAGATGAAAGTTAAGCTTTGTTGGGGGTCAGAAGGGATTTAGAGATGAGTTTGAAAACCTTAGAGGTTTTGACTCTCCTGGGAATTGATGTTTTGGTAAAGATGATTAGGATTTATCCTATGCTTTTAGGAAGACTGAGAGTTCTTGTGTTAAGTCCAAGCGGAGGCTATGAGGGTGAGATTGTCCAAGTCTCTTTAAGAAGAGGCAGACTCTTGGTTGGAGAAAGATCTTTGTATGATGCCCAAGAGGAGGCTGTAGGTTCTAGAGATGAAGATCAATTCTTGACTGATTGGATGTTCTAGAGTTTTGAATTTCCTGAGGATTGAACTAGTAGAGATGACTGAATTCTATCGTATGCTTTTAGGAAGCCTTTGGGTCCTTGTACTAAGCCCAAGAGGAGGCTGGAATGCTTCTAGGATGCATGTGGGTCCTTGTACTAAGCCCCAGAGGAGTTTGGGGGGAACTTCTAAGAAGCCTAGTGGATCCAAGCCTAAGAAAATTTCAAGAAAGGTTTCACCGGGAATTAGTCCTTTCTTTATTGAACAGTTCTAAGGTTTGAAGAAATTCAAAAGAGGTTTCACCTGTAATTAGTCCTCTCCGGGGAAATGAATTTCTTTTACATGTTTCTAAGTTTTGACTGTCTTAAGAAAATTTTCACTGGGAATAATGCTTTTCTTTGTTCCATATTGAATAAAGCCCAAGAGGAGGCAGACTGTATTGAGGGAGTTTCCTATGAGGGAACTAGTTATTAAACTAAGTTATGAGTATCCTACTGTTTATCCTAAGTGTGAACTGAGGATCATCTAACTGCTGAGGGAATTTAAACAGATATGCACAAGTATATACAGATAAGTGAATTAACAGGTATTTAAACAAGGATGCATTCATTTAAAAATATGTTGGGTCTTACACTCTGAAAAGAAGCCCAAGTGTATTGTGATTGGTTGTATTGATTATCACTGTATGATTAGGGTTTTGAGAAATTGAAGAAAGTTTTGAGAAAACTTTGAATTTGAATTTGAATTAAAAGAAAGTTGTTGTTATATATTTGAATGAAAATAAAAGAATGTTTGGGGTTTATAACTCAAATAGAGGCCCAAGTGGTCTAAAAGCAGTTTCGCCGGGAATAATTCTCCTCTTAGTACCAGTTTAAAATAGACAGATGATTTTGAAAACAGAGATATGGGGCTTACAACTCAAGGAGAGACCCATAGAGGTTGTTTATTGTTTAAAATAAAGTTTATGTACAAAAGATTGGGGCTTATACTCAAGGAGAGGCTCAGATGATTTATTTTGAAAACAGTGATCGCACCGCGATACCGAAAGACGTTGTGGGACTTATACTCTAGCAGAGGCCCAAAATTTATTTATGTACATAGGGGTTGGGTCTTACACTCTAATAGAGGCCCATAGATTTTGAAAATTAAAAGGGTTGGGACTTACACTCTAGCAGAGGCCCAAGTTTTTATTTAAAAGAAAAGTAAAGGTGGTGGGTCTTACACTCTTGGCATAGGCCCAAAGATTTATTGAAAAGAAAGAAGTGAAGAGTGATGTGTTTTTAAATAGAGATATGTTTATCATGGTAAGAGTTTATGAAGGAAATACTTGTTCGTTGAAGCAAGGATACAAGTTGAACATGTTAAGACAAGTTGATGACAATCAAACATTCATGTTAGGGTTTGAACATGGTGGAAATATCATCAAGGTTCTTACAAACAAACATGTATACAAAATTATTTACAAGACAAAGTTCAAGTGTTTTAGGAACACATAAACATGGTATAATCAACACAAAGACACAGGTATATGTCAAGATGATACAAACATGGAAAGGAAACCACATATTAGGTCAAAACATCAAGTAAAAAGTCTCATGGTATAGATAAAGCTCAACATACATTTACATGTAAACATATACTTGAAAATACATTAAAACCAAGTGAGAACAAGGATAAACAAACTCACAACCTTATTCAAAACTTATACAAAATGTATATGGTTCACACAAATCATTTTGAGCAAGGAAAGGCAAGGCATTTTTAAAAGAATAAAAAAAAGTCTTAAGAAAACCCTAAAAAGTCACATACTTTGAACATCCAAGAATGCATCAAAAAATAAATATTTTTGGGAATTTCTTTTTCCAAATAAAAAATAGACATTATCATGAACAATTTGCAAAAAGAATGGGTTCAAAATGATTAAAAATGAGAAAGTTATGATAGTTTGAAATTGTGAAGAAAAGTGAGAAAATAAGTGATAAAAAAGAAAGGAAGATGGCCTCCATGGGTGTTGAACCCATGGCATCACGCTCAGAACACAAAACCTTAACCAACTCTACCACGTAAGTATTGTGTTAAAAAAGTGGGTGCATCACATAATATATTAAGGTTTTAGTTGAAAATGTTTGAAAAATAAAAGTCCTAAAGTCTGGGGCGAGGGGGATTCAAACCCCAGACCTTGCACACAAACACACACAAAACACACTCCTTCAACCACTGGGATGGTAATACATCCATTAATTAAAATGAAACAATAAATAAAAATATTAGAAAAGCTTCTAAGTTTGAAAAATGGCGCCATGGCCTTCTTCTTCCCCGAGCCAACTTCTGATTTGTAAGAAGCATGTTATCTCCTTCGTTTCTCAACCATTTTAAAAAATGTAAACATGGAAGTTGCTCGTTTTTTAACAAGGAATTCAATGGTTCTTTTTAATTTAATTTATTTTAAGTGTAAAACAAGTTATCATGTTATGAGCATATGAACCCTAAAAACTGCAAGAACTAAATGAAATCCTATATACAATAGATAGTATGCAATTGAATGAGGGAAACCAACATATATAGGTGCAGAAACACAATGGTAACTTAAAATAACAAAAATGATGCATGTACCAATGAGTTTAAGAGTTTAAGGTTTACCTCTGCAAGAAGGAATAAAATTATGTAATAGCGGTATTACAGATGCAAGATGATGATCTGGATAGCTCCCCTAGGCCTCAAGGAAGGTGTTGAAGTGCTTGGAATGGTTTGAATCCTTGTGAATTGAGTAACTCGAATTCAAGTGCAGCTTATGATGTATTTTGAGCAAATGGGGTATGACTTAGTGATTCTGATGTTACAGAAGTGTTTTGAGGTTATGGATCACTTCTATAATGCTTATGTGAAGTGTTTGGATGCTTGGTTTGAGTGAAAATGGACTGCTTTGAGAATTCCAAGTTTTCACTCTTTGAGAACTTTGAATTTGGCAAGAAGGAGGATTTGTGAGTAAACAAGCATTGTAGTTGTTTTGGTGTGAATCTGAATAAGGCAATGTGACCTCTATTTATAGGTTAATGGTTTTGTCTTGGATGAATAGCTTCAGATTGGAGGATAAGGGATTGGTTTAGTGGTTTTGGATTTATGCCATTACTTCTCAAGCAAGGTACAATAGCTCTCCCAAGTATCATAACCAACTTTTGACCAATTCCACATTCCTCAGTCATTTTTATTGTTGTTTATGTGATCATCTTGACTGAAATAAGTGGAATCTTTGAATGTGCACTATTGCACATAAATGCCATTTGAATTCAAGGCATAAGGTGACAAAGTACATCATTCCAATTTGAATTTTTCATTGATTCTTTGACTCAAATCTGCAGGTTTGTGATGAGTCACTTTGATCACATTGAATTGGTGTAGCTCCATGATAATTGCACTTGACAAAAAAATCGTGTACCACAAGAAATGGCCAATCTGATCTTGGCAAAGCAGTTGCAGCAAGGTGTATTGAGAGGTCCATAACCCCTTGCTCAAGTGGAGTTATCTCATGCTCTTGGGCTCTTTAGAAAGCTGAGATTATGTACTTCAACTTTGATGTTCACCATTGGACTTGATTCATCTTGGATCATGGTGAAAAATCCCTCCACATTTTGATGTTTTGCTGATTTCAACTTAGGCAGAATTTCACTAAGTGTTGGAATTCATTTCACACTTTTCTTGATTTTGATCACTTCATAACTCAAAATCCAAGCATTTTTACACCATGGATCAGTAGGACACTTTTGTAGTATGTATTCAAAGCTTTCATTTGAGCTTTGGATGGAAGAAAATTGTTGCTTGGATCACAAGTTATGGTCTTGTAAAGTTGGGTAAAAAGTCATTTTTTCCATAACTAAGTAAAATTTCAAGTTTCTCAAGGTTGCCCTTTTTGAAAGTAACCTCATTTTTCTTGATTTTTCTTGATTGATTATGGTCCAAATCATAAGTTAACATTGTTTTTGACTTGAAGAGGCCATATTTGTCAAAAAAATCTCAAAAGTCAAACTTGGTTTTGATCACAGTTGACTTTTTATCAGATGAATTTTGAACTTTGTGATCCTTTATGAAACCAAGTCCTTGGGCTAAATTGAACCTAATGGATGGTTTCCATAGGTATTTTAGAGTGTCTTGAACCATGTCCCAAGGTTTGAGATCATGCCTTGGTCAAAAGTCAAAGGTATGGTTGACTTTTTCCCAAAAATCCTAATTTGTGGCTCAGATGAATGTGAATCTTTATATTGTTCGTGAACCAAGTTCTTTGTGCCAATATAAACTTGTGAGTGGATCAATATGAGATATTTGAGGTCTTTAAAGCATCTCTTGAGGTCTTGGCTCATGCCTTACTCCAAAAGTTAACTTAGGGGTGAATTAGGTCAAGAAAACCCTGATTCCTGATTTTTGGTAAATGCATCCCTGAGGCTATTTTGAAATTATGAATGGACTCATAAGATTTTTTTTAGATTATTGAATCATATATTGAAGTATTGGCTCATGCCCAGATGCAGATTTCTCTCTGGAGGCCTTGGTCGACCAAAACCCTAATTTGGTGACGCTGATGATCTTGAGACTTAACCAACTTGAAATGTTTCACTTTTGTGTTAGATTCTTGATGTGGGAGACCTCTTGATCCTTCATGGATGTTTGAGAGGTATGAAAAGTTGAAGATTATGTTAATTCTTGATTGATCCTTTGGCTGGATACTCTGAGGGGGCACAAAAACCCTAATCCTTGGTTGAGGTGAATGCTCAACAATCTTTGAGAGGATTGATGAGGCATGAAGGTACATCCATATTGTGGTGATGATTTGCACAAATGATGTGAAATATTGTGGTCAAAATTTAGGGCATGACACCCTATTTTGGTTATAGATGAGAGTCGCTCCCGGGATTTTCATCCAGGTACAAACGCGAAAGTGGCACCGAAACAGAGTCGCCAGCAATGTGTATTTATCCCAAGAGAGGGAAAGGAAACACTGCATAAACCTGAAGGAAAGAAAAGAGCATGGTCTTGCGACCAAGAGAACTGGGTTCGGGAGTCATTTACGCGAAGTGAAGGTATTAGCACCCCCACGCGTCCATCGTACCCGATAGGATCCACGCTTACTTGTCTCGATCGAAGGGTGTAGGAAACTGGAGCTCCGATGCTAGAGAAATGGAAATGAAAGGACTAGGAAAAGGGGAAAAAAGAAAGGAGAGAGAACAAGAAATAAATGTAGGTAAAATAAAAGAAGTGCTCGAATGAGCCCTACCCCACTGCCTACGTATCTCATCGGGAACATGAGAATCAGAGCGACGTACTTCCCCTCAACGAGGGTCGCTTTGTTTGTGTTTCTTATTGGAAACGTCAGAGTGCGTGTTCCAGCAGTTAGGTGTTGCAGCTCGTTGTTGGGAGACTTAGGCGTTACCTGTTTGCGGTAGAACGGACTTGACGAATCCTCAAGGAATAGAATGAAGGAGATGAGAAAAGAATTCCCGAAGGAAATACGTTATTGTTTGTTTGAAGTTTTTTAGAAAGAAGTATTTTTGATTGTTGGTGTGTTTTGTAACACATATTGTATTTAAGTCCCTCATGTAAGATCGAATGCTTCGCACATCGACCCAAGACGGGACGTACACTAAACATTCTAAGAAAGTGAGAGAAGACCCCTCACTATCTCATTCTTACATGAAAGGCTCAAATACAATATTTGTTATGCCTTTATTAAGTGTTTTTTGCTTTTGTTTTGAGATGAGAAGAAGAGAGACTCAAAAGGAGGAGCAAAGGTAACAATCTAATGAGGGAGACTAAGACTCAATCTTAATATTATCATGCATGGTGACCCTATGGTTAATGAGGTTCAAGGAACCTAATCCTAAAAGAAAGGAGAGAAGAAGATAGAAAGAAAACAACTTACTTCCAAGATGGAAGTTAAGTTATTTCTAAGAGGGAGGAAAGAAGATTATGAAAGCAAAGCATCATTAAATGCTTAAACAACACAAATTGAATGATTAAAAGATGAAGGAAGAAATTAGAATGTGGATGCATATCCACACTCAAGTGACTTACCATTGGCCCCTGAAATGGTTAGTGCAATCATTTACAAATGAAGACACAAGTTAAGATGAACAAGTAAGACTTACACAAAGTCAAGAACCAAAGTAAAAACATCTTAAAGGTTAAGGGAAGCACAAGGTCAGAATGCACATCATAAGAATGTTCTCTAATAATATGAGAGCAAACACAAATCAAATGCACGCAAACAAAACCTTAAAACACAAAGAAATGCATTATGAAAGAAGTAGATGAAGAATGAGTGGATATGCAAAGTGATCATGCATTAATGCTTCATAAAAGGTTAAGGTCAGAACCAAAGTCATTTAGGAACCCCTCATAATGCATATGAATCACCATACAATTCACAAATGAAAGGATGTAAGAAGAAGAGATGAGAATGAGACAAGAATGAGAAACAAGTTTCACCAAGATGCACAAAGTTACATATCTAAGACACAGATCATGTAAAATGGTTGATGAATGCACATGGGCAGTGGCATAACATTGATGAGATGTAAATGGAATGAGGGACATGTCATATAAAATGCACACATAAAGCAACTAAAGCATAAGAGGAGAAGATGCAAGAATTCATATCAAACTTCAAATTAGAAAGCATAAACTCATGCCAAAATGCAAACACATATCTAAATGACCTATAATGGAACAAATATGACCTCTAACATCATACAAATGACCTATAATAGATGCACAACCAAACATCACGTGGTGGCATAAATGCCTCATCACAACATGTGATAATGAGACATAAAAGAATGCACACAAGCAACTTCAAATGCAAGGCATTAAACAACTATCAAAGTATATGAGAAAATTGTAAAATTAAGTCCTAAAAAATCCAAGTCAGAAGCAAGAACATGGACCAAAACTCATATCAAAAATCAAGAGAAAGCATGACCTAATTGTTCCACAAATTCACATTGAAACACATCACAAGATTATACAAAAATGAACACCTACACACATGATAAAATTACTTTAAAAATCAAATAAAAATGGATTTAGATGCTTTAATGTGTTATATAAACAATGCAAAAAGAATGAGTTAAAAATATGATATGAAATGGGAGAAAGAAAATATGCAAGTTTAAGTGTCATGAAGAAATTCCATTAAAAAATAAATTAAAATAAAATTATGCAATTAAGTGCAAAAATTAACAAAACTAGAATTAAAAATAAAATAAAATTATTTAAATGTGTCAAGAACATACATGAATTTATTTGGGATTTTTAGAGATTATTAACTAATTTTATAAATAGAAAACCAAACAGATATGGAAAAGAAATTAAAAATAATAAAAGAATGAAAAGGGGGTGCAGAGAAAGCAATTCGCCAGTTAAAAATGTAATGGGCCTGAAAAAGGTGGTGCGTGAAAAGTAATTACTCAACCCAGTCCATATGCGTGTGGTTGTGTGTGATGAGTGTACATGCAGTCAGATACGTGTTGCAATTATAACCACAAGATCAATCCATCATCACCACTTGTGCAAAGTAATCAGATCACACGTATTAAATCACATGCACATGATATCTAACCTACACGCGCATGTAGGCAACCACTCAGAGATAAAACAAATGAGTCACATGATATATAACATTCTCATTAATGCATTGGCCTAATATCAGACGTTGGATCAAAGTCAATGCAAGATGATCACACAAGTAATTAGATCATGGCAATCAACACGCAAGCACACGGTATTAATGATACACACACGCACATGTAATCAATCAGAGAGAAAAATGAAACACGTGAGATGCACATGCTTTTTAATTTGCTGGCAACACTTGAACCACACGATGAGAATAATCCATCGGCCACGATATAAAACTCAAAAACCCTAGCACATTCAAACCACCGGCCGGAGAAAGACCTCCGGTCATCTTCTCCGGCGAACTCCACCGTCTACAAATTTTCACATGTCCATAAATCCACAAAAATGGTACCAAAATGTAGAGGAACTTACGCACAACACCAATCCATAAACATTTTCCACATATCAATCATATATACAGAGAACCGAGGAGATTAAAGTTGCCCTAAGTTTTGAAACTATGCCTCTAAGAGACCTATCAACTAGCCAGGACTCACGCAGCTCCTAATAAGCTTAAATCAACACAAAAATAACAAAATAAGCAAGAAAACGTGAGAGAAATGTTTGAGTGTTTTGGAACCTGGAACTTGGAGATCTTGGAAGTGTTGAGAAAACCAGAGATATCACTTGATCTTCAACTTTGGAGCATCAATTTAAGCAAAATAAATGCTGTTTAAGCTTGATATCTTGAGAACAGAGAGGGGTTCAAAAATTTGCTGAAGTTCACTTGAAGATTTCATGTGGATTATGCTGGTTCTTACTTCAATCATGCGCCATTGATGATGATAGAGATGTAGTAGATGAAGGCGATGACAGAATCGTGCACACAGAGAAAGAGTTTGGAGAGAGAACTTGAATTGTTTTTATAGTGAAATTGGAAAAATGAGAGTTGAAATTGAAACTGTGAGTGAACTTTTAATTTATATGTTGGGTTAAGTGTGCTAACTCATGGTTAATTGAGTTAACTAGGTGAGGTTAAGTGAGTGCACCCTAACTAACTGAGTCAAGTTAGTTAGGGGCGAGTGAATGAGCTGTTATAGGATGGGGAGGGTTTATGATGGTATGGTGGAGCTGAGAGAGAAGAGTGATGGTGATGGAGGCATGCTACAGCGAGGGAACTTGTTCAGCAAGTTTCAATTCATTGCCTCTTTGGTGTATGATGGCATGTGAATGTAGGGTGTAAAGAAAGGTGTTTGGCTAAAAGAAGTAATATGGAGAGTGATGTTTGAAACATTGTCGTGCGAGCTGGTATGAATTCGCAACACTTACAATGAGTTTTTCTGATTTTGTAGCAACACCATTTCAATGGAAGTATGATAGTTTGATGAGGAATTGCTCTCTTGTTAGTGAATGAAAATAGCTACTTTTGATGTCAATGGAAAGAGGATAGATCATAGAACAAGATTGGTGTGGAAGTTGGATTGAAATGGGACCTCAAACACACTTAAAAATGGACATGAACTCAATGGATCCAAAGCTGACTTGGGGCGTGGAAAACTTGGCATGGCAAGGCAACACGGCCTATGAATTTTCAGCATGATCATACTAACTTGGGGCTATCATAACTATCTCATAACTTGCTTAAATAAAAAAATGTCCAACAAGAACATTGTAGAGGGCATGGAAAGGAACAACTTTGATGTTGGAAAGTTTCCCATTTGGAGCTTCCATCTTGGAGAAATTGAGCTTGACATTCTGCACACCATGTGTTTGTCAAAATTATGGCCGGTGGACCTAAGCTTGCCTTGCCATGACTTGGTTTTTGACCTAGTTTTATCAAACTTTGATTGATCATAACTCCCTCAATTTTGATCCAATGGAAGAGTTCTTTATATGGATTTGAAGCTTTGAACATGAACTTTAATTGGCTCAACATGGGCCTGAAGTTTGGAGCTTTTATCTTGGAGAAAGAGAGCCTCAAATTAGGGTGCAAAATGGTCCAAACTTGCCATTTTTGGAAACCCTAAAGTTTCTATTTTTGGCAGTTTTGTGATTTCTTGATTTTTCATTATTCCTCCATCATTTCTTGATCAAATCTTGTCAAATGAACATATATAACATGAATTTCATGAAGTTTACCTTAAAAAGTCATGAGTTGACTTTTTTTCACCGCACAATTGACTTTTTCCCCAATTTCTTGATTATCAAGCAACTGATGAATTGAACCTCTTCTGAAATGAATTAATGGCCAATATTCCATCCTTAGACACTTGATATTATATAGAAAACATTGAGATCAAATTTGAATCAAAATTTCATCAGGAGACCCCTTGAATCCAAAACCCTAATTTTGACTGTTTTTGATAGGAGGTGATGCACTGTCCAATCTTCTTGATGAGTTACCCTCTTCCAATGACTTGTGAGATTAAATGGGGATGATATATGATGTAAGAGACCTTTGAGGCTTGTGAGAGACCCTTGGCTCTTATTCTTTAGCTTTGGGTGATCCACCTCTTTGAGAAACAACTGACCACATGCCCTTATGCAAGATGCAATGCTAAATGTTTAATGTTTTATTTTTCTATGCTTGAATGCAATGCAATGAAATGAAAGCTCATGCTAAATGATATGAAGAAATGAGAGGGCAAATTTTGGGGTATTACAGCTGCCCCTATTCAATCACGGTAGACCTGAATAGATGATAACGATTGCTGTCAGACTTTCAAGGTATGGAGGGATTGAATACCAAAAATAACCAGAAAATTTGCACTCTGTGGAGAAGAAGAGAAGGGATATAAATCCAACCAAATGAACTCTGCTTGAAGAAAACTCTGATGGGAAGAATAATACCGAAGGGATGTCCTTTTGAACGACGCCAGACGACTACTGGCTTGCCACGCTACGGGTGGACTTTAGCAATGTCTTTTGTACAACGCCCGACGACTACAGGCCTGCCACACTACGGGTGGACTTTAGAAATGTCTTTTGTATAACGCCAGATGACTACTGGCCTGCCACACTACGGGTGGATTTTCGCCAATCTACGGTTGGACTTACAACTGTCTTTTTGAATGGAGTCAGACGACTATTGACTTGCCACACTGTGGGTGGACTTTCGCCAATCTACGGTTGGACTTGCAGCTGATTTGCCACCCTTGGATGGACTTTTGCCAATCTACGGTTGGACTTTGATGCTTTGCCACCCTTGGATAGACTTTTGCCAATCTACGGTTGGACTTAGCTGCTGTCTTTTTTAATGGAGTCAGACGACTACTGACTTGCCACATTGCTGGTAGACTTTTGCCAATCTGCGGTTGGACTTTGATACTTTGCCACCCTTGGATGGACTTTTGCTAATCTACGGTTGGACTTTGATAACGTCATTTAAATAACACCAGACGACTACTGGCTTGCCACACTACGGGTGGACTTCTGCAAAATTCCAATACTGGATTACGCTCTGCATGCATGTCAGACGTCCCTGCTGACTCTGATGAGGAACAACGGTCAATGATTTGACCTCAGAGACTCCTGAAAGGATGATATCTCTGCTGGAGAATGAATGAACAATCCGTCTGCTTTGAATTGTCACGCTTGCCAAAAATAAATTGGACTTTGAGATATGGGGAAGTGATGACTCTGCCAGGAATTATTTCATCTGTCTGGGGATGAATTCTGGTCATAGCGACTCCGTTGGGGATGAGAATTTTCTGACTCGGTTGGGGAAAGAATGTAGTAACACTCTGATGAAGAAAACAAGTCATTAAAACTCTGCTTGGGGATCTATCAAACCCGAGGAGAATATGCTAACACTCTGCTGAAGAAGAGATTCTATCGACCTGCTAAACTTCTGCGGGGAAGAAAAACAACTCAGCTGGGGAGTATTATTGACAAGGTTCAATGCTGAACTCTGTGGGGAATACAACTACTAGAAATACGATCTTGCTGGGGACCGGAATTACTCTGTCAGGGATACACAAATCCTGGTTAGAAAACGTTCTGTTGTGATATGCTGGGGAAGAATCCTTAGACCTGTTGGGAAAGCACAGAGCAAATGTATGGTAATCTGTTGAGGAACAAAACTGTCGAGCTTAGAATAAGAGCCACAATGTCCCATGCGAGGCAAACCTTCTGCTTGACGACTCCACTGAGGATATTGAGTTGACAACAAACTCTGCTGGGGAAAGCCGCCTCAAAGCATCTCTCATTGGGGAATGTCTCTTAATAGGATTTTACAGAAGACCACACATCTTCAAACTCTTGGACAGATGCTGAGACTTGAGAGGTCACTCGACTGGAGATGATAGATCTGGGACTTCCCTTGTTCGGGAAACTTCATGCTGCCCCATGTTTGGGAGAGTCAACAACTTGCTTATGCTCCAGATTACGCGGTAGATCTGGAAAACATCGTCCCAAGAGGATTTTACAGAAGACTTGGCGTCTTCAAACTCTTGGACACTCACTGAGTCCTGCACATTAACAGCGAGGCCTGCGAAGCAACTCTACTGGGGAATTCACAACTGTTATCGACACAGAAAAGCTTGTAGCTATTAGAAGTACTGAATAGGAGGATCGACTTAATAAGATACAACACTATCCAGTTGATACTAACTTGTCGATATCGAATCGTCGTGAGCGACCGACGGCCGAAGATGGACTCAATCAGTAAACGTTGTGACAAAAAGTGACTCGGGGACCCTTCCTGAACTTGACTGCCCCGGTATTTTGCATGGGGATAAGTGATTTCTCGTCTATGAGACATGATCCATGCTCTTAGAATACTTGTACCTGTTACCTGCAACAAAAGAATATGCACACATGCCCCGGTATATTGCGTGGTTTGAATCCACCATCCAGGATTACTCAACATTCAAAGTGATTTTAAATGTTTTTCTGCGCATGTTATTTGTAAGGCCACAGTGTTTTCAAATGCAATGTTTTATAAAAAATTCCGACGTTTTTGCAAACAAAGCAGTAAAAAACAAAATAAGAAGCTCTTGACTGAAATTCAATTTATTGATTGAAAAGCCCAGAATAGGCAAGTACAATTGGGAAGCAAACCCTGGAAAGAGGAGATTGCTGTAAATTGAGAAAAGAAACTATCCTAATGGCAATGTGAAAACGGCATTCCACTGAGTTTCAATTCTGCTATGGCTAGTATGTCTTCAAAACTCCCCGACCTTGCCTTCTAAGGAATGATCAGACCGATTCCTACCCTTTGGAAAGTTAGTTGCTGAAACGGTGATGGAGTACAGATAACTCAGACTGTAGTCATTCGCTTAAATCCCTCTTTTGCATGGACCGCCCTTTCGGGTTTTCAATCCATCGGGATACCCTTTTTTGCCTGAGTTGTCCTTGCGGATTTTCAACTCACTGGGTGTACCATTTTTTATGTTATATCCCTAATTTTTGCCCGAACCTTTTTATTATGTTTTTGTGGTTCGCCGGGATGCCCTTTTTTGCCTGGACTTTTCTCTTTTTTTTTTGCCAGCGGATCTATTTATGCGAAGTATTTTTTGACTACGTCTGAGTTGACAGGGGATGAAAAGTCTTCACCGTCCATGGTTGTAAGTAATAAGGCTCCGCCCGAGAAAACCTTCTTAACCACAAATGGACCTTCATAGTTGGGAGTCCATTTGCCCCTGTGATCTGTACTAGGAGGAAGGATTCTTTTAAGTACCACATCTCCCACTTTGTAAACCCGAGGACACACCTTTTGATCAAATGCCTGCTTCATCCTTCGCTGGTATAACTGCCCATGACACACAGCTGCCAGTCGTTTCTCTTCAATAAGGCTCAACTGATTAAATCTGGCATGAATCCATCCAGCTTCGTCTAACTTGACATCCATCATGCCTCTGAGGGATGGAATCTCAACTTCAACCGGTAGTACTGCGTCCATACCGTATACAAGTGAGAATGGTGTTGCCCCAGTGAACGTGCGTACTGACGTTCAGTATCCATGCAAGGCAAATGGTAGCATCTCATGCCAATATTTATATGTGACAACCATTTTCTGTACAATCTTCTTAATATTCTTGTTGGCCGCCTCCACAACGCCATTCATCTTCGGGCGATACGGAGAAGAATTCTGATGCTCAATTTTGAAGTCCCGGCACAGCTCAGCCACTATTTTGTTATTCAGATTAGAACCATTATCAGTAATGATTCTCTCGGGCACTCCATAGCGACAAATGATATCCCGTTTCAGGAAACGAGCTACCACCTGCTTAGTGACGTTGGTATAAGATGCTACTTCAACCCATTTTATGAAATAATCAATGGCGACCAAGATGAAACGATGGCCGTTGGAAGCAGTAGGCTCAATTTTTCCAATCATGTCGATGCCCCACATTGCAAAGGGCCAAGGAGAGGACATGACACTCAACAGATTCGGAGGAACATGTACTTTGTCTGCATAAATTTGGCACTTGTGACACTTGCGGGTGTACTTGCAACAATCTGCCTCCATTGTCAACCAATAGTACCCCGACCTCAATAGTTTCTTTGCCATTGCATGTCCTCTGACATGAGTACCGAAAGAGACTTCATGTACTTCCTGCATTAACAAGTCTGCTTCGTGTCTATCCACGCATCTGAGCAGAACCATGTCAAAATTCCGTTTGTACAGCACGTCATCTTGATTCAAGAAGAAGCTACCAGACAACCTTCGCAACGTCTTCTTATCTTTGGTAGATGCCCCAGGCGGGTACTCTTGACTTTTCAAGAAACACTTGATATCATGAAACCATGGCTTGTCATCAGACGTTGCATCAACCGCAAACACAAATGCAGGTATGTCAAGACGAGACACTTCAATCTTAGGTACATGGTTCCATCTTTGCACTTTGGTCATAGAGGACAATGTAGCCAAGGCATCAACGAACTTATTCTCATCACGAGGAATATGGTACAGCTTCACTGTTGTGAAAAATGTCAACAATCTCCTTGTATAATCTCTATACGGAACCAGATTCGCTTGGTGCATGTACCAACTCCCTTTCACTTGATTGATTACCAAAGCTGAATCACCGTAGATATCGAGGGTCTTAATTCGTAAATTAATCGCCTCCTCAATCCCCATTATACAAGCTTCATGTTCTGCTTCATTGTTGGTGCATCCGAAAGTTATTCGGGAAGTGAAAGGCATATGAACACCTTCCGGCGTGATAAGAACTGCTCCAACTCCGCACCCATTCTTGTTGACAGCCCCATCAAACATCAAACTCCATTTGGATTTAGGGTCTGGCCCCTCCTCCGGGAGTGGTTCCTCGCAATCTTTAGCTTTGAGAAACATGATGTCCTCATCAGGGAAATCAAATTTCATGGGTTGGTAATCATCAATCGGCTGTTGCGCAAGATAGTCTGACAAGATACTTCCCTTGATGGACTTTTGAGAAGTATACTGGATATCATATTCCGTCAAAACCATTTGCCACCGTGCAACTCTGCCTGTTAGTGCTGGTTTCTCGAAAATGTATTTGATAGGATCCATTTTTGAAATCAACAAAGTTGTGTGCCTGATCATATACTGCCTCAATCGCTTAGCAGCCCATGCAAGTGCACAGCATGTCTTCTCAAGCATTGAGTACCGGGAATCGCAGTCATTGAACTTTTTACTTAGGTAGTAGATATCATGCTCCTTCCTACCTGTCTCGTCATGTTGACCGAGAACACAACCCATAGAACCTTCTAGCACTGTCAAATACATTATCAAAGGTCTTCCTGAAACTAGAGGCATGAGGATTGGAGGTTCCTGCAACTATTCTTTTATTTTATTGAATGCTAATTGGCAATCGTCATTCCACCTGACCGTTTGATCTTTTCTTAGCAGTTTGAATATTGGTTCGAACGTGGCTGTTAGGTGAGATATGAACCTTGCAATGTAGTTCAATCTACCCAGAAAACCACGAACCTCTTTTTCTGTTCTCGGTTCAGGTATATCTTGTATTGCTTTCACTTTGGCAGGATCAACCTCAATCCCTTTTTCGCTCACAATGAAACCCAGCAACTTTCCATAACGCACCCCGAAAGTGCACTTGTTTGGATTCAACCTTAAACGGAACTTTCTCAACCTTTCAAACAACTTTTTCAAGTTAATCAGATGCTCTTCTTCTGTTCGCGACTTGGCAATCATGTCATCTACATAACATTCAATCTCTTTGTGAATCAAGTCGTGGAATAGCGTTACCATTGCCCGCTGATACGTTGCCCCTGCGTTTTTCAACCCAAAAGGCATCACCTTATAATAGTACGTACCCCATGGAGTAATGAACGTGGTATTCTCCATATCCTGAGGTGCCATCTTAATCTGGTTGTACCCGGAGAAACCATCCATAAATGAGAACACTGAAAACTGAGTTGTATTGTCAACCAGCACATCGATGTGGGGTAGTAGAAAATCATCTTTCAGACTAGATTTGTTAAGGTCTCGATAATCCACACACATTCTCACCTTTCCGTCTTTCTTCGGTACCGGCACGATGTTGGCTACCCAGGGAGGATAATTAGTCACAACAAGAAACCCTGCATCCCACTGCTTCTGAACTTCTTCTTTGATCTTTATGGCCATATCGGGATGAGTCCGACGAAGTTTCTGCTTGACTGGCGGGCATTCTTCTCTCAATGGCAGCCTGTGCACAACAATATCAGTATCTAACCCTGGCATGTCTTGATACGACCAGGCGAAGATATCAACATATTCACACAACATCTCAGTCAAAGCTTTCTTCACATCTGCTTGCAGGCTGGCGCCAATCTTGATCTCTTTCTTAGCATCCTCGGTACCAATATTGATGATCTCTATGGTCTCTTGATAAGGCTGGATGGTCCTTTCCTCTTGTTTTAATAATCTAGCCAGTTCCTCAGGGAGTTCACAACCCTTCTCATCCCCTTCTCCGGCTTGATAAATTGGTTTGTCAAAGTCATATATAGCCATAACAGAACCGTTATCAATGGAATCCGGAGGATCAAGTCTGCACGAACGGGTTCATGCTTTATTTTAGAATTTATTTTTAAAACAAAAAGAAACGAAACATTGCCATTTTATTATTTTTGTGCAAAAATAAAAATGAAAGACAAGGAACAAAATTTGAGTGCAAAACGTCCTTTATTGATGATTAAAATTGCAAATGCAAACAGGGTGGCCCTACAAACGAATCTATACGCCTTGGGCAGAGCGCAAGATTTTAACATGCATTATGGTTAGAAAAACAAAGAAAATTACTCTGTTTGAAGAGTAACTCGGATGACTTCTTCAACGGACCAATTCTGCAATGGTTGTCTTGGGGCACGTGGGCGTACCCAGTTGTCCAAGTCACAGTCACAGTCAACGCCATCTTCTGTAGCTGCACAATACTGATCTAGGTAAATGATTCCCCCACTGCTAAAAGTGATGGGTCCACTGTTCTCTGCACCTGAAGTCATAGAGGGATGATAGCCAATACCAAACTTGTCCTCCTACATTGGTGTCTCTATCAACTTGCCCCAGCCTTGGACATTGCCTGCTCTGACAACCTCGACAGCTTGCTTATAGGACAAAATGGAAGTACTGGCTCTATCTGGTGCAAGGGAAGATTCAGGCACGTTATCAATATTTACCGCTTCAAACAACTGGCAAAGCATTTCGTGGATTTCCCCATCCATCTCAACATACTTGAACGTGGACAAATGACTAACAAAAATGTCTTCTTCACCACACACTATCACAACTTGTCCTCGTATTTCAGCTTCTGGTGTAAGGTGGATGTAACAGCCCCGACCGCATGAATCCAAGGGCGACCTAATAAGCAGCTATAAGCAGGATGTATATCCATCACGAGGAATGTAGATTTGAACACTTGCGGTCCAATTTGCACGGGTAGTTCCACTTCTCCAAACACAGATCTTTTCGTCCCATCGAACGCTCGGACAACCAAATCACTTGGCCTTAAAATCAAACCATCAACTTCTAGCTTCATCAGTGCCTTCTTAGGCAAGACATTGAGCGAGGAGCCAGTGTCTACCAACACGTGAGACAACACTGCACCCCTGCACTCCATTGTAATGTGCAAAGCTTTGTTGTGGTTTCTTCCTTCAGACGTCAAATCTCTGTTTGTGAAACCCAATCCATGGTTGACGTTGACATTAGAAATCATACCCTCAAGCTGATTGATAGTGATTTCCTGTGGAACATATGCTCTCTTCAACACTTTTAACAAAGCCTCTCGGTGCCCATCAGAACACATCAACAATGACAAAATTGAGATCTTCGAGGGCGTCTGGTTTAATTGATCGACAATTTTGTAATCACTTTTCTTCATTATCCTCATGAACTCTTCTACCTCATTGTCAAAGGTAATCTTGGTCTCTGTTTCAGGTACAGGCACACTCTCAGCCACCTGTTTTCCTTTAGATTTTGCCGCAGCCTCAACTTCTTTATCACTTCGTAAAGTTTGGGGAGAAAACAACCTTCCGTTCCTAGAAAAACCACCTACACCACCCACATTATCAATATTTGACATGGCTGATGCCCCGACTTCCTGCTTTTTCCCTTCATAATACACGTCTGCCCCATAGTGCCATGGGATTGCTTTCGTAGATGTAAACGGAATTGGTCCTAACACCGTGATGGTAACATGACTGGATCTTTCTGGCACAACACTTGCTACAGGAGCTGTACTAGCAGGCACCTGAATTTCAGCGGGAGTATAATAAATGGTCACAGTTGACATCTCATCAGTATCTTTCACAGCTCGGTCAAACTGTAGACGGCCCTCGTCAATCAAACTTTGCAAGCCAATTCTCAACTTATCGCAGCCATTCTTTTGGCCCATACACTCAGAACAATCTTGATCACAACCCGGGAACAACTGTCCCTTCAATAAACGATCCTTCACCACTAGCAATGAAGTCTTCACCTGACTGATATCCGCCACCAAGTTCAATTTCTTTCCGTCCTTAACAGCGTGCACATCTGCCACACCATGATTAAGCATGGGGTTCTGGATAACATTAGGAGGTAACGAGAAATTGATTGCTTTGGCATCGATCAAGTCTTGCACTTTATTCTGAAATGCCCAACACTTCTCAGTGGTATGCCCCTGAGCACCTGAGTGGAAATCACAGCGAGCGTTAACATCAAAATTAGGTGGCAAGTTGCCAGCGGCAGGAGGTCTCATAGTACGAAGCTCAACCAACTTCAATTTGAGTAACTAAGGTAACAATGCTGAATAAGTCATAGGGAGAGGGTCAATCTTACGGTCCCTTTTCCTAGACCTCTGTTGGAAAAGAGGTTGCTGATGTTGCTGCTGAGCTTGCTGTTGTGGTTGTTGTTGCTGAACAGATGGTGCTGGGATTGTCAATGCACCTACCTGGTGATAAGCTTGAGAACGTCCTCTTCCTCGTCCTCTATACACAGCGTTTGTATCACCTTTTCTTCTTTTCTGACCACTAGCAAATGGTTTCTTCGTTCCAGAAGAGCCATCCCCACTTACATCTTGGATCTTCCCAAGTTTCAACAGACTCTCTATCCTTTCTCCAGCAATCACGATATCAGCAAATCCGGTTGATGGACATGCAACCAATCTTTCAAGAAACGCCCCTTGCAGGGTGCCCATAAACATATCTGCCATTTCTCTATCCAGCAAAGGAGGTTGAACTTTGGCAGCCATTTCTCTCCACCTTTGAGCGTATTCTTTGAAACTTTCCTTAGTATTCTGTGACAACCCTTGCAATTGAGTGCGGTTGGGAGCCATGTCGATATTATACTGGTACTGCTTTAGGAATGCTTCTGCCAGATCCTTCCAACTTCTCACAGCAGCTCTGTTCAATTTCATATACCAGGTCAAAGAAGCTCCAGCCAGACTGTCTTGAAAGTAATGCATCCATAACTTCTCATCATCAGTATGGGCTGAGATCCTCCCAAAATAAGCCTGAATATGTGTATGGGGACACGTATTGCCATGATATTTGTCAAAAGTGGGTGGCTTGAACTTTGGAGGAATTCTGACTCCTGGTACCAGCCCCAAACTAGTAACATCAATACCCATAGAATTGTTGCACTCTATAGCCCAGATCTTCTCAGCCAACTCATCATACCTTCTATCACCAGGATTACCCATATCAGCATCCAACAGGGTGAATTGGTCTTCCAGAACATCTTCTTGAATACCACCAACATTTCTGCCATTTCCATTACCCAGATTACCACCAGGAGGAGGATTGCCACCAGGAGGAGGAGTGACCCTTGTCTGTAAATTGTCAACTTGATTACCTTCAGGCGTGGTTTCTGGACGCTCGACCAGAAGTCTCAATCTCTCTTGAGTCTGTGCCATACCAGTCATGAGAGTCATGAACTGGTCCATGTGTGCCCTCATTTCAGCCAAATCATTCTGCATTTGATCCATTATCCTTGCTTGATTTCTTCGAGTTGAGTATCGGTGAATGTGATTCTCAGCTATAATGCCTGAAACCAAATAAAGGTTAGAGACCCTGCAACGAGTACCTGAAAAAGCAAGCAACGGAATGCAAAATGACATGCAATGCAATGCAATGTTTATTCATTTTGGGGCATTCCTTCCTTCAATTCCAGTTTGACCATAAGGGAACCACGCATACTCTGGCAACTGTTAACAGTGACAGAACATCAGAGGTGCATATCAATAATTCAGAATACCCATCATAAACGGCCCAGTGAGTGTGTGGATCATTGTATAATTTAATGAAGAATCCACCTCAATAATACCAAACGAACACCGTTAACATAAATAAAAAAACCACAACCAGGTGTGGAACAGTCAAATACAAATTGTTTCTGAACAGATACAACTGAATAGCATGAATACAAGAAAAGAAAACCCATCAACAAGCTTGATGGTGAATTTCCAGAATAACAACAACTCAGACACTGAGCCTATACAAATCCTCCCGGACCTCCTTGAGAAGTGCTTCAGTAACTGGATCATTAGGGCGTTCCGTAAGACTTCTGATAAGCTGACTTCTTATCTTGACAGCTTCCTCCAGCTTTCTGATTTGATCTTTAATGTCTAACTCTTTGACTCTCTTTACTCCGGCGCGGACTTTCAGATCTTCAATCTCACGGTGGGATGAACTAAGCTGTTAGAGGAATTCCCCTTCTTTACTCTTCAAATTCTTTCTCAACTCATCATTTTCAGCCTTGATTCTCGCTTCGATCTCCCTTCGACACTCGGAGAACTCATCCCATCTCTGCTGCCCTTTGGCAAGTGCATTTTCAGATTTTGATAACTGCTCGTTGATACGCTTGGACGCTTCTTTTAATGCCATCTCATTTTGCTTGACCTTACGAATATAGATAGTGTCCTCTGCAATTCTTTTCTCATTAGCCTCATGACGCTCAGTCAGCTTTTGCAGTTCATACTCAACATTATGCTTTTCACAAAGCGTCTTTCGGAGTCCTTCACTTAACTTCTCATTCATTTTGACTGTCTTATCCATTTCCGCCTTAAGCTTGTTATATTCAGCAACACTTATCATGGTCACCGGTTCCACATCAACTGGATCTGACGGTCTTTCCTGAGAAAACGGCAAAAGAGTGATCTGAACTCTTCTTTTCAACCAGGCATCATATTGAGAAGAAGACACATTATTGCACTTGCCGAAGACAACCTTACCCTTCGTTTGCAGATTGCCCCAAGCTCCAGCCGCTTGCCTTACCAACAAAGGACTATCTTTCACAGAGAAAAAGAAACATTCTTCCAAATCACTGTCCTTCGGAGGCTCTATTAAAGCAAATCCTAATTGTCTCCTGAGAATAACAGGATTGTAATTGATGCAACCCTTTATTCCCAAGAGCACACATTAGGATGTCTTCCACAACTACTGACAAAATCTCAACCCATCGTCCTTTGATTGAACCAACGAATGTCCTTTGCTGTCAACTGAATCATCCTGTTAGCCCAATTGTTTGCAGGATGAGGATCCAAAAAAGCCTCTGAATTTGGTAAATGACTCATGAGCCACTTATGGAACAGAGGTGCGCAACATCTAACCAAACCTCCTCGTTTCTTCTCATTTTTAAAATGCACAGAATAGTACAAATCACCCAGGAGTGTAGGTATGGGATTCTTCAACACAAAAATATGGATTGCACTCATGTCCACAAACTTAGGTTCATCAGCAAACAGCATAATTCCATAGATGCTCAAAGCCAGAATTGCACAAACGGTTTCCCACTGAGCCTTAGCAACACACTCTTCAGCTTTGGCAACTAAGAAATCCAAATGAAAACCAGGTAAACCTCCTTTGGTGGCGAGGTTATCTGCCACCACAGGTACACTCAGATGGAGGGCCTTAGCTATCTCCTCAGGTTTTGGAGGACGCATATCAGAGTTGAAAGGAATCTGGTACTTGAGAGGCATACCTAGAAGCAGGGCATACTCTTCTAGCATCGGAGCCAATTGAAAGTCCGAGAAAGTGAAGCACCTTAAATGTGGGTCATAAAACTGCAAGCAAGTATGGATGACACTCTTCTCTGAAGCATTCAAGTCATCAAACACAGTCAGAATCTCCCCATAAGCCTTTCGGAACATACCTACATGGTCTGGAGTAATAAGAGAAACCATCTTTTGTAACTGTCCCACCTTGGTGTCAAAGAAAGTATAATGCACATTGTTCTTCCTGGGAATCTCCATAGCTGCAAAAGGGAACTGTCAACCGGAATCGAAAGGAAGTATACCCTGCAAATGAATAAACATGAAGGTTAAATTCAAGAATGCTAATGATGATATGTATGCAAGGGCATGTGATCAGTGCTGCACAAATAATGTTGAACCCACTGTAGTGCAGTCTAAATTTGGTGAGATATACAAACCCAGGATAGAAAGTCCAATAACAAATCCAGAACAAATGTGAGCTAGTCAGGATCAAGGGTCCAGTAACCAATCCAGAACAAATAATAAAACCGGGTATTCTGAAAGTCAAGGGTTCCTGCACACCTATAAACAATCCCCCCAATCTCATATGTAAGTACTAGAACGTGAGGATCCTCAGATTCGAATCTCGGAATGAGAAGCAATAGCACATTCAGCCCGAAGGATACAATGCTATATCCAAACAAAGAGATCGTCCTCTGATTCACCTTAAAATAAAGAGGAGTCATCCTAAAAGGTCATCCAGACTTAACAGCTCTTCTAGATAGCTCTACCATCGTGGAAGATCCACAACTCAGAATTCTCTAGAGAGAACCACATCCAGATTGTGTTTCATATTCCCTCCTCGAACCGAGATGGAACGCGAGAGGACATGAAACACACTAAACATAAGTGCGCTCAGGCCTGTGTATTGGGCCTATCTCTCAAAATACCCCATCCCACCAAACAACAAACAACACATTCCAGCATAGCATAATATAGCATATGAAATGAAAATGCTAAAATGCGATAAATACAGTAATATACAGTAAAGCAGTAATACAGTAAATAGCAATACAGTACAACAGTAAATACAGCACAACAGTAAACACCCAACGAAAGAAAAACGGACAAGCCCTAGGAGTGACTCGCTAAGGAAATCAGAGATTATGGGTTCGTTCCCCAGCAGAGTCGCCAGCTGTCGGTCCCGAGATTTTCATCCAGGTACAAACGCGAAAGTGGCACCAAAACAGAGTCGGCAACAATGTGTATTTATCCCAAGAGAGGGAAAGGAAACACAGCATAAACCTGAAGGAAAGAAAAGAGCATGGTCTTGCGACCAAGAGAACTGGGTTCGGGAGTCGGTTACGTGAAGGGAAGGTATTAGCACCCCCACGCGTCCATCGTACCCGATGGGATCCACACTTGCTTGTCTCGATCTAAGGGTGTAGGAAACTGGAGCTTCGCTGCTAGAGAAATGGAAAAGAAAGGACTAGGAAAAGGGGAAAAAGAAAGGAGAGAGAACAAGAAACAAATGTAGGGAAAATAAAAAAAGTGCTCGAATGGGCCCTACCCCACTGCCTACGTATCTCATCGGGAACATGAGAATCAGAGCGACGTAGTTCCCCTCAACGAGGGTCGCTTTGTTTGTGTTTCTTATTGGAAACGTTAGAGTGCGCGTTCCAGCAGTTAGGTGTTGTAGCTCGCTGTAGGGAGACTTAGGCGTTACCTGTTTGCGGTAGAACGGACTTGACGAATCCTCAAGGAATAGAATGAAGGAGATGAGAAAAGAATTCCCGAAGGAAAGGCGTTATTGTTTGTTTGAAGTTTTTTAGAAAGAAGTATTTTTTATTGTTGGTGTGTTTTGTAACACATATTGTATTTAAGTCCCTCATGTAAGATCGAATGCTTCGCACATCGACCCAAGACGGGACGTACGCTAAACATTCTAAGAAAGTGAGAGAAGACCCCTCACTATCTCATTCTTACATGAAAGGCTCAAATACAATATTTGTTATGCCTTTATTAAGTGTTTTTTGCTTTTGTTTTTAGATGAGAAGAAAATTATGCAATTAAGTGCAAAAATTAACAAAACTAGAATTAAAAATAAAATAATATTATTTAAATGTGTCAAGAACATACATGAATTTATTTGGGATTTTTAGAGTTTATTAACTAATTTTATAAATAGAAAACCAAACAGGTATGGAAAAGAAATTAAAAATAATAAAAGAATGAAAAGGGGGTGCAGAGAAAGCAATTCGCCAGTTAAAAATGTAATGGACCTGAAAAGGTGGTGCGTGAAAAGTAATTACTCAACCCAGTCCATATGCGTGTGGTTGTGTGTGATGAGTGTACATGCAGTCAGATACGTGTTGCAATTATAGCCACAAGATCAATCCATCATCACCACATGTGCAAAGTAATCAGATCACACGTATTAAATCACATGCACATGATATCTAACCTACACGCGCATGTAGGCAACCACTCAGAGATAAAACAAATGAGTCACATGATATGCAACATTCTCATTAATGCGTTGGCCTAATATCAGACGTTGGATCAAAGTCAATGCAAGATGATCACACAAGTAATTAGATCATGCCAATCAACACGCAAGCACACGG
This sequence comes from Lathyrus tuberosus, assembly GCA_022829125.1. Lineage (NCBI taxonomy): Eukaryota > Viridiplantae > Streptophyta > Magnoliopsida > Fabales > Fabaceae > Lathyrus > Lathyrus tuberosus. The sequence continues at coordinate 10,990,094 of JALAZF010000034.1, forward strand.
TAATAATGATACACACACGCACATGTAATCAATCAGAGAGAAAAATGAAACACGTGAGATGCACATGCTTTTTAATGTGCTGGCAACACCTGAACCACACGATGAGAATAATCCAACGGCCACGATATAAAACTCAAAAACCCTAGCATATTCAAACCACCAGCCGGAGAAGGACCTCCGATCATCTTCTCCGGCGAACTCCACCGTCTGCAAATTTTCACATGTCCAGAAATCCACAAAAATGGTACCAAAATGTAGAGGAACTTACGCACAACACCAATCCACAAACATTTTCCACATATCAATCATATATACAGAGAACCGAGGAGATTAAAGTTGCCCTAAGTTTTGAAACTATGCCTCTAAGAGACCTATCAACTAGCCAGGACTCACGCAGCTCCTAATAAGCTTAAATTAACACAAAAATAACAAAATAAGCAAGAAAACGTGAGAGAAATGTTTGAGTGTTTTGGAACCTGGAACTTGGAGATATTGGAAGTGTTGAGAAAACCAGAGATATCACTTGATCTTCAACTTTGGAGCTTCAATTTAAGCAAAATAAATGCCGTTTGAGCTTGATATCTTGAGAACAGAGAGGGATTCAAAAATTTGTTGAAATTCACTTGAAGAGTTCGTGTGGATTATGCTGGTTCTTACTTCAATCATGCGCCATTGATGATGATAGAAATGAAGTAGATGAAGGTGATGACAGAATCGTGCACACAGAGAAAGAGTTTGGAGAGAGAACTTGAATTGTTTTTAGAGTGAAATTGGAAAAATGAGAGTTGAAATTGAAATTGTGAGTGAACTTTTGATTTATATGTTGGGTTAAGTGTGCTAACTCATGGTTAATTGAGTTGACTAGGTGAGGTTAAGTGAGTGCACCCTAACTAACTGAGTCAAGTTAGTTAGGGGCGAATGAATGAGCTGTTATAGGGTGGGGAGGGTTTATGATGGTATGGTGGAGCTGAGAGAGAAGAGTGATGGTGATGGAGGCATGCTGCAGCGAGAGAACTTGTTCAGCAAGTTTCAATTCATTGCCTCTTTGGTGTATGATGGCATGGTGAATGTAGGATGTAAAGAAAGGTGTTTGGCTAAAAGAAGTAATATGGAGAGTGATGTTTGAAACATTGTTGTGCGAGCTGGTATGGATTCACAACACTAACAATGAGTTTTTCTGATTTTATAGCAACACCATTTCAATGGAAGTATGATAGTTTGATGAGGAATTGCTCTCTTGTTAGTGAATGAAAATAGCTACTTTTGATGTCAATGGAAAGAGGATAGATCATAGAACAAGATTGGTGTGGAAGTTGGATTGAAATGGGACCTCAAACACACTTAAAAATGGAAATGAACTCAATGGATCCAAAGCTGACTTGGGGCGTGGCAAACTTGGCATGGCAAGGCAACATGGCCTATGAATTTTCAGCATGATCATACTAACTTGGGGCTATCATAACTATCCATAACTTGCTTAAATAAAAAAATGTCCAACATGAACATTGTAGAGGGCATGGAATGGAACAACTTTGATGTTGGAAAATTTCCCATTTGGAGCTTCCATCTTGGAGAAATTGAGCTTGACATTCTGCACACCATGTGTTTGTCAAAATTATGGCCGGTGGGCCTAAGCTTGCCTTGCCATGACTTGGTTTTTGACCTAGTTTTATCAAACTTTGATTGATCATAACTCCCTCAATTTTGATCCAATGGAAGAGTTATTTATATGGATTTGAAGCTTAGAACATGAACTTTAATTGGCTCAACTTGGGCCTAAAGTTTGGAACTTTTATCTTGGAGAAAGAGAGCCTCAAAGTAGGGTGCAAAATGGTCCAAACTTGCCATTTTTGGAAACCCTAAAGTTTCTATTTTTGGCAGTTTTGTGATTTCTTGACTTTTCATTATTCCTCCATCATTTCTTGATCAAATCTTGTCCAATGAGCATATATAACATGAATTTCATGAAGTTGACCTTAAAAAGTCAGGAGTTGACTTTTTTTCACTACACAGTTGACTTTTTCCCCAATTTCTTGATTATCAAGCAACTGATCAATTGAACCTATTCTGAAATGAATTAATGGCCAATCTTCCATCCTTAGACACTTAATATTATATAGAAAACATTGAGATCAAATTTGAACAAAATTTCATCAGGAGACCCCTTGAATCCAAAACCCTAATTTTGACTGTTTTTTATAGGAGGTGATGCATTGTCCATTCTTCTTGATGAGTTACCCTCTTCCAATGACTTGTGAGATCAAATGGGGATGATATATAATGTAAGAGACCTTTGAGGCTTGTGAGAGACCCTTGGCTCTTATTCTTTAGCTTTGGGTGATCCACCTCTTTGAGAAACAACTGACCACATGCCCTTATGCAAGATGCAATGCTAAATGTTTAATGTTTTATTTTTCTATGCTTGAATGCAATGCAATGAAATGAAAGCTCATGCTAAATGATATGAAGAAATGAGAGGGAAAATTTTGGGTTATTACAATGAGTTACATGGCTGTAGTTATTTCTCTAAGCTTGATATTAAATTTGGTTATCATCAAATTCGTATGAAGGAAGAAGATATTCATAAAATGGCTTTTCGAACTCACGAGGGTCACTATGAGTTTTTGGTAATGCCGTTTGGCCTCACCAATGCTCCTACAACCTTTCAATCAGTGATGAATGTAATTTTCAAGCCATTTCTAAGGAAGTCTGTCCTGTTTTTTTATGATATCCTAGTATACAGTAGTAGTTGGGCTGAACATTTGCAGCACTTGGAGGTGGTCCTTAATATTCTGAAGCAGCATCAGTTTTGTTGGAGTAAGCCCTATTAGCCAATCAGTATTGGTTGTTTATGCTTTTGTATCATGACCTTGATATATATTGTTTGTTAATATATATACTTACTAGGCATTGTTGTATTTATTGTGTTATTTGTATATGACATAATAAAGTCCTTAGAATAATTAGTCTATTAATGACCTAATAAGTGTGACTTAATCGTGAGACCTCATTAAACATAAAGATGTTATTATTAAAGTATCTATAGTCAAACTTTATTGTCAAATAGGAAAACAGTAATGCATAGAGACTATTATGTGAGTTGACTGATGATTGTATCTCACAAGTCATAGATATGGGATATCAAGTCTTCACGTAGGTATAAATATTAGGAGTAATATTTATATTGGATTGACCCACCATGAGAATACTATATAGTTTGTTATGTAAGCGTCATAAGTTATTCTCATAGTAATAGTGATGTATTTCACCCTTCGACCTGAAACCACTATGGACCCTAGATATGGAGTCGAGTACTTTATTGCTAATCAAACGTTGTCCGTAATAGGATGACCATAAATATGGTTTATGGGTGCTTTACAAATTATGCTGAGGGACATGAGTGACCCAGATGAGATTTGTCCCTCCTACACATACGGGTGTAATATCTGTGGGCCCCTTGATAGAGTATGATTGTAAAATGCATGGTCGTGCTCAAATGAGTCGATATGAGATATTGGACTTATTTGTTGTTATCAAGTATATTCAGGGATCAAGGAATAAAATATTGGACTATACAAGGGTGACACATTCTATGCCTTTTGTTCAATATAGATATAAGGGTAAAAGAGTAATTATACATATAATCATTATCACATAAAGGTTATGTCAGATCACACGACATTCTCGTAACTTAGGTAGTAGTGATGTGTTGCTAGATACCGCTCACTGTTTATAATATTGATAGGTAATGATTTAATGATTATTAGATAGGTAATTGACGATTAAATAAAATAAAATTTAATTTAATTATGTGTTAATACTATTTAAATTGTTTAGTACATTAACACGTAAATAATTTATTTGATTAAATATAATTTAATTAAATAAATGAGAATTAATAGTTGATTAAATTAAATATGATTTAATTAAAAGAGTTTAGTTAAATATAAATAATAATTATTTAATTAAATAGTTTAATTAAATAAGATTGAGCTTATTTTGGAATTGCCCAAAATAAGAGTATTAGGGTTTTAGGAGCTCTCTATAAATAGAGAAGCTCTTTCCCATACTAAAGCTAATTGTCAATTTTTTCAGAACAAGAGGCGGCTAGCACCGCGTTCCACTTTGTGCTCGCATGAACTTCGTAGAGATGATGGTGTTTTTCACGTCCATGATCAAAGTTAAAGCACTCTTCAAGAGGTAATTCGGAATTCTTATTTTGTGTTTGATTTGTGATTGATGGTTTAATCAAGATCCGTTCATCGAGATTATTCTGTTAAGAGGATAAAATTTTGAAAAACCCCTCTTAAATTCCAACAGTGTTATCAGAGCATGGTTTAGATTAAATCGTTAAATCCAAATTTATTTAACATATAATAATGTTTATAATTTTATATATTGATTGTTCTATGCATCCATTTGAATAACTATGTTTGATAGTTATCAGAATCATATTGTTTGATAATATGAATTTTCTTTTAGATCGTATCATATGATTTCATTACAATTTTAAATGCGATTTCAATTGTCAATGATGTTTAATTTTCCAATTGATTGAAAACTAAATTTAATTGACAATCACATAATGTTTCTAGTAGGTAGACGAAAATGGTTTTCGAATATGCCTTTCACATTTATTTTGACTTATTAGTTGAATGTCATATGATTTAAATGAGTAATAACTAATTTTTGTTTCAATTTATGAGAGAAGGATTGATAATATGGATTAGTGTAATCCTTATGCTAAAATAGCTTGCGGTTTTGAATCATTGTCGTAATGAAGTTGTTATGCCGAAATAGCTTGCAGTTTTGAACGCTGAAAGTTTGTTACGTTTAATTGCAAGGTCTTGGTATCCAAGTGTTTGGTTGCAATGTGTATAATAATAATAATACTAATAATTGATTATTATAAATAATAATAAAGTGTTTATTATTTAAAATTAAATATTAATATCATGTGTTTGTATAATTTGGATATTCGTTGTTGACTATTCTTCGGAATCCGACATTAGTATGGTGAAACAGCGATACTTCGATCATTCATAAGTGATACAAATACAATTGATAAATTTATATACGATATAAGTATTTCTAATGCGAAGTTAGTGTCTTTGATACACTAGTTTGTTTCGTCCATTAAATTAGTGTAATGATTGTTATATATTTGAATGATCAATGTGCTTTTTGCTTCGGAATTCGACATTTGTATGGTGAAGCAATGACATTTAGATCAATTATATTGAATAATTGATCATTACATTTTGATGGTATGAACGCGTATGCATTAGGGTTTGTGACGGTGCAAGAGTTGTGCTTTTAGGGTTCACAAAAGCGTCAAGTGTTGATGCGTCAATATTTGTAATTTGATAATCTATTATTATTTATTATTTAATTATTTAATTATAAAATAAATTGGTATACAGTTATGACCTTAGATTTTGCCGTTTGTTTATTTTAAATACGACACGCGTGTCATGATTTATTTTATTTAAATACAACTTGCGTGTCGTGGTTTATTGTAATTAAATACGACATGCGTGTCATGCCATTTAATTATTATTTTATTTAATTAAATATTATAAATTGTTCGAGTTCAAGCGTTGAAGAGAAGACAACGCAAAACGATGACGTCGGTGGAGAGGCTTGCTCGTGGGTCAAATAATTGTAATAAAGTAGTTTATTTAATTCTTGCATTTTAGGTGGTCATAATCGTATTTCCAACTTTTATTTTATGTATGTGATGCGTGAAATGTATGTTTATATGCGTGTGTATAAGATAAACAATTATGTGAGTGTATGAGATACACAAACCATTGAGATCAAATTTAATTAAAATCCCTTCAATTAAATATTAAGTTAATTACTTTCCAAATTTTAACACTCATCAAGACTAGTATCGAATAATGTAGGTTTCGCCTAGCGCGAGATACATATTTTATATTAGTAAGGTGCGATGGTATAAATGTAATATCAAACTGCTAAATTTTTGGGTTTGACTTAACTAAACTAATTATAATAGGATTATATATGTTTAGAAGCAAGAGTTGAGAATAACCCATAAGATGGATTGGAATAAAGAGTTATTCACTCAACTGATAAAATTCGAGAGTTGTATTAGATACAATTGGAAAGAGTTCCTACCTAAATAACAGAGTTTTGTGTAATCCGCCCACGCGGACTTAAAACAAAGTGAAATATAGATCTCGACCCGCTAGAAAATCTTCCAACGGGATTTTCCGAATCAAATGTTGGGGGTCATTTAGTTTGAGTAAAAATAGTGGGAGCATTTTAATAAAAGTCCTTATTAAAATGGTTTTGATACAATCTTTTTACACGTTTCGTATTTAGAATTTCTTTTGCATTTTATTTTTTAATTTACTGTGAAATGTCCTTATGAAGGATGTAAGGATCAGAAAGGAGTTTCTGAGTTGTTACGAAAATTGAGAATTGTTCTCAAGCACGAGAAAAATTCTATGTTCTCAAGCAACCAATTCCTAACAACCAAATATAACTAGATTCGAAGAATGATACTTATGAGAAGGTTCAAGTCGAATGTCTAGATATAACATATCTCATAGTTGTAGTCCTCACAGAGAATGATATGATCATTAATCTTGAGGATTTTCTTTTAAATAAGAAATACAAGGTATGAGAAATGTAAAACTTTTCAAGGTCTTTCTATACAAGTTAAGAATCCAAATGAATCTAAAATAGTTTTGAGATTTAAAATTTGGATATCTTATAGACCAAATAGTTGGTCACAAGTTCTATTTGAGATTGTCTCAGATAGGTAGATAAAATTCATTATGAATGTATTTTAAATATATCTACCACTTCTTGTTGAAAATAAAAGGAAGTAGTTTGTGATGCTAAATAGATGAATCATAAAATGAATGTGATTCATTTTATATTTCTTTGAATTTTAGCAAAAAAAAACACGGTTCTAAAGGAAGTCATTGATTTCATGTGTTGAAAGAATAAAACTGTTAATGGTTATAAAAGGAGTCAAAGTAGAATAAAGAAGTAAGACTTTTTCTTTATATGATTTGTTATAGAAAATCAAATTGTCTACTTCTACATCTTGGGTATGTGATACTAGATGTTGATCTCACATTTATAAGAACATGATTAGTCTTTTAAGAAGTCGGGCATTGATTGTAATTTGAGTTAGCTTACGTCTAGAATGGAACAATGTGTTTCATTGACTATAAGAGCTTATGATTAGACTTAAATTAGAGCTTGGAATGAAACCAAATAATTGTTTTTAAGTTTCATTTAGTAATATACACTAATTCTAAATCTTGTATTGATAAGATGAGGAGTGCATGTTTTGATAATGGACAAGTGATGTTATGATTATCTAAAACAGTGGTTTCAATACTAAATCAAGTAGTGTATTTGAGTTATACGATCTTGATAAGCTCATCTATAACAAATGTGGGATGGATAAAATAAGATTTGAATCTTATGTATATCAATAGTGTTAATGTTTAGTCCAATAAGTGAGATATGCATTTTCAAAGTCTATGAGAATAGATTGTTGGATTCATTTAGTTTTGTATCATTTGATATATGCAAGTCTTGATTTTGGAAGATATATCTAATGTCTCAAATCATCGACTAAGTGAAAGGACATATGATATATCTTGATTATATACATGTGTGATGTATATGAACCTCTACACATATTTGCTAGATAAATTTTGTTTCTCTTACTTCATTTATATTACTGACAAACTCAGTAATTATGGATTTGTGTATGTGACACGAGTTAGAATTCTTTTGAGAATAGTTCAAGAATGAAGTAGAAGGAAACAACTCGAAAAGGTATTAAGACCATAGGAATTGTTCGTTGTGGTAAATACTTATAAAAGGAATATAATGACTATTTAAATCGTATCATGTTTGACATTGTTCGCTCTAATATAATTCAATTATATCTTTGTGACTCTTATTTATAAATTATTTTTTACATACAATTATTCCTATCCATAACCAATTCCATTTAAAGTAGTCGTAGAGGCACCATACTTGATATGGAGGTAATAGTACCTAGTTTGTCTTTATGATCATTTAGGTTGTAATAAGGTTTATTAAGTAAACTTGATCACAATCTATATGAATATATATTTATGGATATATCCCAATAGAAATAAGGGACACATATTCTATATCACGTTATGGGACAAAATTGTTTTGTCAATGGAACTGAAGTTTTCCATTAGAGACATTATGTATCTAAAGGAACCAGTGGGAGTGATACAGAACTTGAAGAAATTCAAGATCTAGAAAATACATATATTTATGAGAATGGAATATGAACCAATTCAATAAGGTGGTTGTTGTTGGACCATTGGTTCATGTAGCACAATATCTAGAGAAGATCATAAATGATCTTGATTCTAAAAGAAGTATAAGTTGTTTAAATCCAATTATGGATTATAGCAAGCTTCTTGGAGTTGAATCCTTTTATTAATTAAGTTTTATGTAAACTAGGATTAATAAATGTTATGTTTAAATCTTGTGCACACAAAAGGTTAGTGGGAGTATTTGCATAAATCTAGTATAGTATGCAGGCGTCATAATAATCATCAAAACAAATTCCCTACAACACCAATGTAGGACATGGTTAAGGAAATGGTTTTGATGAAATGCTTAAGCGAGATTTCCTAAAAGGTTAGGAATCAAAATCTATACAGATAGATGGTTGATGAATCTCAATCCTAGCACAAGTACATATTTTGATGAAGTTTTGAGACACTTAATATGCATAATATCACATTAAGATTATTGCATGTGTGACATGAATTGTTGTCTAATAGACAATGTCTTACCTCGTTGGATGAGAAAAAAGACACCATAATATGTACTACACTAGATGCACCATATGCTATGAGCATAAACAATAAGTACCAAAATAATTGAAGTGTTCATCACTAGATTACTATTAAGAAGGTATGTGGATATCTCAAAAGGACCTGGTGTTCCTTTTCTTGAGAGTAGATGGTAATAATCATTGTAAAGGAGTTACAATGATGTTATTCCAAAATTTTATGAACTATATATTCATATCACAGTATAAATTAAATGTTATGCTTAGATGACAACTGTATAAGTTGAAAAAAGGCTTTAGATTGTTGTTGTTTATAGTACAAAGGTCATATATATGATTTGGATCGCTTTGCTAATTCTTAGGAAGAAAGTTGTGTTTCTTCTATTATAGATCCTGTTGATCTCATTCACGATGATAATGGGTTAATCTTGCAAGCTCAGAAAACTAGATCTCACTAGCAATCCATGTATATATATTTTGACACTTCAATTTATTTCGATAGAAGAGCGACAGTTAAAATCGGAAGAGGTTTATATTACCAACATTGGAAAGAGTTCCTTATAACCTAACTAAGTATCATGCTTAAATAATGCTTGACGCACACAATGGGTAGATAGATGTTAAGTTAATATCTGATTGACTCTAGTGCTAGTGGGAGATTGTTGGAGTAAGCCCTAATAGTCAATCAGTATTGGTTGTATATACTTTTGTATTATGACCTTGATATATATTGTTTGTTAATATATATACTTACTGGGCATTATATTTATTGTGTTATTTGTATATGACATAATAAAGTCCTTAGAATAATTAGTCTATTAATGACCATTTAAGTGTGACATAATTGTGAGACCTCATTAAACATAAAGACGTTATTCTTAAAGTATCTGTACTCAAGCTTTACTGTCAAATAGGAAAACAGTAATGCATAGAGATTATTGTGTGAGTAGGCTGATGACTGTATCTCACAAGTCATGGATATGAGATATCAAGTCTTCACGTAGGTATAAATATTAGGAGCAATATTTATATTGGATTGACCCACCATAAGAATACTACATAGTTTGTTATGTAAGTGACATAAGTTATTCACATAGTAATAGTGATGTATTCCACCCTTCGACCTGAAACCACTATGGAACCTAGATGTGGAGTCGATTACTTTATTGCCAATCAACCTTTGTCCGTAACAGGATGACTATAAAGATGGTTTATGGGTGCTTTACAAATCATGCTGAGGGACGTGAGTGACCTAGATGAGATTTGTCCCTCCTACATATACGGAGTAATAGCTGTGGGCCCCTTGATAGATTATGATTGTAAAATGCATGACCGTGCTCAAATAAGTCGATATGAGATATTGGACTTATTTGTTGTTATCAAGTATACTCAGGGATCAAGGAATAAAATATTGGACTATATAAGGGTGACATATTCTATGCCTTATGTTCAATATAGATATAAGGGCAAAAGGTAGTTATACATATAATCATTATCACATAAAGGTTATGTCAGATCACACGACATTCTCGTGACTTGGGTAACAGTGATGTGTTGCTAGATACTGCTCACTGTTTATAATAATAAATAGGTAATTTAATATTATTGCCAACGTTATGAGAACCTATATGGTCACACGCAAAGAGTACTGATAATGAGATTGACGATTAAATTAAATAAGATTTAATTTAATTATGTGTTAATAATATTTAAATTGTTTAGTACAATAGCACGTATATAATTTATTTGATTAAATATAATATAATTAAATAAATGAGAATTGACAGTTGATTAAATTAAATATGATTTAATTTATTATTTTATTTTATTTAATTAAAAGAGTTTAGTTAAATATAAATAATAATTATTTAATTAAATAGTTTAATTAAATAAGATTGGGCTTATTTTGGAAATGCCCAAAATAAGAGTATTAGGGTTTTAGGAGCTCTCTATAAATAGAGAAGCTCTTTCCCATACCAAAGCTAATTGTCAATATTCTCAAAACAAGAGACGGCTAGCACTGCGTTCTACTTTGTGCTCCCGTGGACTTTGTAGATACAATGGTGTAGCGAGCGATTTTGGACGCGGTTCTTAAGCGCTGGTCGCTCTCTGCGGTTGAGCTTAAAACTACAGGTCGATTCATTTTTTATCCTATTGTGAGCTGAATAAGGAAGGGAAATAGATGTCTCCAATTAACCCTGCTTGCATACTGAGTTTAAACAGCGGTCTGTTAGGTTACGGATGCTATCAATGTGGGGGGGCTTTTGTACTGGTTATTCGTATTTCGCCAATACGGTTCTTTCTTTCTTTTTTCTAGGCAAAGGGTTTCTGGCGGGGAATAAGGATTAGGATGTTAGGACTGATGCTTTTGAATTACTGCTTTTAATTGACAGAGATATGGGATTTGGGTTTTTTGTTGATTGCGCTCGCTAAGATCTTTTCTTTCGATCTTATGCCTACGTATTCCCGTTTACCGAAACAGGGAAATCAGAGCGTTCGTAGTTCCTCCTATTCTATGGGAGGAAATTGGTTTTTGGTGTCTTGTTCAAAGCCCAAGACGTGAAGCGAAAGGTGATTTGTATCTTGTTCAAAGCCCAAGATGTGAAGCTAAAAGGTCTATTTGTGTCTTGTTCAAAGCCCAAGACGTGAAGCTAAAAGACCTTGACTTTAGAGAGAATTTGTCATCTCTAAAGAGGGGAGAAGGAGAATTACTTTAACTGGGATACGCAGATCCGAGCAATGCCATAATTTCCGAAGAAAGGGTTTTAACCTGAAGGAGAAGACTTTAACTCAGTGTAGAGCAATGCCATCTTTGCTTAGGAATTTCTCATGCTAAAAGAGGGACAGTGGCATGGATGTAGATGATCCAGAGGCTTGCCGCTTACAGCGATTAGATGAAGGGAAAGAAGTTGTTGATGTTTGTGTACTGCGAACGAGGCACAGCTTTGATGCTAAAAGGTTGATTGGATCAACCAGTGGTTTTCTTATACGAAGCCTAAGAGGAGGCTAATTTCTGATAGGAAAATCATTATACAAAGCCTAAGAGGAGGCTAATTTGTGTCTCGTACAAAGCCCGAGAGAGAGGCTAAAGGTTTTTGACCCTGTGGGGCATATCGTTATACAAAGCCTAAGAGGAGGCTAGCAAAGAGTTCGACTCTTGCTTAAGGGATTTATATCTCGTACGAGGCCCGAGATGGAGGCAAAAAAAAGGGTGATTGACTCAACGAGGGAATCTTTTGTGTCTCATACAAAGCCTGAGAGAGAGGCTAAAAGGTTGTTTTGACTCCACTGGGGAGAATTTTGGTATCTCGTATGAAGCGCGAGATGGAGGCTATTGTAACTGTTTCAGTTGAGTGACAGATCCAATATACTGATTTAAAAGAGAAAACCAGTTCTTATATGAGCAACACTGTACTCAGGGATTTGATTTGAGGATCAGGGATATTTCCTTTTCTTTGAGGAAACGGGAAATCCAAAGGGTATTGAGACTATCCGAGTATGCGGGTTTCCTTCCTATTTAACGAAGGGTGCTTGAGAATGTCTTTGAGACTCAAGGAAGTTAGACTGTCCAAGTCTAGAGTTTTATCTTTTGTACTATGCTTCGAGAAACAGTAGTAGACTCTATGAAAGGACTGTTCTATGAGGATGACTAGGTTCTGTTCCTATACCTCTAGGAGGTCGTCGGGACAATTTGTACGAAGCCCAAGAGGAGGCTGGAATCTTTTAAGAAGCCGACGGGTCCTTGTACGAAGCCCAAGAGGAGGTTATCATTCCCGGAGGAAGAGATCATTATACGAAGCCTAAGAGGAGGCTGGAATCTTTTAAGAAGCCGACGGGTCCTTGTACGAAGCCTAAGAGGAGGCCGGGTTGCTTATAGGAAGCCTGTGGGTCCTTGTACGATGCCCAAGAGGAGGCCGATGCTTTTAAGAAGCCCGTGGGTCCTTGTACGATGCCCAAGAGGAGGCCGGGTTGCTTATAGGAAGCCTGTGGGTCCTTGTACGATTCCCAAATGGAGGCCGGGTTGCTTTTAAGAAGCCCGTGGGTCCCAAACCAAAGAAAAGTTCAGGAAAACTCTTTTAGAGATAAAACCACTGGTAAACGTGCGAGGTTTACTATCCAGCAACTTTTAACTTTTCAAGAGAGTTTGAACAGTTCGGAGGTTTGAAGAAATTCAAGAGAAGTTTCACCGAGAATAATTCATCTCTGGGGAATAGAATTTCTTGACGATTCCTAAGGAGGACAGCCGAAGAGAAGACTGTATCTGGTGCTCCTATTGGGGATCTAGGCATCTATTTCTACGAATAAGTGAAACGGCGTCACCTAGTTCTAGACGTAATTGCCGGGGAAACTCTAAATACCTATACTATTATTACACAGTAGATATGAGTTTATGAAAGGAGACTTACAGTGAGCAGCCCCACAATACAGTTTATAATATGAAAGCAGTAAATGAAAGCGATAACCACTTACTCGGTTGTAGTGCTTCCATGCTGTTTGGTTAGTTGTTCAACAAAGAAAGATTGAAAACAACAGTATATTCAAAATCAAAGGAGAAAGTGCTTTGAAAAAGAAAGAGTTGGGGCTTACAGCTCAAGGAGAGGCCCAGGGTTTTATTAGTGAGCGCACTGTTTGAATTTGTACAGAGGGACTTATACAAGTGACTGGGGCCCAAAAAGGTTTTCTGTACAAAGGAATGGGTCTTACACTCTCTCAAGAGGCCCAAAAAGGTTTAAAGAAAAAGAGTGGGGCTTATAACACGAGGGTAGGCCCAAATGATTTTTCGTTTAAAAATGGCGATCGCGCCGAGGTTTTCTTTTAACGCAGAGGGACTTATACAATAAGTGAGGCCCAAAATGTTTTGGTTAAAAAGAGGGTTGGGTCTTACACTCTAATAGAGGCCCAAAGTGTTTTGAATGGGTCTTATAGCTCAAGGAGAGGCCCAAAGTGTTTTGAAAAGGCGACGATCGCGCCGTTTGTTTTTTGACGGTATCGGGACTTATACAATAAGTGAGGCCCAAAGATGATTTGGTCAAAAAAAGGATTGGGTCTTACACTCTAATAGAGGCCCAAAAGTGTTTTGAAAATGATTTATGAGGGTTGAATTAATCCAAAACCCTAATTTGTTTTCAAAATGTATTTAATTGAATAAAAATTCAATTAAATGATCAAAAATTGTTTAACACATGGAAAACAAATTGTGATCTTGGATTAATGCTTCAAAAATTAAGTATTGACCTACAAAATAATTAGAAAGCATTAAAAGTTGCAAAATCAATGTAGAAAAAATATTTAAAATGCCAAAAACAATCAAAATATTAATTCTTTGCAAAAATATCAATTATATGAAATAAATAATATTTTTGGGATTTTTTGATAAAATAAAATATTTTAACATTTTTGTGAATTATTAAAAAAAGAATCAACTCAAAATCATTAAAACTCAGAGAGAAATTAATTTTTGAATCAATTAAACAAAATCACAAAATTCAAATATTCAAATATATGAAAATGGCGCCAAGAACAACACCAAGAACACGCGCGTTTTTCAGTTTGCCCAGATTTGCATTTTCCATTCAATCTCACTGAATACGTAATTATAACATGCAATCCACATATCATTATGCTCGCCTCAACCTCACGATCATGTCTATGTACTTTAATTTCATTTAAATTAAACATATAACAAGAAATCACGAAGAGACCTCAAGAACCCTAATTTCTGCATGAAGGCTAGGATTTTTGATACACGATTCAAACAATGCAATTAATTGAGGGAAAACATTCCATGCATGATTATGAACATATGGCCAAATTATTGTGCCAGGAAATATGCATAGATTGAGAGATGACCAAGTTTAGGCTTACCTCCAAGTCGTGACAGCAAGAGCAGATGTGATTTTTAGTTGGAGGTGTTACAGACAAGTTGTGATGATCTGGGCAGCTTCCCTACACCATATGGAGTGTGTTTGAACACTTGGATTGAATTGAAATGGACTGGATCAGTTTATGGCATCTCAGCTGCAACTTCACTTCAAACTTGTGTGGATGGCAAGTGATTTTTAGATTTTGAAGTTTCAGATGTTATGTGAGTGTTTGATCAGCTCATATGTGATGTATGTGAGGTGTGTGAGTGATTGGTTTGTGCAGAATTGCTCTCAAACTCAAAACCCGATAGCTACCTTGCTAAGAAAGGCATTTTTGCCAAGAGAAAGAGATTTTGAGGAAAACATCTGTTAGATGGCTTTGGTGTACTCAAACTGACCACAATTGAGCTCTATTTATAGTAGAGCAAGTTTGTTTTGCAAGGAATAGTGCATGGCAGCTGGTAAGTAGGTTTCCTCAATGTTGGCCAATGGAAATGAAAGTCTCCTCTAGCCATTGACTAGAGGTTAGGACACAGAGCTTTGGTCCCCTTGGTCTTGGATAAGTCTTGACTGATTTCAGATGAGAATGGCTCAGTCCATGCCACCTTGATGGTTCCATTGAATGCCTCATTCCAAATTTGAAGTCTTGTCCCTACTTTGGCAACTCTAGGTTCAACATGCTATTCCTTGTTCCTTGGACCTTGGAGGCTTGGCTCAGTGATTGTCCCCTTTGGATTCAATCCTCTGAGGTGTCCAAGTGGATTGGAGCAATCGAAATTGGCTGATTTTGGTAAATCGAGCCAAAATGCAAATTCTGCCTTGCCTTGACAGATTTCAGCAAGGCAACTTGCCAATGTTGTATCTCATGATGTAGGTTGAATTTGGCAATGTTCTTGGCCATTTTGGAAAGCCCTAACATGATACAACAACTGTTTGAACAAGTTTGGTTTTGATCTCTTTTGATTCCAAGTGAAAAATCCCCCTACATTTGGCAAAAAGTGAAGCAGAATTCTGACTTAGTGAAAATTTCACTAAGTGTTGGAAAAAGTGACATTTTCACTTTTCAGCCACTTTGATCACTCCATAACTCAAAATCCTTAATGAATTGGAATGACTTGTAGTTGAAGTTTTTATAGGTGATAGTCAGGGCTACAAATCCATCTTTGGATGAGAAAAAATGGCCTTGTGGTTTAGGAGTTATGGTCCTCCAAAGTTGGTACCTTTGCCACTTTATTTTTAACTTAGAAAATTTTCTAAGTTTATGGTTACCCCTTTTACAAGTTATCTCACTTTTCTTGATTTTTCTTGATGAATGATGATTCAAATCATACATTAACATCATTTTAGGGTTAAAAATCCATTTTGGTGAAAAATCTCAAAAAGTCAAAGTTGACTTTTGTGCACAGTTGACTTTTTATCAGATGAATTCCAAACTGTGCAATTCTTCAGGAAATCATGTCCTTGACCTAAATCAAACTTGATGGACATGTTCCATGGGTGTCATAGGGTATATTCAATCATGTATTAAGGTTTGGGAGCATGTCTTGGTCAAAAGTCAAAGTTACAGTTGACTTTTCCCTTAAAACCCTAATTGTGGTGCAGATGAAATTGAGACTTGTTGCTCAAACTTCTTGGATCAATCCATTGTTCCAAATGGATCAATATGGTATATTAGAGACCCTCAAATCATCTCTTGAGGTCTTGGCTCATGGTTTGTCCCAAAAGTCAACTTAGGGGTGAATTAGGTCAAGAAACCCTAATTCCTGATTTTTGATGAATGCATCCCCTGAGGCAAAATTGACTTGATGCATGGGTTCATGAGGTTCCATGAAGCATATTAGGTCATGTTTAGGATCATTGCCTTGTTCCCAGATGAAAATTTCCATCTGGAGGCCCTGGTCGACCAAAACCCTAATTTGGTGACACTGTCGATCTTGAGACTTGATCCACCTAGAAGGGAGCATCCTTGTGCTTAATCCTTGAAGTGGGAGTCCTTTTTGATCCATTGTGGATGTTTGAGAGATTATACAAGTTGAAGATCATGTCATTTCTTGATTGATCCTTTGTCTAAGCACTCAGAGAGGGCTTGAAACCCTAATTTTGATTGTATTGGATGCTCACCCATCTTTGGGGAGACTAATGAAGCATAAAGGTACATCCATATTGTGATGATGATTTTCACAATGATGGGAAATCTAAGTGGTCAAAATTTGGGGTATTACAGATGCCCCTATTTAATCTTCTTGGACCCGAAGGTGTGAATGACGAAGGTATTCGAGCATTCGGGGTGCAAGAGGATTAAATATCGGAATATCCGAAATTTTGATGGTGGTTATGAATGGTAGCTTACGCATCCATCTTCTCTAGCTAAGCAATGATGCTTAGAAAAGGTAAACTTCCCCTCGTTCTTGGTTTCCTACCAAGGAACTGGTTTCAGTTTTCTTTTGTCAACTTCCCCTCATTCTTGGTTTCCTACCAAGGAACTGGTTTCAGTTTTCTTTTGTCAACTTCCCCTCGATCCTGGTTTCTTACCAAGGAACTGGTCTTAGTTTATGATTTAAACTTTCCCTCGATCCTGGTTTCCTACCAAGAACTGGTCTTAGTTTCTGATTTAAACTTCCCCTCGATCCTGGTTTCCTACCAAGAACTGGTCTTAGTTTCTGATTTAAACTTCCCCTCGATCCTGGTTTCCTACCAAGAACTAGTCTTAGTTTCTGATTTAAACTTCCCCTCTATCCTGGTTTCCTACCAAGAACTGGTCTTAGTTTCTGATTTAAACTTCCCCTCGATCCTGGTTTCCTACCAAGAACTGGTCTCAGTTTCTGATTTAAACTTCCCCTCGATCCTGGTTTCCTACCAAGGAACTGGTCTAAGTTTCTTTTGTCAATAAACTTTATTGACAAGGGACGCTATTCATAGCGGCTTTCCTCAAACTTCTCGCCGAATTTTCCTGGGGAGATGCCATTTGAGTGGAAAAAGTTTGGATGTCAGACTTGCTGGGGAACCCAGTCGTCTGAGTTGTAGAGTTGTACAAACTTCTCTGTTGGAGACGCCATCTGTCGATTCTACTGGGGAAAGTGAGTCTCTTGAGAGACTGTTTTCGTTTGGGATCTTTCATCATACTTTTCTCGGGATCTTCCCGGAGAAATGCCATATGATGGGGTCCAATTTTGAGGTGTCGATGACCTTTTCATCAACGACTTTTCAGAGAAATACTGATGTACTGCCGAATATCTGATCACGAGGCTTTCTCTGTGGATTTTCCTTAATCTGGGAAAGCAAGGATATCACCTTCAATGGAGAAGAGTGATGTTTATTGAGAGTTTTCTCTGGCTTTTCAGAGGTTCAAGTTATCAAAATGGCCAAGTGCCGACTCTGATCTAAAGATACACTGGTGGCGAGATTGTGCAGACGCAACACTTCCTGACGAGGAAAGAACTGACAAACTCGATTGAGAAAACTGCTTATCACTAGGGGACAAGACCGACTCAAGTGATAGTGATGCAATATGTAAATGCAAATCAAAATGCATGAAGTATGTATGTATATGCTGACAAAACAGACGCGACATACAGACTAATGGATGGACACAATTGGATACTCGGCCATCGCGGGGCGAAGAAGTACCGTTGATTCAAAATAGCAATTCCACCTTGCTTAGGAGAGATAGTCCACGCGGGGAGCTATGTTGATCGGGTTTAGGAGATGAGAACTCGGCCGAGGCGTGTCAGACGAAACAAGGTCTCTGACACAGTTGATCCCTTCATTCAGGCATACTGGCTTAGAAGGAGTACTTTGATTCTGCACTTTGAAGTTCGCTTACTTCGGGAGAAGCGATCGATGTTCTTCTGATGTTCAACAGTCAAAAGAAATTGCCATCTTTAATTTAAAAGCAGAAAAAGTTTTAACAAGTAAATTCATTTTTGTTTTATTTCAAGAATCGCTGATTAAGTTTAAACAACGTCGTTCTGTAAAGCTAAAATGAGTTAAGAATTACAAACAAAAGCACAAAGGCTCAAATTTTATTGATAAGATGGAGATCAGCCAAACGCATGATTCCAAAGAGTATATACAAAGTTAGAAAACGGCAATTTACAGGGAAAAGGGCTACGTTGAAACATAACGACCACTATCCTTCTACCAACTTTGAATTCGGGGCATCCTGAGCTTCCGTCGAAGATAACCTTTGACTGGAGTTTTCCTCTGATAGATGATGATGTAACTGCTGCTGAGGGACTTGCCTCTGTTGAACATAGTTACTTGCCGTTATCCCTAATTTTTTCCTGGATTGTACTATGAGATTTCCAATCCATCGGGATGATTTTTTTTCTCATGTCTCTAACTTTTGCCTGGACCGCCCTTTCGGGTTTTCAATCCATCGAGACGTTTTTTTTAGGCGAAGTATTTCTTGACTACATCAACATTCGTGGGGTAGGCAAATTCTTCTCCGTCCATGGTTGCAAGTCTCAAGGCGCCGCCTGAGAAAGCTTTCGTGACCACATAGGGGCCATCATAATTTGGGGTCCATTTGCCCCGAGAGTCAGTGAGAAATGATTGTATCTTCTTGAGCACGAGGTCTCCTTTCCTGAAGACACGAGGTCGGACCTTTTTGTCGACCGCCCTCTTCATTCTCTGTTGATACAACTGACCGTGGCATAGTGTCGTGATTCTCTTTTCTTCGATCAGGTTCAGTTCATCGTGTCGACTTTGACACCATTCAGCTTCGGTGAGCTGAGCTTCCATCAATACCCAGATTGATGGGATCTCTACTATTATGGGAAGCACTGCCTCCATGCCATATACTAGAGAGAAAGGGGTTGCCCCTGTTGAAGTGCAGACAGATGTGCGATAACTGTGAAGAGCAAAGGGTAGCATCTCGTGCCAATCTTTGTAGGTTACAACCATCTTTTGAACAATCTTCTTGATGTTCTTGTTAGCCGCTTCTACCGCTCCGTTCATCTTGGGTCGGTAGGGAGATGAGTTATGGTGTTGATCCTGAACTCTGCACATAACTCTTTCATCATCTTATTGTTCAAGTTAGATCCATTATCAGTAATGATCTCGCTTGGAACACCATAACGGCAGATGATATTGTTTTTGATAAATTGGACCACCACTTGTCGGGTTACATTAGCATACGACGCTGCTTCGACCCACTTGGTGAAGTAGTCAATGGCTACTAGGATGAACCGATGTCCGTTTGAAGCCTGGGGCTCAATCATACCAATCATATCGATTCCCCATATGGAAAATGGCCACGGGGAAGAAAGAACTTTGAGATGTGATGGCGGTACATGAATTTTGTCGGAGTATATCTGACACTTGTGACACCTCCTCATGTACTTATAGCAGTCGGATTCCATTGTCAACCAATAGTACCCTGCTCTGAGAATTTTTCTCGCCATTGTGTGTCCATTGGCATGAGTGCCAAAGGATCCTTCATGAATTTCTTTCATGAGCATGTCTGCTTCTGGTCTGTCGATGCATCGGAGTAAGACCATGTCAAAATTTCTCTTATAAAGAGTGTCACCGCCCAGGAAGAAGTTTCCAGCCAATCTTCTGAGGGTTTTCCTGTCTTTTCTGAGTGCCCCAGATGGGTACTCTTGTTTCTGAAGGAAGCATTTGATATCGTGATACCAAGGTCTGTCGTCTATGACTGCTTCAATCGCGAAGATGTAGGCGGGCCTTTCTAGGCGCATTATGTTGATCTTAGGTATGTCATTCCATTGACCTACACTAATCATAGAAGAGAGAGTGGCTAATGCATCAGCCATGTGATTCTCATCACGAGGGATGTGATGAAAGTCAACTCTGTTGAAGAAGGGTAGCAACCTTCTTGCATAGTCTTTGTAAGGAATCAATCCTGATTGGTATGTGTTCCAATCTCCTTTTATCTGGTTAATAACCAGGGCTGAATCGCCGTATACGTCCAAGTTCTTGATCCTTAAATCAATCACTTCTTCGAGACCCATGATACATGCTTCGTATTCGGCCTCGTTGTTCCTACATTTGAACGTAAGTCTGGCAGTGAAAGGAATGTGGATACCCTGAGGGGTAACAATGATTGCCCCAATTCCGTTTCCATAATGATTAACTGCTCCGTCAAAGATAAGTCCCCACTGGGAACCTAGTTCTGGCCCTTCACTGGGTAGCGGTTCATTGCAATCTTTCATTTTTAGATACATGACATCTTCGTCTGGGAAGTCAAACCTGATTGATTCTTGATCGTCAATCGGTTGATGAGCCAAATGATCGGCTAAAATACTTCCCTTAACGGCTTTCTGAGCTTGGTACTCTATGTCATATTCTGATAGTAACATCTGCCAACGGGCAATCCTTCCCGTGAGAGCAGGTTTTTCGAAAACGTACTTGATTGGATCCATTTCAGAGACCAACCAAGTAGTATGACGAATCATGTACTGGCGAAGACATTTGGCTGCCCAAGCCAAAGCGCAACAAGTTTTCTCGAGCATCGTGTACCGAGTTTCACAGTCGGTAAACTTCTTGCTCAGATAGTAAATGGCAGACTCTTTCCTTTTAGTTTCGTCTTGTTGGCCAAGTACACATCCCATTGAGTCCTCTAGGACTGTGAGGTAAATGATTAGTGGTCTTCCTTCCACTGGAGGTGATAGAATCGGAGGATTCAACAGATATTCCTTAATACTGTCGAAGGCGGTTTGGCAGTCTTCTGACCAAACGCAATCCAGGTTCTTTTTGAGTAATTTGAAAATCGACGCACAAGTGGCGGTCATAAGGAATATGAAACTGGAGATGTAGTTCAAACGTCCCAGGAATCCTCAGACTTGTTTTTCAGTTTTCGGAGAAGGCATTTCTTGAATGGCCTTGACCTTGTCAGGATCAACCTCAAATCCTTTCTGGCTGACGATGAACCCTAGTAGTTTCCCCGAACGGACACCGAAGGTGCACTTGTTGGGATTCAAGTGGAGCTTGAATTTTCTTAGACGTTCGAACAATTTTGACAGATGTTCAACGTGCTCCTCCTCTGTTCTTGATTTTGCAATCAAATCATTGACATATACCTCGATTTCCTTATGTATGATGTCATGAAACAGAGTAGTCATGGCCCTTTGATAGGTTGCCCCGGCATTCTTCAAACCGAACGGCATTACCTTGTAACAAAAGGTACCCCATGGGGTAATGAACGAAGTTTTCTCCATGTCTTTCGGCGCCATTTTGATCTGGTTATAGCCCGAGAATCCATCCATGAAAGAGAATACTTTGAACATTGATGTGCTGTCAATCAACATGTCAATGTGTGGTAAAGGAAAGTCGTCCTTTGGACTTGCCTTGTTTAGATCTCTGTAATCAACACACATTCTGACCCTTCCATCCTTTTTGGGAACGGGTATGATGTTGGCTAACCATTGAGGATATTCAGATGTAGCGAGGAAACCCGCGTCGATCTGTTTCTGTACCTCCTCCTTGATTTTGATGGCCATGTCCGGGTGAGTGCGTCTCAACCTTTGCTTTACTGGCGGACATTCCGATCTCAACGGTAAGTGATGTTCCATGATGCTGGTATCCAACCCTGGCATATCCTGATAGGACCAAGCGAATACATCGGGGAATTCTTTGAGAAGCTTTATCAAACCCTCTCTGGCAGTTGGACTGAGCAATGCTCCGATCCTGATTTCTTTTCTCTCTTGCTCTGAACCCAAGTTTACCGTTTCCAACGGCTCTTTGTGAGGTTCAATGGACCTTTCCTCTTGCCTGAGTAGTCGGGAGATCTCTTCTGGAATTTCGTTGTCATTTTCTTCTTCATCCTCGAATACCGGGAACTCAAAGTTGGGAGAAGGCATCGGATCGTATGTTTTAACTGGGTTTAAAACAAGCAATCTGCGCGATGTGATGATTCGTGTTTAGAAGAGATAGAGAAAATATAAGTGTGTGCAGTGTATTTATTTTACTGCTTGTTTTTATTATTGAATGTTTTTTAGGATTACCATTTTCTGAAAAAGCAAAAAGAGAAAACAACAATTAATGCGGAAATTACAGAACGACGTTATTTTATTAATAAACAAGTCGAATCTTGAAACTACAGCCCTATAAAACAAAACTCACTCGCTTTGGGCAAAGCGAAGAGGGAAATTTACAAAAAGCGAGCCCTATCAAAACATCCGTTTCACCTGGGCAGGGTGAAAGGTTAAAGATGGCAATTACTTTGACTGATGAACGACCTTCGAAACCTCGACGGCAACCCATTGGCGGCGAACTCCTCGGTGAATCACAAAGTATGGCACCTTCCTCGATTTGTCTTCAGAAATGACGCTGATTTCTGGTGGAGCAGGATCATTGGAATCTGTCTCCCAAGCAGAATTGTCGTAGGAGGATTCCTCTGTTGCATTTTGCATAGCATTGGTGCTCTCAGCTGTATCTCCCCATCCAGTTGACTGGATATCCTCGAGCCTGATACGAGAGCTTTTAGGAGCAGTGTACTTGACCATAAAGTCGTATTTTCCACTTGGTTGTCCCAAAGTGTCCCAAACTTCTTTGGAACTGGAGAAGTCATCCCTCTCGATGACGTTGACCTCAGGAAAAGCATAGTTGATGAATTCTAGTCCTGCAAACGTTGCGAATTCATCTTCATGTTGAGTAGTCTCTGAATGACCTGAGTGTTGATCCCATGACATGGCGGGGACACAGGTGTTCTGTTCAATGATGGTCAGCCGAGTTTCATTACTCGGCTGACTTTCTTGCCCCAAGTTTCCTGGGTAAGGCTGCCACATTGGCAGACCATCCATCGGGCCATAGTAATTGCGGTCAAAGTTGTCTTTCATCAGAGTGTCCTCCTCTAATGAATTTGGCGGAGCACGGCATCCTTCCGGATCACAATCTCCGTAGATCATTTCGACATCTGATCTTGGTATAAATCCCGAACTTTCTGTAGGAAAGCAAAAAGGCATAGGCACCTCTTCCTGAGACATATAGTCGTCCTTGTTAAGGTAGGACTTCCATTCTTCATCTGTGTCAGAGGGATCTTCCTCATTGATAGCATGAACTGTCTGAGACACTAGGTGAAGAAAACCTCCACTGTGGAAGAAGTTTTGAAGGGGATGAAGACTTTCATCGTTGGCAGCTGTCCGGGTACAGGTCGCAGAAAAACCAAGACCCTTCTTTGTTTTATTGTCAATAGGAATGACAAGCTGTCCCCATCCTTTCATATCGGTACTCTCGACCGCTTTGATAGCATCTTTGTATGAAGAAATTGAAGTTCCTTCTTCGGATTGATCGTTCTTGCTCACCGATAGTGCTTGGAACTGAGTTCCAATAACCTCCTCGGGTTCCACACAAGTAGATGATGATAAGTTACTCACGAGCAAGGCTTGTTCCCCACAAACCGTGACAAGTTGATCATTCTGGACGAACTTTAGCTTTTGGTGGAGGGTTGAAGTAACCGCTCCAGCCTGATGTATCCAAGGTCTTCCTAATAAACAACTGTATGTCGCCCGGATGTCCATGACCTGGAAAGTGACTTGGAAAGTGTGAGGACCAATAGTTATGGGAAGATCAACTTCGCCGATAACTGTTTTTCTAGATCCGTCGAATGCTTTGACGATGAACTCGCTGACTCTCATCGGAGGGCCCTTAAATGATAATTGCATCAAAGTGGACTTCGGCATAACATTCAGGGCTGACCCTGTGTCTACCAGTACGTTGGCTAAAGCATCGCCCTGGCAGTTAACTGTAATGTTGAGCGCCATGTTATGACGGCGACCCCCTTCAGGTAATTCCTCATCACTAAATCCCAAATTATTGCAGGAAGTGATGTTAGAGACAATGCTATCGAATTGTCTGATTGTTACATCCTGTTCCACAAAGGCTTGCTCCAAGACTTTTTGTAGAGCCTCTTTGTGTGCTTCTGAACTGAGTAACAGTGATAATACTGAGATCTTTGAAGGAGTCTGTAACAGTTGATCAACAATGTTATATTCACTCCTTTGGATGAGCTTTAGCATCTCATATTTGTCTTTTGAAAAGTCGGGATTACTAGATTGACCGACTGGTGGATCAGGAATTTCCGCCTGAAGTTCCTTTTCTTTGTTGGATTCTCCAACCCCTCGGTTGAAGATTCGACCGCTCCGTGTTACACGACTGATGTCTGCAATATTCACGACGGAGGGTAATGGAATTTCCTTTCCATTCTCGATTATTGTTGCATCGTAATTTGTAAGGGATTGCCTTAGCTGATTCATACGGTAGTGGCCCCGGTAGATAGATGACTATGGGAACCTTCTGATTTTTTTGACCGTCATAAGTAACCTCGATCCGTTCCCGGTTGGGAACTCTAGATTCGTCAAGTAGAGGAATGATGGCAAAAACATCCCTGGTCCTGTGATGACCAGAGATCGTGACAACATCCTCAACTTGCTCGGCAAGGTAGTTCGGCGACCAAATGATGGGTCCAAAACCTGGATATGGATGAATTTCTCCATGATCGATCTGACCCTGAAGAGTTGCTCTCACAAGGTAACACCATTGGTTACTTTCCGAACAGACGCTACAACTGTCATAGTTGTGTGGTGGCACCTGGCCACGCCCACTTTGAATGCAATGCAACCTCACTAGGTTATCTTCCATTGATCGGACATCCTGACTTTGACGACGAGTAGGATTCCTGTTATTGATACTAATCTATGGAGTATCTTCGTCCATATAGATTGGCATCCACCAGTGATTTAACAAGTGCTGAAGTGCCTCCTGGACAAGGGTACAACCTCGATAATTTTCGCAACCTGCTTTGCAGTTTTGATAGTCATGTGATATTAAGAATCCAAGTCGGACCTGCTCAGCATGTAACTCTACCAGGTTGGTATTCATCACGCGAATGTCGAAGATCTGAACCATGTTGATTTGATAGGAGTTCTTATCATGGTAGTCTTGGATCCATCCAAGATACATCTGACGCTGGAGGGCCTCTTGTATGAAAGAGCATCCCTGTTTGTTTACCGAGCAAATCAGACAGGAACTGTAATCGTGCCGCGGCAGATTATGATGCTGGCTTTGCCTTGAGTGCATCGCCACCAAGTTGACATTCATCGCACGGATGTCGTGGTTTTGAATGAAGTTGGAATTCGTGTAAACCATGTTAACTCCACGAACTCGGTGCTCTTGGATCCATCCGAGATCCATTTGTTCCTGTAGAGCTGCTTGCACTACAGAACATCCTTGGTTATCGTTAGAGCAGATATCAGACTAGTGACAGTTATGAGGTGGCACATGGCCATATCCACTCTGTCTACAATGCATCTTGACCAGATTGGTTCCCAATAAGAGTACATCGTGAATTTGATAGACATTGTTAGTCTCTTTCTCAATCAGATTGACTGCAGTTTTCTCATGTTGAGGCAGCGGGTTCGTAAGAACATTAGGATTCGTATCTTTGAAAGATAAGAGCCCGCTCCTAATAAGCTTTTGCACGTCGGATTTGAAATTGAGGCAAGTCTCAATGTTATGCCCTGAACCTCCTTGATGATAAGGGCATGTTTGATCCGCTTTAAACTAAAAAGGCGGATTTTCCAGAACTGAAAGGGGAGACTTAGTCTGGATGTGCCCCTTGGCTAGCTGTAACGGAAACAGTTCTGCGTACGTTACGGGTATAGGATCAAATCCTGGTGGCCGTGTTGTACGGTTGTTGTTATATGGAGGACGAGCCTGCTGAAGAGGCTGTTGTGTCCTTTGTTGGTCAGGTTGGCTCTGCGCAACCTGAGGTTGATACATAGGAACAGGCGCGGGGCCGATAGCAGGAGTAACAGCTGCTACTGGCTGATAACGTCGCCTTTGCTTTCCGAGAGAGATATTCCCAATATCTTGCTCTTTTTTCTTAGGGAGAGCACTACCGTATTTTAGTACCGCTCGTTGATCCAGTGTCTTTTACCAAACGTCCTTCTCAGACGGCTTCCTCAAGACGTACACCCATGCCGACCATTTCGGTGAAATCACTGGGCGCACTGGCAACCATTCGGTCATAGTAAAATGAGCTTAAGGTCTTTAAGAAGATCTTTGTCATCTCTTTTTCCTCAAGAGGTGGAAAAATTTGAGGGCAATTTCACGCCACCTTTGAGCATACTCCTTAAAGGTTTCCTTTTCCTTTTGCGACATTGATCTGAGTTGATCTCTGTCGGGTGCCATGTCCAAATTGTACTTGTATTGTTGGATGAAGGCAGTACCAAGATCTCTGAATGTACTGATCGTAGTACGGTTTAAACCCATGTACCATTTGAGTGCGGCACCGGTTAAACTATCCTGGAAGTAGTGAATCAGTAGGTCCTGATTCTCCGTCTAAGCTGACATCCGCCGAGCGTACATCACCAGATGGCTCTGAGGGCAAGAGTTACCCTTGTATTTTTCAAAGTTGGGCACTTGGAACTTGTGCGGGACTTTCACATTTGGGACCAAGCAGAGGTCTGCGGCGTCCTTCCCAAATAGATCCTGACCGCGAATGGCTTGCAGCTCTTTCTGCATTTCCAAGAACTGCTCCCGGAATTCCTCCATTCTGTCAAACATAGTTTCCTTCTTACCAGAAGGTGTTGGTGGAATCTGTCCTTCCGGGACAGTGTGCACCACAGGGGGTGGTATCGTGACTACGGCAGTAAGTCTTGGCGCTTCCCGAAGTTTATAACCTTCAGGAGTCTTGAGTATGCCCCTGGCATCTTCGCTTTCCCGAAGTTTGTAACCTTCAGGCCCAGCGGCTTCTGTTGCGATTCCCTGATCTTCAGTGATCGGCGGAACATATCCTTCCGGGATATAGTTAACAGGCATGCCCCAAGGACGATCTTTCGGTATCTGATACCTAGGATCATACTTTTCTATGATGGGCGTTGAGGTGATCTCTGAGATCACAGTTCTTTGTAGCTGAGCTTCTGCCATGGCTTGCATGTCGTTACGAAGCTTTCTCATATCCTCTCTCAGAGCGTCGATCTCTTCTTTCAACTCTCTGTTTTCTTCCTCAAGATCATCCATCTTTTTCTGACGATTGGCCCGAGTATTATATGAATGAGACAGTTTGACTCTAGAATCGAGACACAAACGTGAGATTCGTAGGTAAGGAGAATACGCGATGTGAGAATGATGAATGCAATGATTATATTAATTGTTTTTAGGTTTAATTAAAATAAACTTCGACAATTAGATTGCAAATATCAAACAGTGGGGAAACCCCTTTTTATTGAATTCCAAAGGATTACAGAAATGGAAATACAGTAGATTACAAAGTGCAGAAACAGAAACCTAAACTAATGGGTCCCGAGTCCTCTCTGAGGAGAAACCGGGTGCTGACTCTGGTATCTTCCTTTTCTTTGACCAGGGCGCTTGGGCCATTGTCGGGTTGTCATTCCTTTGCCAAGTGAAAGGAGTGAGCAAATTCCTTTGGTCATCTTGATTCTCTACAGCATGCTGCTCCAAAATTTCAATCAGAGCATCTTTCTCTTTTAGTAATTGTTGTATTTGGATACACTCTACGTCGAGGGTGCGGTACTTGTTCTTCCAAGATCTTCTTTCCTTTTGAACCTTGTTGAGAGTAACCTGAAGCCTTTCAGTTTCCGTCATGAAGTACATGACAATTTCCCTCGGCGGAAGAATTCCGTAACGAGGATAAGGCATCTTTAGCTTGAGAGCTCTAGTTTGTACCCAATGGAGATAAGGCTCCACCGAGACACAGTCCGGTTTTCCCAGAGACTCTCGTCCTTTCTTATGAACATGTTTCCAAGCTTGCACTATTTCCATCTTTAGTGCTATGTCGTTTTCTCCTTCTTGGAAGAAAAGACCTTCCAGATGAATACCCAGTGGGATGTGTCTCATCGGGTATCCAAATTGACGAAGAACTAATATCGGATGATAGTTGATTCCTCCTTTAGTTCCTATGAGGGGTACGCTAGGGAAGTTTCCACAACGGTCAATGATTCTGATTCCCTCATAAATCCTATTACACCAATCTATATCGGAATTGGTGAGAGACATGATCTTCTGCGACCAACGTAAGACACTCTTGCAATCCCAAAAAGCGGCAGACTTGGGCAAGTGAGAGATAAACCATTTATAAAGCAGAGGTACACAGCATGTGATCTCCCCTCCGCTGTACAAATTTCCCAAGTGTACAGAATGATACGCATCTGCGAGCAAAGTCGGCACAGGGTTTCCAATGAGAAAAACCTTAATAGCGTTGATATCGACGAAGTTATTGATGTTGGGAAACAAAAATAACCCGTAGGTGAGCAAGACAAAGATGCTTTCAAAAGCAGTCCCGTTCCCTATACTAGCGAAATACAGAGCTTTCTTGGTCAGGAACTGGGCTGGCAAACCTTGGATGCCACCCTTAGTGGTCATGTGAGTCTTGACCTCAGACTCGTCCAAATGAATTGCTCTTGCAATAGTCTGATTCTTTGGAATTTCTTCCAGTCCAGAAAATGGAGCTCGATCAGTGATATGTAAATCAGCCAGATGAGAATACTCCTCCAGCGTTGGTGCTAGCTGGTAATCCGGGAATGTGAAATAGTGATAAACCGGATCGTAGAATTGAATGAGCGCGTCCATGATCCCCTCAATCACATGGACTCTTAACAGTGGTAGCAGACCTCTGTGCTTGGCTCTGAAAGCCTCTGGGTTAACGATCATCCTTGCTAACCTTCTCAAATCCCCTAGTTTTGGAACCTTGAAGGTATACTGGTGAGTTCTCCTTCTACCGAAATCCATTAATGCAATCTTTTTCTCTGATATTTGCAATCACAGTCTTAGTTTAATTTGAAAAACAGAGAGACTAGAAGAGAAGTTTTTTGAATGTTTTAATGTTTTATTAAATGGATGCATGAATGCAGCACACAAAAACATAGAAAAAACATGGGGTCAGAGGGTCGTTGTCATGAAGTCAAGGCTCTACCCATCCCCAAAGGTTTATACTAGGGTGATTTTTGTACCTGTACTCATTATCATCAGCTCCTCCCAGGAAAGCAAAACAACAAGCGGATCGCCAGCGAGTTGTGTGCAATCTTAGAGTAAGTGCTATTCACCGAGAATAGATCACCAGCCTCAAATGAGGGTAGTATCGCGTAACAGCTATTTCTGATAGCTTCCGCACTACGAAAAAGGTTGGCTTTTCTTAAGTGTATACTCAATCTCACCACATGCGGCATCACACGCATTCCCAGTAGCAGAAAAATAAACACGTATAGCAATTAGGAAAAGCAGTATATATATATTTGTCCTTATCATCCTAGACTTATAAAGCTATGAATCTTAAGTTCCTGACAGAAATGGGTTCCCCGGCGGAAGCCCCAATCTGTGGTTCCCTACCTAAGAGATGGACCAGCATAGGTCAATCTTTCTCTTCGGTAGAGTTCCCATTTTCCGTAGAAAACGGGGATGATGCCCTAAGGCAGAAAAGGAGACTCCCCTGCAGAGTCGCCATTTTACAAGGAAAACAGACAGAAATAAAAACCGGCCCCACGGTGGGCGCCACTTTTCTGTAGCGAGCGATTTTGGACGCGGTTCTTAAGCGCTGGTCGCTCTCTGCGGTTGAGCTTAAAACTACAGGTCGATTCATTTTTTATCCTATTGTGAGCTGAATAAGGAAGGGAAATAGATGTCTCCAATTAACCCTGCTTGCATACTGAGTTTAAACAGCGGTCTGTTAGGTTACAGATGCTATCAATGTGGGGGGGGGGGGGGGGGCTTTTGTACTGGTTATTCGTATTTCGCCAATACGGTTCTTTCTTTCTTTTTTCTAGGCAAAGGGTTTCTGGCGGGGAATAAGGATTAGGATGTTAGGACTGATGCTTTTGAATTACTGCTTTTAATTGACGGAGATATGGGATTTGGGTTTTTTGTTGATTGCGCTCGCTAAGATCTTTTCTTTCGATCTTATGCCTACGTATTCCCGTTTACCGAAATAGGGAAATCAGAGCGTTCGTAGTTCCTCCTATTCTATGGGAGGAAATTGGTTTTTGGTGTCTTGTTCAAAGCCCAAGACGTGAAGCGAAACGTGATTTGTATCTTGTTCAAAGCCCAAGATGTGAAGCTAAAAGGTCTATTTGTGTCTTGTTCAAAGCCCAAGACGTGAAGCTAAAAGACCTCGACTTTAGAGAGAATTTGTCATCTCTAAAGAGGGGAGAAGGAGAATTACTTTAACTGGGATACGTAGATCCGAGCAATGCCATAATTTCCGAAGAAAGGGTTTTAACCTGAAGGAGAAGACTTTAACTCAGTGTAGAGCAATGCCATCTTTCCATAGGAATTTCTCATGCTAAAAGAGGGACAGTGGCATGGATGTAGATGATCCAGAGGCTTGCCGCTTACAGCGATTAGATGAAGGGAAAGGAGTTGTTGATGTTTGTGTACTGCGAACGAGGCACAACTTTGATGCTAAAAGGTTGATTGGATCAACCAGTGGTTTTCTTATACGAAGCCTAAGAGGAGGCTAATTTCCGATAGGAAAATCATTATACAAAGCCTAAGAGGAGGCTAATTTGTGTCTCGTACAAAGCACGAGAGAGAGGCTAAAGGTTTTTGATCCAGTGGGGCATATCGTTATTCAAAGCCTAAGAGGAGGCTAGCAAAGAGTTCGACTCTTGCTTAAGGGATTTATATCTCGTACGAGGCCCGAGATGGAGGCAAAAAAAAGGGTGATTGACTCAACGAGGGAATCTTTTGTGTCTCATACAAAGCCTGAGAGAGAGGCTAAAAGGTTATTTTGACTCCACTGGGGAGAATTTTGGTATCTCGTATGAAGCGCGAGATGGAGGCTATTATAACTATTTCAGTTGAGTGACAGATCCAATATACTGATTTAAAAGAGAAAATCAGTTCTTATATGAGCAACACTGTACTCAGGGATTTGATTTGAGGATCAGGGATATTTCCTTTTCTTTGAGGAAACGGGAAATCCAAAGGGTATTGAGACTATCCGAGTCTGCGGGTTTCCTTCCTATTTAACGAAGGGTGCTTGAGAATGTCTTTGAGACTCAAGGAAGTTAGACTGTCCAAGTCTAGAGTTTTATCTTTTGTACTATGCTTCGAGAAACAGTAGTAGACTCTATGAAAGGACTGTTCTATGAGGATGACTAGGTTCTGTTCCTATACCTCTAGGAGGTCGTCGGGACAATTTGTACGAAGCCCAAGAGGAGGCTGGAATCTTTTAAGAAGCCGACGGGTCCTTGTACGAAGCCCAAGAGGAGGCTATCATTCCCGGAGGAAGAGATCATTATACGAAGCCTAAGAGGAGGCTAAAATCTTTTAAGAAGCCGACGGGTCCTTGTACGAAGCCCAAGAGGAGGCCGGGTTGCTTATAGGAAGCCTGTGGGTCCTTGTACGATGCCCAAGAGGAGGACGATGCTTTTAAGAAGCCCGTGGGTCCTTGTACGATGCCCAAGAGGAGGCCGGGTTGCTTATAGGAAGCCTGTGGGTCCTTGTACGATGCCCAAGAGGAGGCCGGGTTGCTTTTAAGAAGCCCGTGGGTCCCAAACCAAAGAAAAGTTCAGGAAAACTCTTTTAGAGATAAAACCACTGGTAAACGTGCGAGGTTTACTATCCAGCAACTTTTAACTTTTCAAGAGAGTTTGAACAGTTCGGAGGTTTGAAGAAATTCAAGAGAAGTTTCACCGAGAATAATTCATCTCTGGGGAATAGAATTTCTTGACGATTCCTAAGGAGGACAGCCGAAGAGAAGACTGTATCTGGTGCTCCTATTGGGGATCTAGGCGTCTATTTCTACGAATAAGTGAAACGGCGTCACCTAGTTCTAGACGTAATTGCCGGGGAAACTCTAAATACCTATACTATTATTACACAGTAGATATGAGTTTATGAAAGGAGACTTACAGTGAGCAGCCCCACAATACAGTTTATAATATGAAAGCAGTATATGAAAGCGATAACCACTTACTCGGTTGTAGTGCTTCCATGCTGTTTGGTTAGTTGTTCAACAAAGAAAGATTGAAAACAACAGTATATTCAAAATCAAAGGAGAAAGTGCTTTAAAAAAGAAAGATTTGGGGCTTACAGCTCAAGGAGAGGCCCAGGGTTTTATCAGTGAACGCACTGTTTGAATTTGTACAGAGGGACTTATACAAGTGACTGGGGCCCAAAAAGGTTTTATGTACAAAGGGATTGGTCTTACACTCTCTCAAGAGGCCCAAAAAGGTTTAAAGAAAAAGAGTGGGGCTTATAACACGAGGGTAAGCCCAAATGATTTTTCGTTTAGAAATGGCGATCGCGCCAAGGTTTTCTTTTAACGCAGAGGGACTTATACAATAAGTGAGGCCCAAAATGTTTTGGTTAAAAAGGGGGTTGGGTCTTACACTCTAATAGAGGCCCAAAGTGTTTTGAATGGGTCTTATAGCTCAAGGAGAGGCCCAAAGTGTTTTGAAAAGGCGACGATCGCGCCGTTTGTTTTTTGACGGTATCGGGACTTATACAATAAGTGAGGCCCAAAGATGATTTGGTCAAAAAAAGGATTGGGTCTTACACTCTAATAGAGGCCCAAAAGTGTTTTGAAAATGATTTATGAGGGTTGAATTAATCCAAAACCCTAATTTGTTTTCAAAATGTATTTAATTGAATAAAAATTCAATTAAATGATCAAAAATTGTTTAACACATGGAAAACAAATTGAGATCTTGGATTAATGCTTCAAAAATTAAGTATTGACCTACAAAATAATTAGAAAGCATTAAAAGTTGCAAAATCAATGTAGAAAAAATATTTAAAATGCCAAAAACAATCAAAATATTAATTCTTTGCAAAAATATCAATTATATGAAATAAATAATATTTTTGGGATTTTTTGATAAAATAAAATATTTTAACATTTTTGTGAATTATTAAAAAAAGAATCAACTCAAAATCATTAAAACTCAGAGAGAAATTAATTTTTGAATCAATTAAACAAAATCACAAAATTCAAATATTCAAATATATGAAAATGGCGCCAAGAACAACACCAAGAACACGCGCGTTTTTCAGTTTGCCCAGATTTGCATTTTCCATTCAATCTCACTGAATACGTAATTATAACATGCAATCCACATATCATTATGCTCGCCTCAACCTCACGATCATGTCTATGTACTTTAATTTCATTTAAATTAAACATATAACAAGAAATCACGAAGAGACCTCAAGAACCCTAATTTCTGCATGAAGGCTAGGATTTTTGATACACGATTCAAACAATGCAATTAATTGAGGGAAAACATTCCATGCATGATTATGAACATATGGCCAAATTATTGTGCGAGGAAATATGCATAGATTGAGAGATGACCAAGTTTAGGCTTACCTCCAAGTCGTGACAGCAAGAGCAGATGTGATTTTTAGTTGGAGGTGTTACAGACAAGTTGTGATGATCTGGACAGCTTCCCTACACCATATGGAGTGGGTTTGAACACTTGGATTGAATTGAAATGGACTGGATCCGTTTATGGCATCTCAGCTGCAACTTCACTTCAAACTTGTGTGGATGGCAAGTGATTTTGAGATTTTGAAGTTTCAGATGTTATGTGAGTGTTTGATCAGCTCATATGTGATGCATGTGAGGTGTGCGAGTGATTGGTTTGTGCAGAATTGCTCTCAAACTCAAAACCCGATAACTACCTTGCTAAGAAAGGCATTTTTGCCAAGAGAAAGAGATTTTGAGGAAAGCTTCTGTTAGATGGCTTTGGTGTACTCAAACTGACCACAATTGAGCTCTATTTATAGTAGAGCAAGTTTGTTTTGCAAGGAATAGTGCATGGCAGCTGGTAAGTAGGTTTCCTCAATGTTGGCCAATGGAAATGAAAGTCTCCTCTAGCCATTGACTAGAGGTTAGGGCACAGAGCTTTGGTCCCCTTGGTGTTGGATAAGTCTTGACTGATTTTAGATGAGAATGGCTCAGTCCATGCCACCTTGATGGTACCATTGAATGCCTCATTCCAAATTTCAAGTCTTGTCCCTACTTTGGCAACTCTAGGTTCAACATGCTATTCCTTGTTCCTTGGACCTTGGAGGCTTGGCTCAGTGATTGTCCCCTTTGGATTCAATCCTCTGAGGTGTCCAAGTGGATTGGAGCAATTGAAATTGGCTGATTTTGGCAAATCGAGCCAAAATGCAAATTCTGCCTTGCCTTGACAGATTTCAGCAAGGCAACTTGCCAATGTTGTATCTCATGATGTAGGTTGAATTTGGCAATGTTCTTGGCCATTTTGGAAAGCCCTAACATGATACAACAACTGTTTGAACAAGTTTGGTTTTGATCTCTTTTGATTCCAAGTGAAAAATCCCCCTACATTTGGCAAAAAGTGAAGCAGAATTCTGACTTAGTGAAAATTTCACTAAGTGTTGGAAAAAGTGACATTTTCACTTTTTAGCCACTTTGATCACTCCATAACTCAAAATCCTTAATGAATTGGAATGACTTGTAGTTGAAGTTTTTGTAGGTGATAGTGAGGGCTACAAATCCATCTTTGGATGAGAAAAAATGGCCTTGTGGTTTAGGAGTTATGGTCCTCCAAAGTTGGTACCTTTGCCACTTTATTTTTAACTTAGAAAATTTTCTAAGTTTTATGGTTACCCCTTTTACAAGTTATCTCACTTTTCTTGATTTTTCTTGATGAATGATGATTCAAATCTTACATTAACATCATTTTAGGGTTAAAAATCCATTTTGGTGAAAAATCTCAAAAAGTCTAAGTTGACTTTTGTGCACAGTTGACTTTTTATCAGATGAATTCCAAACTGTGCAATTCTTCAGGAAATCATGTCCTTGACCTAAATCAAACTTGATGGACATGTTCCATGGGTGTCATAGGGTATATTCAATCATGTATTAGGGTTTGGGAGCATGTCTTGGTCAAAAGTCAAAGTTACAGTTGACTTTTTCCTTAAAACCCTAATTGTGGTGCAGATGAAATTGAGACTTGTTGCTCAAACTTCTTGGATCAATCCATTGTTCCAAATGGATCAATATGGTATATTAGAGACCCTCAAATCATCTCTTGAGGTCTTGGCTCATGGTTTGTCCCAAAAGTCAACTTAGGGGTGAATTAGGTCAAGAAACCCTAATTCCTGATTTTTGATGAATGCATCCTCTGAGGCAAAATTGACTTGATGCATGGGTTCATGAGGTTCCATGAAGCATATTAGGTCATGTTTTGGATCATTGCCTTGTTCCCAGATGAAAATTTCCATCTGGAGGCCCTGGTCGACCAAAACCCTAATTTGGTGACACTGTCGATCTTGAGACTTGATCCACCTAGAAAGGAGCATCCTTGTGCTTAATCCTTGAAGTGGGAGTCCTTTTTGATCCATTGTGGATGTTTGAGAGATTAGACAAGTTGAAGATCATGTCATTTCTTGATTGATCCTTTGTCTAAGCACTTAGAGAGGGCTTGAAACCCTAATTTTGATTGTATTGGATGCTCACCCATCTTTGGGGAGACTAATGAAGCATAAAGGTACATCCATATTGTGATGATGATTTTCACAATGATGGGAAATCTAAGTGGTCAAAATTTGGGGTATTACAAATGGTATTTTCCACGTTCATGATCAAAGTTAAAACACGCTTCAAGAGGCAATTCAGAATTCTTATTTTGTGTTTGATTTGTGATTGATGGTTTAATCAAGATCCATTCATAGAGATTATTCTGTTAAGAGGATAAAATTTTGAAAAACCCCTCTTAAATCCCAACAAGTTTATGGCAAATCGGAAGAAATGTACCTTCGGTCAGCACCAAGTGGAATATTTGGGCCATGTTATTTCCAAAGCAGGGGTTGCTGTTGATCTTTCCAAGGTTAGCAGTGTGTTACAATGGCCGATTCCTAAGAATGTCAAAGGAGTGCGAGGTTTTTTGGGGTTGACTGGTTATTATAGAAAGTTTATAGCGAACTATGGAAAAATTGCTAAACCCTTGGCAGAATTGACAAAGAAGGATGGTTTTAGTTGGAATGCGGCAGCTGCGGAAGCTTTTGAGAAATTGAAAGTAACTGTTACAACTGCCCTAGTTTTGGCAAGGCTTTTGAATGTGATGCCTCAAGAAAAGGAGTTGGTGCAATATTGTTGCAATCGAAGCATCCCGTTGCATATTTTAGCAAGGCTTTTGAATTATCTAGGTTATCCAAATCTGCCTATGATAAAGAGTTCATGGCTTTAGTGCTAGCTATTCAACACTGGCGACATTACTTGTTGGGAAGGAGGTTTGTGGTTTATTTTGATCAAAAGAGCCTAAAGCACTTGTTGCAACAACGTATTACCACAACAAATCAGCAAGAATGGATGGCTAAGTTGTTGGGTTTTGACTTTGAGGTGGTGTACAAGGTGGGAGTGGAAATTAAAGTGGCTGATGCTTTATCTAGACAACACGAGGATGCTGAGTTGCAAGCGAGTAAATCTTACCCTATTTGGCAGCTGAACATCCAACTGCAACAAGATGTATCAAATGATCCTTTGCTTAAAAGTATTGTGGAAGCTATTCAAAAGGATCCTAATGCTAAACCTGGTTTTCCTTTAAAAGGTGGCATCTTATTCTACAAAAATAGGTTAGTTATACCTGATAACTCACCATCTTATTCTCAAAGATTTTCATTCTTCTTCGAGTGGTGGTCACTCAGACTACCTACTCACTTATAGGAGATCGACAAGAACTTTATATTGGCAAAGGATGATGCGGAGGGTGCAAGATTTTGTGAAAGCTTATGATACTTGTCAACGACAAAAATATGTGGCAACTACTCCTAATGGATTACTACAACCTCTTCATATTCCAGTTTTGGTGTGGAGTGAGATATCTATGGATTTCATTACTTGTTTTCCAAAAAGTAATGGATTTGAAGCTATCTTGGTTGTTGTTGACAGTCTCTCCAAGTACAGCCATTTCATTCCTCTTAAACATTCAATTAACGCTCACTAAATATATGTAATTTTTGTTAAGGAAGTGGTTGGGTTACATGGAATTCCGGAGTCTATTCTTAGTGATCGTGACCCTTTGTTTGTGAGTATTTTTTGGAAAGAGTTGTTCAAGTTAGTAAGTACGGTGCTTAAAATGTCCTCTGCATAGCATCCCCAAATGGATGGCCAAACAAAAGTGATTAATCGTTGTTTAGAGGCCTATCTATGTTATTTTATTGCATATTGAAATTCTGGTATCAGATATGTGATGTCGAGTGAGATGTCACAACAACAATATCTGCTATATGAACAAGACAATAAAAGTAACAGCACTTAAAAGCAATAAATAAACACAGAGAATTGTTCACCCAGTTCGGTCTAACAACCTACGTCTGGGGGCTACCAAGCCAGGGAGGAAATTCACTATCAGTAGTATTAATTCATAGACTCTACAATCAACATACAAGTTGATAATCTATTCACTTAATCACTACCCAATGACACTTCTACCTAAGACACTCTTAGATATGAGACACCTCTCACTCCCCCTCAATCACAGCAGTGATAACAACATACAATAAAGAAAGTAGAAGACACACTTCAACGACAATACCTTGATCTTGCTTAAAAGCTTCAATCAAGAACAAACACTCGTGCTTAAAAGCTTAGAGTGGACAACAACAACTCAACTAAAACAGTCCAATTCAAACATCAAAATAGATGAATGAATGGCTCACAATACACAGACGAAAACACAAACCCTAATACTTGACATTCAGTACATAATCTCTTGTCTTCGCTACGTCCAAGTAGGGTTGAGACTTCTTTAAAAAGAAACAGATTCTTGGGCCTGGGCAATAATAATTCTCAGAATTAATTCTCAATTAAAACTGATAAAACTCCAAATCTTTTTGCCCTAAAATAGTAACAAAATATACTCCACAAGGTAATAGGAACTGATTGTATCAGAATAACTCTTCTCCAATAAATTCGCTTGCAATCTCTCAAACAAAATCTCCCAAGATATATCAAATAACACGCAGAACATAAAAACACAGAACTGGAAGTTCTGTCAAAAGATGTTAAGACATCCGCCTTGACATCATACACCACAATCCTGCAACACATGTTAGAGCCACATGTCTTGACATCAAGCATGACATCTTGATGTTACACCTTGTTTTACCAAAATTGCAGCCAATAACAGAACTAATAATCTCCCCCTTTGGCTAATTTTGGCTAAAACAATATCAGCACACATCAGAGATACCTGTAGCATAAACACACCATAACACATCTAACACTAACATTCAGCAGCAGCAGAAACACCACTCAAACTCCCCCTCAAGCCACAAACACACTTCCTTCAAGAAAACCAGCAACAGCACACAACACTACAGACCATCCAACAAAGCCAAAAATTACTACTCAAAAATTACTATTACTACTCACTTCTCCCCCTTTTTAGCCATAATTGGCCAAAAGACACCACTACCAATGTTCTGACACTTAGTCAAACATGCTCAAGTACCAAGAAACACAGCTTGGAAAGAGTGACACATTACTCAACATAGAGAGGTGCACAGACACCAAACAACTTTGACTGACCAGGCGATACAAACGAGGGTTTCCATTATAAAAACTACACCAAACTGCTTCTTACTACAGCCAATCTGAGAAGGAAACATGAGTCAGTCCTCCAAGACAGTTGATACACACAAGTGTCAGTTGAAGCAAGACCAGAAGAACAAGATCACAAAATCAAAGGAGATGAAGTCCAATGAAATGATAATAGGAGGATCCTCTACAGGGGCAACAAGGACATGAAGAAAGACAGAAACAATGATGAAGACCAACAGGAAGGCTCAAAAGCAATTACATGGTTCTGAGGATGAGGCAGATGAAGATTGGGTTACATTCATTAACTCAGGTGGTTGAAATGAATAGCTGAATCCAAACATGAAAACTCCTTGCTTGTAGTTTCACAAAAATAGTAATATTGAGTATTTCCAGCAATAAAATTGTTCTTGTATGTTTCCAACCATTCTTGTTTTGTCAATTTTACCACATAAGACACCAGCACCAAAACTCACCTTCCTGCACACACAAAAAAAAATTCTACTAATCCTCATATATGCAGATCCCTAATTTACTTCTTAAATTTTTCAAATTGATTTGCATTTAAGGCCATAGTAAAAATATCAGCTAATTGCATTTCCGTAGCAACATGTTCCAAAGCAACCACTTTATCTTCAACTAGATCTCTTATAAAATGATGACGTATGTCAATATGCTTAGTCCTGCTATGTTGAATTGGGTTCTTGGAGATATTGATTGCACTCAGATTATCACAGTACAATGTCATGACATCTTGCTTGACATTGTATTCAGTTAATATTTGCTTCATCTAAACCAATTGTGAACAACTACTTCCTGCAGCTATGTACTCAGCCTCAGCAGTAGAGAGAGACACACAGTTCTGCTTTTTACTAAACCACGAGATAAGATTGTTCCCTAAGAAGAAGCATTCTCCAGAAGTACTTTTTCTATCATCAGCACTCCCTGCCCAATCAGCATCACAATATCCACTCAGTTCAGTGCCTGATCCATGACTATATAGAATACCATAGTCACTAGTACCATTCACATATTTCAGAATTCTCTTCACTTGATTCATGTGGCTAGCCTTAGGTTCAGATTGATATGTGGCACAAACTCCTACAGCAAAGGAGATATCAGGTCTGCTAGATGTGAGATACAGTAGGCTTCCAATCATGCTTCTGTATAGGCTTTGATCCACACTCACTCCATGTTCATCCTTGGACAGCTTCAGGTGAGTAGAAGCAGGTGTCCTCTTGTGATTAGGATTCTCCAGACCAAACTTCTTGACTATATTCTTTGCATACTTGCTCTGAGAGATAAATATGGAGTCTTCCATTTGTCTAACTTGCAGACCCAGAAAATAGCTGAGTTCACCAACAAGACTCATCTCAAACTCAGACTGCATCTGTTTCACAAAATGTTGAACCATTCCTTCTGACATCCCACCAAACACTATGTCATCAACATATATTTGAGCTATCATCAGTTTTCCTCCTTCCTCTTTGACAAACAATGTCTTGTCAATTCCTCCTTTTCTGTAACCATTTAGAGCCAAGAATTTAGTAAGCCTGTCATACCAAGCTCTAGGTGCCTGCTTTAATCCATAAAGAGCCTTCATTAGTTTGTAGACATGGTTAGGAAATGTTGGATCAATAAACCCCTTGGGTTGATCTATAGAAACTTCTTCATTTAAGTACCCATTCAAGAAAGCACTCTTTACATCCATCTGGAATAACTTGAATTTTAGATTACAAGCCACACCTAAGAGTAACCTGATAGATTCCAGTCTGGCCACAGGAGCAAAAGTCTCATCAAAATCAATTCCTTCTACCTGAGTATAACCTTGGACAACCAGTCTAGCCTTATTTCTGGTGACCACTCCTTGTTCATCAGATTTATTCTTGTAAACCCACTTGGTCCCAATCACATTTATAGATTCCATCATGACTCTGGTTTTGGAGTTGAATACCCTATATGCTCTGCTGTTTGTATAGTATCCCAAAAAGATTCCTTCATCACTTTTAGAATCCATTTTCCTCCTCTGTTCACGATCTAACAGAATATAACATTTACTTCCAAAGACATGAAAGTACTTCACACTTGGTTTTCTTCCCTTCCACAGCTCATACAAGGTAGCTAAAGTACCTCTTCTCAAAGTAACTCTGTTGTAAGTGTAGCAGGCAGTATTCATAGCTTCAGCCCAGAAATGGTAAGGAAGCTTTTTGGCATGAATCATTGCTCTAGCAGATTCTTGAATGGTTCTGTTCTTCCTTTCAACAACTCCATTTTGCTGAGGAGTAATAGGTGAAGAAAATTCATGACTGATGCCTTCAGTAGAACAATATTCTGCAAACTTACTATTTTCAAACTCTCTTCCATGATCACTTCTTATTCTGATGACATTACTCTCCTTTTCTCTTTGGAGTCTTTGACAGAGATCTTTAAACACATCAAACACTTTTGTTTTGTCTTTAATAAAATTCACCCAAGTGTACCTGGAATAATCATCCACAACTACATAAGCATATTTCTTCCCACCTAGACTTTCCACCTGCATCGGCCCCATTAAGTCCATATGAAGAAGTTCCAACACTTTAGAAGTAGTGGGATGCTGAAGCTTTTGATGTGACATCTTGGTCTGCTTCCCTATCTGACAGTCTCCACACACTCTTCCTTCTTTAATTTTGAGGCAGCGGGTTCGTGAGAACATTAGGATTCATATATTTGAAAGATAAGATCCCACTCCTAACAAGCTTTTGCACGTCGGATTTGAAACTGAGACAGTTTTCTATGTTATGCCCTGGTCCTCCTTGATTGTAAGGACAAGTTTGATCCACTTTGAACCAGAAAGGCGAATTTTTCGGTACTATAAGAGGAGACTTAGTTTGAACGTGCCCCTTGACTAGTAGTAATGGAAACAGTTCTGCGTACAACATGGGTATAGGGTCAAACCCTGGTGGTCACGTTGTACGGTTGTTGTTGTACAGAGGACGAGTCTGCTAAAGAGACTGTTGTGTCCTTTGCTAAAGTTGCTGTTGATTAGGTTGACTCTGCACAACCTGAGGTTGATACGTAGGAACAGGTGCGGGGTTGATAGCAGGAGTTACAGCTGCTACTGGTTGATAACTTCGCCTTTGCTTTCTAAGAGAGATATTCCCAATATCTTGCTCTTTTTTCTTAGGGATAGCACTACCGTATCGTTTTGTACTACTTGATGATCCAGCGTCTTTAACTAAACGTCCTTCTCGGACGGCTTCCTCAAGACGAACTCCCATGCACACCATCTCGGTGAAGTCACTGGGAGCACTGGCGACCATTCTGTCATAGTAAAATAAGCTCAAGGTCTTTAAGAAGATCTTTGTCATCTCTT
Source organism: Lathyrus tuberosus (assembly GCA_022829125.1). Lineage (NCBI taxonomy): Eukaryota > Viridiplantae > Streptophyta > Magnoliopsida > Fabales > Fabaceae > Lathyrus > Lathyrus tuberosus. The sequence continues at coordinate 11,032,636 of JALAZF010000034.1, forward strand.
TTTCCTCAAGAGGTGGACAAATCTGGGCGGCGATCTCACGCCATCTCTGAGCGTACTCCTTAAAGGTTTCCTTGTCCTTTTGTGACATCGATCTGAGTTGATCTCGGTCCGGTGCCATGTCCAAATTGTATTTATATTGTTGAACAAAGGCAGCACCAAGATCTCTGAATGTGCCGATCGGGGCGCGGTTTAACCCCATGTACCATTTTAAGGCGGCACCGGTTAAACTATCCTGAAAGTAGTGAATCAGTAGCTCCTGATTCTTTGTCTGAGCTGACATTCGCCTAGCGTACATCACCAAGTGACTCTGAGGGCAAGAGTTACCCTTGTACTTTTCAAAGTCGGGTACTTGGAACTTGTGCAGAACTTTCACATTGGGAACCAAGCAGAGATCCGCGGCGTCCTTTCCAAATAGATCCTGACCGCGAAGGGCTTGCAGTTCTTTCTTCATTTCCAGGAACTGTTCCTGGAATTCATTCATTCTGTCGAACATGATGTCATTTCCACCAGAATGTATATGTGGAATCTGTCCTTCCGGGACAGTGTGTACCACAGATGGTGGTATAGTCATTATGGCCGAGACTCTCGGTGTCTCCCGAAGTTTGTAACCTTCAGGAGTTGTTGTCATGCCCCTGGCATCTTCGTTTTCCCGAAGTTTTTTAACTTTCAGGCCCAGTGGCTCCTGCTGCGGTTCCCTGATCCTCATTGATCGGCGGAACATATCCTTCTGGGATATAGTTGATAGGAATGCCCCAGGGATGATCTTTCGGCATTTTTTTCCTAGGATCGGACTTCTCCACTATGGGCGTCGATGTGATCTCTGAGATCACAGTCCTTTGTTGTTGCATCTGAGCTTCTACTAGAGCTTGCATGTCGTTATGAAGCTTTCTCAGATCCTCTTTCAGAGTGTCAATCTCTTCTCTTAACTCTCTGTTCTCTTCCTCGAGATCATCCATCTTTTTCTGACGATTGGCCGGAGTATTGTACGAATGAGACAGTTTGACTCTAGAATCGAGACGCAAACGTGAGATTCGTAGGTAAGAAGAATGCGTTTATGAGAATGATGAATGCAATGATTATTAATTATTTTGGTTTATTCAAAGTAAAATTTGACAATTAGATTGCAAATATTAAATAGTGGGGAAACCCTGTTTTATTGAATTCAAAGGATTGAGGAAATGGAAATACAGTAGATTACAAAGTGCTGGAAAAGGAAACCTAAACTAATGGATCCTGAGTCCTCTATTAGGAGAGCTCAAGTGCTGGTTCTGGTGCTTTTCTCTTCTTTGACCGGGGCTCTTAGCCCATTGTCGGGTTGTCATTCCTTTGCCAAGTGAAAGGAGCGAGCAAATTCCTTTGGTAATCCTGATTCTCTACAGCAAGTTGCTCTAAAATCTCAATCAGAGCATCTTTTTCTCTTAACAATTGCTATATTTTCTTACATTCCACATTGAGAATACGGTACTTGTTCCTCCAAGACCTCTTCTCCTGTTGAACTTTGCTGAGAGTAACTTGAAGTTTTTTCGTCTCAGACATGAAGTAAAGGGCAGAGTCCCTTAATGGAAGAACTTCCTGACGAGGGTAAGGCATCCTCAGCTTGAGAGCTCTAGTTTGTACCCAGTGGAGATAAGGCTCCACCGAGACACAATCTGGTTTTCCTAGAGACTCTCGTCCTTTCCTATGAACGTGTTTCCAAGCGTGCACTATTTCCGTCCTTAGTGCCCTGTCATTTTCTCCTTCTTTGAAGAAAAGACCTTCCAGATGAGCACTTCGCGGGACATGCCTCATTGGGTATCCAAATTGATGACGAACTAACATCGGATGATAGTTGATTCCTCCCTTAGTTCCTATAAGGGGTACATTTGGGAAATTTCCACAACGGTCAATGATCCTGATCCCGTCATAGATTCGATTGTACCAATCGATGTCCGAGTTGGTAAGAGACATGACTCTCTACGACCAACGTAAAGTATTCTTTTGATCCCAAAATGCAGTAGACTTGGGCAAATGGGAAGTGAACCATTTGTAAAGCAAGGGTAGACAGCACGTGATCATTCCTCCGCTGTATAAATTCCTTAAGTGTACCGAATGATATGCATCCGTGAGTAAGGTCAGTACAAGGTTTCCAATCAGGAAAATCTTAATGGCATTGATGTCTACGAAAATAACCCGTAGGTGAGCAAGACAAAGATACTCTCGAAAGCGGCCACGTTCTCTATACTGGCAAAGTACAGGGCTTTCTTTGTGAAGAACTGGACTGGCAAACCTTGGATGCCACCCTTAGTGGTCATGTGAGTCCTGACTTCTGACTCGTCCAAATAAATTGCTCTTGCAATGGTCTGATCCTTTGGAATTTCTTCGAGTCCAGAAAAATGAGCCTGATCAGTTATGTGTAAATCCGTCAGGTGAGAGTACTCCTCCAGTGTTGGTGGTAGTTGATAATTCGAGAATGTGAAACAGTGATAGACCGGATCGTAGAACTGGATTAACATGGACAGGATTCCTTCAATTACATGGACCCTTAATAAGGACAACAGTCCTCCATACTTGGCTCTAAAAGCCTCGTGGTTGGTGATCATCCTCGCCAAACCTCTCAAATCCTCATACTTTGGAACCTTGAAGGTGTACTTATGAGTTTTCCTTCTACCGAAATCCATTAGCGCAATCTCTTTTCTCTGATATTTGCAATCATTGTCTCAGTTTAATTTGAAAAAGAGAGACTAAAAGAGAAGATTTTTTTTCGTTTGAATGTTTTTTAAATGAATGCTGAATGCAACACACAAAAACATAGAAAAAACATGGGGTCAAAGGGTCGGTGTCATGAAGTCAAGGCTCTACCCCCCCCCCCAAAGGTTTATACTGGTGATTTTTTGTACCTGTCTGCAAAATCATTGACCCCTCTGGGATAACAACAGCAAGCGGATCGCCAACGAGCTGATGTATCCCAGAGTGATCTCAGATGAGGGTAGTATCGTGTGACAACTATTTCCGATAGCTTCCGCACTACAAAATGGCTTAAGTCTGCTAAAAACCTCAGCTTCTCAGATAACCCAGTCGACCACACTACTTTCAACAACCGAAGTCGTATAGGCAATGTATCTGCAAAGGGAGTCTCCATTGAGTTTGATGGTCGATCGGGGGCTCTTAACTGGAATTCACTCCCAGTAAGATTACCCGCATTGCCATCACCTATCTTTCCACATGCGGCATCACACACATTCACATTAGCAGAAAAATAAACATAGATATCAGTTAGGAAAAGCAGTATATATATTTGTCTTATTCATCCTAGACCTCTAGTCTTATGATCCTATACAGACAATGACTCCCCAGAAGAGTCGCCATTTCTGTGACATGAATGTGAACTCAAGGTTTCCACCTAAGAGATGGGAAGAGAACAAGATCTCGAGGTCCCCAGTGAAGTCGCCATTTTTCTGTAGCGAGCGATTTTGGACGTGGTTGCGAAGCACTATCGCTTTAGGGTACTTCAGTTTGATTCATTTTCTATCCTATTGAAGCTGATGAAGGAAAGGAAATAGATTCCTCCAATTAACCCTACTTGCATACTGAGTTTGAACAGATGACTGTTGGTTTACAGATGCTATTAAGATTGTGGGTCTCTCTTAGGTTATTTTGTTAAGAACGCGGGGTCTAGGCTATTGGTAAGATGTTAGGACTGACGCTTTTCGATTGATGTGTGAAGGTATGGGATTTTGGGGTTTTTGATTAGTGTGCTCGCTAAGATTTTTACAATCTTATGCCTACGTATTCCCGTTTGACGAAACAGGGAAATCAGAGCTATCGTAGTTCCTCATATTCTATGGGAGGAAAAAGGTTGTTTTGGTGTCTTGTTCAAAGCCCAAGACGTGAAGCTAAAGGTGGTTTGTATCTTGTTCAAAGCCTAAGATGTGAAGCTGAAAGGTCTATTTGTATCTTGTTCGAAGCCCAAGATGTGAAGCTAAAGGGTTTTGACTTTAGAGAGAATTTGTCATCTCTAAAGGGGAGTATCTGTTTGCCACAACTATTGGGTGACTGGTTATAAAGGAGAATTACTTTAACCGGGATATGTGAATCCAGCAATGCGATAATTTCCTTTATAGGGGATTTTTAACCTGAAGGAGAAGACTTTAACTTAGTGTAGAGCAATGCCATCTTTCCTTAGGAATTTCTCATGCTAAAAGAGGAACAGTGGCGTGAATGTAAATAATCCAGAGGCTTGCCGCTTACAGCAATTAGATGGGGGGAAAAGGAGTTGTCGATGTTTGTATACTGTGAACGAGGCATAGATTTTGATTCTAAAAGGTTGATTGACTCAACCGGGGTTTCCTTATACAAAGCCTAAGAGGAGGCTAGTGACCCAACAAGAGGGTGCTTTTATGTGTCTCGTACGAAGCTTGAGAGAGAGGCTAATAGGGATTGACTCAACAAGAGAGTCTTTTATACTCAACAAGAGAGTGTTTTTGTATGTGTCTTGTACGAAGCCCAAGATGGAGGCTAAAAGGGTGATTGACTCAGTAAGAGAGTCTTTTATACTCAACAAGAGAGTAATTTTGTATCTCGTACGAGGCCCGAGATGGAGGCTGAAAATGGGTTTGACTCAATAAGAGAGTCTTTTATACTCAACAAGAGAGTGTTTTAGTATCCCGTACGAAGCCCGAGATATAGGCTAAAGGGAGATTGACTCAACAAGAGAGTCTGAAAAGGTTAGCTCCGCTGGGGAGAATCATTTGTACAAAGCCCAAGAGGAGGCTAACTTTCCTGAGGAAAGGATCATTATACAAAGCCTAAGAGGAGGCTATTTGTTGGCGACTGTTTCAGTTTAGTGACAGGTCCAATATGTTGGATAGAAGAGAAAATCAGTTCTTATGAAGGGAATGATTAAAGGTATTATTGTGCTTTGGGATTGATCAGAGGATCAGGGTTATTACCTGTTCTTTAAGGAAATGGGAAATCCAAAGGATATTGAGACTGTCCAAGTCTACGGGTGTCTTGAGAAATTGATTCTCAGATAGTGAATGATCTTTGTATAATGCCCAAGTGAAGGCTGGTATGTTAAGGGATGAATGTTAACCCATTAACAGGTCTGATACTTGACTCAGAAAGACAGCTCTAGCAAATTGATGACTAGGTTCTGTTTTTATACCTGTAGAGGTCTCTGGGTCCTTATACTAAGCCCAAGAGAAGGCATGAGAGCTTTTAAGAAGCCGAAGGGTCCTTGTACAACGCCCAAGAGGAGGCGGGGATGCTTTTAAGAAGCCCGTGGGTCCCTAAACCCCGAGAAGTTCAAGACATGCTTTTCATAGAGAATAGATCAAGCCAGGAAAGTCCGAAAATTTGGAAGAAACTCAAGAGATGCCATTCACGGAGAAAAGATCATCTCTGGGGAGTTAGAGTTTCTTTGACAATTTCTAAGAGTGACAGTATGAGAAAGGGTTCACCGAGAATGCTGCCTTTCACGTCTCCATATTGTTTAACCCCAAGAGGAGGGAAGACTGTATCTGGTAATCCTATGGGGTTCTAGTTTTGTTTGTATTTAAGAGTGACCAACATGGCTTTACCTAGTGCTAGACGTAGTTGTCGGGGAAAACTCTAAATAACAATACTAGTATTACACAGTGGATATTTGACAGGTATATAAAAGTTTGTGAAAGGAGGCTTACAGTGAGCAGCCCCACAATACAGTTATATATATGAAAGCGGATAAAGAAAGCGGGTAAACACTTACTCGGTTGTAGAGCGTCCATGCTGTTTGGTTAGTTGTTCAACAAATAAAGCTTTGATAACAATATTATATTATAAATCAAAGGAGAAAGTGCTTTGAAAAGAATTGTTGGGGCTTACAGCTCAAGGAGAGGCCCAAGTTTTATCAGTGATTGCACTGTTGTTTTGAATTTGTACAAAGGGACTTATACAAGTGACTGAGGCCCAAAAAGGTTTTCTGTACAAAGGGATGGGTCTTACACTCTCTCAACAGGCCCAGAGGTTTATTTTTATACAAGTGGTGGGGCTTACAGCTCAAGGAGAGGCCCAGGGTTTGATTTTGAACTGGCGATCGCGCCGAGAATTTCTTTTAACGCAGAGGGACTTATACAATGTCTGAGGCCCAAAATTGTTTTGGTTAAAAGGGGATTGGGTCTTACACTCTATTAGAGGCCCAATGATTGATTTTTGTACAAGTGGTGGGGCTTACAGCTCAAGGAGAACCCCATTTGGTTTTGTTTGAAAACGGCAATCGTGCCGAGGTTTTTGAAAACGCAGTGGGTCTTATACAATGACTGAGGCCCAAAATGTTTTGTTTTCAAAGGGGGTTGGGTCTTACACTCTATTAGAGGCCCAAAGATTCATTTTTGAAAAGAAATGGGTCTTATAGCTCAAGGAGAGGCCCAGATGATTTATTTTAAACGGGCGATGATCGCGCCGAACGTTTTGAAATACAACGGGACTTGTACAACATTTGAGGCCCAAAATGGTTTGTATTTACAAAGGATTGGGTCTTGCACTCTATTAGAGCCCCAAAGTGTTTGAAAAAAGTTTGATGAGGGTTGAATTAATCAAAAACCCTAATTTGTTTTCAAAATGTATTTTAATTGAATAAAAATTCAATTAAAATGATCAAAATTGTTAAACATGTGGAAAACAAATTGTGATCTTGGATTAATGTTTCAAAAATCAGGTTTTGATCCACAACATGATTGGAAATTACCAAAATTTGAAAAATCAAGAGGGAGAAAATATTTTAAATGTCAAAAACAATTAAAATATTAATTCTTTACAAAAATATCAAGTATATGAAATAAATAATATTTTTGGGATTTTTTGGGAAAATAAAATATTTTAACATTTTTGTGAATTATTAAAAAAAGAATCAACTCAAAATCATTAAAACTCAGAGAGAAATTAATTTTTGAATTAATTAAATAAAATCACAAAAATTCAAATATTCAAATGTTTGAAAATGGCACCAAGAACATGGCAAGAACACGCGCCACCCTCTGTTTCTGTAGATTTGCGTTTTCTATCCAATCTCACTGAATACTTGGTAATATCATGCAATCTACATATAAATTTGCTCGTTTTAACCTCACGATCATGTCTATGGTCTTTAATTTCATTTATTTTAAGCATGGAATAAGAAATCAAAGTGAAACCTCAAGAACCCTAAATTCTGCATGAAGGTTCAGAAATTCCATACATGATTCAAACAATGCAATTGATTGAGGGAAAACACTATATGCATGATTATGAACATATGGCCAAATTATTGTGCAACAAAAAATGCATGGATCATAGAGTTAGAAGAGCTCATGCTTACCTCTTGCAGCTAGTGATCGTGTTTTGTGTTAGAGGTGTTACAGCTTGGTTCCAAGGATATGGACAACTTCTCTAGGTGCTATGGAGTGTGTCTGGATGCTTGGAGTGAATTGAATTGAGCTGGAACTTGATTTGGCACCTCAACTGCAAATCTGTCAAAGGCTTGTGCAGATGGCTGGTGATTTTGAGAATCTGGTGTTCCAGATGTTGTGTGAGTGTTTGGATAACTTCTATATGATTTTTATGAGGTGTGTGTATGATTGGTTTGGTTGGAATAGCTCTCAAACTCAAAACCCAATAGTGACTTGCCTTAGAAGGCAAAATTGGAGTGAAAGAAGAGATTTTGAGGAAAGCATCTGTTTGATGGCTTTGGTGCACTCAAACTGATCACAATTGAGTTCTATTTATAGTAGAACAATTTTTTTTGCAAGGAATAGTGAATGGCAACTGCTGTATAAGTTTAGCCAATGTTGAGCAATGAGAATCCAAGTCTCCTCTAGCCATTGACTAGAGGTTAGGGCACAGGCTGCTGGTCCCCTTGGTCTTGGATAAGTCTTGACTGAATTCAGTTGGAAAGGGCTCAGTCCATGCCACCTTGGTGTATGCATTGAATGCTCCAATCCAAAGTTGGAGTCTTGTCCCTTTTTTAGGCAATTCTAGGTTTGCCATGCTATTTTTGGTTCCAAAGACTTGGGAGGCTTGGGATCAGAGTTGGTTCTTCCTTGGTCCCCCCTTGAGGTGTTCAGATGGATAGAGTTGCCTGCCCTTTGCAAAATTTGGGCAAATAGAGTAAAACTCCAAAATCTGCCTTGCCATGACAGTTTTCAGCATGGCATGTTGCCATTGTCATATCTCATGGCTCAAGTGGAATTTGATGGAGTTGTTGGCCATTTTGGAAAGCCCTTATATGATACAACAACTGTTTGATCATAATTGGTTTTGATACTTTTTGGATCCAAGTGAAAAATTCCCCTACATTTGGAAAAAGTGAAGACAGATTCTGACTTAGTGAAAATTTCACTAAGTGTTGGAAAAAGTGGCATTTCATGTTTTCAACCATTTTGATCATTCCATAACTCAAAATCCATGATGAATTGGAATGAGGTGTAGTTGAAGCTTTTGTAGAGGGCCATGAGGGCTACAAATCCAGCTTTGGATGGGGAAAATAGCCTTGTGGTTTAGGAGTTATGATCCTCCAAAGTTGGTACCCTAGCCACTTTGTTCCATAACTTAGAAAAATTTCTAAGTTTTTATGGTTACTCCTTTTACAAGTTATCCCACTTTTCTTGATTTTTCTTGATGAATGTTGATTCAAATCACACATTGACATCATTTTAGGGTCAAAGAACCATAATTGTGAAAAATCTCAAAAAGTCAAAGTTGACTTTTGTGCACAGTTGACTTTTTGTCAAATGAATTCCAAACTGTGCGATCCTCTATGAAATCAAGTCCTTGACCTAAATCAAACTTGATGGATTGATTTCATAGGTGTTATATTGTGTATTGAATCATGTCCTAGGGTTTGGAAGCATGTCTTGGTCAAAAGTCAAAGGTACAGTTGACTTTTCCTACGAAACCCTAACCGTGGTTCAGATGAAATTGAAACTTGTTGCTCAAGCTTCTTGGATTAATCCATTAGTGCAAATGGATCAATGTAGTATGTTAGAGACCCTCAAATCCTCCCTTGAGGTATTGGCTTATGTTTTGTCCCAAAAGTCAACTTAGGGGTGAATTAGGTCAAGAAACCCTAATTCCTGATGTTTAGTGAATGCATCCCCTGAAGCAAAATTTACTTGATGATTGGGTTCATGATGTCCCATGGAGCATATTAGGTTATGCTTTGAAGCATTGGCTCATACCCATAGGAAAATTTCCATCTGGAGGCCTTGGTCGACCAAAATAATTTGGTGACACTGGCGATCTTGAGGCTTAATCCACTTGGAATGCTGCAACATTGTGCTTGATTCTTGAAGTGGGAGTCCTCTTGATCCTTTGTGGATGTTTGAGAGGTTAGACAAGTTTAAGATCATGTTAATTCTTGATTGATCCTTTGTCTAAAGCTCAGAGAGGGCCTGAAACCCTAATTTTGATAGTAGTGAATTCTCACCCATCTTTGGGGAGACTGATGAGGCATGAAGGTTTCTCCATATTGTGATGATGATTTGCACAATGATGGGAAATATTAGTGGTCAAAATTTGGGGTATGACAAGGTGGCTCAATCAGATGGTGTGAGCAAAGGTTAAGTATTAGACATGTGATCTAAGAAAAAGAAGTCTCATACAGTTGGTCTGAGCAATTGTAAAAGTCTTATGCAGAAGCATAAGAGATTGTGATCATGAAGTGGTTATAATGAAAACCTCTTGTGAGGCAAAGAAGTGGAATACTCTGAGTTAGGGGAGGAACTAGTATAAATATTTTGTGTCTTCTACTGTTATTTTATTTACTTCTGTTATATCCGCTGCCAAACGAATTAATTCAGAATCTAAACATCAGTTCTGATTCTGAAACTTTGATCAGAAGTTAAATTAAAAGAGAACGCGAAACACAGTTCAACCCCCTTTTTCTGTACTTTTCACACCTTTAATTGGTATCAGAGCATGGTCCGTGCTTAACACTTAACAGTGGTGCAGATAATGGTCCAATAAGAAAAGTATATTTCTTCTTCAAGAAGGAATCAAGTGCCACATGAAAAATATCATACGGCTTTTCCTGACATATTCAAATGGGTGACTCCACTGAATTTAAATGATGGAAAAGCAAAACATATTTTTAACTCATTGGACTTGATAAAGGGTTGCTGAAGATCTATAGAATATCCTTGAAAGAGGTATTACTATAGAAGTTGATGGTGTTAAAGATGATCATCTTGAAAATATCTTTCACCAACTCAGAAGATGCATATTGAATATCTTCATAGGTAGGTTCATTCTGGTAAATGCATTGTCTCACTTCTGAGTATATCAACATCATTGATATGTCTAATTCTTGGACTATCTTTGAAATCTTGTGCTTGGGTTTGTGGGGATCTGGTTTTGAAGCTTGAAGTAGTTAAACTTCATCTAATCTTTTCAAGCCAATTCTAAGAAGATTGTTCCTTGACTTAAATCTAAAGTCACGGTTTTTATTTTATTTTTACATCTTGAATATGTTGTGTTCTGAAGGTTTGTCTTGCAGTCTTCAAAGGAAATAAATGAAGTTGGATGATGAAAAACTATTCAACAAATCACCTTCTCTTTTTAGCTTAAGTTCTTTGGAATTACTAATGATAAGAAACTTAGGTTTCTTGTCAGAAGGACTTCTATACTGGATGAATGGATTGTGATATCTGTTGATAGAAGAGTAATTTCAAAAGCTTACGAAATATTTGTATTTCAACTGATTTCCCAAATCTAAAAGCAAGAAGAAACACTACTAGAACCTAATATCAGATGCTCTTCAGTGTTTAATCTTTAAAAGCTGATATTAGTGCAGGATGCAGATGAAAAGAAGCATTTGTGTTCTGAAATAAGAATTAAGTATTGAAAAGCAAGAGATGTTGTTAAAGCTATCTTGTTTCAAAATATTTGATTATATGGAGTTTGTTCTTTAAGATGATATCTTAAGAAAGTCCATTGCTTCATGTTTGAGGACCATCATGGAAGTTGTTTTAAAAGACATTTCTACGAGAAATCTTCAACTTCTCTTTGAGTTCTATCAGCCGTACTAAGACAGTACTCTGATATGCTTGATGTCAATTTCTGATAGCTAACACCATGTGGTTCTGAGCTTGTCAATGATTTCAAAGTCAAAAGATTTAATCCCAGATAATGAGATTATTGAAATTTCTTAGAACAAGATTATGTTCCTATCATATCTCATTCTAGACTTATACTCTAGAGTGACTTATGATCTGCTATTAGATTGAGATGTAAGGCAAAGAAGCGTATGTTTGTACTTACACGTACGGTCTTATAGAAATATGAGTATCATAATGTATATGCTACATATATCAAGGAAAGAAGCAGATGTATCTTCCATAAGGGTGTTTACAACATTAATTGGAGGAAGAGCCAACATCCCAGATTCAAGTACTGGTGGTACTGAATTTGGTGAGAGTACTGGAATCAATGGTTAGATAGCCATTGAATTAGAAACCACTCAAAGTTGTGTTCAGACTCTATTGGCCAAGTCTGAATGCTGAATCGAGTCTGGCCAAACAAAAATAAATAAATAAGTGGTAAGCTTGTTCTTTTCTGGTTTATCTTTTGATTCAATGAAACAGTTGTATAGATTTAAATACAAAGTTTCTATTAGACTTCTAGAGAAGTTATTTTGTAAAGAAGAACTTCATAAATCTTTAAGAGGAAACTCTATTGTGTTTGTCTATACTGAATTTCTTATTAAGCCAGATAATGATCACATTTATGAAAACCGTTCTCTCACTTTTGTGTTGATATTGTTGCTTGTTAGCTGTCTAAAGAAGATAATTCAATATTCATCTATCACTCATGACTCTTGTTTCAAGATAAAGTACTAGTTCTAAATAGAACCTTAGAGACTTGTGACTGACAGATGATATCTCTATCTAAGTCTAGACTTACTAGACTCTGATGGATGATAGCTTCTGAAAGTTGTCAATTTCTGAGATTCAGAATAAGATTCTTTTTTACTGTCATAGTAGTTTAAGTAAAAAAATTCTAAAAGCTTTTATAATACTTAACTTTTCATAAAGGTGAAACTCATCTAGTGGAATTGAAATATTTGCTGGATAAAGAACTATTGGGTAATGATGTTTTCTCTTTTAGTACTTGCTGTTACTATTCCCTGTCTTGTGAAACATCGATGTGTCCTTTTTCTGACAAGATTCTTATTCTTTTAAGATTCTTGTTCAGTTCTTCTTCTTCTTCTTCTTCTTCTTCTTTTTCTTCATCCCTTCTTCTTGGCTGTGTGATGATCAAACCAAACCTGAGATGAGTTCTTCAATTTATTCTCTTATGAATCAGTTGGTTGTCATCAATCAAAAGATTGTGGATTTGACGAGTTGCTTAAGATTGGTTTAAACTTTTGGAAGGCTGTGTCTAACCAAAGGTGGAATGACTACTCTCAGATGCTCTGTGGTTTCACTTATCTAAGTCTTGTCAAAGAGTTTTGGATCAATGCCTCTATTGTTGAGCCGAATTTTGAGTATGCTATTCTATCTAGAGTAACTGGTGTTTCTATTATAGTAACCTCTAAAGCAATTTCAAATGTGATCAATTGTGAGGAGATTGGAGAAATCCCAGAAACTCTTATTTGGGAACACTATCTTCCTACTTGGCGTATCTTTGTAGATCCATCTAATACATCAGTGGTTTCAAATCTTCTTCATGATGTTGTTGTTTCACTACTATAAAACGCCCAAACAACAACGCTAGGTTTACATCGGCATCCTATACATCGTTGTAATAGTGCGTATTGGATGTGCACATTTTTTAAAGTCTTATTAAAATGCTTTTAATGACGGTTAAAATTCCAACCGTGGTGATACTTCAAAACTCATGCGCTAACATTTTTTTTATTATTTTAATTAGAAATTTTAAGGGTATAATAACGTTTGTTGTGAACACTGTGGTGATACAATCAAGCTTTCATGGGTTCGAACCTCATCACCCTCAAATAGTTTATTCCTTTGACGTAAATGCGACCCTTTTTAGTTTTATTAATATTTAACTAAAAAATAATAAGGATATCACTACGGTTATTTTTTAAAACCGTTGTTACAAACTGAAGCTTCTTTATGTATTTTAAACACCAAGTATATATCCATTTATCCACTGAAAAAAGAAACAAGATGAAACAACCCTAACACCAACGCTGTCACCATTGTCGGGAAGAAGACAACAACAACAAGTGTTATACTTTAAGGTGTTTCAATGTCGCATTGGAAGACAAACTCATCCAAAGGTGTTTCTATGTCTTCTTCCGCTGTAAAATCTCGATTTGGAAATTTCTGTGGTTGTGATGGTCGTATGGTTTCGTACCAATGCAAGAAAGGACAAAATAAAGGAAGGCTATTTTGGGGATGTCCATTTTGGAGGAGCGATGAAACATGTAATTTGTTCATAGGGGATGGATACATGGGAGAAAGAGATAGAAATGAAGATAAGAGAGTTATGAAGTCAGAGTTGGAAGCTGTGGGCTATTTGAAGGTTATGTATGACGATTTAAAGAAGAAGAACAAGAATTTGAAGAACAAACTGAAATCAGAGAGATTTTATAGAAATCTCAAGATGTTATGTTTTCCTGTCTCCTTTATGCTTAATGTTTACTTCGTTATGAAATGTAATAGTTGAATTAGGGTTTGAATTACATTGTTGATGTATAAACTGCAGATGCATTTTTGGTGTTTGAATTACATTATGAAGACAGGAATGCAACTAATAAAAAACGGTTTCTTACGAGTAAGTTCAACGCAAACTTTTGAATTTTCAATTACTTATCTGTTTGTTAGTATATTAGTTGATAAATATTGTAGCTGATAGTTTAAGCTGTTAAGCAAAAAGATTAAAATTTCATTAGATAAATTAAGTTTCATTACATAAACTTAAACATCAAATCTAAATGATCTGGCTGAGAGAAAGTTTGACCAACCATAGTCAGCCTGATCATCATCATCAGAATCGAAAACCTTCTGCCTTCTCAAAATTCTTCTCCTTTTTCTCCTTCTTCTCCTCGCCCTCGGAGCGCTCCTTCTTTCCACATCAGTCCCCTCTACATCAACAACTTGTGGATTCTAAGGAAGGTTTTGAACGACAACCCCCTCTACAGGAGCATGTTGATTCTGAGGAAGGTTTTGAACTACATCCCCCTCTACAACAACAACTTCATTCTCAACATTTTTGGTAGCTTGAGCAGTAGAACTCATTTTGATTTTTTAGGATTAAATTGTTTTTATGTTTTGGCTCTTACGCTATTATATTGTTTCTTCTGATTCTTCATTTTCTCTTGGAAGTTGGATAAGTTTCTGCTAACCTCGAGTTGTTGAATTAATGATTATATCTCTTTGTCTTTTGAAATTTCATTTTTCATCTTTTGATATTCCTTCGTAATTACGTACATTTTGATGTAATAATGGTTTTGATATCTGTTCACAAATGGTGGATTGTTGATTCTGGTATGATACGTTTGTTTTTTATTTATAAACTATATCACAACGGTTATTACTATTAACCTTTGTTAAAGGGTGCGCGCTTTCTAATTTATTACAATGGTCTCAGGGTCGTGATTGTAAGTAGCACATTTATCACAACACTCTACATAACAACAACTTGATCCGCATTATTATATATATTTTTCAACCGTTGTTAAAGGGGTTTTACGTAGTAGTGTTTTGAGTCAGATTCTGAATTCAAACTTACTGCCCAAGGATAAAGATTTAGACCAAGTGGACCCTATTGAAAAAGATCCGCTTCTACTTCTTAATTCAGATTTAAAGAGTGATCTTCCTTAAGTTATGTTTGAACATCTGAAGAGGTCTCTTTCTTCTTTTCAAAAAGGAAATATCTTCTTCATTCCTTATGGACGAGTTATTTCTGAATTACTTGTTCAGCAAGGGGTTAACTTAAGTTCAGAGGCTAGTTCTTCCAAGATTTGGAGAGACAAGTTTCAAGTTATCTATAAAAGATTCTGATGTTAGATTTTTGCATAGTTATGCTTTGTATTGTTGTTGAAATCTTTGTATTAAGCATCTTATTAATAAATTTAGAGTTTGTTCATGCTTGTGTTCAGTTTTAACTGATTAATATTTATTCTTGTTCGTCAATGAGAATTTGAAATAGATAAAAGAACTCAAATTTATGCAACTTATTTTATTAATAAAAAGGAAGCTATTACAAGACAATTATATTTTTCTAGTCTAATGGATGTGTCCTAAGGAATTCCCTAGGATCATCTGACATGTTTAGATTGTCTATGTAATCTTGCCGTTCTTCTTTAGCAAACTCCAAAGCCTCATTTCTCAGTTTGTTTCTGCGTCTGGAACCAGAAGATATTCTTCTTTTAGGTGTCTTCACAAAGGATGCTGAAGAGGAGAGCATTTTTGAAGCTGTCTGCTCGCTTGCAGATTCTTTAGCTGATGCCTTGCTTTGATTCGCTTGAGTTGCTGCATTCAATAGTGCTGCCTTCCTGAAATCTCTCTTTGGAACCCAGATTTTCTTTTGCTTATACATCTTGGTGTTTTAGGGATTAAGTGATGATGGAAGGAAGCTTACGAGAGTCCTTTTATAGACGTGTTACATTCATTATCTTGAGTTTAATATTATTTAAGTACTGATTAAATTTTATCTGTATTCTAATAATGACTCTTGGAAATGTGATCTTGCAGTATAACCTATTAATATTCTCTGAATAACTATGAGTTTATGTTTTGATCTGTTTTAAGTGTCGTTTCTGTGTCTGATTCACTTTGATAGTGTACCTTCAGAAAATCTAAAGAAATTACTGGAATGAAAATGCATGCTAAAGTAGTATTGGTCAGAAAAAATGTTTCATTAATTAGACTGATGGATTACATTTTTAAAAAACAGGAAGGGGGGGGTACAAGATAATTTCTTTAATTGATCCCTAGCTAGTGTATCTTGTGCCCAGCGGCGTCCACTGTTGTCATAGTCTACCTCCTCATCTTCAGAATCAATCACTTCTTCCTCTTCTATGTTTGGAAGAGAGCAATAGAACTTCTTGTTGACCCTTCTTTTCTTCTTCTTTGACCTCTTCATGCTTTTTCTCCGAGGCTTCAAACCAGCTACTGCTGAACCTCCTTCTGAAGGTCGTTTAGGTACTGCCGAAGTTGCCTCTTTTGTAGAAAGTATTGCTGAAGGCAGAGGCTCAGTTGTAGATGACTCAAAAGTAGCTCGCCTCTGAGGGAATTGGATTGTCAAGCTTGTAGAGCTCTCTGTTGCGTCAGTTACGACGGATGCATTATGACTCTCAGTTGCTGATTCCATATCCTTAGGTTGGTGATTGATGAAAATGACTTAGGAGCTTAATGCTTTTATAATGACTTCTATGGATACCAAGAGTCTAAAATTAATCCTTGTTTAATTCTTGGAATAGTAACAACCACTAAGACTTCAAAGCATGCACTTTAAAAACCTTAATGACTCTTATTACTTGATTATTCTTCCTCTTTGGAAACTGATCTTGTAATGATAATCTGAGTTACATTTATTAGTGTTATTTTTCTCTTTCCTTTCTTGTCCTTTTATTCTTTTTGATGTGACAAAAGGAGGAGAAATAATAGTAAGTATTTAAGTGGAAACTGAACCCATTGAATACCTGTTATGTACATATTGGTCATTTATTTTCTTGTTTGTTTTTATGGTTACCTTGCCCAAGGCATATTTTTAACTTTCTTGTACATAGGTCTATGGAAAAGCTTATAAACCTCAGACTTAGCCTATTAGACTCAGAAGGAGCTTACAAATCTCATATTCTGGTGTTACCAAAGAAAGTTAAAAAGGGCAACCACTATGCCAAAGTTGTGTTTTGGCAGCACAACAAAGACAACGCTTTTTGGCAGAAGCGCTGCTATAAGTTTCGGTAAAAACAAAAATAAAAAACGAAGGAAAAAAGCGCTACTAAATGGGGGTTCTACGACAGCGCTTTTGAAAAGCGTTGCTAAAGGGCTAAGGCAGGTGAACTTTAGAAAGCGCTTTATGAAAAGTGCTACTAAAAGGATACCATAAGCCAGCGCTGCTAAAGGGCTTTCTTACAACACACTTTAGCCAGCGCTTTTGGAAAGCGCAGCTAAAGGCCTTTCATTAATCCCACATTAGAGAGCGCTTTTACCTCCAAAGCGCTGCTAAAGGCCTAACATAAGAAAGCATTTTCTAAAAGCGCTGCTAAAGGTCTTTTAAAATATTAAAATTAAAACAGATTCTGATATCCCTCTATTTTCATTTCGACCATTTCTATTTCGCCCTAACTCACGCGACACTGTTTATCTTCGTCTTCTTCTTCTACAAACGAAACTCCCTCCGTCCTCCGTCGTTTCTGCAAACGAAACTCCCTCCATTCGTGGCTTCAATCCGTTCGTGGCTTCCCTCCGTCCTTTCTGCTACCGTCGTCCGCCGTTTGAGGTTTTTACTATCCTTTTTTTTGTTTTCTCTCCAATAATGGAAATGCCTAATATTCTCCATTGTTGATTGTTTGTCTGTTGTTTCTGTGAGATAAAGATGTTGTATTATTAGTTGTTGATGTTCGGTTTTCATTTTTTATTTGTAGAAGTTAGTTAGTGATTTACTAGAAAAGTGATTAAATAGAAAAGTGATTAATTAGTAGAAGTTAGTATAGTGATTATTGTGTAAAATGTGATTAGTTTGTAGGAGTTAGTTTAATGATTAATTTGTAGAATAGTAGAAGTTAATTAGTATAGAGCATAATATGTAGAATAGTGATTAATGCGTAAAATTTGTAGAATAGTGATTAATTAGAAAAGTCAAGGTAGTTAAGAGTGTTGTAGAAGTTAATTGTCGAGGTTGTTATAGGGCTATTTGTAAAGTTAAAATGAATATTTATCGGAAAATTTTAGTGATGTAAGAATTTGGTTGTTGATTGAAAATGATTATGAAATTAGTTGTTAATTGAACTAGTGATTGAATTTATTTTGAGAGTTGATTGAAAATAATTATAAAATTAATTGTTATTTTGAGAGTTGATTGAAAATGATAAATAGTGATTGAATTGTTAATTGAATTTAAATTGATGATAGAACTTTGAAGTTAATTGAACTTAAGCGTTGAAGTTGTTTTTTTTGACAATGTTGAGTTAAAACATTAAATGTTGATGTGTCAGTTGTGACGAATCAAATTATACCATGCTCTTTGATTTAATGATGATGTTTACTAAATTTGTTTCTTGAAACGTTGACTTGTTCCTCCGATATTTCTTGTTTGTCATATTACATACTAAATTTGTCCTGTTATATGTGGTATACACCATCAGTTACTAACTTACGTTCATTTGCTATAGGGGTTACTTATGAAGAGTGAATTCGGATCATTTTCAAGAATCTTACACTTTGTGGTTCAGTCCAGAAGTTGTTGACTTCTATATATACAGGTACTTAGTTGTTATTTTGTTTTTGTTTTGCTTACTTAGTAAAATCATGGATAAAAAATGGATGTCATCCAATCGATTGTCGAAAGAATACGAGAATGAGGTATCAGAATTCGTTAAGTTTGCTGTTGAACACGCCAAAGACCCCAGTGGAATCACATGTCCTTGCTTGGGTTGCTGTTTTGGGCGTCAGATTGACGCGAGTCAGATGGAGTCGCATTTCCAACTTTATTATAATCTTTCGCTTTTTTACGTTGTATATAACATTTCCATCTATACTTTTGTTTTATTTTATAGTGGACACTGGTTGTTGCTTGCGATTAATCCGATAAAAGAAACAATCTATTATCTGGATTGCTAGAGGGTGATCAAACAAAATACCCGGAGATGAAGAAGATGATTGATACGTAAGTGATGTGATTGTTCTAAATATTCGCTTGTGTATTTCTTTATTTATGTGAGATTGTTCTAAATATTCGTTTATATTGATAGATCCATACAAATATTTCGATCACAACTACAAGCTCGGGTACCAAAGAGCAATGCAAATAATATTACATGGATAAGAGTGGAGGTATAATTTGTTATTATAATAGTAATGCTACTTGATAACACAAGTCATCTATGATACATATTAATACTTTTTTTTCTATGTGTAGTGTCCTCGGCAGCGTAATGGAATCGATTGTGGTTATTTTTCCTTGAGATTCATGAAAGAAATGATTCATTTGGAACAAATAGATATTCCAAACATGGTATGAATTTATATATAAGTTATGATTTATTTTAAGATTTATTATCGGATATTTCATCTAATTAATTACTTTTAACTAAATCATGCATATTATGTTATATGTAGTATTTTGATGAATTCAAGTGTGCCACCTACACGAAAGATAAATTAGAAGAAATAAAGGAGGATTGGTGTCAATATATGGTTGAAATGAGAATTTTTTGAATATTTTTAGAAATTGTGTTAGGCTATTGGAAGGTGTTGTATATATAGGTGATGGAAATGGTGTATAAGGTTTTGAATTGGTGCATGAAATTGGTGTTGTATAGTTTGTATTGAGTTATATATATGTAATGCTTATTTTGGTGTTGTATATATAATGGTTATTACGGTTTATGTGTTGAATTTTAATCGTATAAAGGCCTATTGTTGAATTATAATGGTATAAGGCCTATGTGTTGAATTATAATGGTATCAAAGGCCATGGGTTGAAATAAAGGATTCTGTAAAATTGTACAGGTTATATTATACAGGTTTAATAATTTATTTTTAAAAAAATGCTTTTAAAAAGAACTTTTATAAAAGACAGCGCTTTTTAAAACAAACGCTGCCTAAAGGGGGTTATGACGTATACATAAGACAGCGCTTTTAAAAGAGCTGCTAAAGGAGGCATACGAAAGCGCTTTTCTTTAAAAAAAACGCTGCCTAAAGGGGGACCTTTAGCAACGCTTTTAAAAGCGCTGCTAAAGGGGGTCCTACGAAAGCGCTTTTCTTTGAAAAAGCGCTGCTATATGGGGGTCCTACGAAAGCGCTTTTAAAAGCACTGCTAAAGGGGGTCCTAAGGGGGGCCTAAGACAACGCTTTTCAAAGGAAAAAAGTGATGCCTTTACCTACAGCAGTGCCACCTTTGGCAACGCTTTTAAGCGCTGCTAAAAGAAAAAAAAGCGCTGCTAAAGGTCTTCTTTGGCATAGTGAACATATTTTAACTCTCTTGTACATAGTGTTAATTAAGAGCTTACAAACCTCTGACTTGACCTATGAGACTCAGAACGAGCTTACAAACCTCGTATTCTGATGTTGCCAAAGGAAGTTAAATTATTGTTATTTTGGTTTTCTTAAATATGGAACTAAGGGGGAGCTTACAATCCTCAACCTTGGAACTATTTGACTCAGGAGGAGCTTGCAAACCTCAGACCCTGATGTTACTATGAAGACTAATTTATTTTTTCTTGAAAAGTAGTTCTTGGTGTTAGAGTCAATATAACTCAGCTGTGGACTATCAGACTCAGGGGGAGCTTTCAAACCTCATACCATGTTGTTGTAGAGAAAATTAAGTGCTCAACATTGTCCTTTAAATACTTGTGTTTGTCATAATAAAAAAGGGGGAGATTGTTAGAACAACATTTGTTCTTGACATTTTCTCTTTTAGTTTTGATGATAACAAAAGTATTAAAAGAACAATGGTTTATTTGATGTGTGTTTTATTTATGCAGGTTCTTGTTCTCGTACATAAATAATCATAATTTTTCTTACTTAGACACGCTTGGAGTTGCTTCATTGCTAGCTTCTGGTAGCAGAGTCTGAAGAATAATTGCTAGTGTGGTTTGACGCAGACTCTGAACTAAAGGCCTCAGCATTTAGACGAATTTCTACACTTGGTAATTGTATATCAGCATCTGGTACCATTCAGAGTTGGTGATAAAGTTGTGGATTATCCGTACAATTGAAAGCAAGTTGTATTGTCTTATCAACCAGTCAGCTCGAGTCTACAAGATTGCAAGGCTCAAGAAAAGCTGGTACGTTCTATGGATGTCTGCTCCCAACGACTCTATTAGTACAAAACCTCTTGAAGACTCAAAGGTTAAACACGTTACACGCTGGATTCAGAATTTACTATGCATCCATCTTCAACGTCTCTTGTACTATGGAGTAAAGTCAAAGACACTTGATCAAGACACTTCCTCAACGGCTAGTTTCTGAAAAGGCTATATATATGGCTGAAGATTCAAGTTTGAATCATAACAAGGATTCTTCCAATGAAGGAGTAACAAGATCAAGCAATTATCAACTCTAATGCAATATGCAAATTTTCTGTTTTAGGTTGTAATTGTAAAAGCCTTAAGATTTTTTATTATTAAAAATCTGAGAAATATTGAGTGTTTTGGGTCTTTGTTATGGTGATTTCCCGTACCTCTGATGCTTGCATCATGTACACCTTATTCTCTATTCTGCTGAGACTTCAATATTTTAGATTAAGTCTAATGCTTTGTGCTTGAGCAAAAAGTCTTGTCTCATTGGG
Organism: Lathyrus tuberosus; assembly: GCA_022829125.1. Taxonomy (NCBI): domain Eukaryota; kingdom Viridiplantae; phylum Streptophyta; class Magnoliopsida; order Fabales; family Fabaceae; genus Lathyrus; species Lathyrus tuberosus. The sequence goes on from JALAZF010000034.1 coordinate 11,054,053, forward strand.
ATTCAAGCAACAAATCTTGAGCCAAGATGCTTAAGCCACATAAGTCTCATTGCTTAAGTGCTTGAGCTGTGAAAGTCTTATTCAGCTAGTCTGATTGAGTAAGTGAGGAAGTCTCCATCTGAGGGGCGTGAGCAAGAAGTCTAGAGTGCAGCTTGAGCAAGGAAAGTCTAAGTATGGTTGGCTAGAAGAGCAGGTGGCTCGGCCAGAGGATGTGAGCAAAGGGAAGTCTTAGGCATGTGCTCTAAGCAAAGGAAAATTCTCAACCAAAAGACAGAAGAGCAGGTGGCTCAGTCAGATGGTGTGAGCAAAGGTTAAGTCTTTGGCATGTGCTCTAAGCAAGGGAAGTCTCAGACAGTTGGTCTGAGCAATTTTAAAAATCTTATGCAGAAGCATAAGCGATTGTAATCATGAGGTGGTTATAATGAAAATCTCTTGTGAGGCAGGGAGACTGAACTACTCTCAGTTAGGGGAGGAACCAGTATAAATTTTTTGTGTCTTCTGTTGTTATTTTATTTACTTCTGTTATATCCGCTGCCAAACAAATTAACTCAGAATCTGAACATTAGTTCTGATTTTGAAATTCTGATCAGAAGTTAAATTAAAAGAGAACGCAAGATACAATTCAACCCCCTTCTTGTGTTGATATATATATATATATATATATATATATATATATATATATATATATATATATATTAGTTTTTTAATTTAAAACACACTACTAAATTTTTTAATTTGAAATAATTAAAATGGCTTATGATTTCTCTTAGTAAAATTATAATTAATATTAACTATTAAAACAAATAAAATTCTATATCAACACAATCCCTAACCAAATAAATACAGGCATCAACAATATATAGACAATGTTTTTATCTGAGGCAGTAAAGAGAAACCGACATATGAGGAGGAGGTTGTCCTCAGTAAAAAAAAAGTGAGTTTCTCTTTTGAGCCTTTTGCTTTCTCCATGCCACCAATTTCAATCCTTTGCTTTTGATTCGGTCTTTTCCATTTGTCCTAGATGGAATGGATGCTGGTAGGAGTTTTAGGGTTTAGTTGATGATGCTCTTCAATGTGAAGAGCAACAACTTTCAGGGTGAGTTTTTGTAAATTGTGGATGAGAAAAATATAAAAGGAGTCCTATTTATAGGGTAGAATTAGGTCGAGGATTGAATGTCTGATTGAATTATTTAGAAAATTTTGTATTTGATTGATATTTTATTGATCTTATTTGTTTCTTAGGGACCAAGCTAATGAATTTGGATGGATTCATGGATTTGTCAAATTTTTAAAAAATTTAATATAATAATGATAATGAGAAAAAATATTTTTATTTTATTTTATGATTTTATGACTATTTTATGCATAAAATCATGATTTTAATGAAAAAATAATATTTAAAAAATGCATTGATACAAATAAGAAAATTAATAATAAAAATAATTAAAAAATGCTATTTTTTGTTATTTTTGTGTGATTTGAAATTAATGGAAAATAGCATACTAGTCTTTCATCTTAAGTGTGGTGTGGAAAATCCTAATTAGGGTGAGAGGGTTATTTGTTATTCTTGAGTACTTGTAATCTGATTTGAAGAGAAAGTAAAGAATAACAATTATAACCATCCTTGTTGTTTTTCCCTGCTAACCCTAACCCTTGTGTGTTTCTTGCATATAAAGAAATCGAGTATATTTTGTTTTAAGGCATCCTAATTCATAACAAATTAATGAGGTGAGCATGGAGAAGATGCCTACAATAAAGTATGAGATTGAAAAGTTCACCAGGGTGAACGACTTCGATCTGTGGCGCTTGAAGATGAAAGCCCTACTGGTTTAGCAGGGTTGTTTGGAAGCGTTGAAGGGAGATGTGTCATACCCCAAATTTTGACCACAAGATTTCCCATCATTGTGCATATCATCACCACAATATGGATGTGCCTTAATGCCTCATTAATCCTCTCAAAGATTATTGAGTATTCACTACAATCAAGAATTAGGGTTTTGAGCCCTCTCAAAGCACTCAGACAAAGGATCAATCAGGAATTGACATGATTTTCAACTTGTAAAGCCTCTCAAACATCCATAAAGGATCAAGAGGTCTCCCATATTAAGAATCAAGCACAAAAGTGCAACATTTCAAGTGGATCAAGCCTCAAGATCATTAGTGTCACCAAATTAGGGTTTTGCTCGACCAATGCCTTCAGAGGGAAATTTTCATTTGGGCATGAGCCAATACTTCAAAACATGATCCAAGAAGATCAAAGGGACCTCATGGACCTAATCCCAAGTTCAACATAGCCTCAGGGGATGCATTCATCAAAAATCAGGAATTAGGGTTTCTTAACATAATTCACCCCTAAGATGACTTTTGGAACAATTCATGAGCCAAGACCTCAAGAAGTGTTTTGAATACCTCCAATACATCATATTGATCCATTTACAAGATTGGATAAATTCAAAGAACTTGATTCATAAGCAGTACAAGGATTCAAATCCATCTGGACCATTTAGGGTTTCCTGTTGAAAAGTCAACTTTATCGTTGACTTTTGACCAAGACATGATCCCAACCCTGGGGAAATGATTCAAAAGACTCTATAACACTTATGGAATCCATCCATTAGGTTTAAATTATGTTAAGGACTTGATTTCATAGAGGACCACAAAGTTTGAAGTTCATCTGATTAAAAGTCAATTGTGCCAAAAAACAAGTTTGACTTTTTGATTTTCTTGACAAACAAGGCTTCCTTGAGTCAAAAAAAAATGTTAACTTATAGTTTGGATCATCATCCATCAAGAAAAATCAAGAAAAGTGAGGTTACTTGCAAAAGGGGCAACCTTAAGAAACTTAAAATTTTCTAAGTTATGGAAGAAAAGTGATTTGGTACCAACTTTGCAACGTCATAACTTCCAAACCACAAGGCATTTTTCTTCCATCCAAAGCTAAAATGAAAGCTCTCATTACATACTTCAAAATTGTCAACTACAAGAGATTCCAAATACTCATGGATTTTGAGTTATAGATTGATCAAAATCACAAAAACATGAAAATGGACACTTTTCCAACAATTAGTGAAATTTTAGACAGAATCAGTCTTGAATTTTCACCAACTTTGAGGCCATTTTTCATTATGATACAAGTTGATTCAAGACCAAAGTTGGACATCAAAGTTGAAGTATGTTATTAGGGCTTTCCAAAAAGTACAAGAACTCATCCTAACTCAACTTGAGTAGGGAGTTATAAGCCTTGAAACATGGCATAAAAACGTGATTTTTCAAGACAGCATGAAAACCAAACTTGTGCCACACGATTTTTCCCTTCAAATTTGTCACTTTTCCAACTTTGTCATCTTCCAAAAACACAAAATATCCGATGAATCACTTGGTTCATGATCAAAGAGGCAAGGAATTCAATTTGGCATGTGAAAACCATCATGACATGAAGTTTGAAATTCAACTTTGGCAAGGTAACATCAATGCAATGCATTAAGGTGTCATGAACCAGATCACAACACTCCAAGCCAGTCAAGATTCGAGTCTAAACTCTGAGCATTCAAACCTACAAAGTTAAATGGAGTCAAGATAAGAAGAGTTGACTTGGCACTTTTGGATTATCCAAGTCAATGGCTACAAGCTACAACCATGATCAGCCTCCAAACACTATTGCCTCCAAAACAAACTTCCTCTACTATAAATAAAGGTCATGTGTGACTGATCAAACCACCCCAAAACATCTGAATTCATGTTTTTTTCACTTCACTCTCCAAAAACCAGTTTTTGCTTCTTCTTTAAGTAACATTCGAATTTTCAATTTGAGAGCAATTTAATCAAAATTAACCATGCCAACACCTTAGATATATCATATATAAGTGATCCATAACCTCAAAAATCATCTGGAACACCAGAATCACAAAGTCACCATCCACTTACTCAAGATTTTTGCCCTACTTGCAGTTGAGGTGCCACAATAAATTCCAGGCTATTTCAATCCATTCCAAGCTTTCAAACACATTACTTGAGGTCCATTGAAGTTGTCCAAATCATCACACAACATCTGTAACACCTACAACTGAAGATTCAATTTCCTCTTGCAGAGGTAAGCCTGACACTCTCAAAGTCTATGATCCATGCATCATAAATGTGTTTTCAAGTTGCAAACATGTTTCTGCACTTATGTAGAGTGATTCCCCTCAACCAGTTGCTTTGTAGCTTTCGTGTATAGAATTTCATAGTGTTCTTGCAGAAATTAGGGTTCTTGAGTTCATCTTTTGATTTCTCACTCCACACTTAATATAAATGCAATTAATTTATATCATTGGAATCCTTATTCAAAAATACTCAAGTTTCATGTTTATAAAAGTCAAAACCATTACGTATTGAGAGAGATATAGGAGGTTTTACAAATTGGCTATGGCGGGTACACACGAGGAAGAAGAAGATGGCCTTGGCGCCATTTTCAAAATTTTGAATTTTTGATATTTTTATTAAATGATTTCAAAAATTAATTTCTCTTTCATTTTTAATCATTTTTTATTGGTTCTTTTTTTAAAAATTTAAAAAAATGTTAAAATATTCTATTCTACAAAAATTTCAAATTTATATCATTTATTTAATATAGTTTGAATTTTTGTAATAAATTTCATTTTTATTTGTTTTTAAACATTTTAAATTAAATTTCCACCTTGAATTTTCAAATCTAATTGAATTTCAAGCTCTCATGTGGTTAAATATGATTTTTCAAAATATTTTTCAAAGTTGACAACTTGTTTTTGAATATATTTGATATTTTATATCATTTTTTATTTAATTTCCTTTGAAAATTATATTTTTAAATTAAAATTAGAGTTTTCTTAATTTTGATTTTTTTCAAACACATTTTGAAACACTTTTGGGCCTCTAATAGAGTTAAAGACCATCCCTTGTAACACACAAACTTTTTGGGCCCGAGTCATTGTATAAGTCTCACCGTATTTTCCAAAACCGCGGTGTGATCGTCGTCTTTTAAACAAAAATCATTTAGGCATCCCCTTTGGTTGTAATTCCCATCTTTTGTTTTCAACTTTTGGGCCTCTAATAGATTGTAAGACCCATACCCTTTGTAAATACAAAATTTTGGGGCCTCAGTCATTGTATAAGTCCCTCTGTAGTTTTCAAAATCACGACGCGATCGTTGCCTTTTCAAATAAATCATCTGGGCCTCTCCTTCAGTCCTAAGCCCCATTTTTATTTCTTTACAAACACTTTTGGGCCTCTATTAGAGTGTAAGACTCAACCCCTCTTTGTAAAAAAACATTTTTGGGTCTCTGCTATAATATAAGTCCCAGAATGTCTGTCGGTATCGTAGTGCGATCAATGTTATCAAATAAGTCATTTGAGCCTCTCTTTGACCTATAAGCCCCAAATTTGCTCTTAATTCAAATTCAAATTCAATGTTTTTTTAAAAACTTTCTTCAATTTCTTGAAACCCCAAGGGAGGGAATACAGTTGTAGTAAATACAATAGATCATAATATGCTTGGGCTTCTTCCCAAAAGGTAAGTCCCCATATATATATATATACATATGTCAATATAATTGTTGGTATATACTTGTGCATATCTTGCTTAGAGTCTCCCCCGGAAGTTAGGTCTACAGTTAGGTCAAACCAGAGGTTACTTTACAACATAGTCAAAACTAGTTCCCTCATAGGAAATTCCCTATACAGTCTTACCTCCTCTTGGGCTTATACAATATGGAACAGAGAAAGACATTATTCCCGGTGAAACTTTTCTCAAGACTGTCAAAACTTAGAAATATATGTGTACAAGAAAATCATTTCCCCAAAGAGGATTAATTCCCGGTGAAACCTCTTTTGAATTTCTTCAAACCTTAGAACTGTTCACCAATGAAAGGACTTATTCCCGGTGAAACCTTTCTTGAACTTTTCTTAGGTTTGGACCCACAGGCTTCTTAAAAACATCCCCAGCCTCCTCTTGGGCTTAGTACAAGGACCCACAGGCTTCTTAGAAGTTCCCCAGCCTCCTCTTGGGCTTAGTACAAGGACCCAAAGGCCTCCTAAAGGCATATGATAGAAATTAGTCATCTTTACTAGTTCAATCCCCAAGAAAGTCAAAATTCCCAAATATCAGACCAATCTAGGGTTTATCTTCATCCCTTGAAACCTTAGCCTCCTCTTGGGCATCATGCAAAGACCTCTCTCTACCCTAGAACATACCATTTCTTGAGAGACTTGGATAGTCTCAGCCTCCTCTTGGGCTTCATACAAGTAAGACTTGGAAAGTCTCATTTCCTCTAAGATCTCACAGAGACCCCTCAAGTTTCCTAAAAGCATAGGAAAAAACCGGATCATTTCATCAATATATTAATCTCTAGCAAAAGTTAAAACTTCCATAGGTTTTTAAACTCTAAACTACTCTTAGACCCCCAACAAGGCTTAAACTTTCACCTTAAGAATCCCAGACCGGGGTCAATCAACCATCAACAAATCTCCAGTGGAATCAGAACCTCATGGCATCTAATACTCTAACTCTTCCCTGATTCTCAGCAAGAGTAAACCCTTTGGGTTCCCCAACACAATTTGGACATGCTCTTGGATTTCAATAATTCTCGGCAAGAGATAGCCTCCTCTTAGGCTTCAGATAAGAATTTTCCCCAGTGGGGTCATTTAGCCTCAACCTTGGGCTTTGTACAAGACAGATAAAACTCTCCCCAGTAGAGTCAGTTTCCTTCAGCCTCAATCTTGGGCTTTGTACAAGACAGATAAAACCCTTCCTAGTGGAGTCAGTTTCTTTTAGCTTCAACCTTGGGCTTTGATCAAGGCACACAAAAATCAACATCCCCTCAGATAAGACCATGAGTCCACTCTGCAGGAAGATATTTCCTCTATACATCACATATCAAAACAAACAATCAAACCATTTTCCCAGATAATTATTGTAAGTGGCCCACTTGATGATTCAACATCCAAGCTGGAGTCCATCCTTTATCCTGACTAAAATTCATCTTTCATCTAACAACTATAAGTGGCAAGCCTCTGGATTCTATACATCCAAGCCAAGGTCCCTCTCTTAGCATGAAAGATTCATAAGGAAAAAGTGGCATTGCTCTACACTGATTTAAAGCTTTCTTCCTTCATGACATCACCCTTATAAAGGAAATTATGGCATTGTTGGATTCATCTATCCCAGTTAAAGTAATTCCCCTTATAATCAGTTTCTCAACCTTTGTGATGAATAGGTGAGATATTCTCCCTTTAGAGATGACAAATTCTCTCTCAGTTACCCTTTAGCTTCAATCTTGGGCTTTGAACAAGACACAAATTCTTCTTTAGCTTCAATCTTGGGCTTTGAACAAGACATCAAAAACTCAATTTCCTCCCATAGAATAGGAGGAAGTACGATTGCTCTGATTTCCCAGATATCTTTACGGGAATACGTAGGCATAAGATTGCGAAATCTTAGCGAGCACACAAATTAAAACTTTAGGTTCAGTACCTTCCTGAAAACAACGGAAAACCCGAAAAATAGAAAAAAACATTCTCTCAATACTCCCAAAGGATAAATTTTCCCAAGCCACAACAGATAAACACAAGAAAGCATTTCAAGATACCAGAGAAACATGCAATAAAAGGCCTATGGATAACCATATATACACTGGGTGTTAATAGCTTCTCTTTGTATAACCTGACCCCGATCCCCAATCTCTTAGCATTTGTTAAAGAAAACATTTGGGTGCAAGTTTAGTTTTAGATATCTTCTCTTTCCTTTCCAGCTTCATAGGATAAATAAGAAATCAGGAAGTAGCACCCAATTCCAACCATTGCGGTAAGGTGGTCGCGTCACCGGCAAAAATCCTACGCTACAAGAGGCAGCCATGGACGCTGCATTAACGGAAAAATAAAAGACGACCTTGATAGAGAAAGCCCATAGAGAAATATTGTTAAGCCTTGGTGATAAGGTTCTTCGACAGGTATCAAAGGAGATGACGACATCAGGGTTATGGTTGAAACTTGAAAGCTTGTACATGACCAAATCTCTGGTGAATCGATTCTACCTAAAGCAAGCTTTATATTCATACAAGATGAGTGAAGACAAAGTGTTGGCTGAGTAGTTGGATATGTTCAACAAGCTGATCCTTGATCTTGATAATATTGATGTGAAGATTGATGATAAAGATCAAGCACTATTGTTGTTGTGCGCTTTTCCCAGAACACATGCTCACTTCAAAGAAACTTTCCTGTATGGAAGGGAGTCCCCGAGCTTTGAAGAAGTTTAATCTGCCTTGTATTCTAAAAACTTGATCGAATGAAAGGAGCATAAACCTTGGATGGTTGGTGAAGGTTTGGCCGTTAAGGGAAAATTCTTGCGAAAGGATGGCAAGTTCGACAAGAAGAAAGGTAAAAGTCAGCAGAAGTCTTATAGTGGCGAGTCATTTGGTATTCGATGCTATCATTGTAAGAAGGAGGGTCACACAAGAAAAGTGTGCCCTCAACGCCTGGAATATCATGGAGGTAAAGATAATGGCAACGCAACCATTATTCAAGATGACTTCGAATCATATGATGTTCTTGTGGTTTCAAGCGGCGACTCAAGAAAGGAGTGGATTATGGATTCAGGTTGCACTTGGCAACATGATTCCAAACAGAGAATTGTTGGAGGAGCTATGTGATCAAGATGGTGGATCAATGCTGCTAGGAAATAACAAAGCTATTGCAGATATTGGATATGTGAGATTCAAGCTCCATGATGAGTCAATAAAGTTATTGACTGAAGTCAGGTATGTCACTGATTTGAAGATAAATTTGATTTCTCTTGGTGAATTCAACAAGAAGGGATATGTTTTTCAAGGAGGGAAAAGTATTCTAAGAGTCATGAAGGGGTCGAAGGAACTCTTGAGAGGCGTGAAGAAATAAGGGTTGTATACCCTTGAGGTTGAAGTTGTAAGTGGTTCGACAAATGTTGCATTTAGCGTATTTTATTATGCTTTGGTAGTATTATGCGGTATTTTGTCTCGTTTTCAGGTACAATGCCTTAATAGAACCTTCTGTGAAGAAATGAAGCAAAAAAAGCGAGAATCGGAAGAATTCAGTGGAAAATACACACATGGCGTTCCACATAGCGTTGGCCAAGGAGGACGCCAAGACGTGTATGGTTTCATGCTGAAGTGGTAAAGCGGCAAGCAACAAAATTTTTTGGAAGTATTTTTCCGGGAATTTATCGTGTCCACAGAGATCGGTGTTATTGAACTGCCGTTCGACAATTTAAATGTTATTGAGTTTGGGTTTAAAATGGGATTAAATTAAATGCGGGAAATAAAACTTATGAACAGAAAAAGAATTCATTCTTTGGAGAGTAGAGAACTCTGGGGTTTGCATTTCATCTACCCTATCAAATACTTAAACTTACTACCCAGTTGTACGCAATCTAAATCACTCGCCAACATTATCACGTATCTCTCACACAGAGGTCATCTCTAACACAGAGTAAGACAACGACTGCATTACTCGCGTCGGCGATCTCAGCGCAACACAAACAACACAGAAGCGTTAAGTTCTGATACCGAAGTGAATATTAAGCGTAAATCTATCTCTAGAATCTTGAACCTAATAGATGTTCATCCTAAATCCGGATTCAACCATTCATGTCTGCAACAACCCAAACCCAAATAAAGAAAGCAATTATCAACATTAATTTGTAAAATGAGTTTTATACAACACCATGAGCAATAAATATACATATAATCAAGGTAAACTTACATACAATCTCACAACAAATGGAAACTACAAAGGGAAGAGAGAAGAGGAATCAAAATCTCTCGCGGTGTCAATCACGATCCAAGAATCATCCACCCCCTAACGTCGAGTTGTAACCTCCATTGATGCTTTTCTAAGCTCTAAAATATAAAAAATGAAGTATTTTTCCGGGACTTTATCGTGTCCACAGAGATCGGTGTTATTGAACTGTCGTTCGACAGGTCTCGCGTTTATGAGTTTGGATTAAATTCGTTAAAGTAAAAGCAGAAAAGTAAATATGAACATAAAAATAATTCTTTCTTTAGAGAGAAGAAACTTATCTAGTATGCATATAATACACTCCTCACAAACTTAAACCTATCAACCAGTTAAACTCAACCTACAATACTCCTCAATATCATCCAGCATGGCTTACAACCAAGATTATGTCTAACCTAAATTGAGAGAACAACCGTATTCATGCGTCGATGATCTCTCACCCGACAATAACAACACAGGGGCATTAAGCTTCGACACCCATAAAGATTGTTAGCTCTAAATCTATCTCTAGCATCTAGAAACTAACAGATAATCATCCCTAATCAAGGTTTGTGATGTCTATCTCTAGCACAACCAAAACCCTATGCATAAAGCAAAAAACCAAGGAGAATCACCGATAAAGACTTTTAAAGCAGATTTTATACAACGCCATGAATGATAAATATACATAAGATCAAAGTAAATACATATACAAAACCAAACAAATGAAGAATACACAAAGAAGAAGAGAAATGAACCAAAAATCTCCCGGTTTGTCAGCGCCGATGGATGATCAATATACCCTGGATCATCCGTGTGCAAGCTCCATAGTTGTTTTCTAAGCTCTAAAATATGAAGAAATGAAGTTTGATGGAGTAGGAGCAAAAAATACCCAAACCATACCCTAAAAATTGTGTTTTTACCGCTAAATATGTGTTTCTGTCCAGGCAAATTCGCCCAGCTAAGTCCCGATTTTCTTGGAGAATTAAGACGGTTTATTATTCATTTTTTTAAGCTTCTGGAGTGTCCGGCTTGCTTCTGCTTTGCCCGGTGAGCTCGGGGCGAAGCTGACAGATACAGAAAAATTCCAGCACTTTTTTCTTAGTAACTTTCGAACCGTAACTCCGTTTTTTGCCCAGTTCGAAGCGTTGGAAAGCTTATTCAATGCTCTATCTAACAATGACTAAATATAAACAAAATTTATGATATTTATAATCATTGTTTTGAGCCTTATTCATTGATGAATTGCTAAAAATTGCATTCTTGAAGCTTAGCCTTTGGCCTTTATTACTCAATACTCCAGCAATGCTCAAATACCTACAAAATGAATGGAAAGCAATCAAACGATATAATATATACACAAAATACTAGTATACACTAAATATACACTTTTACAAACTAATTGGAGCTATATTAATAAAAAGAACTGATAAGTGCCACAAAACTATTACTCAAAATATCAACAATTTGACACTTATCAAACTCTCCCCAACTTAAATAATTGTTTGTCCTCAAACAAAGCCAAACAAACCTAAAAACACAAAATTAATTACCAAAGAATCATGAACCAACAAGCAATGTATGGTTCAAGAAGCAACACAACACATGCAAAATAAAGCTTACCACTACAATACAACGATAACATAAAAACGAAACAAATCCTAAGTACAAAAATCATGCTAAACATTCTAAACAACACAAGCTCAATCGTAAATCACACCTAGCGAAAATTCATCAGTGGATGAAAAACACCCAAAGGTGAGGATTTGACACTCATCCAACAATCTTGCAAACAAAAGACTAAATTATGCATTCATCGAAAAATTCACATTGAACAAACAAATGCAAGAATCACAAAGAATTTTCAAGGTTGTAATGTGGCTTGGTTAACAAACAAGGGGTAATTCATAAAGCTAATCGAAACAAAAACTTTCCTAAACCTAAGAGAGTGATCAACTCACAAAAGTTTAAACACAAAATTTCAATCAAACTTCTTCTTTCATCCCAAGTGTTACACCAAACACACATAACTTATTTAGCACAATTACTGTTACTTTTTTTTCTTTCCTTTCTCAAGGATTTTCTTTTTCTTTATTTTTTCTTTTCATTTCTTTTCTTATTCTTTCTTTTTCTTTCAACCTCATAGCAATAAACAAATGAACAAGTAAACATTTTTCTCTCCAACTTGAATTCAACCAACCATCATAGTGTGAATACTCCTTACTTTCTAAGGCAAGGTAAAAATTCAAACCATAAGCCATGGTTGAGGGTTCAAGAAAAAATCAAAATCCATTAAAAATTAAGTGAACTAAATACTCATAAACAATCATTAAGTTCAAATAAAACATGGATAAAAAAGTTCAAAGGGGTTACCGAATGCTCACATACTCACTGGGTAAATTGACTATTTGCCCAAGGTGGTTGTACTCAAATTGAAACAAGTGCCTTGATCCTTTTCATGCATTCATATAAGCAACACAAATAAAAGATTAAACATAATAAAATCTAGCTAAAACAAGAATGTTGGTACTCTACGCATATATTAACAATGGAAAGCTTCCTCACAATTGGGGTAAAAAGGAACTAAAGTGATTCAATTCATGAACAAGTAATGCAAAAAGAATAAATAGCATGGTAGTTGTACAAATGACTAGTTTCCTAATCAAGTTATGCTATAGAAAGCGGTGAACGAGCACCTTGCGTGATACCAACTTCAAACACTATCATTACCATACATCTGCAAGTTAAAACAATCATACTTGGAAAATCACCAAGCTTCCTCAAATTAGCCGACCAAAATTTGCGTCTGAACAATAAATAAAAACATTAGAAACTAAAAACAATAAAATATGCTTGTTTTACGTCGTAAGCTCGACGCCTGTTACTTAAGAACGTTCCTGCAAGTTGCTTCGACCCGGTTTTTCCTAACCAACACGCAAGCAAACGTGAAAAGAAACATACAATGATATAACAAATTCACAAGTATAAGTATCAATATAAACAAGTGAAAATAAACAATATGTACGATATCTACAAAACTGAAAAACTAAGAAACTATCGCAATGCGATTCAATAAAAACACCAATCCCTGGCAACGACGCCATTTTGATGAAGCGGTAAAGAGGCAAGGCACAAAATTTTTTAGAAGTATTTTACTGGGAATTTATCGTGTCCACAGAGATCAGTGTTATTGAAATTGGTTAAAGTAAAAGCAGAAGAGTAAATATGAACATAAAAACAATTCATTTTTCAGAGAGAAGAAACTTATTCGGTATGCATATAATCCACTCCTCACAAACTTAAACCTATCGACCAGTTATACTCAACCTACAATACTCCTCAATATCATCCAACATCGCTCACAACCTAGATTATGTCTAACCCAAATTGAGAAAACAACTGTATTCCTGCGTCGATGATCTCTCACCCGACACAAACAACACTGAGGCATTAACCTTTGACACCCATAAAGTTTGTTATCTCTAAACCTATCTCTAGCATCTAGAAACTAATAGATAATCATCCCTAATCAAGGTTTGTGATGTCTATCACTAGCACAACCCAAACCCCATTCCTAAAGCAAAAACCCAAGGACAATCAGCGATAAATACTTGTAAAGAGGATTTTATACAACGCCATGGGAGATAAATATACATAAGATCAAAGTAAATACATACACAAAACCAAACAAATGAAGAATACACAAAGAAGAAGAGAAATGAACCAAAAATCTCCCGGTTTGTCAGCGCCGATCGATGATCAATCTACCCCGGATCATCCGTGTGCAAGCTCCATAAATGTTTTCTAAGCTCTAAAATATGAAGAAATTAATTTTGATGGAGTGGGGGAAAAAAAATACCCAAACCATACCCTAAAAATTGTGTTTTTACCCTAAAAATTCCGTCCAGGCAAATTCGCCCGACAAAGTCCTGGTTTGGCCGGAGAATTAAGACGGTATATTCTGCATTTTTTTTACATTTGTGGAGTGTCTGGGTCACTTCTGCTTCGCCCGGTGAGCTCAAGGCGAAGCTGACAGATAGAGAAAAATTCCAGCAATTTTTTCAGTGTAATTGAACTGCCGTTCGACAAGTCTCGCATTTATGAGTTTGGATTAAATTGGTTAAAGTAAAAGCTGAAAAATAAATTTTAACATAAAAATAATTCATTTTTCAGAGAGAAGGTTATTCGGTATGCATATAATCCACTCCTCACAAACTTAAAATTATCGACCAGTTATACTCAACCTACAATACTCCTCAATATCATCCAGCATCGCTCACAACCTAGATTATGTCTAACCCGAATTGAGAGAACAACTGTATTCCTGCGTCAATGATCTCTCACCCGACACAAACAACATGGAGGCATTAAGCTTCGACACCCATAAAGATTGTTATCTCTAAATCTATCTCTAGCATCTAGAAACTAATAAATAATCATCCCTAATCAAGGTTTGTGATGTCTATCTCTAGCACAACCCAAACCCCAGGCCTAAAGCAAAAAACCAAGGACAATCACCGATAAAGACTTGTAAAGAGGATGTTATACAACACCATGGACGATAAATATACATAAGATCAAAGTAAATACATATACAAAACCCAACAAACGAAGAATACACAAAGAAGAAGAGAAATGAACCAAAACTCTCCCGGTTTGTCAGCACCGGTCGATGATCAATCTACCCCGGATCATCCGTGTGCAAGCTCCATAGATGTTTTCTAAGCTCTAAAATATGAAGAAATGAATTTTGATGGAGTGGGGGCAAAAAATACCTAAACCATACCCTAAAAATTGTATTTTTACCCTTAAATATATGTTTCTGTCCAGGCAAATTCGCCCGGCGAAGTCCCGGTTTTCCCAGAGAATTAAGACGGTCTATTATGCATTTTTGTTATGCTTCTGGAGTGTCTGGCTCGCTTCTGCTTCGCCCGGTGAGTTCAGGACGAAGCTGACAGATACAGAAAAATTCCAGAACTTTTTTCTTCGTAACTTTCGAACCGTAACTTTGTTTTTTGCCAGGTTCAAAACTTTGGAAAGCTTATTCAATGCTCTATCTAACATTGACTTAACATAAATCAAATTGATGATATTTCGCATCATTGTTTTGAGCCTTATTCTTTGATGAATTGCTAAAAATTGCATTCTTGAAGCTTAGCCTTTGGACTTTATTACTCAATGCTCCAACAATGCTCAAATACCTACAAAATGAATGGAAAAGAATTAAACGATACAATATATACACAAAAATACTAGTATACAGTAAATATACACTTTTACAAACAAAGTGGGATTTTATTAACAAAATGAACTGATAAGTGCCACAAAACTATTACTCAAAATATCAACAATTTGGCACTTATCAAACTCTCCCCAACTTACATAATTGTTTTTTCTCAAACAAAGCCAAACAAACTTAAAAACACAAAAGTAATTACCAAAGAAATATGAATCAACAAGCAATGTATGGTTCAAGAAGCAACACAACACGTGCAAAATAAAGCTTACCACGACACTACAACGATAACATAAAAATGAAACAAATCCTAAGTACAAAAATCATGCTAAACATTCTTAACAACACAAGCTCAAACATGAATCACACCTAACGAAAATTCATCAGTGGATGAAAAACACACAAAGGTGAGGATTTGACACTCATCCACCAATCTTGAAAACAAAAGACTAAATTATGCATTCATCCAAAAATTCACATTGAACATACAAATGCAAGAATCACAAAGGATTTTCAAGGTTGTAATGTGGCAATGTTAACAAACAAGGGGTAATTCCTAAAGCTAATCGAAACAAAAACTTTCCTAAACCTAAGGGAGTGATCAACTCAAAAAAGTTCAAACACAAAATTTCAATCAAACTTCTTCTTTCATTCCAAGTGTTACACCAATCACACATAACTTAATTAGCACAATTACTGTTACTTTTTTTTCTTTCTTTTCTTAAGGATTTTCTTTTTCTTTATTTTTTCTTTTCTTTTCTTTTCTTTTTCTTTCTTTTTCTTTCAACCTCATAGCAATAAACAAATGAATAAGTAAAGAGTTTTCTCTCCAACTTGAATTCAACCAACCATCATAGTGTAAATACTCCTTACTTTCTAAGGCAAGGTAAAAATTCAAACCATAAGCCATGGTTGAGGGTTCGAGAAAAAATCAAAGTCCATTAAAAATTAAGTGAACTAAATTCTCAAAGACAATCATTAAGTTCAAATAAAACATGGATAAAAAAGTTCAAAGGGGTTACCGAATGCTCACATACTCACTGGGTAAATTGACTATTTGGCCAAGGTGGTTGTACTCAAAATGAAACAAGTGCCTTGATCCTTTTCATGCATTCATATAAGCAACACAAATAAAAGATTAAACATAATAAAATCTAGCTAAAACAAGAATGTTGGTACTCTACGCATATATTAACAATGGAAAGCTTCCTCACAATTGGGGTAAAAAGGAACTAAAGTGATTCAATTCATGAACAAGTAATGCAAAAAGAATAAATAGCATGGTAGTTGTACAAATGACTAGTTTCCTAATCATGTTATGCTATAGAAAGAGGTGAACGAGCACCTTGCGTGATACCAACTTCAAACACTATCATTACCATACATCTGCAAGTTGAAACAATCATACTTGGAAAATCACCAAGATTCCTCAAATTAGCCGTCCAAATTTTGCGTCTAAACAACAAATAAAAACATTAGAAACTAAAAACAATAAAATATGCTTGTTTTACGTCGTAAGCTCGACACCTGTTATTTAAGAACGTTCCTGCAAGTTGCTTCGACCCGGTTATTCCTAACCAACACGCAAGCAAACGTGAAAAGAAACATACAATGATATAACAAATTCACAAGTATAAGTATCAATATAAACAAGTGAAAATAAACAATATGTACGATATCTACAAAACTGAAAAACTAAGAAACTATCGCAATGCGATTCAATAAAAACACCAATCCCTGGCAACGACGCCATTTTGATGAAGCGGTAAAGAGGCAAGGCACAAAATTTTTTGGAAGTATTTTACTGGGAATTTATCGTTTCCACAGAGATCAGTGTAATTGAACTGTCGTTCGATAGGTCTCGCATTTATGAGTTTGGATTAAATTGGTTAAATTAAAAGCAGAAAAATAAATTTTAACATAAAAATAATTCTTTCTTCAGAGAGAAGAAACTTATCTAGTATGCATATAATACTCTCCTCACAAACTTAAACCTTTCGACCAGTTAAACTCAACCTACAATACTCCTCAATATCATCCAGCATCGCTCACAACCTAGATTATGTCTAACCCAAATTGTGAGAACAACTGTATTCCTGCGTCAATGATCTCTCACCTGACACAAACAACATGGAGGCATTAAGCTTCGACACCCATAAAGATTGTTATCTCTAAATCTATCTCTAGCATCTAGAAACTAATAAATAATCATCCCTAATCAAGGTTTGTGATGTCTATCTCTAGCACAACCCAAACCCCAGGCCTAAAGCAAAAAACCAAGGACAATCACCGATAAAGACTTGTAAAGAGGATGTTATACAACACCATGGACGATAAATATACATAAGATCAAAGTAAATACATATACAAAACCCAACAAACGAAGAATACACAAAGAAGAAGAGAAATGAACCAAAACTCTCTCGGTTTGTCAGCACCGGTCGATGATCAATCTACCCCGGATCATCCGTGTGCAAGCTCCATAGATGTTTTCTAAGCTCTAAAATATGAAGAAATGAATTTTAATGGAGTGGGGGCAAAAAATACCTAAACCATACCCTAAAATTTGTATTTTTACCCCTAAATATATGCTTCTGTCCAGGCAAATTCGCCCGGCGAAGTCCCGGTTTGCCCAGAGAATTAATACGGTCTATTATGCATTTTTTTACGCTTCTGGAGTGTCTGGCTCGCTTCTGCTTCGCCCGGTGAGTTCAGGACGAAGCTGACAGATACAGAAAAATTCCAGCACTTTTTTCTTCGTAACTTTCGAACCGTAACTTCGTTTTTTGCCAGGTTCAAAACTTTGGAAAGCTTATTCAATGCTCTATCTAACATTGACTAAACATAAATCAAATTGATGATATTTCGCATCATTGTTTTGAGCCTTATTCTTTGATGAATTTCTAAAAATTGCATTCTTGAAGCTTAGCCTTTGGACTTTATTACTCAATGCTCCAACAATGCTCAAATACCTACAAAATGAATGGAAATCAATCAAACGATACAATATATACACAAAAATACTAGTATACGCTAAATATACACTTTTACGAACAAAGTGGGATTTTATTAACAAAATGAACTGATAAGTGCCACAAAACTATTACTCAAAATATCAACAATTTGGCACTTATCAAACTCTCCCCAACTTACATAATTGTTTTTCCTCAAACAAAGCCAAACAAACTTAAAAACACAAAAGTAATTACAAAAGAAATATGAATCAACAAGCAATGTATGGTTCAAGAAGCAACACAACACGTGCAAAATAAAGCTTACCACGACACTACAACGATAACATAAAAACGAAACAAATCCTATGTACAAAAATCATGCTAAACATTCTTAACAACACAAGCTCAATCATGAATCACACCTAGCAAAAATTCATCAGTGGATGAAAAACACACAAAGGTGAGGATTTGACACTCATCCACCAATCATGAAAACAAAAGACTATATTATGCATTCATCCAAAAATTCACATTGAACATACAAATGCAAGAATCACAAAGGATTTTCAAGGTTGTAATGTGGCATGGTTAACAAACAAGGGGTAATTCCTAAAGCTAATCGAAACAAAAACTTTCCTAAACCTAAGGGTGTGATCAACTCAAAAAAATTCAAACACAAAATTTCAATCAAACTTCTTCTTTCATCCCAAGTTTTACACCAATCACACATAACTTAATTAGCACAATTACTGTTACTTTTTTTTTCTTTCATTTCTCAAGGATTTTCTTTTTCTTTATTTTTTCTTTTCTTTTCTTTTATTTTTCTTTCTTTTTCTTTCAACCTCATAGCAATAAACAAATGAACAAGTAAACATTTTTCTCTCCAACTTGAATTCAACCAACCATCATAGTGTAAATACTCCTTACTTTCTAAGGCAAGGTAAAAATTCAAACCATAAGCCATGGTTGAGGGTTCAAGAAAAAATCAAAATCCATTAAAAATTAAGTGAACTAAATACTCATAGACAATCATTAAGTTCAAATAAAACATGGATAAAAAAGTTCAAAGGGGTTACCGAAGGCTCACATACTCACTGGGTAAATTGACTATTTGGCCAAGGTGGTTGTACTCAAAATGAAACAAGTGCCTTTATCCTTTTCATGCATTCATATAAGCAACACAAATAAAAGATTAAACATAATAAAATCTAGCTAAAACAAGATTGTTGGTACTCTACGCATATATTAACAATGGAAAGCTTCCTCACAATTGGGGTAAAAAGGAACTTAAGTGATTCAATTCATGAACAAGTAATGCAAAAAGAATAAATAGCATGGTAGTTGTACAAATGACTAGTTTCCTAATCATGTTATGCTATAGAAAGCGGTGAACGAGCACCTTGCGTGATACCAACTTCAAACACTATCATTACCATACTTCTGCAAGTTGAAACAATCATACTTGGAAAATCACCAAGCTTCCTTAAATTAGCCGACCAAATTTGCGTCTAAACAACAAATAAAAACATTAGAAACTAAAAACAATAAAATATGTTTGTTTTACGTCGTAAGCTCGACGCCTGTTATTTAAGAACATTCCTGCAAGTTGCTTCGACCCGGTTATTCCTAACCAACACGCAAGCAAACGTGAAAAGAAACATACAATGATATAACAAATTCACAAGTATAAGTATCAATATAAACAAGTGAAAATAAACAATATGTACGATATCTACAAAACTGAAAAACTAAGAAACTATCGCAATGCGATTCCATAAAAACACCAATCCCTGGCAACGACGCCATTTTGATGAAGCGGTAAAGAGGCAAGGCACAAAATTTTTTGGAAGTATTTTACTGGGAATTTATCGTTTCCACAGAGATCAGTGTAATTGAACTGTCGTTCGATAGGTCTCGCATTTATGAGTTTGGATTAAATTGGTTAAATTAAAAGCAGAAAAATAAATTTTAACATAAAAATAATTCTTTCTTCAGAGAGAAGAAACTTATCTAGTATGCATATAATACTCTCCTCACAAACTTAAACCTTTCGACCAGTTAAACTCAACCTACAATACTCCTCAATATCATCCAGCATCGCTCACAACCTAGATTATGTCTAACCCAAATTGTGAGAACAACTGTATTCCTGCGTCAATGATCTCTCACCTGACACAAACAACATGGAGGCATTAAGCTTCGACACCCATAAAGATTGTTATCTCTAAATCTATCTCTAGCATCTAGAAACTAATAAATAATCATCCCTAATCAAGGTTTGTGATGTCTATCTCTAGCACAACCCAAACCCCAGGCCTAAAGCAAAAAACCAAGGACAATCACCGATAAAGACTTGTAAAGAGGATGTTATACAACACCATGGACGATAAATATACATAAGATCAAAGTAAATACATATACAAAACCCAACAAACGAAGAATACACAAAGAAGAAGAGAAATGAACCAAAACTCTCTCGGTTTGTCAGCACCGGTCGATGATCAATCTACCCCGGATCATCCGTGTGCAAGCTCCATAGATGTTTTCTAAGCTCTAAAATATGAAGAAATGAATTTTAATGGAGTGGGGGCAAAAAATACCTAAACCATACCCTAAAATTTGTATTTTTACCCCTAAATATATGCTTCTGTCCAGGCAAATTCGCCCGGCGAAGTCCCGGTTTGCCCAGAGAATTAATACGGTCTATTATGCATTTTTTTACGCTTCTGGAGTGTCTGGCTCGCTTCTGCTTCGCCCGGTGAGTTCAGGACGAAGCTGACAGATACAGAAAAATTCCAGCACTTTTTTCTTCGTAACTTTCGAACCGTAACTTCGTTTTTTGCCAGGTTCAAAACTTTGGAAAGCTTATTCAATGCTCTATCTAACATTGACTAAACATAAATCAAATTGATGATATTTCGCATCATTGTTTTGAGCCTTATTCTTTGATGAATTTCTAAAAATTGCATTCTTGAAGCTTAGCCTTTGGACTTTATTACTCAATGCTCCAACAATGCTCAAATACCTACAAAATGAATGGAAATCAATCAAACGATACAATATATACACAAAAATACTAGTATACGCTAAATATACACTTTTACGAACAAAGTGGGATTTTATTAACAAAATGAACTGATAAGTGCCACAAAACTATTACTCAAAATATCAACAATTTGGCACTTATCAAACTCTCCCCAACTTACATAATTGTTTTTCCTCAAACAAAGCCAAACAAACTTAAAAACACAAAAGTAATTACAAAAGAAATATGAATCAACAAGCAATGTATGGTTCAAGAAGCAACACAACACGTGCAAAATAAAGCTTACCACGACACTACAACGATAACATAAAAACGAAACAAATCCTATGTACAAAAATCATGCTAAACATTCTTAACAACACAAGCTCAATCATGAATCACACCTAGCAAAAATTCATCAGTGGATGAAAAACACACAAAGGTGAGGATTTGACACTCATCCACCAATCATGAAAACAAAAGACTATATTATGCATTCATCCAAAAATTCACATTGAACATACAAATGCAAGAATCACAAAGGATTTTCAAGGTTGTAATGTGGCATGGTTAACAAACAAGGGGTAATTCCTAAAGCTAATCGAAACAAAAACTTTCCTAAACCTAAGGGTGTGATCAACTCAAAAAAATTCAAACACAAAATTTCAATCAAACTTCTTCTTTCATCCCAAGTTTTACACCAATCACACATAACTTAATTAGCACAATTACTGTTACTTTTTTTTTCTTTCATTTCTCAAGGATTTTCTTTTTCTTTATTTTTTCTTTTCTTTTCTTTTATTTTTCTTTCTTTTTCTTTCAACCTCATAGCAATAAACAAATGAACAAGTAAACATTTTTCTCTCCAACTTGAATTCAACCAACCATCATAGTGTAAATACTCCTTACTTTCTAAGGCAAGGTAAAAATTCAAACCATAAGCCATGGTTGAGGGTTCAAGAAAAAATCAAAATCCATTAAAAATTAAGTGAACTAAATACTCATAGACAATCATTAAGTTCAAATAAAACATGGATAAAAAAGTTCAAAGGGGTTACCGAAGGCTCACATACTCACTGGGTAAATTGACTATTTGGCCAAGGTGGTTGTACTCAAAATGAAACAAGTGCCTTTATCCTTTTCATGCATTCATATAAGCAACACAAATAAAAGATTAAACATAATAAAATCTAGCTAAAACAAGATTGTTGGTACTCTACGCATATATTAACAATGGAAAGCTTCCTCACAATTGGGGTAAAAAGGAACTTAAGTGATTCAATTCATGAACAAGTAATGCAAAAAGAATAAATAGCATGGTAGTTGTACAAATGACTAGTTTCCTAATCATGTTATGCTATAGAAAGCGGTGAACGAGCACCTTGCGTGATACCAACTTCAAACACTATCATTACCATACTTCTGCAAGTTGAAACAATCATACTTGGAAAATCACCAAGCTTCCTTAAATTAGCCGACCAAATTTGCGTCTAAACAACAAATAAAAACATTAGAAACTAAAAACAATAAAATATGTTTGTTTTACGTCGTAAGCTCGACGCCTGTTATTTAAGAACATTCCTGCAAGTTGCTTCGACCCGGTTATTCCTAACCAACACGCAAGCAAACGTGAAAAGAAACATACAATGATATAACAAATTCACAAGTATAAGTATCAATATAAACAAGTGAAAATAAACAATATGTACGATATCTACAAAACTGAAAAACTAAGAAACTATCGCAATGCGATTCCATAAAAACACCAATCCCTGGCAACGACGCCATTTTGATGAAGCGGTAAAGAGGCAAGGCACAAAATTTTTTGGAAGTATTTTACTGGGAATTTATCGTTTCCACAGAGATCAGTGTAATTGAACTGTCGTTCGATAGGTCTCGCATTTATGAGTTTGGATTAAATTGGTTAAATTAAAAGCAGAAAAATAAATTTTAACATAAAAATAATTCTTTCTTCAGAGAGAAGAAACTTATCTAGTATGCATATAATACTCTCCTCACAAACTTAAACCTTTCGACCAGTTAAACTCAACCTACAATACTCCTCAATATCATCCAGCATCGCTCACAACCTAGATTATGTCTAACCCAAATTGTGAGAACAACTGTATTCCTGCGTCAATGATCTCTCACCTGACACAAACAACATGGAGGCATTAAGCTTCGACACCCATAAAGATTGTTATCTCTAAATCTATCTCTAGCATCTAGAAACTAATAAATAATCATCCCTAATCAAGGTTTGTGATGTCTATCTCTAGCACAACCCAAACCCCAGGCCTAAAGCAAAAAACCAAGGACAATCACCGATAAAGACTTGTAAAGAGGATGTTATACAACACCATGGACGATAAATATACATAAGATCAAAGTAAATACATATACAAAACCCAACAAACGAAGAATACACAAAGAAGAAGAGAAATGAACCAAAACTCTCTCGGTTTGTCAGCACCGGTCGATGATCAATCTACCCCGGATCATCCGTGTGCAAGCTCCATAGATGTTTTCTAAGCTCTAAAATATGAAGAAATGAATTTTAATGGAGTGGGGGCAAAAAATACCTAAACCATACCCTAAAATTTGTATTTTTACCCCTAAATATATGCTTCTGTCCAGGCAAATTCGCCCGGCGAAGTCCCGGTTTGCCCAGAGAATTAATACGGTCTATTATGCATTTTTTTACGCTTCTGGAGTGTCTGGCTCGCTTCTGCTTCGCCCGGTGAGTTCAGGACGAAGCTGACAGATACAGAAAAATTCCAGCACTTTTTTCTTCGTAACTTTCGAACCGTAACTTCGTTTTTTGCCAGGTTCAAAACTTTGGAAAGCTTATTCAATGCTCTATCTAACATTGACTAAACATAAATCAAATTGATGATATTTCGCATCATTGTTTTGAGCCTTATTCTTTGATGAATTTCTAAAAATTGCATTCTTGAAGCTTAGCCTTTGGACTTTATTACTCAATGCTCCAACAATGCTCAAATACCTACAAAATGAATGGAAATCAATCAAACGATACAATATATACACAAAAATACTAGTATACGCTAAATATACACTTTTACGAACAAAGTGGGATTTTATTAACAAAATGAACTGATAAGTGCCACAAAACTATTACTCAAAATATCAACAATTTGGCACTTATCAAACTCTCCCCAACTTACATAATTGTTTTTCCTCAAACAAAGCCAAACAAACTTAAAAACACAAAAGTAATTACAAAAGAAATATGAATCAACAAGCAATGTATGGTTCAAGAAGCAACACAACACGTGCAAAATAAAGCTTACCACGACACTACAACGATAACATAAAAACGAAACAAATCCTATGTACAAAAATCATGCTAAACATTCTTAACAACACAAGCTCAATCATGAATCACACCTAGCAAAAATTCATCAGTGGATGAAAAACACACAAAGGTGAGGATTTGACACTCATCCACCAATCATGAAAACAAAAGACTATATTATGCATTCATCCAAAAATTCACATTGAACATACAAATGCAAGAATCACAAAGGATTTTCAAGGTTGTAATGTGGCATGGTTAACAAACAAGGGGTAATTCCTAAAGCTAATCGAAACAAAAACTTTCCTAAACCTAAGGGTGTGATCAACTCAAAAAAATTCAAACACAAAATTTCAATCAAACTTCTTCTTTCATCCCAAGTTTTACACCAATCACACATAACTTAATTAGCACAATTACTGTTACTTTTTTTTTCTTTCATTTCTCAAGGATTTTCTTTTTCTTTATTTTTTCTTTTCTTTTCTTTTATTTTTCTTTCTTTTTCTTTCAACCTCATAGCAATAAACAAATGAACAAGTAAACATTTTTCTCTCCAACTTGAATTCAACCAACCATCATAGTGTAAATACTCCTTACTTTCTAAGGCAAGGTAAAAATTCAAACCATAAGCCATGGTTGAGGGTTCAAGAAAAAATCAAAATCCATTAAAAATTAAGTGAACTAAATACTCATAGACAATCATTAAGTTCAAATAAAACATGGATAAAAAAGTTCAAAGGGGTTACCGAAGGCTCACATACTCACTGGGTAAATTGACTATTTGGCCAAGGTGGTTGTACTCAAAATGAAACAAGTGCCTTTATCCTTTTCATGCATTCATATAAGCAACACAAATAAAAGATTAAACATAATAAAATCTAGCTAAAACAAGATTGTTGGTACTCTACGCATATATTAACAATGGAAAGCTTCCTCACAATTGGGGTAAAAAGGAACTTAAGTGATTCAATTCATGAACAAGTAATGCAAAAAGAATAAATAGCATGGTAGTTGTACAAATGACTAGTTTCCTAATCATGTTATGCTATAGAAAGCGGTGAACGAGCACCTTGCGTGATACCAACTTCAAACACTATCATTACCATACTTCTGCAAGTTGAAACAATCATACTTGGAAAATCACCAAGCTTCCTTAAATTAGCCGACCAAATTTGCGTCTAAACAACAAATAAAAACATTAGAAACTAAAAACAATAAAATATGTTTGTTTTACGTCGTAAGCTCGACGCCTGTTATTTAAGAACATTCCTGCAAGTTGCTTCGACCCGGTTATTCCTAACCAACACGCAAGCAAACGTGAAAAGAAACATACAATGATATAACAAATTCACAAGTATAAGTATCAATATAAACAAGTGAAAATAAACAATATGTACGATATCTACAAAACTGAAAAACTAAGAAACTATCGCAATGCGATTCCATAAAAACACCAATCCCTGGCAATGGCGCCATTTTGATGAAGCGGTAAAGAGGCAAGGCACAAAATTTTTTGGAAGTATTTTACTGGGAATTTATCGTTTCCACAGAGATTAGTGTAATTGAACTGCCGTTCGACAAGTCTCGCATTTATGAGTTTGGATTAAATTGGTTAAAGTAAAAGCAGAAAAATAAATTTTAACATAAAAATAATTCATTTTTCAGAGAGAAGAAGGTTATTCGGTATGCATATAATCCACTCCTCACAAACTTAAAATTATCGACCAGTTATACTCAACCTACAATACTCCTCAATATCATCCAGCATCGCTAACAACCTAGATTATGTCTAACCCGAATTGAGAGAACAATTGTATTCCTGCGTCAATGATCTCTCACCCGACACAAACAACATGGAGGCATTAAGCTTCGACACCCATAAAGATTGTTATCTCTAAATCTATCTCTAGCATTTAGAAACTAATAAATAATCATCCCTAATCAAGGTTTGTGATGTCTATCTCTAGCACAACCCAAACCCCAGGCCTAAAGCAAAAAACCAAGGACAATCACCGATAAAGACTTGTAAAGAGGATGTTATACAACACCATGGATGATAAATATACATAAGATCAAAGTAAATACATATACAAAACCCAACAAACGAAGAATACACAAAGAAGAAGAGAAATGAACCAAAACTCTCCCGGTTTGTCAGCACCGGTCGATGATCAATCTACCCCGGATCATCCGTGTGCAAGCTCCATAGATGATTTCTAAGCTCTAAAATATGAAGAAATGAATTTTGATGAAGTGGGGGCAAAAAATACCTAAACCATACCCTAAAAATTGTATTTTCACCCCTAAATATATGTTTCTGTCCAGGCAAATTCGCCCCGCGAAGTCCCGGTTTGCCCAGAGAATTAAGACGGTCTATTATGCATTTTTTTTACGCTTCTGGAGTGTCTGGCTCGCTTCTGCTTCGCCCGGTGAGTTCAGGGCGAAGCTGACAGATACAGAAAAATTCCAGCACTTTTTTCTTCGTAACTTTCGAACCGTAACTTCGTTTTTTGCCAGGTTTAAAACTTTGGAAAGCTTATTCAATGCTCTATCTAACATTGACTAAACATAAATCATATTGATGATATTTCGCATCATTGTTTTGAGCCTTATTCTTTGATGAATTGCTAAAAATTGCATTCTTGAAGCTTAGCCTTTGGACTTTATTACTCAATGCTCCAACAATGCTCAAATACCTACAAAATGAATGGAAATCAATCAAACGATACAATATATACACAAAAATACTAGTATACACTAAATATACACTTTTACAAACAAAGTGGGATTTTATTAACAAAATGAACTGATAAGTGCCACAAAACTATTACTCAAAATATCAACAATTTGGCACTTATCAAACTCTCCCCAACTTACATAATTGTTTTTCTTCAAACAAAGCCAAACAAACTTAAAAACACAAAAGTAATTACCAAAGAAATATGAATCAACAAGCAATGTATGGTTCAAGAAGCAACACAACACGTGCAAAATAAAGCTTACCACGACACTACAACGATAACATAAAAACGAAACAAATCCTAAGTACAAAAATCATGCTAAACATTCTTAACAACACAAGCTCAATCATGAATCACACCTAGCAAAAATTCATCAGTGGATGAAAAACACACAAAGGTGAGATTTTGACACTCATCCACCAATATTGAAAACAAAAGACTAAATTATGCATTCATCCAAAAATTCACATTGAACATACAAATGCAAGAATCACAAAGGATTTTCAAGGTTGTAATGTGGCATGGTTAACAAACAAGGGGTAATTCCTAAAGCTAATCGAAACAAAAACTTTCCTAAACCTAAGGGAGTGATCAACTAAAAAAAGTTCAAACACAAAATTCCAATCAAACTTCTTCTTTCATCCCAAGTGTTACACCAATCACACATAACTTAATTAGCACAATTACAGTTACTTTTTTTTTCTTTCCTTTCTCAAGGATTTTCTTTTTCTTTATTTTTTCTTTTCTTTTCTTTTCTTTTTCTTTCAACCTTATAACAATAAACAAATGAACAAGTAAACATTTTTCTCTCCAACTTGAATTCAACCAACCATCATAGTGTAAATACTCCTTACTTTCTAAGGCAAGGTAAAAATTCAAACCATAAGCCATGGTTGAGGGTTCAAGAAAAAATCAAAATCCATTAAAAATTAAGTGAACTAAATACTCATAGACAATCATTAAGTTCAAATAAAACATGGATAAAAAAGTTCAAAGGGGTTACCGAAGGCTCACATACTCACTGGGTAAATTGACTATTTGGCCAAGGTGGTTGTACTCAAAATGAAACAAGTGCCTTGATCCTTTTCATGAATTCATATAAGCAACACAAATAAAAGATTAAACATAATAAAATCTAGCTAAAACAAGAATGTTGGTACTCTACGCATATATTCACAATGGAAAGCTTCCTCACAATTGGGGTAAAAAGGAACTAAAGTGATTCAATTCATGAACAAGTAATGCAAAAAGAATAAATAGCATGGTAGTTGTACAAATGACTAGTTTCCTAATCATGTTATGCTATAGAAAGCGGTGAACGAGCACCTTGCGTGATACCAACTTCAAACACTATCATTACCATACATCTGCAAGTTGAAACAATCATACTTGGAAAATCACCAAGCTTCCTCAAATTAGCCGACCAAATTTGCGTCTAAACAACAAATAAAAACATTAGAAACTAAAAACAATAAAATATGTTTGTTTTACGTCGTAAGCTCGACGCCTGTTATTTAAGAACGTTCCTGCAAGTTGCTTCGACCCGGTTATTCCTAACCAACACGCAAGCAAACGTGAAAAGAAACATACAATGATATAACAAATTCACAAGTATAAGTATCAATATAAACAAGTGAAAATAAACAATATGTACGATATCTACAAAACTGAAAAACTAAGAAACTATCGCAATGCGATTCCATAAAAACACCAATCCCTGGCAATGGCGCCATTTTGATGAAGCGGTAAAGAGGCAAGGCACAAAATTTTTTGGAAGTATTTTACTGGGAATTTATCGTTTCCACAGAGATTAGTGTAATTGAACTGCCGTTCGACAAGTCTCGCATTTATGAGTTTGGATTAAATTGGTTAAAGTAAAAGCAGAAAAATAAATTTTAACATAAAAATAATTCATTTTTCAGAGAGAAGAAGGTTATTCGGTATGCATATAATCCACTCCTCACAAACTTAAAATTATCGACCAGTTATACTCAACCTACAATACTCCTCAATATCATCCAGCATCGCTAACAACCTAGATTATGTCTAACCCGAATTGAGAGAACAATTGTATTCCTGCGTCAATGATCTCTCACCCGACACAAACAACATGGAGGCATTAAGCTTCGACACCCATAAAGATTGTTATCTCTAAATCTATCTCTAGCATTTAGAAACTAATAAATAATCATCCCTAATCAAGGTTTGTGATGTCTATCTCTAGCACAACCCAAACCCCAGGCCTAAAGCAAAAAACCAAGGACAATCACCGATAAAGACTTGTAAAGAGGATGTTATACAACACCATGGATGATAAATATACATAAGATCAAAGTAAATACATATACAAAACCCAACAAACGAAGAATACACAAAGAAGAAGAGAAATGAACCAAAACTCTCCCGGTTTGTCAGCACCGGTCGATGATCAATCTACCCCGGATCATCCGTGTGCAAGCTCCATAGATGATTTCTAAGCTCTAAAATATGAAGAAATGAATTTTGATGAAGTGGGGGCAAAAAATACCTAAACCATACCCTAAAAATTGTATTTTCACCCCTAAATATATGTTTCTGTCCAGGCAAATTCGCCCCGCGAAGTCCCGGTTTGCCCAGAGAATTAAGACGGTCTATTATGCATTTTTTTTACGCTTCTGGAGTGTCTGGCTCGCTTCTGCTTCGCCCGGTGAGTTCAGGGCGAAGCTGACAGATACAGAAAAATTCCAGCACTTTTTTCTTCGTAACTTTCGAACCGTAACTTCGTTTTTTGCCAGGTTTAAAACTTTGGAAAGCTTATTCAATGCTCTATCTAACATTGACTAAACATAAATCATATTGATGATATTTCGCATCATTGTTTTGAGCCTTATTCTTTGATGAATTGCTAAAAATTGCATTCTTGAAGCTTAGCCTTTGGACTTTATTACTCAATGCTCCAACAATGCTCAAATACCTACAAAATGAATGGAAATCAATCAAACGATACAATATATACACAAAAATACTAGTATACACTAAATATACACTTTTACAAACAAAGTGGGATTTTATTAACAAAATGAACTGATAAGTGCCACAAAACTATTACTCAAAATATCAACAATTTGGCACTTATCAAACTCTCCCCAACTTACATAATTGTTTTTCTTCAAACAAAGCCAAACAAACTTAAAAACACAAAAGTAATTACCAAAGAAATATGAATCAACAAGCAATGTATGGTTCAAGAAGCAACACAACACGTGCAAAATAAAGCTTACCACGACACTACAACGATAACATAAAAACGAAACAAATCCTAAGTACAAAAATCATGCTAAACATTCTTAACAACACAAGCTCAATCATGAATCACACCTAGCAAAAATTCATCAGTGGATGAAAAACACACAAAGGTGAGATTTTGACACTCATCCACCAATATTGAAAACAAAAGACTAAATTATGCATTCATCCAAAAATTCACATTGAACATACAAATGCAAGAATCACAAAGGATTTTCAAGGTTGTAATGTGGCATGGTTAACAAACAAGGGGTAATTCCTAAAGCTAATCGAAACAAAAACTTTCCTAAACCTAAGGGAGTGATCAACTAAAAAAAGTTCAAACACAAAATTCCAATCAAACTTCTTCTTTCATCCCAAGTGTTACACCAATCACACATAACTTAATTAGCACAATTACAGTTACTTTTTTTTTCTTTCCTTTCTCAAGGATTTTCTTTTTCTTTATTTTTTCTTTTCTTTTCTTTTCTTTTTCTTTCAACCTTATAACAATAAACAAATGAACAAGTAAACATTTTTCTCTCCAACTTGAATTCAACCAACCATCATAGTGTAAATACTCCTTACTTTCTAAGGCAAGGTAAAAATTCAAACCATAAGCCATGGTTGAGGGTTCAAGAAAATATCAAAATCCATTAAAAATTAAGTGAACTAAATACTCATAGACAATCATTCAGTTCAAATAAAACATGGATAAAAAAGTTTAAAGGGGTTACCGAATGCTCACATACTCACTGGGTAAATTGACTATTTGGCCAAGGTGGTTGTACTCAAAATGAAACAAGTGCCTTGATCCTTTTCATGAATTCATATAAGCAACACAAATAAAAGATTAAACATAATAAAATCTAGCTAAAACAAGAATGTTGGTACTCTACGCATATATTCACAATGGAAAGCTTCCTCACAATTGGGGTAAAAAGGAACTAAAGTGATTCAATTCATGAACAAGTAATGCAAAAAGAATAAATAGCATGGTAGTTGTACAAATGACTAGTTTCCTAATCATGTTATGCTATAGAAAGCGGTGAACGAGCACCTTGCGTGATACCAACTTCAAACACTATCATTACCATACATCTGCAAGTTGAAACAATCATACTTGGAAAATCACCAAGCTTCCTCAAATTAGCCGACCAAATTTGCGTCTAAACAACAAATAAAAACATTAGAAACTAAAAACAATAAAATATGCTTGTTTTACGTCGTAAGCTCGACGCCTGTTATTTAAGAACGTTCTTGCAAGTTGCTTCGACCCGGTTATTCCTAACCAACACGCAAGCAAACGTGAAAAGAAACATACAATGATATAACAAATTCACAAGTATAAGTATCAATATAAACAAGTGAAAATAAACAATATGTACGATATCTACAAAACTGAAAAACTAAGAAACTATCGCAATGCGATTCAATAAAAACACCAATCCCTGGCAACGGCTCCATTTTGATGAAGCGGTAAAGAGGCAAGGCACAAAATTTTTTGGAAGTATTTTACTGGGAATTTATCGTTTCCACAGAGATCAGTGTAATTGAACTACCGTTCGACAAGTCTCACATTTATGAGTTTGGATTAAATTGGTTAAAGTAAAAGCAGAAAAATAAATTTTAACATAAAAATAATTCATTTTTCAGAGAGAAGAAGGTTATTCGGTATGCATATAATCCACTCCTCACAAACTTAAAATTATCGACCAGTTATACTCAACCTACAATACTCCTCAATATCATCCAGCATCGCTCACAACCTAGATTATGTCTAACCCAAATTGAGAGAACAATTGTATTCCTGCGTCAATTATCTCTCACCCGACACAAACAACATGGAGGCATTAAGCTTCGACACCCATAAAGATTGTTATCTCTAAATCTATCTCTAGCATCTAGAAACTAATAAATAATCATCCCTAATCAAGGTTTGTGATGTCTATCTCTAGCACAACCCAAACCCCAGGCCTAAAGCAAAAAACCAAGGACAATCACCGATAAAGACTTGTAAAGAGGATGTTATACAACACCATGGACGATAAATATACATAAGATCAAAGTAAATACATATACAAAACCCAACAAACGAAGAATACACAAAGAAGAAGAGAAATGAACCAAAACTCTCCCGGTTTGTCAGCACCGGTCGATGATCAATCTAACCCGGATCATCCGTGTGCAAGCTCTATAGATGTTTTCTAAGCTCTAAAATATGAAGAAATGAATTTTGAAGGAGTGGGGGCAAAAAATACCTAAACCATACCCTAAAAATTGTATTTTTACCCCTAAATATATGTTTCTGTCCAGGCAAATTCGCCCGGCGAAGTCTCGGTTTGCCCAGAGAATTAAGACGGTCTATTATGCATTTTTTTTACGCTTCTGGAGTGTCTGGCTCGCTTCTGCTTCGCCCGGTGAGTTCAGGGCGAAGCTGACAGATACAGAAAAATTCCAGCACTTTTTTCTTCGTAACTTTCGAACCGTAACTTCGTTTTTTGCCAGGTTCAAAACTTTGGAAAGCTTATTCAATGCTCTATCTAACATTGACTAAACATAAATCATATTGATGATATTCTGCATCATTGTTTTGAGCCTTATTCTTTGATGAATTGCTAAAAATTGCATTCTTGAAGCTTAGCCTTTGGACTTTATTACTCAATGCTCCAACAATGCTCAAATACCTACAAAATGAATGGAAAGCAATCAAACGATACAATATATACACAAAAATACTAGTATACACTAAATATACACTTTTACAAACAAAATGGGATTTTATTAACAAAATGAACTGATAAGTGCCACAAAACTATTACTCAAAATATCAACAATTTGGCACTTATCAAACTCTCCCCAACTTACATAATTGTTTTTCTTCAAACAAAGCCAAACAAACTTAAAAACACAAAAGTAATTACCAAAGAAATATGAATCAACAAGCAATGTATGGTTCAAGAAGCAACACAACACGTGCAAAATAAAGCTTACCACGACACTACAACGATAACATAAAAACGAAACAAATCCTAAGTACAAAAATCATGCTAAACATTCTTAACAACACAAGCTCAATCATGAATCACACCTAGCAAAAATTCATCAGTGGATGAAAAACACACAAAGGTGAGATTTTGACACTCATCCACCAATATTGAAAACAAAAGACTAAATTATGCATTCATCCAAAAATTCACATTGAACATACAAATGCAAGAATCACAAAGGATTTTCAAGGTTGTAATGTGGCATGGTTAACAAACAAGGGGTAATTCCTAAAGCTAATCGAAACAAAAACTTTCCTAAACCTAAGGGAGTGATCAACTAAAAAAAGTTCAAACACAAAATTCCAATCAAACTTCTTCTTTCATCCCAAGTGTTACACCAATCACACATAACTTAATTAGCACAATTACAGTTACTTTTTTTTTCTTTCCTTTCTCAAGGATTTTCTTTTTCTTTATTTTTTCTTTTCTTTTCTTTTCTTTTTCTTTCAACCTTATAACAATAAACAAATGAACAAGTAAACATTTTTCTCTCCAACTTGAATTCAACCAACCATCATAGTGTAAATACTCCTTACTTTCTAAGGCAAGGTAAAAATTCAAACCATAAGCCATGGTTGAGGGTTCAAGAAAATATCAAAATCCATTAAAAATTAAGTGAACTAAATACTCATAGACAATCATTCAGTTCAAATAAAACATGGATAAAAAAGTTTAAAGGGGTTACCGAATGCTCACATACTCACTGGGTAAATTGACTATTTGGCCAAGGTGGTTGTACTCAAAATGAAACAAGTGCCTTGATCCTTTTCATGAATTCATATAAGCAACACAAATAAAAGATTAAACATAATAAAATCTAGCTAAAACAAGAATGTTGGTACTCTACGCATATATTCACAATGGAAAGCTTCCTCACAATTGGGGTAAAAAGGAACTAAAGTGATTCAATTCATGAACAAGTAATGCAAAAAGAATAAATAGCATGGTAGTTGTACAAATGACTAGTTTCCTAATCATGTTATGCTATAGAAAGCGGTGAACGAGCACCTTGCGTGATACCAACTTCAAACACTATCATTACCATACATCTGCAAGTTGAAACAATCATACTTGGAAAATCACCAAGCTTCCTCAAATTAGCCGACCAAATTTGCGTCTAAACAACAAATAAAAACATTAGAAACTAAAAACAATAAAATATGCTTGTTTTACGTCGTAAGCTCGACGCCTGTTATTTAAGAACGTTCTTGCAAGTTGCTTCGACCCGGTTATTCCTAACCAACACGCAAGCAAACGTGAAAAGAAACATACAATGATATAACAAATTCACAAGTATAAGTATCAATATAAACAAGTGAAAATAAACAATATGTACGATATCTACAAAACTGAAAAACTAAGAAACTATCGCAATGCGATTCAATAAAAACACCAATCCCTGGCAACGGCTCCATTTTGATGAAGCGGTAAAGAGGCAAGGCACAAAATTTTTTGGAAGTATTTTACTGGGAATTTATCGTTTCCACAGAGATCAGTGTAATTGAACTACCGTTCGACAAGTCTCACATTTATGAGTTTGGATTAAATTGGTTAAAGTAAAAGCAGAAAAATAAATTTTAACATAAAAATAATTCATTTTTCAGAGAGAAGAAGGTTATTCGGTATGCATATAATCCACTCCTCACAAACTTAAAATTATCGACCAGTTATACTCAACCTACAATACTCCTCAATATCATCCAGCATCGCTCACAACCTAGATTATGTCTAACCCAAATTGAGAGAACAATTGTATTCCTGCGTCAATTATCTCTCACCCGACACAAACAACATGGAGGCATTAAGCTTCGACACCCATAAAGATTGTTATCTCTAAATCTATCTCTAGCATCTAGAAACTAATAAATAATCATCCCTAATCAAGGTTTGTGATGTCTATCTCTAGCACAACCCAAACCCCAGGCCTAAAGCAAAAAACCAAGGACAATCACCGATAAAGACTTGTAAAGAGGATGTTATACAACACCATGGACGATAAATATACATAAGATCAAAGTAAATACATATACAAAACCCAACAAACGAAGAATACACAAAGAAGAAGAGAAATGAACCAAAACTCTCCCGGTTTGTCAGCACCGGTCGATGATCAATCTAACCCGGATCATCCGTGTGCAAGCTCTATAGATGTTTTCTAAGCTCTAAAATATGAAGAAATGAATTTTGAAAGAGTGGGGGCAAAAAATACCTAAACCATACCCTAAAAATTGTATTTTTACCCCTAAATATATGTTTCTGTCCAGGCAAATTCGCCCGGCGAAGTCTCGGTTTGCCCAGACAATTAAGACGGTCTATTATGCATTTTTTTTACGCTTCTGGAGTGTCTGGCTCGCTTCTGCTTCGCCCGGTGAGTTCAGGGCGAAGCTGACAGATACAGAAAAATTCCAGCACTTTTTTCTTCGTAACTTTCGAACCGTAACTTCGTTTTTTGCCAGGTTCAAAACTTTGGAAAGCTTATTCAATGCTCTATCTAACATTGACTAAACATAAATCATATTGATGATATTCTGCATCATTGTTTTGAGCCTTATTCTTTGATGAATTGCTAAAAATTGCATTCTTGAAGCTTAGCCTTTGGACTTTATTACTCAATGCTCCAACAATGCTCAAATACCTACAAAATGAATGGAAAGCAATCAAACGATACAATATATACACAAAAATACTAGTATACACTAAATATACACTTTTACAAACAAAATGGGATTTTATTAACAAAATGAACTGATAAGTGCCACAAAACTATTACTCAAAATATCAACAATTTGGCACTTATCAAACTCTCCCCAACTTACATAATTGTTTTTCTTCAAACAAAGCCAAACAAACTTAAAAACACAAAAGTAATTACCAAAGAAATATGAATCAACAAGCAATGTATGGTTCAAGAAGCAACACAACACGTGCAAAATAAAGCTTACCACGACACTACAACGATAACATAAAAACGAAACAAATCCTAAGTACAAAAATCATGCTAAACATTCTTAACAACACAAGCTCAATCATGAATCACACCTAGCAAAAATTCATCAGTGGATGAAAAACACACAAAGGTGAGATTTTGACACTCATCCACCAATATTGAAAACAAAAGACTAAATTATGCGTTCATCCAAAAATTCACATTGAACATACAAATGCAAGAATCACAAAGGATTTTCAAGGTTGTAATGTGGCATGGTTAACAAACAAGGTGTAATTCCTAAAGCTAATCGAAACAAAAACTTTCCTAAACCTAAGGGAGTGATCAACTAAAAAAAGTTCAAACACAAAATTCCAATCAAACTTCTTCTTTCATCCCAAGTGTTACACCAATCACACATAACTTAATTAGCACAATTACAGTTACTTTTTTTTTTCTTTCCTTTCTCAAGGATTTTCTTTTTCTTTATTTTTTTCTTTTCTTTTCTTTTCTTTTTCTTTCTTTTTCTTTCAACCTCATAGCAATAAACAAATGAACAAGTAAACATTTTTTCTCTCCAACTTGAATTCAACCAACCATCATAGTGTAAATACTCCTTACTTTCTAAGGCAAGGTAAAAATTCAAACCATAAGCCATGGTTGAGGGTTCAAGAAAATATCAAAATCCATTAAAAATTAAGTGAACAAAATACTCATAGACAATCATTTAGTTCAAATAAAACATGGATAAAAAAGTTTAAAGGGGTTACCGAATGCTCACATACTCACTGGGTAAATTGACTATTTGGCCAAGGTGGTTGTACTCAAAATGAAACAAGTGCCTTGATCCTTTTCATGAATTCATATAAGCAATACAAATAAAAGATTAAACATAATAAAATCTAGCTAAAACAAGAATGTTGGTACTCTACGCATATATTCACAATGGAAAGCTTCTTCACAATTGGGGTAAAAAGGAACTAAAGTGATTCAATTCATGAACAAGTAATGCAAAAAGAATAAATAGCATGGTAGTTGTACAAATGACTAGTTTCCTAATCATGTTATGCTATAGAAAGCGGTGAACGAGCACCTTGCGTGATACCAACTTCAAACACTATCATTACCATACATCTGCAAGTTGAAACAATCATACTTGGAAAATCACCAAGCTTCCTCAAATTAGCCGACCAAATTTGCGTCTAAACAACAAATAAAAACATTAGAAACTAAAAACAATAAAATATGCTTGTTTTACGTCGTAAGCTCGACGCCTGTTATTTAAGAACGTTCTTGCAAGTTGCTTCGACCCGGTTATTCCTAACCAACACGCAAGCAAACGTGAAAAGAAACATACAATGATATAACAAATTCACAAGTATAAGTATCAATATAAACAAGTGAAAATAAACAATATGTACGATATCTACAAAACTGAAAAACTAAGAAACTATCGCAATGCGATTCAATAAAAACACCAATCCCTGGCAACGGCGCCATTTTGATGAAGCGGTAAAGAGGCAAGGCACAAAATTTTTTGGAAGTATTTTACTGGGAATTTATCGTTTCCACAGAGATCAGTGTAATTGAACTACCGTTCGACAAGTCTCACATTTATGAGTTTGGATTAAATTGGTTAAAGTAAAAGCAGAAAAATAAATTTTAACATAAAAATAATTCATTTTTCAGAGAGAAGAAGGTTATTCGGTATGCATATAATCCACTCCTCACAAACTTAAAATTATCGACCAGTTATACTCAACCTACAATACTCCTCAATATCATCCAGCGTCGCTCACAGCCTAGATTATGTCTAACCCAAATTGAGAGAACAATTGTATTCCTGCGTCAATGATCTCTCACCCGACACAAACAACATGGAGGCATTAAGCTTCGACACCCATAAAGATTGTTATCTCTAAATCTATCTCTAGCATCTAGAAACTAATAAATAATCATCCCTAATCAAGGTTTGTGATGTCTATCTCTAGCACAACCCAAACCCCAGGCCTAAAGCAAAAAACCAAGGACAATCACCGATAAAGACTTGTAAAGAGGATGTTATACAACACCATGGACGATAAATATACATAAGATCAAAGTAAATACATATACAAAACCCAACAAACGAAGAATACACAAAGAAGAAGAGAAATGAACCAAAACTCTCCCGGTTTGTCAGCACCGATCGATGATCAATCTAACCCGGATCATCCGTGTGCAAGCTCTATAGATGTTTTCTAAGCTCTAAAATATGAAGAAATGAATTTTGAAGGAGTGGGGGCAAAAAATACCTAAACCATACCCTAAAAATTGTATTTTTACCCCTAAATATATGTTTCTGTCCAGGCAAATTCGCCCGGCGAAGTCCCGGTTTGCCCAGAGAATTAAGACGGTCTATTATGCATTTTTTTTACGCTTCTGGAGTGTCTGGCTCGCTTCTGCTTCGCCCGGTGAGTTCAGGGCGAAGCTGACAGATACAGAAAAATTCCAGCACTTTTTTCTTCGTAACTTTCGAACCGTAACTTCGTTTTTTGCCAGGTTCAAAACTTTGGAAAGCTTATTCAATGCTCTATCTAACATTGACTAAACATAAATCATATTGATGATATTTTGCATCATTGTTTTGAGCCTTATTCTTTGATGAATTGCTAAATATTGCATTCTTGAAGCTTAGCCTTTGGACTTTATTACTCAATGCTCCAACAATGCTCAAATACCAACAAAATGAATGGAAATCAATCAAACGATACAATATATACACAAAAATACTAGTATACACTAAATATACACTTTTACAAACAAAATGGGATTTTATTAACAAAATGAACTGATAAGTGTCACAAAACTATTACTCAAAATATCAACAATTTGGCACTTATCAAACTCTCCCCAACTTACATAATTGTTTTTCCTCAAACAAAGCCAAACAAACTTAAAAACACAAAAGTAATTACCAAAGAAATATGAATCAACAAGCAATGTATGGTTTAAGAAGCAACACAACACGTGCAAAATAAAGCTTACCACGACACTACAACGATAACATAAAAACGAAACAAATCCTAAGTACAAAAATCATGCTAAACATTCTTAACAACACAAGCTCAATCATGAATCACACCTAGCAAAAATTCATCAGTGGATGAAAAACACACAAAGGTGAGATTTTGACACTCATCCACCAATATTGAAAACAAAAGACTAAATTATGCATTCATCCAAAAATTCACATTGAACATACAAATGCAAGAATCACAATGGATTTTCAAGGTTGTAATGTGGCATGGTTAACAAACAAGGGATAATTCCTAAAGCTAATCGAAACAAAAACTTTCCTAAACCTAAGAGAGTGATCAACTAAAAAAAGTTCAAACACAAAATTCCAATCAAACTTCTTCTTTCATCCCAAGTGTTACACCAATCACACATAACTTAATTAGCACAATTACTGTTACTTT
The DNA here is from genome assembly GCA_022829125.1 of Lathyrus tuberosus. Taxonomy (NCBI): domain Eukaryota; kingdom Viridiplantae; phylum Streptophyta; class Magnoliopsida; order Fabales; family Fabaceae; genus Lathyrus; species Lathyrus tuberosus. The sequence goes on from JALAZF010000034.1 coordinate 11,093,791, forward strand.
TTTTTTCTTTCCTTTCTCAAGGATTTTCTTTTTCTTTATTTTTTCTTTTCTTTTCTTTTCTTTTTCTTTATTTTTCTTTCAACCTCATAGCAATAAACAAATGAACAAGTAAACATTTTTCTCTCCAACTTGAATTCAACCAACCATCATAGTGTAAATACTCCTTACTTTCTAAGGCAAGGTAAAAATTCAAACCATAAGCCATGGTTGAGGGTTCAAGAAAAAATCAAAATCCATTAAAAATTAAGTGAACTAAATACTCATAGACAATCATTTAGTTCAAATAAAACATGGATAAAAAAGTTCAAAGGGGTTACCGAATGCTCACATACTCACTGGGTAAATTGACTATTTGGCCAAGGTGGTTGTACTCAAAATGAAACAAGTGCCTTGATCCTTTTCATGCATTCATATAAGCAACACAAATAAAAGATTAAACATAATAAAATCTAGCTAAAACAAGAATGTTGGTACTCTACGCATATATTAACAATGGAAAGCTTCCTCACAATTGGGGTAAAAAGGAACTAAAGTGATTCAATTCATGAACAAGTAATGTAAAAAGAATAAATAGCATGGTAGTTGTACAAATGACTAGTTTCCTAATCATGTTATGCTATAGAAAGCGGTGAACGAGCACCTTGCGTGATACCAACTTCAAACACTATCATTACCATACATCTACAAGTTGAAACAATCATACTTGGAAAATCACCAAGCTTCCTCAAATTAGCCGACCAAATTTGCGTCTAAACAACAAATAAAAACATTAGAAACTAAAAACAATAAAATATGCTTGTTTTACGTCATAAGCTCGACGCCTGTTATTTAAGAACGTTCTTGCAAGTTGCTTCGACCCGGTTATTCCTAACCAACACGCAAGCAAACGTGAAAAGAAACATACAATGATATAACAAATTCACAAGTATAAGTATCAATATAAACAAGTGAAAATAAACAATATGTACGATATCTACAAAACTGAAAAACTAAGAAACTATCGCAATGCGATTCAATAAAAACACCAATCCCTGGCAACGGCGCCATTTTGATGAAGCGGTAAAGAGGCAAGGCACAAAATTTTTTGGAAGTATTTTACTGGGAATTTATCATTTCCACAGAGATCAGTGTAATTGAACTGCCGTTCGACAAGTCTCACATTTATGAGTTTGGATTAAATTGGTTAAAGTAAAAGCAGAAAAATAAATTTTAACATAAAAATAATTCATTTTTCAGAGAGAAGAAGGTTATTCGGTATGCATATAATCCACTCCTCACAAACTTAAAATTATCGACCAGTTATACTCAACCTACAATACTCCTCAATATCATGCAGCATCGCTCACAACCTAGATTATGTCTAACCCAAATTGAGAGAACAATTGTATTCCTGCGTCAATGATCTCTCACCCGACACAAACAACATGGAGGCATTAAGCTTCGACACCCATAAAGATTGTTATCTCTAAATCTATCTCTAGCATCTAGAAACTAATAAATAATCATCCCTAATCAAGGTTTGTGATGTCTATCTCTAGCACAACCCAAACCCCAGGCCTAAAGCAAAAAACCAAGGACAATCACCGATAAAGACTTGTAAAGAGGATGTTATACAACACCATGGACGATAAATATACATAGGATCAAAGTAAATACATATACAAAACCCAACAAACGAAGAATACACAAAGAAGAAGAGAAATGAACCAAAACTCTTCCGGTTTGTCAGCACCGGTCGATGATCAATCTACCTCGGATCATCAGTGTGCAAGCTCCATAGATGTTTTCTAAGCTCTAAAATATGAAGAAATGAATTTTGATGGAGTGGGGGCAAAAAATACCTAAACCATACCCTAAAAATTGTATTTTTACCCCTAAATATATGTTTCTGTCCAGGTAAATTCACCCCGTGAAGTCCCGGTTTGCCCAAAGAATTAAGACGGTCTATTATGCATTTTTTTTTTACGCTTCTGGAGTGTCTGGCTCGCTTCTGCTTTGCCCGGTGAGTTCAGGGCGAAGCTGACAGATACAGAAAAATTCCAGCACTTTTTTCTTCGTAACTTTCGAACCGTAACTTCGTTTTTTGCCAGGTTCAAAACTTTGGAAAGCTTATTCAATGCTCTATCTAACATTGACTAAACATAAATCATATTGATGATATTTCGCATCATTGTTTTGAGCCTAATTCTTTGATGAATTGCTAAAAATTGCATTCTTGAAGCTTAGCCTTTGGACTTTATTACTCAATGCTCCAACAATGCTCAAATACCTACAAAATGAATGGAAAGCAATCAAACGATACAATATATACTCAAAAATACTAGTACACACTAAATATACACTTTTACAAACAAAGTGTGATTTTATTAACAAAATGAACTGATAAGTGCCACAAAACTATTACTCAAAATATCAACAATTTGGCACTTATCAAACTCTCCCCAACTTACATAATTGTTTTTCCTCAAACAAAGCCAAACAAACTTAAAAACACAAAAGTAATTACCAAAGAAATATGAATCAACAAGCAATGTATGGTTCAAGAAGCAACACAACACGTGCAAAATAAAGCTTACCACGACACTACAACGATAACATAAAAACGAAACAAATCCTAAGTACAAAAATCATGCTAAACATTCTTAACAACACAAGCTCAATCATGAATCACACCTAGCAAAAATTCATCAATGGATGAAAAACACACAAAGGTGAGATTTTGACACTCATCCACCAATCTTGAAAACAAAAGACTAAATTATGCATTCATCCAAAAATTCACATTGAACATACAAATGCAAGAATCACAAAGGATTTTCAACGTTGTAATGTGGCATGGTTAACAAACAAGGGGTAATTCCTAAGGCTAATCGAAACAAAAACTTTCCTAAACCTAAGGGAGTGATCAACTAAAAAAAGTTCAAACACAAAATTTCAATCAAACTTCTTCTTTTATCCCAAGTGTTACACCAATCACACATAACTTAATTAGCACAATTACTGTTACTTTTTTTTTCTCTTTCCTTTCTCAAGGATTTTCTTTTTCTTTATTTTTACTTTTCTTTTCTTTTCTTTTTCTTTCTTTTTATTTCTTTTTCTTTCAACCTCATAGCAATAAACAAATGAACAAGTAAACATTTTTCTCTCCAACTCGAATTCAACCAACCATCATAGTGTAAATACTCCTTACTTTCTAAGGCAAGGTAAAAATTCAAACCATAACCCATGGTTGAGGGTTCACGAAAAAATCAAAATCCATTAAAAATTAAGTGAACTAAATACTCATAGACAATCATTAAGTTCAAATAAAACATGGATAAAAAAGTTCAAAGGGGTTACCGAATGCTCACATACTCACTGGGTAAATTGACTATTTGGCCAAGGTGGTTGTACTCAAAATGAAACAAGTGCCTTGATCCTTTTCATGCATTCATATAAGCAACACAAATAAAAGATTAAACATAATAAAATCTAGCTAAAACAAGAAAGTTGGTACTCTACGCATATATTAACAATGGAAAGCTTCCTCACAATTGGGGTAAAAAGGAACTAAAGTGATTCAATTCATGAAGAAGTAATGCAAAAAGAATAAATAGCATGGTAGTTGTACAAATGACTAGTTTCCTAATCATGTTATGCTATAGAAAGCGGTGAACGAGCACCTTGCGTGATACCAACTTCAAACACTATCATTACCATACATCTGCAAGTTGAAACAATCATACTTGGAAAATCACCAAGCTTCCTCAAATTAGCCGACCAAATTTGCGTCTAAACAACAAATAAAAACATTAGAAACTAAAAACAATAAAATATGCTTGTTTTACGTCGTAAGCTCGACGCCTGTTATTTAAGAACGTTCTTGCAAGTTGCTTCGACCCGGTTATTCCTAACCAACACGCAAGCAAACGTGAAAAGAAACATACAATGATATAACAAATTCACAAGTATAAGTATCAATATAAACAAGTGAAAATAAACAATATGTACGATATCTACAAAACTGAAAAACTAAGAAACTATCGCAATGCGATTCAATAAAAACACCAATCCCTGGCAACGGCGCCATTTTGATGAAGCGGTAAAGAGGCAAGGCACAAAATTTTTTGGAAGTATTTTACTGGGAATTTATCGTTTCCACAGAGATCAGTGTAATTGAACTACCGTTCGACAAGTCTCACATTTATGAGTTTGGATTAAATTGGTTAAAGTAAAAGCAGAAAAATAAATTTTAACATAAAAATAATTCATTTTTCAGAGAGAAGAAGGTTATTCGGTATGCATATAATCCACTCCTCACAAACTTAAAATTATCGACCAGTTATACTCAACCTACAATACTCCTCAATATCATCCAGCATCGCTCACAACCTAGATTATGTCTAACCCAAATTGAGAGAACAATTGTATTCCTGCGTCAATGATCTCTCACCCGACACAAACAACATGGAGGCATTAAGCTTCGACACCCATAAAGATTGTTATCTCTAAATCTATCTCTAGCATCTAGAAACTAATAAATAATCATCCCTAATCAAGGTTTGTGATGTCTATCTCTAGCACAACCCAAACCCCAGGCCTAAAGCAAAAAACCAAGGACAATCACCGATAAAGACTTGTAAAGAGGATGTTATACAACACCATGGACGATAAATATACATAAGATCAAAGTAAATACATATACAAAACCCAACAAACGAAGAATACACAAAGAAGAAGAGAAATGAACCAAAACTCTCCCGGTTTGTCAGCACCGGTCGATGATCAATCTACCCCGGATCATCCGTGTGCAAGCTCCATAGATGTTTTCTAAGCTCTAAAATAAGAAGAAATGAATTTTGATGGAGTGGGGGCAAAAAATACCTAAACCATACCCTAAAAATTGTATTTTTACCCCTAAATATATGTTTCTGTCCAGGTAAATTCACCCCGCGAAGTCCCGGTTAGCCCAGAGAATAAAGACGGTCTATTATGCATTTTTTTTACGCTTCTGGAGTGTCTGGCTCGCTTCTGCTTCGCCCGGTGAGTTCAGGGCGAAGCTGACAGATACAGAAAAATTCCAGCACTTTTTTCTTCGTAACTTTCGAACCGTAACTTCGTTTTTTGCCAGGCTCAAAACTTTGGAAAGCTTATTCAATGCTCTATCTAACATTGACTAAACATAAATCATATTGATGATATTTCGTATCATTGTTTTGAGCCTTATTCTTTGATGAATTGCTAAAAATTGCATTCTTGAAACTTAGCCTTTGGACTTTATTACTCAATGCTCCAACAATGCTCAAATACCTACAAAATGAATGGAAAGCAATCAAACGATACAATATATACACAAAAATACTAGTACACACTAAATATACACTTTTACAAACAAAGTGTGATTTTATTAACAAAATGAACTGATAAGTGCCACAAAACTATTACTCAAAATATCAACAATTTGGCACTTATCAAACTCTCCCCAACTTACATAATTGTTTTTCCTCAAACAAAGCCAAACAAACTTAAAAACACAAAAGTAATTACCAAAGAAATATGAATCAACAAGCAATGTATGGTTCAAGAAGCAACACAACACGTGCAAAATAAAGCTTACCACGACACTACAACGATAACATAAAAACGAAACAAATCCTAAGTACAAAAATCATGCTAAACATTCTTAACAACACAAGCTCAATCATGAATCAAACCTAGCAAAAATTCATCAATGGATGAAAAACACACAAAGGTGAGATTTTGACACTCATCCACCAATCTTGAAAACAAAAGACTAAATTATGCATTCATCCAAAAATTCACATTGAACATACAAATGCAAGAATCACAAACGATTTTCAAGGTTGTAATGTGGCATGGTTAACAAACAAGGGGTAATTCCTAAAGCTAATCGAAACAAAAACTTTCCTAAACCTAAGGGAGTGATCAACTAAAAAAAGTTCAAACACAAAACTTCAATCAAACTTCTTCTTTTATCCCAAGTGTTACACCAATCACACATGACTTAATTAGCACAATTACTGTTACTATTTTTTTCTCTTTCCTTTCTCAAGGATTTTCTTTTTCTTTATTTTTTCTTTTCTTTTCTTTTCTTTTTCTTTCTTTTTCTTTCAACCTCATAGCAATAAACAAATGAACAAGTAAACATTTTTCTCTCCAACTCGAATTCAACCAACCATCATAGTGTAAATACTCCTTACTTTCTAAGGCAAGGTAAAAATTCAAACCATAACCCATGGTTGAGGGTTCACGAAAAAATCAAAATCCATTAAAAATTAAGTGAACTAAATACTCATAGACAATCATTAAGTTCAAATAAAACATGGATAAAAAAGTTCAAAGGGGTTACCGAATGCTCACATACTCACAGGGTAAATTGACTATTTGGCCATGGTGGTTGTACTCAAAATGAAACAAGTGCCTTGATCCTTTTCATGCATCATATAAGCAACACAAATAAAAGATTAAACATAATAAAATCTAGCTAAAACAAGAAAGTTGGTACTCTACGCATATATTAACAATGGAAAGCTTCCTCACAATTGGGGTAAAAAAGGAACTAAAGTGATTCAATTCATGAACAAGTAATGCAAAAAGAATAAATAGCATGGTAGTTGTACAAATGACTAGTTTCCTAATCATGTTATGCTATAGAAAGCGGTGAACGAGCACCTTACGTGATACCAACTTCAAACACTATCATTACCATACATCTGCAAGTTGAAACAATCATACTTGGAAAATCACCAAGCTTCCTCAAATTAGTCGACCAAATTTGCGTCTAAACAACAAATAAAAAACATTAGAAAACTAAAATCAATAAAATATGCTTGTTTTACGTCGTAAGCTCGACGCCTGTTATTTAAGAACATTCTTGCAAGTTGCTTCGACCCGGTTATTCCTAACCAACACGCAAGCAAACGTGAAAAGAAACATACAATGATATAACAAATTCACAAGTATAAGTATCAATATAAACAAGTGAAAATAAACAATATATACGATATCTACAAAACTGAAAAACTAAGAAACTATCGCAATGCGATTCAATAAAAAACACAAATCCCTGGCAACGGCGCCATTTTGATGAAGCAGTAAAGAGGCAAGGCACAAAATTTTTTGGAAGTATTTTACTGGGAATTTATCGTTTCCACAGAGATCAGTGTAATTGAACTGTCGTTCGACAAGTCTCGCATTTATGAGTTTGGATTAAATTGGTTAAAGTAAAAGCAGAAAAATAAATTTTAACATAAAAATAATTCATTTTTCAGAGAGAAGAAGGTTATTCGGTATGCATATAATCCACTCCTCACAAACTTAAAATTATCGACCAGTTATACTCAACCTACAATACTCCTCAATATCATCCAGCATCGCTCACAACCTAGATTATGTCTAACCCAAATTGAGAGAACAATTGTATTCCTGCGTCAATGATCTCTCACCCGACACAAACAACATGGAGGCATTAAGCTTCGACACCCATAAAGATTGTTATCTCTAAATCTATCTCTAGCATCTAGAAACTAATAAATAATCATCCCTAATCAAGGTTTGTGATGTCTATCTCTAGCACAACCCAAACCCCAGGCCTAAAGCAAAAAACCAAGGACAATCACCGATAAAGACTTGTAAAGAGGATGTTATACAACACCATGGACGATAAATATACATAAGATCAAAGTAAATACATATACAAAACCCAACAAACGAAGAATACACAAAGAAGAAGAGAAATGAACCAAAACTCTCCCGGTTTGTCAGCACCGGTCGATGATCAATCTACCCTGGATCATCCGTGTGCAAGCTCCATAGATGTTTTCTAAGCTCTAAAATATGAAGAAATGAATTTTGATGGAGTGGGGGCAAAAAATACCTAAACCATAACCTAAAAATTGTATTTTTACCCCTAAATATATGTTTCTGTCCAGGCAAATTCGCCCCGCGAAGTCCCGGTTTGCCCAGAGAATTAAGACGGTCTATTATGCATTTTTTTTACGCTTCTGGAGTGTCTGGCTCGCTTCTGCTTTGCCCGGTGAGTTCAGGGCGAAGCTGACAGATACAGAAAAATTCCAGCACTTTTTTCTTCGTAACTTTCGAACCGTAACTTCGTTTTTTGCCAGGTTCAAAACTTTAGAAAGCTTATTCAATGCTCTATCTAACATTGACTAAACATAAATCATATTGATGATATTTCGCATCATTGTTTTGAGCCTTATTCTTTGATGAATTGCTAAAAATTGCATTCTTGAAGCTTAGCCTTTGGACTTTATTACTCAATGCTCCAACAATGCTCAAATACCTACAAAATGAATGGAAAGCAATCAAACGATACAATATATACACAAAAATACTAGTATACACTAAATATACACTTTTACAAACAAAGTGGGATTTTATTAACAAAATGAACTGATAAGTGCCACAAAACTATTACTCAAAATATCAACAATTTGGCACTTATCAAACTCTCCCCAACTTACATAATTGTTTTTCCTCAAACAAAGCCAAACAAACTTAAAAACACAAAAGTAATTACCAAAGAAATATGAATCAACAAGCAATGTATGGTTCAAGAAGCAACACAACACGTGCAAAATAAAGCTTACCACGACACTACAACGATAACATAAAAACGAAACAAATCCTAAGTACAAAAATCATGCTAAACATTCTTAACAACACAAGCTCAATCATGAATCACACCTAGCAAAAATTCATCAGTGGATGAAAAACACACAAAGGTGAGATTTTGACACTCATCCACCAATCTTGAAAACAAAAGACTAAATTATGCATTCATCCAAAAATTCACTTTGAACATACAAATGCAAGAATCACAAAGGATTTTCAAGGTTGTAATGTGGCATGGTTAACAAACAAGGGGTAATTCCTAAAGCTAATCGAAACAAAAACTTTCCTAAACCTAAGGGAGTGATCAATTAAAAAAAGTTCAAACACAAAATTTCAATCAAACTTCTTCTTTTATCCCAAGTGTTACACCAATCACACATAACTTAATTAGCACAATTACTGTTACTTTTTTTTTTCTCTTTCCTTTCTCAAGGATTTTCTTTTTCTTTATTTTTTCTTTTCTTTTCTTTTCTTTTTCTTTTTTTTTTCTTTCAACCTCATAGCAATAAACAAATGAACAAGTAAACATTTTTCTCTCCAACTTGAATTCAACCAACCATCATAGTGTAAATACTCCTTACTTTCTAAGGCAAGGTAAAAATTCAAACCATAACCCATGGTTGAGGGTTCACGAAAAAATCAAAATCCATTAAAAATTAAGTGAACTAAATACTCATAGACAATCATTAAGTTCAAATAAAACATGGATAAAAAAGTTCAAAGGGGTTACCGAATGCTCACATACTCACTGGGTAAATTGACTATTTGGCCAAGGTGGTTGTACTCAAAATGAAACAAGTGCCTTGATCCTTTTCATGCATTCATATAAGCAACACAAATAAAAGATTAAACATAATAAAATCTAGCTAAAACAAGAAAGTTGGTACTCTACGCATATATTAACAATGGAAAGCTTCCTCACAATTGGGGTAAAAAGGAACTAAAGTGATTCAATTCATGAAGAAGTAATGCAAAAAGAATAAATAGCATGGTAGTTGTACAAATGACTAGTTTCCTAATCATGTTATGCTATAGAAAGCGGTGAACGAGCACCTTGCGTGATACCAACTTCAAACACTATCATTACCATACATCTGCAAGTTGAAACAATCATACTTGGAAAATCACCAAGCTTCCTCAAATTAGCCGACCAAATTTGCGTCTAAACAACAAATAAAAACATTAGAAACTAAAAACAATAAAATATGCTTGTTTTACGTCGTAAGCTCGACGCCTGTTATTTAAGAACGTTCTTGCAAGTTGCTTCGACCCGGTTATTCCTAACCAACACGCAAGCAAACGTGAAAAGAAACATACAATGATATAACAAATTCACAAGTATAAGTATCAATATAAACAAGTGAAAATAAACAATATGTACGATATCTACAAAACTGAAAAACTAAGAAACTATCGCAATGCGATTCAATAAAAACACCAATCCCTGGCAACGGCGCCATTTTGATGAAGCGGTAAAGAGGCAAGGCACAAAATTTTTTGGAAGTATTTTACTGGGAATTTATCGTTTCCACAGAGATCAGTGTAATTGAACTGCCGTTCGACAAGTCTCACATTTATGAGTTTGGATTAAATTGGTTAAAGTAAAAGCAGAAAAATAAATTTTAACATAAAAATAATCCATTTTTCATAGAGAAGAAGGTTATTCGGTATGCATATAATCCACTCCTCACAAACTTAAAATTATCGACCAGTTATACTCAACCTACAATACTCCTCAATATCATCCAGCATCGCTCACAACCTAGATTATGTCTAACCCAAATTGAGAGAACAATTGTATTCCTGCGTCAATGATCTCTCACCCGACACAAACAACATGGAGGCATTAAGCTTCGACACCCATAAAGATTGTTATCTCTAAATCTATCTCTAGCATCTAGAAACTAATAAATAATCATCCCTAATCAAGGTTTGTGATGTCTATCTCTAGCACAACCCAAACCCCAGGCCTAAAGCAAAAAACCAAGGACAATCACCGATAAAGACTTGTAAAGAGGATGTTATACAACACCATGGACGATAAATATACATAAGATCAAAGTAAATACATATACAAAACCCAACAAACGAAGAATACACAAAGAAGAAGAGAAATGAACCAAAACTCTCCCGGTTTGTCAGCACCGGTCGATGATCAATCTACCCTGGATCATCCGTGTGCAAGCTCCATAGATGTTTTCTAAGCTCTAAAATATGAAGAAATGAATTTTGATGGAGTGGGGGCAAAAAATACCTAAACCATAACCTAAAAATTGTATTTTTACCCCTAAATATATGTTTCTGTCCAGGCAAATTCGCCCCGCGAAGTCCCGGTTTGCCCAGAGAATTAAGACGGTCTATTATGCATTTTTTTTACGCTTCTGGAGTGTCTGGCTCGCTTCTGCTTCGCCCGGTGAGTTCAGGGCGAAGCTGACAGATACAGAAAAATTCCAGCACTTTTTTCTTCGTAACTTTCGAACCGTAACTTCGTTTTTTGCCAGGTTCAAAACTTTAGAAAGCTTATTCAATGCTCTATCTAACATTGACTAAACATAAATCATATTGATGATATTTCGCATCATTGTTTTGAGCCTTATTCTTTGATGAATTGCTAAAAATTGCATTCTTGAAGCTTAGCCTTTGGACTTTATTACTCAATGCTCCAACAATGCTCAAATACCTACAAAATGAATGGAAAGCAATCAAACGATACAATATATACACAAAAATACTAGTATACACTAAATATACACTTTTACAAACAAAGTGGGATTTTATTAACAAAATGAACTGATAAGTGCCACAAAACTATTACTCAAAATATCAACAATTTGGCACTTATCAAACTCTCCCCAACTTACATAATTGTTTTTCCTCAAACAAAGCCAAACAAACTTAAAAACACAAAAGTAATTACCAAAGAAATATGAATCAACAAGCAATGTATGGTTCAAGAAGCAACACAACACGTGCAAAATAAAGCTTACCACGACACTACAACGATAACATAAAAACGAAACAAATCCTAAGTACAAAAATCATGCTAAACATTCTTAACAACACAAGCTCAATCATGAATCACACCTAGCAAAAATTCATCAGTGGATGAAAAACACACAAAGGTGAGATTTTGACACTCATCCACCAATCTTGAAAACAAAAGACTAAATTATGCATTCATCCAAAAATTCACTTTGAACATACAAATGCAAGAATCACAAAGGATTTTCAAGGTTGTAATGTGGCATGGTTAACAAACAAGGGGTAATTCCTAAAGCTAATCGAAACAAAAACTTTCCTAAACCTAAGGGAGTGATCAATTAAAAAAAGTTCAAACACAAAATTTCAATCAAACTTCTTCTTTTATCCCAAGTGTTACACCAATCACACATAACTTAATTAGCACAATTACTATTACTTTTTTTTTCTCTTTCCTTTCTCAAGGATTTTCTTTTTCTTTATTTTTTCTTTTCTTTTCTTTTCTTTTTCTTTTTTTTTCTTTCAACCTCATAGCAATAAACAAATGAACAAGTAAACATTTTTCTCTCCAACTTGAATTCAACCAACCATCATAGTGTAAATACTCCTTACTTTCTAAGGCAAGGTAAAAATTCAAACCATAACCCATGGTTGAGGGTTCACGAAAAAATCAAAATCCATTAAAAATTAAGTGAACTAAATACTCATAGACAATCATTAAGTTCAAATAAAACATGGATAAAAAAGTTCAAAGGGGTTACCGAATGCTCACATACTCACTGGGTAAATTGACTATTTGGCCAAGGTGGTTGTACTCAAAATGAAACAAGTGCCTTGATCCTTTTCATGCATTCATATAAGCAACACAAATAAAAGATTAAACATAATAAAATCTAGCTAAAACAAGAATGTTGGTACTCTACGCATATATTAACAATGGAAAGCTTCCTCACAATTGGGGTAAAAAGGAACTAAAGTGATTCAATTCATGAAGAAGTAATGCAAAAAGAATAAATAGCATGGTAGTTGTACAAATGACTAGTTTCCTAATCATGTTATGCTATAGAAAGCGGTGAACGAGCACCTTGCGTGATACCAACTTCAAACACTATCATTACCATACATCTGCAAGTTGAAACAATCATACTTGGAAAATCACCAAGCTTCCTCAAATTAGCCGACCAAATTTGCGTCTAAACAACAAATAAAAACATTAGAAACTAAAAACAATAAAATATGCTTGTTTTACGTCGTAAGCTCGACGCCTGTTATTTAAGAACGTTCTTGCAAGTTGCTTCGACCCGGTTATTCCTAACCAACACGCAAGCAAACGTGAAAAGAAACATACAATGATATAACAAATTCACAAGTATAAGTATCAATATAAACAAGTGAAAATAAACAATATGTACGATATCTACAAAACTGAAAAACTAAGAAACTATCGCAATGCGATTCAATAAAAACACCAATCCCTGGCAACGGCGCCATTTTGATGAAGCGGTAAAGAGGCAAGGCACAAAATTTTTTGGAAGTATTTTACTGGGAATTTATCGTTTCCACAGAGATCAGTGTAATTGAACTGCCGTTCGACAAGTCTCACATTTATGAGTTTGGATTAAATTGGTTAAAGTAAAAGCAGAAAAATAAATTTTAACATAAAAATAATCCATTTTTCATAGAGAAGAAGGTTATTCGGTATGCATATAATCCACTCCTCACAAACTTAAAATTATCGACCAGTTATACTCAACCTACAATACTCCTCAATATCATCCAGCATCGCTCACAACCTAGATTATGTCTAACCCAAATTGAGAGAACAATTGTATTCCTGCGTCAATGATCTCTCACCCGACACAAACAACATGGAGGCATTAAGCTTCGACACCCATAAAGATTGTTATCTCTAAATCTATCTCTAGCATCTAGAAACTAATAAATAATCATCCCTAATCAAGGTTTGTGATGTCTATCTCTAGCACATCCCAAACCCCAGGCCTAAAGCAAAAAACCAAGGACAATCACCGATAAAGACTTGTAAAGAGGATGTTATACAACACCATGGACGATAAATATACATAAGATCAAAGTAAATACATATACAAAACCCAACAAACGAAGAATACACAAAGAAGAAGAGAAATGAACCAAAACTCTCCCGGTTTGTCAGCACCGGTCGATGATCAATCTACCCTGGATCATCCGTGTGCAAGCTCCATAGATGTTTTCTAAGCTCTAAAATATGAAGAAATGAATTTTGATGGAGTGGGGGCAAAAAATACCTAAACCATAACCTAAAAATTGTATTTTTACCCCTAAATATATGTTTCTGTCCAGGCAAATTCGCCCCGCGAAGTCCCGGTTTGCCCAGAGAATTAAGACGGTCTATTATGCATTTTTTTTACGCTTCTGGAGTGTCTGGCTCGCTTCTGCTTCGCCCGGTGAGTTCAGGGCGAAGCTGACAGATACAGAAAAATTCCAGCACTTTTTTCTTCGTAACTTTCGAACCGTAACTTCGTTTTTTGCCAGGTTCAAAACTTTAGAAAGCTTATTCAATGCTCTATCTAACATTGACTAAACATAAATCATATTGATGATATTTCGCATCATTGTTTTGAGCCTTATTCTTTGATGAATTGCTAAAAATTGCATTCTTGAAGCTTAGCCTTTGGACTTTATTACTCAATGCTCCAACAATGCTCAAATACCTACAAAATGAATGGAAAGCAATCAAACGATACAATATATACACAAAAATACTAGTATACACTAAATATACACTTTTACAAACAAAGTGGGATTTTATTAACAAAATGAACTGATAAGTGCCACAAAACTATTACTCAAAATATCAACAATTTGGCACTTATCAAACTCTCCCCAACTTACATAATTGTTTTTCCTCAAACAAAGCCAAACAAACTTAAAAACACAAAAGTAATTACCAAAGAAATATGAATCAACAAGCAATGTATGGTTCAAGAAGCAACACAACACGTGCAAAATAAAGCTTACCACGACACTACAACGATAACATAAAAACGAAACAAATCCTAAGTACAAAAATCATGCTAAACATTCTTAACAACACAAGCTCAATCATGAATCACACCTAGCAAAAATTCATCAGTGGATGAAAAACACACAAAGGTGAGATTTTGACACTCATCCACCAATCTTGAAAACAAAAGACTAAATTATGCATTCATCCAAAAATTCACTTTGAACATACAAATGCAAGAATCACAAAGGATTTTCAAGGTTGTAATGTGGCATGGTTAACAAACAAGGGGTAATTCCTAAAGCTAATCGAAACAAAAACTTTCCTAAACCTAAGGGAGTGATCAATTAAAAAAAGTTCAAACACAAAATTTCAATCAAACTTCTTCTTTTATCCCAAGTGTTACACCAATCACACATAACTTAATTAGCACAATTACTATTACTTTTTTTTTTCTCTTTCCTTTCTCAAGGATTTTCTTTTTCTTTATTTTTTCTTTTCTTTTCTTTTCTTTTTCTTTTTTTTTCTTTCAACCTCATAGCAATAAACAAATGAACAAGTAAACATTTTTCTCTCCAACTTGAATTCAACCAACCATCATAGTGTAAATACTCCTTACTTTCTAAGGCAAGGTAAAAATTCAAACCATAACCCATGGTTGAGGGTTCACGAAAAAATCAAAATCCATTAAAAATTAAGTGAACTAAATACTCATAGACAATCATTAAGTTCAAATAAAACATGGATAAAAAAGTTCAAAGGGGTTACCGAATGCTCACATACTCACTGGGTAAATTGACTATTTGGCCAAGGTGGTTGTACTCAAAATGAAACAAGTGCCTTGATCCTTTTCATGCATTCATATAAGCAACACAAATAAAAGATTAAACATAATAAAATCTAGCTAAAACAAGAAAGTTGGTACTCTACGCATATATTAACAATGGAAAGCTTCCTCACAATTGGGGTAAAAAGGAACTAAAGTGATTCAATTCATGAAGAAGTAATGCAAAAAGAATAAATAGCATGGTAGTTGTACAAATGACTAGTTTCCTAATCATGTTATGCTATAGAAAGCGGTGAACGAGCACCTTGCGTGATACCAACTTCAAACACTATCATTACCATACATCTGCAAGTTGAAACAATCATACTTGGAAAATCACCAAGCTTCCTCAAATTAGCCGACCAAATTTGCGTCTAAACAACAAATAAAAACATTAGAAACTAAAAACAATAAAATATGCTTGTTTTACGTCGTAAGCTCGACGCCTGTTATTTAAGAACGTTCTTGCAAGTTGCTTCGACCCGGTTATTCCTAACCAACACGCAAGCAAACGTGAAAAGAAACATACAATGATATAACAAATTCACAAGTATAAGTATCAATATAAACAAGTGAAAATAAACAATATGTACGATATCTACAAAACTGAAAAACTAAGAAACTATCGCAATGCGATTCAATAAAAACACCAATCCCTGGCAACGGCGCCATTTTGATGAAGCGGTAAAGAGGCAAGGCACAAAATTTTTTGGAAGTATTTTACTGGGAATTTATCGTTTCCACAGAGATCAGTGTAATTGAACTGCCGTTCGACAAGTCTCACATTTATGAGTTTGGATTAAATTGGTTAAAGTAAAAGCAGAAAAATAAATTTTAACATAAAAATAATCCATTTTTCATAGAGAAGAAGGTTATTCGGTATGCATATAATCCACTCCTCACAAACTTAAAATTATCGACCAGTTATACTCAACCTACAATACTCCTCAATATCATCCAGCATCGCTCACAACCTAGATTATGTCTAACCCAAATTGAGAGAACAATTGTATTCCTGCGTCAATGATCTCTCACCCGACACAAACAACATGGAGGCATTAAGCTTCGACACCCATAAAGATTGTTATCTCTAAATCTATCTCTAGCATCTAGAAACTAATAAATAATCATCCCTAATCAAGGTTTGTGATGTCTATCTCTAGCACAACCCAAACCCCAGGCCTAAAGCAAAAAACCAAGGACAATCACCGATAAAGACTTGTAAAGAGGATGTTATACAACACCATGGACGATAAATATACATAAGATCAAAGTAAATACATATACAAAACCCAACAAACGAAGAATACACAAAGAAGAAGAGAAATGAACCAAAACTCTCCCGGTTTGTCAGCACCGGTCGATGATCAATCTACCCTGGATCATCCGTGTGCAAGCTCCATAGATGTTTTCTAAGCTCTAAAATATGAAGAAATGAATTTTGATGGAGTGGGGGCAAAAAATACCTAAACCATAACCTAAAAATTGTATTTTTACCCCTAAATATATGTTTCTGTCCAGGCAAATTCGCCCCGCGAAGTCCCGGTTTGCCCAGAGAATTAAGACGGTCTATTATGCATTTTTTTTACGCTTCTGGAGTGTCTGGCTCGCTTCTGCTTCGCCCGGTGAGTTCAGGGCGAAGCTGACAGATACAGAAAAATTCCAGCACTTTTTTCTTCGTAACTTTCGAACCGTAACTTCGTTTTTTGCCAGGTTCAAAACTTTAGAAAGCTTATTCAATGCTCTATCTAACATTGACTAAACATAAATCATATTGATGATATTTCGCATCATTGTTTTGAGCCTTATTCTTTGATGAATTGCTAAAAATTGCATTCTTGAAGCTTAGCCTTTGGACTTTATTACTCAATGCTCCAACAATGCTCAAATACCTACAAAATGAATGGAAAGCAATCAAACGATACAATATATACACAAAAATACTAGTATACACTAAATATACACTTTTACAAACAAAGTGGGATTTTATTAACAAAATGAACTGATAAGTGCCACAAAACTATTACTCAAAATATCAACAATTTGGCACTTATCAAACTCTCCCCAACTTACATAATTGTTTTTCCTCAAACAAAGCCAAACAAACTTAAAAACACAAAAGTAATTACCAAAGAAATATGAATCAACAAGCAATGTATGGTTCAAGAAGCAACACAACACGTGCAAAATAAAGCTTACCACGACACTACAACGATAACATAAAAACGAAACAAATCCTAAGTACAAAAATCATGCTAAACATTCTTAACAACACAAGCTCAATCATGAATCACACCTAGCAAAAATTCATCAGTGGATGAAAAACACACAAAGGTGAGATTTTGACACTCATCCACCAATCTTGAAAACAAAAGACTAAATTATGCATTCATCCAAAAATTCACTTTGAACATACAAATGCAAGAATCACAAAGGATTTTCAAGGTTGTAATGTGGCATGGTTAACAAACAAGGGGTAATTCCTAAAGCTAATCGAAACAAAAACTTTCCTAAACCTAAGGGAGTGATCAATTAAAAAAAGTTCAAACACAAAATTTCAATCAAACTTCTTCTTTTATCCCAAGTGTTACACCAATCACACATAACTTAATTAGCACAATTACTATTACTTTTTTTTTTCTCTTTCCTTTCTCAAGGATTTTCTTTTTCTTTATTTTTTCTTTTCTTTTCTTTTCTTTTTCTTTTTTTTTCTTTCAACCTCATAGCAATAAACAAATGAACAAGTAAACATTTTTCTCTCCAACTTGAATTCAACCAACCATCATAGTGTAAATACTCCTTACTTTCTAAGGCAAGGTAAAAATTCAAACCATAACCCATGGTTGAGGGTTCACGAAAAAATCAAAATCCATTAAAAATTAAGTGAACTAAATACTCATAGACAATCATTAAGTTCAAATAAAACATGGATAAAAAAGTTCAAAGGGGTTACCGAATGCTCACATACTCACTGGGTAAATTGACTATTTGGCCAAGGTGGTTGTACTCAAAATGAAACAAGTGCCTTGATCCTTTTCATGCATTCATATAAGCAACACAAATAAAAGATTAAACATAATAAAATCTAGCTAAAACAAGAAAGTTGGTACTCTACGCATATATTAACAATGGAAAGCTTCCTCACAATTGGGGTAAAAAGGAACTAAAGTGATTCAATTCATGAACAAGTAATGCAAAAAGAATAAATAGCATGGTAGTTGTACAAATGACTAGTTTCCTAATCATGTTATGCTATAGAAAGCGGTGAACGAGCACCTTGCGTGATACCAACTTCAAACACTATCATTACCATACATCTGCAAGTTGAAACAATCATACTTGGAAAATCACCAAGCTTCCTCAAATTAGCCGACCAAATTTGCGTCTAAACAACAAATAAAAACATTAGAAACTAAAAACAATAAAATATGCTTGTTTTACGTCGTAAGCTCGACGCCTGTTATTTAAGAACGTTCTTGCAAGTTGCTTCGACCCGGTTATTCCTAACCAACACGCAAGCAAACGTGAAAAGAAACATACAATGATATAACAAATTCACAAGTATAAGTATCAATATAAACAAGTGAAAATAAACAATATGTACGATATCTACAAAACTGAAAAACTAAGAAACTATCGCAATGCGATTCAATAAAAACACCAATCCCTGGCAACGGCGCCATTTTGATGAAGCGGTAAAGAGGCAAGGCACAAAATTTTTTGGAAGTATTTTACTGGGAATTTATCGTTTCCACAGAGATCAGTGTAATTGAACTGCCGTTCGACAAGTCTCACATTTATGAGTTTGGATTAAATTGGTTAAAGTAAAAGCAGAAAAATAAATTTTAACATAAAAATAATCCATTTTTCATAGAGAAGAAGGTTATTCGGTATGCATATAATCCACTCCTCACAAACTTAAAATTATCGACCAGTTATACTCAACCTACAATACTCCTCAATATCATCCAGCATCGCTCACAACCTAGATTATGTCTAACCCAAATTGAGAGAACAATTGTATTCCTGCGTCAATGATCTCTCACCCGACACAAACAACATGGAGGCATTAAGCTTCGACACCCATAAAGATTGTTATCTCTAAATCTATCTCTAGCATCTAGAAACTAATAAATAATCATCCCTAATCAAGGTTTGTGATGTCTATCTCTAGCACAACCCAAACCCCAGGCCTAAAGCAAAAAACCAAGGACAATCACCGATAAAGACTTGTAAAGAGGATGTTATACAACACCATGGACGATAAATATACATAAGATCAAAGTAAATACATATACAAAACCCAACAAACGAAGAATACACAAAGAAGAAGAGAAATGAACCAAAACTCTCCCGGTTTGTCAGCACCGGTCGATGATCAATCTACCCCGGATCATCCGTGTGCAAGCTCCATAGATGTTTTCTAAGCTCTAAAATAAGAAGAAATGAATTTTGATGGAGTGGGGGCAAAAAATACCTAAACCATACCCTAAAAATTGTATTTTTACCCCTAAATATATGTTTCTGTCCAGGTAAATTCACCCCGCGAAGTCCCGGTTAGCCCAGAGAATAAAGACGGTCTATTATGCATTTTTTTTACGCTTCTGGAGTGTCTGGCTCGCTTCTGCTTCGCCCGGTGAGTTCAGGGCGAAGCTGACAGATACAGAAAAATTCCAGCACTTTTTTCTTCGTAACTTTCGAACCGTAACTTCGTTTTTTGCCAGGTTCAAAACTTTGGAAAGCTTATTCAATGCTCTATCTAACATTGACTAAACATAAATCATATTG
The DNA here is from genome assembly GCA_022829125.1 of Lathyrus tuberosus. Taxonomy (NCBI): domain Eukaryota; kingdom Viridiplantae; phylum Streptophyta; class Magnoliopsida; order Fabales; family Fabaceae; genus Lathyrus; species Lathyrus tuberosus. Next base: position 11,114,022 of record JALAZF010000034.1, read on the forward strand.
ATGATATTTCGTATCATTGTTTTGAGCCTTATTCTTTGATGAATTGCTAAAAATTGCATTCTTGAAACTTAGCCTTTGGACTTTATTACTCAATGCTCCAACAATGCTCAAATACCTACAAAATGAATGGAAAGCAATCAAACGATACAATATATACACAAAAATACTAGTACACACTAAATATACACTTTTACAAACAAAGTGTGATTTTATTAACAAAATGAACTGATAAGTGCCACAAAACTATTACTCAAAATATCAACAATTTGGCACTTATCAAACTCTCCCCAACTTACATAATTGTTTTTCCTCAAACAAAGCCAAACAAACTTAAAAACACAAAAGTAATTACCAAAGAAATATGAATCAACAAGCAATGTATGGTTCAAGAAGCAACACAACACGTGCAAAATAAAGCTTACCACGACACTACAACGATAACATAAAAACGAAACAAATCCTAAGTACAAAAATCATGCTAAACATTCTTAACAACACAAGCTCAATCATGAATCACACCTAGCAAAAATTCATCAATGGATGAAAAACACACAAAGGTGAGATTTTGACACTCATCCACCAATCTTGAAAACAAAAGACTAAATTATGCATTCATCCAAAAATTCACATTGAACATACAAATGCAAGAATCACAAACGATTTTCAAGGTTGTAATGTGGCATGGTTAACAAACAAGGGGTAATTCCTAAAGCTAATCGAAACAAAAACTTTCCTAAACCTAAGGGAGTGATCAACTAAAAAAAGTTCAAACACAAAACTTCAATCAAACTTCTTCTTTTATCCCAAGTGTTACACCAATCACACATGACTTAATTAGCACAATTACTGTTACTATTTTTTTCTCTTTCCTTTCTCAAGGATTTTCTTTTTCTTTATTTTTTCTTTTCTTTTCTTTTCTTTTTCTTTCTTTTTCTTTCAACCTCATAGCAATAAACAAATGAACAAGTAAACATTTTTCTCTCCAACTCGAATTCAACCAACCATCATAGTGTAAATACTCCTTACTTTCTAAGGCAAGGTAAAAATTCAAACCATAACCCATGGTTGAGGGTTCACGAAAAAATCAAAATCCATTAAAAATTAAGTGAACTAAATACTCATAGACAATCATTAAGTTCAAATAAAACATGGATAAAAAAGTTCAAAGGGGTTACCGAATGCTCACATACTCACAGGGTAAATTGACTATTTGGCCATGGTGGTTGTACTCAAAATGAAACAAGTGCCTTGATCCTTTTCATGCATTCATATAAGCAACACAAATAAAAGATTAAACATAATAAAATCTAGCTAAAACAAGAAAGTTGGTACTCTACGCATATATTAACAATGGAAAGCTTCCTCACAATTGGGGTAAAAAGGAACTAAAGTGATTCAATTCATGAAGAAGTAATGCAAAAAGAATAAATAGCATGGTAGTTGTACAAATGACTAGTTTCCTAATCATGTTATGCTATAGAAAGCGGTGAACGAGCACCTTACGTGATACCAACTTCAAACACTATCATTACCATACATCTGCAAGTTGAAACAATCATACTTGGAAAATCACCAAGCTTCCTCAAATTAGTCGACCAAATTTGCGTCTAAACAACAAATAAAAACATTAGAAACTAAAAACAATAAAATATGCTTGTTTTACGTCGTAAGCTCGACGCCTGTTATTTAAGAACGTTCTTGCAAGTTGCTTCGACCCGGTTATTCCTAACCAACACGCAAGCAAACGTGAAAAGAAACATACAATGATATAACAAATTCACAAGTATAAGTATCAATATAAACAAGTGAAAATAAACAATATGTTCGATATCTACAAAACTGAAAAACTAAGAAACTATCGCAATGCGATTCAATAAAAACACCAATCCCTGGCAACGGCGCCATTTTGATGAAGCGGTAAAGAGGCAAGGCACAAAATTTTTTGGAAGTATTTTACTGGGAATTTATCGTTTCCACAGAGATCAGTGTAATTGAACTGCCGTTCGACAAGTCTCACATTTATGAGTTTGGATTAAATTGGTTAAAGTAAAAGCAGAAAAATAAATTTTAACATAAAAATAATCCATTTTTCATAGAGAAGAAGGTTATTCGGTATGCATATAATCCACTCCTCACAAACTTAAAATTATCGACCAGTTATACTCAACCTACAATACTCCTCAATATCATCCAGCATCGCTCACAACCTAGATTATGTCTAACCCAAATTGAGAGAACAATTGTATTCCTGCGTCAATGATCTCTCACCCGACACAAACAACATGGAGGCATTAAGCTTCGACACCCATAAAGATTGTTATCTCTAAATCTATCTCTAGCATCTAGAAACTAATAAATAATCATCCCTAATCAAGGTTTGTGATGTCTATCTCTAGCACAACCCAAACCCCAGGCCTAAAGCAAAAAACCAAGGACAATCACCGATAAAGACTTGTAAAGAGGATGTTATACAACACCATGGACGATAAATATACATAAGATCAAAGTAAATACATATACAAAACCCAACAAACGAAGAATACACAAAGAAGAAGAGAAATGAACCAAAACTCTCCCGGTTTGTCAGCACCGGTCGATGATCAATCTACCCTGGATCATCCGTGTGCAAGCTCCATAGATGTTTTCTAAGCTCTAAAATATGAAGAAATGAATTTTGATGGAGTGGGGGCAAAAAATACCTAAACCATAACCTAAAAATTGTATTTTTACCCCTAAATATATGTTTCTGTCCAGGCAAATTCGCCCCGCGAAGTCCCGGTTTGCCCAGAGAATTAAGACGGTCTATTATGCATTTTTTTTACGCTTCTGGAGTGTCTGGCTCGCTTCTGCTTCGCCCGGTGAGTTCAGGGCGAAGCTGACAGATACAGAAAAATTCCAGCACTTTTTTCTTCGTAACTTTCGAACCGTAACTTCGTTTTTTGCCAGGTTCAAAACTTTAGAAAGCTTATTCAATGCTCTATCTAACATTGACTAAACATAAATCATATTGATGATATTTCGCATCATTGTTTTGAGCCTTATTCTTTGATGAATTGCTAAAAATTGCATTCTTGAAGCTTAGCCTTTGGACTTTATTACTCAATGCTCCAACAATGCTCAAATACCTACAAAATGAATGGAAAGCAATCAAACGATACAATATATACACAAAAATACTAGTATACACTAAATATACACTTTTACAAACAAAGTGGGATTTTATTAACAAAATGAACTGATAAGTGCCACAAAACTATTACTCAAAATATCAACAATTTGGCACTTATCAAACTCTCCCCAACTTACATAATTGTTTTTCCTCAAACAAAGCCAAACAAACTTAAAAACACAAAAGTAATTACCAAAGAAATATGAATCAACAAGCAATGTATGGTTCAAGAAGCAACACAACACGTGCAAAATAAAGCTTACCACGACACTACAACGATAACATAAAAACGAAACAAATCCTAAGTACAAAAATCATGCTAAACATTCTTAACAACACAAGCTCAATCATGAATCACACCTAGCAAAAATTCATCAGTGGATGAAAAACACACAAAGGTGAGATTTTGACACTCATCCACCAATCTTGAAAACAAAAGACTAAATTATGCATTCATCCAAAAATTCACTTTGAACATACAAATGCAAGAATCACAAAGGATTTTCAAGGTTGTAATGTGGCATGGTTAACAAACAAGGGGTAATTCCTAAAGCTAATCGAAACAAAAACTTTCCTAAACCTAAGGGAGTGATCAATTAAAAAAAGTTCAAACACAAAATTTCAATCAAACTTCTTCTTTTATCCCAAGTGTTACACCAATCACACATAACTTAATTAGCACAATTACTATTACTTTTTTTTTTCTCTTTCCTTTCTCAAGGATTTTCTTTTTCTTTATTTTTTCTTTTCTTTTCTTTTCTTTTTCTTTTTTTTTCTTTCAACCTCATAGCAATAAACAAATGAACAAGTAAACATTTTTCTCTCCAACTTGAATTCAACCAACCATCATAGTGTAAATACTCCTTACTTTCTAAGGCAAGGTAAAAATTCAAACCATAACCCATGGTTGAGGGTTCACGAAAAAATCAAAATCCATTAAAAATTAAGTGAACTAAATACTCATAGACAATCATTAAGTTCAAATAAAACATGGATAAAAAAGTTCAAAGGGGTTACCGAATGCTCACATACTCACTGGGTAAATTGACTATTTGGCCAAGGTGGTTGTACTCAAAATGAAACAAGTGCCTTGATCCTTTTCATGCATTCATATAAGCAACACAAATAAAAGATTAAACATAATAAAATCTAGCTAAAACAAGAAAGTTGGTACTCTACGCATATATTAACAATGGAAAGCTTCCTCACAATTGGGGTAAAAAGGAACTAAAGTGATTCAATTCATGAACAAGTAATGCAAAAAGAATAAATAGCATGGTAGTTGTACAAATGACTAGTTTCCTAATCATGTTATGCTATAGAAAGCGGTGAACGAGCACCTTGCGTGATACCAACTTCAAACACTATCATTACCATACATCTGCAAGTTGAAACAATCATACTTGGAAAATCACCAAGCTTCCTCAAATTAGCCGACCAAATTTGCGTCTAAACAACAAATAAAAACATTAGAAACTAAAAACAATAAAATATGCTTGTTTTACGTCGTAAGCTCGACGCCTGTTATTTAAGAACGTTCTTGCAAGTTGCTTCGACCCGGTTATTCCTAACCAACACGCAAGCAAACGTGAAAAGAAACATACAATGATATAACAAATTCACAAGTATAAGTATCAATATAAACAAGTGAAAATAAACAATATGTACGATATCTACAAAACTGAAAAACTAAGAAACTATCGCAATGCGATTCAATAAAAACACCAATCCCTGGCAACGGCGCCATTTTGATGAAGCGGTAAAGAGGCAAGGCACAAAATTTTTTGGAAGTATTTTACTGGGAATTTATCGTTTCCACAGAGATCAGTGTAATTGAACTGCCGTTCGACAAGTCTCACATTTATGAGTTTGGATTAAATTGGTTAAAGTAAAAGCAGAAAAATAAATTTTAACATAAAAATAATCCATTTTTCATAGAGAAGAAGGTTATTCGGTATGCATATAATCCACTCCTCACAAACTTAAAATTATCGACCAGTTATACTCAACCTACAATACTCCTCAATATCATCCAGCATCGCTCACAACCTAGATTATGTCTAACCCAAATTGAGAAAACAATTGTATTCCTGCGTCAATGATCTCTCACCCGACACAAACAACATGGAGTCATTAAGCTTCGACACCCATAAAGATTGTTATCTCTAAATCTATCTCTAGCATCTAGAAACTAATAAATAATCATCCCTAATCAAGGTTTGTCATGTCTATCTCTAGCACAACCCAAACCCCAGGCCTAAAGGAAAAAACCAAGGACAATCACCGATAAAGACTTGTAAAGAGGATGTTATACAACACCATGGACGATAAATATACATAAGATCAAAGTAAATACATATACAAAACCCAACAAACGAAGAATACACAAAGAAGAAGAGAAATGAACCAAAACTCTCCCGGTTTGTCAGCACCGGTCGATGATCAATCTACCCCGGATCATCCGTGTGCAAGCTCCATAGATGTTTTCTAAGCTCTAAAATATGAAGAAATGAATTTTGATGGAGTGGGGGCAAAAAATACCTAAACCATACCCTAAAAATTGTATTTTTACCCCTAAATATATGTTTCTGTCCAGGCAAATTCGCCCGGCGAAGTCCCGGTTTGCCCAGAGAATTAAGACGGTCTATTAAGCATTTTTTTATGCTTCTGGAGTGTCTGGCTCGCTTCTGCTTCGCCCGGTGAGTTTAGGGCGAAGTTAACAGATACAGAAAAATTCCAGCACTTTTTTCTTCGTAACTTTCGAACCGTAACTTCGTTTTTTGCCAGGTTCAAATCTTTGGAAAGCTTATTCAATGCTCTATCTAACATTGACTAAAGATAAATCAAATTGATGATATTTCGCATCATTGTTTTGAGCCTTATTCTTTGATGAATTGCTAAAAATTGCATTCTTGAAGCTTAGCCTTTGGCCTTTATTACTCAATGCTCCAACAATGCTTAAATACCTACAAAATGAATGGAAAGCAATCAAACGATACAACATATACACAAAAATACTAGTATACAATAAATATACACTTTTACAAATAAAGTGGGGTTTTATTAACAAAATGAACTGATAAGTGCCACAAAACTATTACTCAAAATATCAACAATTTCGCACTTATCAAACTCTCCCCAACTTACATAATTGTTTGTCCTCAAACAAAGCCAAACAAACTTAAAAACACAAAAGTAATTACCAAAGAATCATTAATCAACAAGCAATGTATGGTTCAAGAAGCAACACAACACGTGCAAAATAAAGCTTACCACTACACTACAACGATAACTTAAAAATTAAACAAATCCTAAGTACAAAAACATGCTAAATATTCCAAACAACACAAGCTCAATCAGGAATCACACCTAGCGAAAATTCACCAGTGGATGAAAAACACACAAAGGTGAGGATTTGACACTCATCCAACAATCTTGCAAACAAAAGACTAAATCATGCATTCATCGAAAAATTCACATTGAACATACAAATGCAAGAATCACAAAGGTTTTTCAAGGTTGTAATGTGGCTTGGTTAACAAACAAGGGGTAATTCCTAAAGCTAATCGAAATAAAAACTTTCCTAAACCTAAGGGAGTGATCAACTCAAAAAAGTTCAAATACAAAATTTCAATCAAACTTCTTCTTTCATCCCAAGTGTTACACCAATCACACATAACTTATTTAGCATAATTACTATTACTTTTTTTTCTTTCCTTTCTCAAGGATTTTCTTTTTCTTTATTTTTTCTTTTCTTTTCTTTTCTTTATCTTTCTTTTTCTTTCAACCTCATAGCAATCATCAAATGAACAAGTAAACATTTTTCTCTCCAACTTGAATTCAACCAACCATCATAGTGTGAATACTCCTTACATTCTAAGGCAAGGTAAAAATTCAAACCATAAGCCATGGTTGAGGGTTCAAGAAAAAATTAAAATCCATTAAAAATTAAGTGAACTAAATACTCATAGACAATCACTAAGTTCAAATAAAACATGGATAAAAAAGAACAAAGGGGTTACCGAATGCTCACACACTCACCGGGTAAATTGACTATTTGGCCAAGGTGGTTGTACTCAAAATGAAACAAGTGCCTTGATCCTTTTCATGCATTCATATAAGCAACACAAATAAAAGATTAAACATAATAAAATCTAGCTAAAACAAGAATGTTGGTACTCTACGCATATATGAACATTGGAAAGCTTCCTCACAATTGGGGTAAAAAGGAACTTAAGTGATTCAATTCATGAACAAGTAATGCAAAAAGAATAAATAGCATGGTAGTTGTACAAATGACTAGTTTCCTAATCAAGTAATGCTATAGAAAGAGGTGAACGAGCACCTTGCATGATACCAACTTCAAACACTATCATTATCATACATCCGCAAGTTGAAACAATCATACTTGGAAAATCACCAAGCTTCCTCAAATTAGCCGACCAAAATTTACGTCTAAACAACAAACAAAAACATTAGAACCTAAACACAATAAAATATGCTTGTTTTACGTCGTAAGCTCGATGCCTGTTATTTAAGAACGTTCCTTCAAGTTGCTTCGACCCGGTTATTCCTAACCAACACGCAAGCAAACGTGAAAAGAAACATACAATGATATAACAAATTCACAAGTATAAGTATCAATATAAACAAGTGAAAATAAACAATATATACGATATCTACAAAACTGAAAAACTAAGAAACTATCGCAATGCGATTCAATAAAAACACCAATCACCGGCAGCAGCGCCATTTTGCTGAAGCGGTAAAGAGGCAAGGCACAAAAGTTTTTGGAAGTATTTTACTGGGAATTTATCGTGTCCACAGAGATCAGTGTTATTGAATTGTCGTTCGACAAGTCTCGCGTTTATGAGTTTGGTTTAAATTGGTTAAAGTAAAAGCAGAAGAGTAAATATGAACATAACAACAATTCGTTTTTCAGAGAGAAGAAACTTATTCGATATGCATATAATCCACTCCTCACATACTTAAACCTATCGACCAGTTATACTCAACCTACAATACTCCTCAATATCATCCAGCATCGCTCACAACCTAGATTATGTCTAACCCAAATTGAGAGAACAACTGTATTCCTGCGCCGATGATCTCTCACCCGACACAAACAACACTGAGGTATTAACCTTTGACACCCATAAAGGTTGTTATCTCTAAACCTATCTCTAGCATCTAGAAACTAATAGATAATCATCCCTAATCAAGGTTTGTGATGTCTATCACTAGCACAACCTAAACCCCATTCCTAAAGCAAAAAACCAAGGACAATCACCGATAAAGACTTGTAAAGAGGATTTTATACAACGCCATGGGAGATAAATATACATAAGATAAAAGTAAATACATATACAAAACGAAACAAAAATGAACCAAAAATCTCCCGGTTTGTCAGCGCCGATCGATGATCAATCTACCCTGGATCATCCGTGTGCAAGCTCCATAAATGTTTTCTAAGCTCTAAAATATTAAGAAATTAATTTTGATGGAGTGGGGGCAAAAAATACCCAAACCATACCCTAAAAATTGTGTTTTTACCCCTAAATATGTGTTTCTGTCCAGGCAAATTCGCCCGACGAAGTCCCGGTTTGCCCGGAGAATTAAGACGGTATATTCTGCATTTTTTTTACATTTCGGGAGTGTCTGGCTCGCTTCTGCTTCGCCCGGTGAGCTCAGGGCGAAGTTGACAGATAGAGAAAAATTCCAGCACTTTTTTCTTCGTAACTTTCGAACCGTAACTCCGTTTTTTGCCAGGTTCAAAGCGTTGGAAAGCTTATTCAATGTTCTATCTAAAAATGACTAAACATAAATCAAATTGATGATATTTCTCATCATTGTTTTGAGCCTTATTCTTTGATGAATTGCTAAAAATTGCATTCTTGAAGCCTAGCCTTTGGCCTTTATTACTCAATGCTCAAATACCTACAAAATGAATGGAAAGCAATCAAACGATACAATATATACACAAAAATACTAGTATACACTAAATATACACTTTTACAAACAAAGTGGGGTTTTATTAACAAAATGAACTGATAAGTGCCACAAAACTATTACTCAAAATATCAACAATTTGGCACTTATCAAACTCTCCCCAACTTACATAATTGTTTTTCCTCAAACAAAGCCAAACAAACTTAAAAACACAAAAGTAATTACCAAAGAAATATGAATCAACAAGCAATGTATGGTTCAAGAAGCAACACAACACATGCAAAATAAAGCTTACCACGACACTACAACGATAACATAAAAACAAAACAAATCCTAAGTACAAAAATCATGCTAAACATTCTTAACAACACAAGCTCAATCATGAATCACACCTAGCAAAAATTCATCAGTGGATGAAAAACACACAAAGGTGAGGATTTGACACACATCCAACAATCTTGCAAACAAAAGACTTAATTATGCATTCATCAAAAAATTCACATTTAACATACAATTGCAAGAATCACAAGGGATTTTCAATGTTGTAATGTGGCTTGGTTAACAAACTAGCGGTAATTCCTAAAGCTAATCGAAACAAAAACTTGCCTAAACCTAAGGGAGTGATCAACTCACAAAAGTTCAAAAATAAAATTTCAATCAAACTTCTTCTTTCATCCCATGTGTTACACCAAACACACATAACTTATTTAGCACAATTACTGTTACTTTTTTTTCTTTCCTTTCTCAAGGGTTTTCTTTTTCGTTTTTTTTTTCTTTTCTTTTCTTTTTTTTCTTTTCTTTTCTTTTCTTTTCTTTTCTTTTCTTTTCTTTTCTTTTCTTTTCTTTTGTTTTCTTTTTTTTTTCTTTCTTTTTCTCTAAACCTCATAGCAATCAACAAATGAACAAGTAAACATTTTACTCTCCCACTTGAATTCAACTAACCATCATAGTGTGAATACTCCCTACTTTCTAAGGCAAGGTAAAAATTCAAACCTTAAGCCATGGTTGAGGGTTCAAGAAAAAATCAAGCATTAAGTTCAAATACTCATAGATAAGCATTCAGTTCAAATAAAACATGGATAAAAAAGCTCAAAGGGGTTACCGAATGCTCACACACTCACAGGGTAAATTGACTATTTGGCCAAGGTGGTTGTACTCAAAATGAAACAAGTGCCTTGATCCTTTTCATGCATTCATATAAGCAACACAAATAAAAGACTAAACATAATAAAATCTAGCTAAAACAAGAATATTGGTACTCTACGCATATATGAACAATGGAAAGCTTCCTCACAATTGGGGTAAAAAGGAACTAAAGTGATTCAATTCATGAACAGGTAATGCAAAAAGATTAAATAGCATGGTAGTTGTACAAATGACTAGTTTCCTAATCATGTTATGCTATAGAAAGCGGTAAACGAGCATCTTGTATGATACCAACTTCAAACACTATCATTACCATACATCCGCAAGTTGAAACAATCATACTTGGAAAATCACCAAGCATCCTCAAATTAGCCGACCAAAATTTGCGTCTAAACAACAAACAAAAACATTAGAAACTAAAAACAATAAAACATGCTTGTTTTATGTCTTAAGCTCGACGCCTGTTATTTAAGAACGTTCCTCCAAGTTGCTTCCACCCAGTTATTCCCATCCAACATGCAAGAAAACGTGAAAAGAAACAAACAATAATATAACAAATTCACAAGTAAAGTATCAATATAAACAAGTGAAAATAAACAATATGTACGATATCTACAAAACTAAAAAACAAAGAAACTATTGAAGGTGCTAGAAATATACAAGAAAGGGGGTTTGAATTGTGTATTGACTCTTACAAACTTTTCGCCTTTTATCGTTGAAGCGCTAAGAGAATATCAGAGTTCGTTGAGAGACTCTGACTCGAGATACATCATTCAGATCTTGCAATGCATAAAGCATAAGTAACAACAAAAGTCTGAATAAGATATGCTTGATTCAGAACTTGCAGTGCGGAAGCTTATCGGAGTTAAGTTGCAAGGATCTGACTTACTTATGTAAGGTTCTGATACTTAATACCGAAACATAAACAATAACTAAAAACATAACAAGAGTAAGGAACACACGAGATATCCTGGTTCACCTGAGCAACTCTCAAGCTAATCCAGTCCACCCTCCTCAGGTGATTTTTCCTTGAACACAAGGACTTAATCCACTATAATCAAACATAGATTACAGATGCACGGGCAACAGCCGGTGACTAACAACCTGCAGAACCGCAGCTGTGACTAACCAACAATGAACCGTTCAGGGATTCAACTTAATGAATATAACGAACATTGACCTAATAGGTTCCAATCTCGCAAGATCTACTATAAGGATTTCACAACTAAACGTTCAGGGATTCGACTTAACGAATATAACGTTTATTGACCATTCTTCCAGGATTTTCAATGAGTTCCATCAGTGATCTCACAAGAGTCTGATCCACACTTGATCCTCTTTGAGATATGACTATTATTGACCATATTTCAGGATTTCCACAATGACACCAAGCCATTGTCTTCTCTAGTCTCCAATCACACTGACCACTTGAGGAATCCTAATTCACATAGAATTAGTTATTCTGGAGATTACATTAATGCTTCTTAACAAGCGGATAACTCCTAAGTTTAAATACATATGAACACTTAGTGTTCTAGCAAGATCTGAGCAACATCTCGTTGCAAACTACATGATTCTAACAAGATGTACATGTTTTGACAGTTGAATAACATCTTGAGAATTCTTCATCTTCTTGTTGAGCAAGCTTCGAGCAACAACTCCCTTGCTACTAATCTTTGATCTTCATAGATGATGTAGTTGGTTGATGACTTGACTAATTTGGAATATTGTCTTGTTCATCAACAGCTTCTGTTCTAATTGATTATTGTTGTGTTGAATGATGATCTTTGAGTTTCAACAACAACAATAATCAGTCTCCCCAAAGATGGGTGAGCATTCACTACTATCAAAATTGGGGTTTCAGGCCCTCTCAGAGCTTTAGACAAAGGATCAATCAAGAATTGACATGATCTTCAACTTGTCTAACCTCTCAAACATCCACAAGGGATCAAGAGGACTCCCACATCAAGGATTAAGCACAAGGCTGCTCCCTTCTAGGTGGATCAAGCCTTAAGATCGCCAGTGTCACCAAATTAGGGTTTTGGTCGACCAGGGCCTCCAGATGGAAATTTTCCTCTGGGCATGAGCCAATGCTTCAAACCATAACTTAAGATGCTCCAAGGGACATCATGAACCCAATCATCAAGTCAATTTTGCCTCAGGGGATGCATTCATAAAAAATCAGGAATTAGGGTTTCTTGACCTAATTCACCCCTAAGTTGACTTTTGGGACAAAACATGAGCCAAGACCTCAAGAGAGGATTTGAGGGTCTCTAACATACTACATTGGTCCATTTGCAACAATAGATTGATCCAAGAAGCTTGAGCAACAAGTTTCAATTTCATCTGAACCACAGTTAGGGTTTCGCGGGAAAAGTCAACTATGCCTTTGACTTTTGACCAGGACATGCTCCCAAACCCTAGGACATGATTTAATACACCCTATAACACCTATGAAATCAATCCATCAAGTTTGATTTAGGTCAAGGAGTTGATTTCATAGAGGATCGCACAGTTTAGAATTCATCTAACAAAAAGTCAACTGTGCACAAAAGTCAACTTTGACTTTTTGAGATTTTTTCACAAATATGGTTCTTTGACCCTAAAATGATGTTGATGTATGATTGGAATCATTATTCATCAAGAAAAATCAAGGAAAGTGGGATAACTTGTAAAAGGGGTAACCATAAAAAACTTAAAAATTTTCTAAGTTATGGAACAAAGTGGCTAGGATACAAACTTTGGAGGATCATAACTCCTAAACCACAAGGCCATTTTCCCCATCCAAAGCTGGATTTGTAGCCCTCATGGCCCTCTACAAAAGCTTGAACTACACCTCATTCTAATTCATCATGGATTTTGAGTTATGGAATGATCAAAATGGCTGAAAACATGAAATGTCATTTTTTCCAACACTTAGTGAAATTTTCACTAAGTCAGAATCTGCCTTCACTTTTTTCCAAATGTAGTAGCATTTTTCACTTGGATCCAAAAAGTATCAAAACCAACTATGATTAAACAGTTGTTCTATCATATAAGGGCTTTCCAAAATGGTCAAAAACTCCATCAAATTCCACTTGAGCCATGAGATATGACAATGGCAACATGCCTTGCTGAAAACTATCATGGCAAGGCAGATTTTGGAGTTTTGCTCGATTTGCCCAAATTTTGCAAAGGGGAAGCAACTCTATCCATCTGAACACCTTAAGGGGGGGACCAAGGAGGAACCAACTCTGATCCCAAGCCTCCCAAGTCTTTGGAACCAAAAATAGCATGCCAAACCTAGAAACACCTTTAAGAGGGACAAGACTAAAATTTTGTTTTGGAGCATTCGATGGATGCACCAAGGTGGCATGGACTGAGCCATTCCCAACTGAATTCAGTCAAGACTTATCCAAGACCAAGGGAACCAGCAGCCTGTGCCCTAACCTCTAGTCAATGGCTAGAGGAGACTTGGATTCTCATTGCTCAACATTGGCCAAACCTATGCTGCAGTTACCATTCACTATTCCTTGCAAAACAAACTTGCTCTACTATAAATAGCGCTCAATTATGATCAGTTTGAGTACACCAAAGCCATCAAACAGATGCTTTCCTCAAAATCTCCTTCTTCACTCCAATTTTGCCTTCTAAGGCAAGTCACTATCGGGTTTTAAGTTTGAGAGTTATTCTAACCAAACCAATCACACACACACACCTCATAAACATCATATAGAAGTGATCCAAACACTCACATAACATCTGGAACACCAAAATCACTAGCCAACTGCTCAAGCCTTTGACAGATTTGCAGTTGAGGTGCCAAATCAAGTTCCAGCTCAATTCAATCCACTCTAAGCATCCAGACACACTCCATAGCATCTAGGGAAGTTGTCCATATCCTTGGAACCAAGCTGCAACACCTCTAACACAAAACACGATCACCAGCTGCAAGAGGTAAGAATGAGCTCTTCTAACTCTATGATCGATGCATTTTTTGCTGCACAATAATTTGGCCATATGTTCATAATCATGCATAAAGTGTTTTCCCTCAATCAATTGCTTTGTTTGGATCGTGTATGGAATTTCTGAACCTTCATGCAAATTTTAGGGTTCTTGAGGTTTCTCTTTGATTTCTTATTCCATGTTTAAAATAAATGAAATTAAAGACCATAGACATGATCGTGAGGTTGAAACGAGCAAATTGATATGTAGATTGCATGATATAATCAAGTATTCAGTGAGATTGGATAGAAAACGCAAATCTGCAGAAACAGAGGAAGGGCGCGTGTTCTTGCCATGTTCTTGGCGCCCTTTTTAAAAAATTTGAATATTTGAATTTTGTGATTTTATTTAATTGATTCAAAAATTAATTTCTCTTTGAGTTTTAATGATTTTGAGTTGATTCTTATTTAAATAATTCACAAAAATGTTAAAATATTTTATTTTCCCAAAAACTCCCAAAAATATTATTTATTTGATACACTTGATATTTTTGTAAAGAATTAATATTTTAATTGTTTTTGACATTTAAAATATTTTCTCAAAACTTGATTTTTCAAATTTTAGTGATTTCCAATCATGTTGTGGATCAAAACCTGATTTTTGAAACATTAATCCAAGATCACAATTTGTTTTCCACATGTTTAACAATTTTGATCATTTTAATTGAATTTTTTATTCAATTAAAATACATTTTGAAAACAAATTAGGGTTTTTGATTAATTCAACCCTCATCAAACTTTTTCAAACACTTTGGGCCTCTAATAGAGTGTAAGACCCAATCCTTTGTAAATACAAACCATTTTGGGCCTCAAATGTTGTATAAGTCTCGTTGTATTTCAAAACGTTCGGCACGATCATCGCCTGTTTAAAACAAATCATTTGGGCCTCTCCTTGAGCTGTAAGCCCCATCACTTGTACAAAAACACATTTGGGCCTCTAATAGAGTGTAAGACCCAATCCCCTTTTAAACAAAATAATTTTTGGGCCTCAGACATTGTACAAGTCCCTCTGCGTTAAAAGAAAATCTCGGCGCTATCGCCATTTCAAAAACAACACCCTGGGCCTCTCCTTGAGCTGTAAGCCCTGCCACTTGTATAAGAAAACACCTTTGGGCCTCTTGAGAGAGTGTAAAACCCATCCCTTTGTACAGAAAACCTTTTTGGGCCTCAGTCACTCGTATAAGTCCCTCTGTACAAATTCAAAACAACAATGCAATCACTGATAACACTTTGGGCCTCTCCTTGAGCTGTAAGCCCCAACAACCATTTCAAAGCTGTTTCTCCTTTGATTTATAATATAATATTGTTATCAAAGCTTTCTTTGTTGAACAACTAACCAAACAACATGGAAGCTCTACAACCGAGTATGTGTTTACCGGCTCTCTTTATCCGCTTTCATATATATATTTAACTGTATTGTGGGGCTGCTCACTGTAAGTCTTCTTTCACAAACTTTTGTATACTTGTCAAATATCAACTGTGTAATACTAGTATAGTTATTTAGAGTTTTCCCCGGCAGCTACGTCTAGCACTAGGTAAAGCCCTGTTGGTCACTCTTAAATACAAACAAAACTAGATCTCCATAGGATTACCAGACACAGTCTTCCCTCCTCTTGGGGTTAAACAATATGGAGACGTGAAAGGCAGCATTCTCGGTGAACCCTTTCTCAGACTGTCACCCTTAGAAATTGTCAAAGAAACTCTACTTCCCAAAGATGATCTTTTCTCCGTGAATGGCATCTCTTGAGTTTCTTCTAAATTCTTGAACTTTCCTGGCTTGACCTATTCTCAGTGAATAACATGTCTTGAACTTCTCGGGGTTTGGAGACCCACAGGCTTCCTAAAAGTATCCCCGCCTCCTCTTGGGCGTTGTATAAGGACCCTTCGGCTTCTTAAAAGCTATCATGCCTCCTCTTGGGCTTAGTACAAGGACCCAGAGACCTCTACAGGTATAGGAACAGAACCTAGTCATCAATTTTCTAGAGCCGTCTTTCTGAGTCAAGTGTCAGACCTGTTAATGGGTTGACCTCCATCCCTTAACATACCAGCCTTCTCTTGGGCATTATACAAAGATTGTTCACTACTTGTGAATCAATTTCTCAAAACACCCGTAGACTTGGACAGTCTCAATACCCTTTGGATTTCCTATTTCCTTAAAGAACAAGAAATAACCCTGATCCTCTGATCAGTACCAAAGCACAACAATACCTTTAATCGTTCCCTTCATAAGAACTGATTTTCTCTTCTATCCAACATATTGGACCAGTCACTAAACTAAAACAGTCACCAACGGATAGCCTCCTCTTTGTAGCGAGCGATTTTGGACGCGGTTCTTAAGCGCTGGTCGCTCTCACTACGGTTGAGTTTTAACTACAGGTCGATTCATTTTTTATCCTATTGTGAGCTGATGAAGGAAGGGAAATAGATGTCTCCAATTAACCCTGCTTTGCATACTAAGTTTAAACAGCGGTCTGTTAGGTTACGGATGCGATCAATGTGGTGGGGCCTTTGTACTGGTTATTTGTATTTTCGCCAATACTGTTTTCTCTCTTTTTGTTAGGATACTGCTTCAGATTAGGATATATGGGATTATGGGACATTGGGTTTTTTGGTTTAGTGTGCTCGCTAAGAATTTTCTTTCAATCTTATGCCTACGTATTCCCGTTTACCGAAACAGGGAAATCAGAGCGATCGTAGTTCCTCCTATTCTATGGGAGGAAATGGTTGTTTTGGTGTCTTGTTCAAAGCCTAAGACGTGAAGCTAGAGGTGATCTATATCTTGTTCAAAGCCCAAGATGTGAAGCTGAAGGTGGTTTGTATCTTGTTCAAAGCCCAAGATGTGAAGCTGAAGGGTCTATTTGTATCTTGTTCAAAGCCCAAGATGTGAAGCTAAAAGGTGTTTTCTTTAGAGAGAATTTTTCATCTCTAAAGAGGGGGTTGTATGTCACAACTGTTTATAAAGGAGAATTACTTTAACCGGGATACGCGGATCCTAGTAATGCCATAATTTCCTTTATAGGGGATTTCCAACCTGAAGGGGAAGACTTTAACTCAGTGTAGAGCAATGCTATCTTTCCTTAGGAATTTCTCATGCTAAAAGAGGGACAGTGGCATGGATGTAGATGATCCAGAGGCTTACCGCTTACAACAATTAGATGGAGGGGAAGGAGTTGTTGATGTTTGTGTACTGTGAACGAGGCACAGCTTTGACGCTAAAAGGTTGATTGGACCAACCAGTGGTTTTTTCTTATACAAAGCCTAAGAGGAGGCTAATATGTGTCTCGTACAAAGCCCGAGAGAGAGGCTAAAAGGTTTTGACTCAACGAGGGAATCTTTTGGTATCTCGTATAAAGCCCGAGATGGAGGCTAATTGACTCAACAAGAGAGTTTTTGTATCTCGTACAAAGCCCGAGATGGAGGCTGAAGGTTTGTTTGGCTTAATAAAAACCTTTTTGTATCTCGTATAAAGCCCGAGATGGAGGCAAAAGAGATGATTGACTCAACGAGGGATCTCTTATGTGTCTCGTACAAAGCTCGAGAGAGAGGCTAAACGACTTTTGACTCCGCTGGGGAGAATCATTTTGATAAAGCCCAAGAGGGAGGCTAGTATCACTGGAGAAGGATCATTATACAAAGCCTAAAAGGAGGCTATGGTTACTGTTCAGTTAAGTGACAGGTCCAGTATACTGATTTTGAAAGAGAAAATCAGTTCTTATATGAGCAACACTGTACTCAAGGATTTTGATTCGAGGATCCGGGTTATTCGTGTTCTTTAAGGAATTTGGAAATCCGAAGGGTATTGAGACTGTCCGGGTCTACGGGGTTCCTTCATATTCTTGAAGGGTGCTTGAGAATGTCTTTGAGACTCAAGGAAATTAGACTGTCCAAGTCTAGGGTTTCATCTTTTGTACCATGCTTTGAGAAACAGTAGTGGACTCTATGAAAGGACTGTTCTATGCAGATGACTAAGTTCTGTTCCTATACCTTTAGGAGGTTGTCGGGACAATTTGTACGAAGCCCAAGAGGAGGCTGGAAACTTTTAAGAAGTCGATCGGTCCTTGTATGAAGCCCAAGAGGAGGCTATCATTCCCGGAGGAAGAATCATTATACAAAGCCTAAGAGGAGGCTGTGAGTACTTCTAAGAAGCCGACGGGTCCTTGTAATAAGCCCAAGAGGAGGCGGGGTTGCTTTTAGGAAGCCTGTGGGTCCTTGTATGATGCCCAAGAGGAGGCCGATGCTTTTAAGAAGCCCGTGGGTCCCCAAACCCCGAGAAATTCAAGGCAAACTATTCACAAGGAATAGATCAAGTCAGGAAAGTTCGAGAATTTGGAAGAAACTCAAAGATACCATTCACGGAGAATACATTCATCTCTGGGAGTAGAGTTTTTTGATAATTCCTAATGAGGACAGCCGAAGAGAAGACTGTATCTGGTGATCCTATTGGGGATCTAGTTGTCTATTTCTATGAATAAACGAAACGGCGTCACCTAGTTCTAGACGTAGTTGCCGGGGAAACTCTAAATATCTATACTATTATTACACAGTTGATATGAGTGTATGAAAGGATACTTACAGTGAGCAGCCCCACAATACAGTTATATGTATATGAAAGCGGTAAATGAAAGCATATAACCACTTACTCGGTTGTAGAGCTTCCATGTTGTTTGGTTAGTTGTTCAGCAAAGACAGATTGAAAACAACAGTATATTCAAAATCAAAGGAGAAAGTACTTTGAAAAAGAAAGATTTGGGACTTACAGCTCAAGGAGAGGAAATGGCTATCGCGCCGAGATTTTCTTTTAACGCGAAGGGACTTATACAATAAGTGAGGCCCAAAATGTTTTGGTTAAAAGGGGGTTGGGTCTTACACTCTATTAGAGGCCCAAAAGTTTTGAATGGGTCTTATAGCTCAAGGAGAGGCCCAGGGTTTGATTTTTTGAATTGGCGAGCGCGCCGAGGTTTTTGAAAATACAGTGGGACTTATACAATAAGTGAGGCCCAAAATTGTTTGTATTTATAAAGGATTGGGTCTTACACTCTATTAGAGGCCCAAAGTGTTTTTGACAATGATTTGTTTGAGTGAAAATCAAAGAAACCTTAATTTTATTCTTTAAAAGTAAATATTTAAAGAAAATCAATGAAAAATACCAAATAGGTTTGAATAAACCACTTGTGATTTTTGTTTAAGGTTTGAAAAATGAGGTATAAATCACAAGAGATATTAAAACTCATTTGGTCTTGATTTTTCAAGATGAATATTCATTTTAAAATGTTTAAAAATAAATAAAATGAATTTATTCACAAAAATACTAATTATATTAAATAAATAATATAAACTCAATTTTTTTGTGGAATAAAATATTCCAACATTTTTGTGATTTTTTGCAAAAGGAACCAATCAAAAATAATTAAAATCGAAAGAGTTATTAATTTTCTAATTAATTAATAAAACATGAAAATATTGGAAAAAATGGCAAAAATGTAAAAAAAACACAAAATGGCATTGGTGGGGTTTGAACCCAAGACCTCAAGGTTACAAGGCGCGCGCCTTACCACTGGGGTGGTGATACATCCATTGTTTGAAACAAAGCAACAAATATACAAGTCATGCCTTGGTTTTAGGCCTGGCCCAAGGCAAGTTTTGGCAAGTTTTGGCTCAGAAACGTGAAGCTCATAACTTTCTCAATTCTTAATGGTTTGAGACAAAATTTATATGCATCAGGACCAGAATTTCATAAGGAATCCAATGGTGGTGGTAGTTTTTTCAGATCACACTCCCTCCTCAAAACCCGATAGTGATTTTGAAAATGACCTATAATTGCATTTTCTATGCTACAACTTGGTACAAGCATGGATTACATGGTGAATTAGCTCAAACACAACATATACAACATGTATGAGATGTTTATGATCAGTGGACTTCAAAGCATTGCATGATTCAAAGATTCCAAGTTGTGAGGCTTACCTCTTTTTTTGAGATTTTGGAGCTTTTGTGCAATCTGTCAAACCTCTTGTTCCAGAAATGATTTGATGCTTTAGACACACTCAAATGATCTCATAGAAGCTTTTAGGATGATTGAAATTAACTGGTACCTGCAAAAACACAAACAGTCCCTTTGTTGCAAAAGGGGTTAAAAGTGACCAAAATAGCAACTCCCTCAAATGGTGTTCCAGATGAGGGGAACCATTTGGGACAGTTCAAGGATGATATTTGGAGTGTGTTTGAGGTTTTATCTGGTTTGAAAAGTGACTGAATCAAGACATGGCTTGAAAAATGCAAAAAAAAGTCTATTTTGAGGTTTTGAGAGGTGACTTTGTGATTTTGTGATTACAGATCACTTGTGATAGTTTGCACAGCTTACATATGATATATATGAGGTGTGTGTGTGATTGATTGTGATGAAAAAGCTCTCAAGCTCAAAAACTCAAAGTTGCCTTGCTAAAGAAGGCATTTTTGCCAAGAGAAAGAGGTTTTGAGGAAAACATCTGTTTGATGGCTTTGGTGTACTCAAACTGATCACAATTGAGCTCTATTTATAGTAGAGCAAGTTTGTTTTGGGATCCACAGTGAATGGCAACTGCAGCAGGTGTTTGTTCAATGTTGGCCAATGGAAATTCAAGTCTCCTCTAGCCATTGACCAGAGGTTAGGGCACAGGGCTGTGGTTCCCTTGGTCTTGGATAAGTCTTGACTGAATTCAGTTGAGAATGGCTCAGTCCATGCCACCTTGATGCTTCCATTGATTGCTCCATTCCAAAATTGGAGTCTTGTCGCTATTTTGGCCATTCTAGGTTCAACATGCTATTTCTTGTTCCAAAGACTTTGGAGGTTTGGCTCAGTGATTGTCCCCTTTAGATTCAATCCTCAGAGGTGTCCAAGTGGATAGGAGCATTTGGATTTGGCTGATTTTGGCAAATCGAGCAAAAATGCAAATTCTTCCTTGCCTTGGCAGATTTCAGCAAGGCAACTTTCCAATGTCATATCTCATGACTCAAATTGAATTTGGTAATGTTCTTGGCCATTTTGGAAAGCCCTTACATGATACAACAACTGTATGAACATGTTTGGTTTTGATATCTTTTTAATCCAAGTGAAAAATCCCCCTACATTTGGCAAAAAGTAGGGTAAAATCTGACTTAGGGAAATTTTCACTAAGTGTTGGAACAAAGTGACTTTTCTTGATTTTGATCACTCCATAACTCAAAATCCCCAATGAATTGGAATTAGGTCTAGTTGAAGTTTTTGTAGAGGGCAATGAGATATACAAATCAAGCCTTGGATGGGAGAAAATGGCTTGGTGGTTTAGGAGTTATGACCCTCCAAAGTTGGCACATTAGTGTCACTTTTTCCATAACTTAGGAATTTTTCTAAGTTTTTATGGTTACCCCTTTTACAAGTTATCCCACTTTCTTTGATTTTTCTTGATGAATGATGATTCAAATCATACATTAACATCATTTTAGGGTTAAAAATCCATTTTGGTGAAAAATCTCAAAAAGTCAAAGTTGACTTTTGTGCACAGTTGACTTTTTATCAGATGAATTCCAAACTGTGCAATTCTTTAGGAAATCATGTCCTTGACCTAAATAAAACTTGATGGACATGTTTCATGGGTGTCATAGGGTATATTGATGCATGTCATAGGGCTTGGGAGCATGTCCTGGTCAAAAGTCAAAGTTACAGTTGACTTTTTCCTTAAAACCCTAACTCTGGTGCAGATGAAATTGAGACTTGTTGCTCAAACCTCTTGGATTAATCCATTGTTCCAAATGGATCAATATAGTTCATTAGAGACCCTCAAACCCTCTCTTGAGGTCTTGGCTCATGGTTTGTCCCAAAAGTCAACTTAGGGGTGAATTAGGTCAAGAAACCCTAATTCCTGATTTTTGATGAATGCATCCCCTGAGGCAAAATTGACTTGAGGATTGGGTCCACGAGGTTCCATGGAGTATATTAGGTTATGTTTTGGATCATTGGCTTGTGCCCAGATGAAAAATTTCCATCTGGAGGCCCTGGTCGACCAAAACCCTAATTTGGTGACACTGTCGATCTTGAGACTTGATCCACCTAGAAGGGAGCAACCTTGTGCTTGATCCTTGAAGTGGGAGTCCTTTTGATCCATTGTGGATGTTTGAGAGGTTAGACAAGTTGAAGATCAAGTCATTCCTTGATTGATCCTTTGTCTAAGGCTCTGAGAGGGCATAAACCCCTAATTTTGATTGTAGTGAATGCTCAACAACCCTTGAGGCATTGATGAGGCATGAAAGTACATCCATATTGTGATGATGATTTGCACAATGATGGGAAATCTAAGTGGTCAAAATTTGGGGTATGACACTCTTAGGCTTTGTATAATGATCCTTTCCTCAAGAAAGTTAGCCTCCTATTAGGCTTTGTACAAATGATTCTCCCCAGCGGAGCTAAACTTTTCAGACTCTCTTGTTGAGTCAAACCCCTTTTAGACTCCATCTCGGGCTTCGTACGAGATAAAAATCACTCTCTTGTTGAGTATAAAAGACTCTCTTATTGAGTCAAACCCCTTTTAGCCTCCATCTCGGGCTTCGTACGAGATAAAAATCACTCTCTTGTTGAGTATAAAAGACTCTCATGTTGAGTCAAACCCATTTTCAGCCTCCATCTCGTGCCTTGTACGAGATACAAAATTACTCTCTTGTTGAGTATAAAAGACTCTCTGGTTGAGTCAATCACCCTTTTAGCCTCCGTCTTGGGCTTCGTACAAGACACATATAAAAACACTTTCTTGTTGAGTATAATAGACTCTCTTGTTGAGTCAACCCTTTTAGCCTCTCTCTCGGGCTTCGTACAAGGCACATAAAGCACCCTCTCGTTGGGTCAATAGACTCCTCTTAGGCTTTGTATAAGGAAAACCCCGGTTGAGTCAATCAACCTTTTAGCATCAAAGATGTGCCTTGTTCATAGCATACAAACATCAACAACTCCTTTTCCCCCATCTAATTGCTGTAAGCGGCAAGCCTCTGGATTATTCACATCCACGCCACTATCCCTCTTTTAGCATGAGAAATTCCTAAGGAAAGATGGCATTACTCTAAACTGAGTTAAAGTCTTCTCCTTCAGGTTGAAAATCCTCTATAAATGAAATCATGGCATTGCTGGGTTCACATATCCCGGTTAAAGTAATTCTCCTTTATAACCAGTCACACAACAGTTATGACAAACAAACCAAATACCCATCTTTAGAGATGACGAATTCTCTCTAAAGTCAAAACCCTTCAGCTTCACATCTTGGGCTTTGAACAAGATACAAACCACCTTTAGCTTCACGTCTTGGGCTTTGAACAAGACACCAAAACAACCCTTTTTCCTCCCATAGAATAGGAGGAACTACGATCGCTCTGATTTCCCTGTTTTGTCAAACGGGAATACGTAGGCATAAGATTGTAAAAATCTTAGCGAGCACACTAATCAAAAAACCCAAATTCCCATACCTTCACACATCAATCGAAAAGTATCAGACCTAACATCCTACCGATAGCCTAGACACTGTTTTTAACAAAATAACCTAAGAGAGACCCACAATCTTTATAGCATCTGTAAACCAACAGTCATCTGTTTTAACTCAGTATGCAAGCAGGGTTAATTGGAGACATCTATTTCCCTTCCTTAATCAGCTTCAATAGGATAAAAAATGAATCGAACTGTAGTACCCCAAAGCGATAGTGCTTCGCAACCACGTAAAATTCATGCTACAGAAAAAATGGCGACTCTGCTGGGGAAAACGCGAGATTTTGTTCTCTTCCCATCTCTTAGGTAGAAAACCCTAAATTCATGTCACAGAAATGACAGCTCGTCTAGGGGGTTATTGTCTGTATAGGATCATAAGACTAGAGGTCTAGGATGATTAAGACAAATATATATACTGCTTTTCCTAATTGATATCTATGTTTATTTTTCTGCTAATGGAAATGCGTGTGATGCCGCATGTGGAAAGATTGAGTATATACCTAAGATAGGTGATGGAAATGTGGGTAATCTTACTAGGAGTGAGTTCCAGTTAAGAGCCCCTGATCGACCATCAAACTCAGTGGAGACTCCCTTTGCAGATACATTGCCTATACGACTTCGGTTGTTGAAAGTAGTGTGGTCGACTGGGTTATCTGAGAAGCTGAGGTTTTTAGCAGACTTAAGCCATTTTGTAGGGCGGAAGCTATCAAAATAGTTGTCACGCGATACTACCCTCATTTGAGATCACTCTAGGATACATCAGCTCGCTGGCGATCCACTTGCTGTTGTTATCCCAGAGGGGTCAATGATTTTGCGGACAGGTACACAAAATCACAAGTATAAACCTTTGTGGGGGGGGGGGGGGGTAGAGCCTTGACTTCATGACACCGACCCTTTGACCCCATGTTTTTTCTATGTTTTTGTGTGCTGCATTCATACATTCATTTAAAAAACATTCAAACAAATAAAATCTTCTCTTCTAGTCTCTCTTTTTCAAATTAAACTAAGACAATGATTGCAAATGTCAGAGAGAAAGGAGATTGCGCTAATCGATTTCGGTAGAAGGAAAACTCATAAGTACACCTTCAAGGTTCCAAAGTTAGAGGATTTAAGAGTTTTGGCGGGAATGATCACCAACCATGAGGCTTTCAGAGCCAAGAATGGAGGACTGCTGTCCTTGTTAAGAGTCCACATAATTGAAGGAATCCTGCCCACGCTAATCCAGTTCTACGATCTAGTTTATCACTATTTCACGTTCCCGGATTATCAGCTTGCACCAACGCTGGAGGAGTACTCTCACCTGACTGATTTACATATCACTGATCAGGCTCCTTTTTCTGGACTGGAAGAAATTCTAAAGGATTAGACCATTGCAAGAGCAATTTATTTGGACGAGTCAGAAGTCAGGACTCACATGACCACTAAGGGTGGCATCCAAGGTTTTCCAGCCCAGTTCTTGACAAAGAAAGCCCTGTACTTTGCCAGTGTAGGGAACGTGGCCGCTTTCGAGAGCATCTTTGTTTTGCTCACCTACGGGTTATTTTTGTTCCCCAACATTGATAACTTCATAGACATCAACGCCATTAAGATTTTTCTGATTGGAAACCCTGTACCGACTTTACTCGCGGATGCGTATCGTTCGGTACACTTAAGGAATTTATACAGCGGAGGAATGATCACGTGCTGTGTACCCTTGCTTTACAAATGGTTCACTTCCCATTTGCCCAAGTCTGCTGCATTTTGGGATCAAAAGAATACTTTACGTTGGTCGCAGAGAGTCATGTCTCTTACCAACTTGGACATCGATTGGTACAATCGAATCTATGACGGGATCAGGATCATTGACCGTTGTAGAAATTTCCCAAATGTACCCCTTATAGGAACTAAGGGAGGAAACAACTATCATCCGGTGTTAGTTCGTCGTCAATTTGGATACCCAATGAGGCATGTCCCACACAGTGCTTATCTGGAAGGTCTTTTCTTCAAAGAAGGAGAAAATGACAGGGCACTAAAAACGGAAATAGTGCACACTTGGAAACATGTTCATAGGAAAGGACGAGAGTCTCTAGGAAAACCAGATTGTGTCTCGGTGGACCCTTATCTCCACTGGGTACAAACTAGAGCTCTCAAGCTAAGGATGCCTTACCCTCGCCAGGAAGTTCTTCCATTAAGGGACTCTGCCCTTTATTTCATGTCTGGGACGGAAAAACTTCAAGTTACTCTCAGCAAAGTTCAACAGGAGAAGAGGTCTTGGAGGAACAAGTATCGTATTCTCAATGTAGAATGTAAGAAAATACAGCAGCTATTAAAAGAAAAAGATGCTCTGATTGAGATTTTAGAGCAACATGCTATAGAGAATCAGGATGACCAAAGGAGTTTGCTCACGCATTTCACTTGGCAAAGGAATGACAACCCGACAACGGCCCAAGAGCCCCGTTCAAAGAAGAGGAAAGCACCAGAACCAGCACTTGAGCTCTCCTCATAGAGGACTCAGGATCCATTAGTTTAGGTTTCCTTTTCCAGAACTTTGTAATCTACTGTATTTCCATTTCGACAATCCTTTGAATTCAATAAAAGGGAGCTTCCCCACTGTTTGATATTTGCAATCTAATTGTAAAAGTTTACTTTGAATAAACAAAAATAATTAATAATCATTGCATTCATCATTCTCATAAACGCATTCTTCTTACCTACGAATCTCACGTTTGCGTCTCGATTCTAGAGTCAAACTGTCTCATTCGTACAATACTCGGGCCAATCGTCAGAAAAAGATGGATGATCTCGAGGAAGAAAACATAGAGTTGAGAGAAGAGATCGACACTCTAAAAGAAGATATGAGAAAGCTTCATAACGACATGCAAGCTCTAGTAGAAGCTCAGATGCAACAACAAAGGACTGTGATCTCAGAGATCACATCGACGCCCATAATGGAGAAGTCCGATCCTAGGTACAAAATGCCGAAAGATCGTCCCTGGGGTATGCCTATCAATTATATCCCAGAAGGATATGTTCCGCCGATCAATGAGGATCAGGGAACCGCAGCAGGAGCCGCTGGGCATGAAGGTTACAAACTTCGGGAAAGCGAAGATTCCAGGGGCATGACAACAACTCCTGAAGGTTACAAACTTTGGGAGACACCGAGAGTCTCGGCCATAGTGACTATACCACCGCCTGTGGTACACACTGTCCCGGAAGGACAGATTCCCCAGATACCTTCTGGTGGAAATGACAGCATGTTCGATAGAATGAATGAATTCTGGGAACAATTCCTGGAAATGCAGAAAGAACTGCAAGCCCTTCGCGGTCAGGATCTATTTGGAAAGGACGCCGCAGACCTTTGCTTGGTCCCCAATGTGAAAGTCCCGCACAAATTCCAGGTGCCCGACATTGAAAAGTACAAGGGTAACTCTTGCCCTCAGAGCCATTTGGTTATGTACGCTCAGCAAATGTCAGCTCAGACAAAGAACCAGGAGCTACTGATTCACTACTTTCAGGATAGTTTAACCGGTGCCGCATTAAAATGGTACATGGGTTTAAACCGCGCTACGATCGGCACGTTCAGAGATCTTGGTGATGCCTTCGTCCAACAATACAAATACAATCTGGACATGGAACCAGACAGAGATTAACTCAGATCGATGTCACAAAAGGACAACGAAATCTTTAAAGAGTATGCTCAGAGATGGCGTGAAATCGCCGCCCAGATTTGTCCACCTCTTGAGGAAAAAGATATGACAAAGATCTTCTTAAAAACCTTGAGCTCATTTTACTATGACAGAATGGTTTCCAGTGCGCCCAGTGACTTCACCGAGATGGTGGGCATGGGAGTTCGTCTTGAGGAAGCCGTCCGAGAAGGACGTTTAGTAAAAGACGCTGGATCATCAAGTAGTACAAAACGATACGGTAGTGCTCTCCCTAAGAAAAAAGAGCAATATATTGGGAATATCTCTCTCGGAAAGCAAAGGCGACGTTATCAACCAGTGGCAGCTGTAACTCCTGCTATCAACCCTGCGCATGTTCCTACATATCAACCTCAGGTTGCACAGAGCCAACCTAATCAATAGCAATATTAGTAAAAGACACAGCAGTCTCTTCAACAGGCTCGTCCTCAATACAACAACAACCGTACAACGCGACCACCAGGGTTTGACCCTATACCTATGTTGTACGCAGAGCTATTTCCGTTACTACTGGTTAAGGGGCACGTTCAAACTAAGTCTCCTCTTACAATACCAGAAAATCTGCCTTTTTGGTTCAAAACGGATCAGACTTGTCCTTACCATCAAGGAGGATCGGGGCATAACATAGAAAACTGTCTTAGTTTCAAATCCGACGTACAAAAGCTTGTTAGGAGAGGGGTCTTATCTTTCAAAGATACGAATCCGAATGTTCTCACGAACCTGCTGCCTCAACACGAGAAAGCTGCAGTCAA
This sequence comes from Lathyrus tuberosus, assembly GCA_022829125.1. Classification (NCBI taxonomy): domain Eukaryota; kingdom Viridiplantae; phylum Streptophyta; class Magnoliopsida; order Fabales; family Fabaceae; genus Lathyrus; species Lathyrus tuberosus. Next base: position 11,142,182 of record JALAZF010000034.1, read on the forward strand.
TTTGATCGAGGAAGAGTCTAACAACACCTATCAAATTCATGATGTACTCTTATTGAGGGCCAACTTGGTCAAGATGCATTGTAGACAGAGTGGATATAGCCATGTGCCACCTCATAATTATCATAGTGTCATATCTGCTCTAAAAACAATCAGGGATGTTCTGTGGTGCAATCAGCTCTACAGGAACAATTAGATCTCGGGTGGATCCAAGAGCATCGAGTTCGTGGAGTAAACATGACCTATACGAACTCCAACATCATTTAGAATCATGACATTCGTGCAATGAATGTCAACATGGTGGCGATGCACTCAAGGCAAAGCCAGTATCATAATCTGCCACGACGGGATTATAATTCCTGTCTGACTTGCTCGGTAAACAAACAGGGATGCTCTTTTGTACAAGAGACCCTCCAGTGTCAGATGGATCATGGATGGATCCAGGACTATCATGATAGGAATCTCCATCAGATCAACATGATTCAAATATTTGATATTCGTCTGATGAATACCAGCTTGGTGGAGTTACACGCCAGGCAGGTCCAGCTCGGTTTTCTCACTTCTCACGATTATCAGAACTGTAAAGGATGTTGTGAGAGTAACCAAGGGTGTTCTCTCGTTCAGAGAACTTTACAACACTTGTTAAACCACTGGTGGCTTCCAATCTATCTGGATGAAGACACGCAACAAATCAGTGTGCTTAATGGAAACCCTACTCGGCGTCAAAGTCAAGATGTCTGATCTATGGAAACAAACCTGGTAAGATTACACTGCATTCAAAGCGGGCGTGGCCAGGTGCCACCACATAACTACGAACGTTGTAGAGTCTGCTCGGAGAATAACCAAGGATGCTACCTCGTGCGAGCAGCTCTCCAAGGTCAATTGGATCGCAAGGAGATTCACCCAAACCTAGCTTCGGGGTCCGATGACTGGACGCCAGACTACTTCGCTGATCAAATCAGAGACGTGGTTGTAATCTCTGACCCTGAGAGGAACAAGGATGTTTGTACCATCATCCCTCAACTGGATGAATCAAAAGTTTTTAGCCAGGAACTGATTGAAGTTACTTACGACAATCAGAAAAATAAGAAGGCTCCTGTAGTTATCTATCTACCGGGACCATTACCGTATGAATCAGCTAAGGCAATCCCTTACAAATACGGTGCAACAATAATTGAGAATGGAAAGGAAAGTCCATTACCCTCCGTCGTGAATATTGCAGACATCAGTCGAGTAACCCGGAGCGGTCAAATCTTCAATCGAGGAGTTGGAGAACCTAACAAAGAAAAGGAACTTCCGACAGAAGCTCCCGATCCACCAATCGGTCAATCCAATAATCCCGACCTTTCAAAGAACAATGATGAGATGCTGAAGCTCATCCAAAGGAGTGAATACAACATTGTTGATCAACTGTTACAAACTCCTTCAAAGATCTCTGTGCTATCACTTTTACTCAATTTTGAAGCCCACAGAGAGGCTCTACAGAAAGTCTTAGAGAAGGCCTTTGTGGAACAGAATGTGTCAATACGACAGTTCGATAGCATCATCTCTAACCTCACTTCCTGCAACAACTTAGGATTCAGTGATGAGGACTTGCCAGAGGGGGGTAAAAGTCACAACATGGCGCTCAATATCACAGTCAACTGCCAGGACGATGCTTTAGCCAGCATACTGGTAGACACAGGATCAGCCATCAATGTTATGCCAAAGTCCACTCTAATGCGACTGTCATTCAAAGGGTCCCCGATGAGGGGCAGCGAGGTCATCATCAAAGCCTTTGACGGGTCTCGGAAGGCAGTTATCGGCGAAGTCGACCATTCCATAACTATTGATCCTCACACTTTCTTAATCACTTTCCAGGTCATGGACGTCCGGGCAGCGTACAACTGTTTATTAGGAAGACCTTGGATACACCAGGCTGGGGCAGTCACTTCGACGCTGCACCAGAAACTGAAGTTCGTCAAGAACGATCAACTCGTCACGGTCTGTGGAGAATAAGCCTTGATCGTGAGTAACCTGTCATCATCTACTTATGTAGAACCAGAGGAGGCTGTTGGGACTCAGTTCCAAGCATTTTCGGTGAGCAATGAGGATCAACTAGAGAAAGGAACCTCGATTTCCTCATACCGAGATCCTCTCGAAGTGATCAAAAATAACAATACAAAAGGATGGGGACAACTTGTCATTCCTACTAATAACAAAACAAAGAAGGGTCTTGGTTTTTCTGCAACCTGCACCCAGACAGCTGCTAACGATGAAAGTCTTCATCCCATTCAGAACTTCTTCCATAGTGGAGGTTTCCTTCACCAAATGTCTCAAGAAGTACATACCATCAATGAGGGAGATTCCTTCGACACAGATAAGGAATGGAAGTCCTATCTTAACGAGGACGGTTATATGTCTCAGGAAGAGGTGCCTACGCCATTTTGCTATCCCGCACAGAGTCCGGGATTTATACCCAGGTCAGACTTTGAAATGATATATGGAGATTGTTATCCGGAGGGATGCCGTGCTCCACCAAATTCATTAGAGGAAGACACTCTGATGAAGGACAACTTTGACCACGACTATTATGGCCCAATGGATGGCCTGCCTATCTGGCAGTCGTATCCAGGAAACTTGGGGCAAGAGAGTCAGCCGAACAATGAAAATCAGCTGAGCATCATTGAACAAAATACTTGTGTCCCCACTATGTCATGGGATCAACACTCAGGGTATTCAGAACCTATCCAGTACGACGATGAATTAGCAAAGCTTGTCAGACTAGAATTCATCAACTACGTTTTTCCTGAGGTCAACGTCATCGAGAGAGATGACTCCTCCAGTTCCAAAGAAGTGTGGGATACCTTAGGACAACCAAGTGGAAAATTTGACTTCATGGTCAAGTATGTACCATCCCGGGCCCCTCGCAAGGCGATCCCGGCACTGCCACCTCACGATCTTCTCTACCCCCCTCACTAGTAGATTTTTTTTCCTTCCGTGGGAATCGAACCATGTACCCTGGGGTTCAAGTACATGTTCAATCCATTCCCACTACCAATTGAGCTAGTAGCTCAATTGGTAGTGGGAATGGATTGAACATGTACTTGAACCCCAGGGTACATGGTTCGATTCCCACGGAAGACAAAAAACTCTACTAGTGAGGGGGTAGAGAAGATCGTGAGGTGGCAGTGCCGGGATCGCCTTGCGAGGGGCCCGGGCTGTTACAAAGTACACCGCTCCCGAAAGCTCTCATATCAGGCTCGAAGACATCCAGCCAAATGGATGGGGAGATTTTCCTGAGAACACAAATACTCTGCAAAATGCAACTGAGGAATCCTCCTACGACAACTCTGCCTGAGAGACAGATTCCAACGATCCTGCTCCACCAAAAATCAGCGTTATTTCTGAAGACAAATCAAGGAAAGTACCAGACTTTGTGATTCACCGAGGAGTTCGCCGCCAATGGGTTGTTGTCGATGTTCCGAAGATTATTCATAAGTCAAAGTAATTGCCATCTTTAACCTTTCACCCTGCCCAGGTGAAACGGATGTTTTGATAGGGCTCGCTTTCTGTAAATTTCCCTCTTCGCTTCGCCCAAAGCGACAGAGTTTTGTTTTATAGGGCTGTAGTTTCAAGAATTGACTTGTTCATTAATAAAATAACGTCGTTCTGTAATTTCCGCATTTATTGATGTTCTCTCTTTTCGTTTTTTTAGAAAATGGTAATCCTAAAAAACAACTCAATAATAAAATCAAGCAGTAAAAAAAAATAATAATACACTGCACACACTCTTGCATTTTCTCTATCTCTTCTAAACATGAATCATCACGTCATGCAGATTGCTTGTCTTAAACCCCGTTGAAACATACAATCCGATGCCTTCTCCCAACTTTGAGTTCCCGGTATTTGGGGCTGAAGAAGAAGTTGACAACAAAATTCCAGAAGAGATCTCCCGATTACTCCGGCAGGAGGAAAGGTCCATTGAACCTCACAAAGAGCCATTAGAAATGGTCGACTTGGGTTCGGAAAAAGAGAGAAAAGAAATCAGGATTGGGGCACTGCTTAGTCTAACTGCCAAAGAGAGTCTGATAAAGCTTCTCAAAGAATTTTCCGATGTATTCGCTTGGTCCTACCAAGACATGTCAGGGCTGGGTACCAACATCGTGGAACATCATTTACCGTTAAGGTCAGAATGTGCGCCAGTAAAACAAAGGTTGAGAAGAACTCATCCAGACATGGCCATTAAACTCAAAGAGGAGGACTAGAAACAGATTGACGCGGGCTTCCTCGCCACGTCAGAATATCCTCAATGGTTAGCCAACATTGTACCCGTTCCAAAAAAGGACGGAAAGGTCAGAATGTGTGTCGACTACAGAGATCTGAACAAGGCTAGTCCAAAGGACGACTTTCCTTTACCACACATTGACATGCTGGTAGACAGTATAACAAAGTTCAAAGTCTTCTCCTTCATGGATGGATTCTCGGGCTATAATCAGATAAAAATGGCGCCGAAAGACATGGAGAAAACTTCGTTCATTACCCCATGGGGTACCTTTTGTTACAAGGTAATGTTGTTCGGTTTGAAGAACGCCGGGGCAACCTATCAAAGGGCCATGACTACTCTGTTTCATGACATGATACACAAGGAAATCGAGGTATATGTCGATGACATGATTGCTAAATCTAAGACAGAGGAGGAGCATGTGACCCACCTGTCAAAACTATTCGAGCGGTTGAGAAAGTACAAACTCTGCTTGAATCCCAACAAATGCACCTTTGGTGTCCATTCAGGGAAACTCTTAGGGTTCATCGTCATCCAGAAAGGAATTGAGGTTGATCCCGACAAGGTCAAGGCCATTCAAGAAATGCCTTCTCCAAAAATTGAAAAACAAGTCAGAGGATTCTTGGGACGTTTGAACTACATCTCCAGATTCATATTCCTCATGACCACGACATGTGCGCCGATTTTCAAATTACACAAAAAGAACCAGGACTGCGTTTGGGCAGAAGACTGCCAAACCGCCTTCGACAGTATTAAGGAATACCTGTTGAACCCACCGATTCTATCACCTCCAGTGGAAGGAAGGCCACTGATCATCTATTTAACAGTCCTAGAGGACTCGATGGGCTGTGTACTTGGCCAACAAGATGAAACCAAGAGGAAAGAATCTGCCATCTACTATTTAAGCAAGAAATTCACCGACTGCGAGACTCGGTACACTATGCTTGAGAAAACTTGCTGTGCTTTGGCTTGGGCAGTCAAACGTCTTCGCCAGTATATGATTCGTCGCACTACTTGGTTAATCTCAGAAATGGATCCAATCAAGTACATCTTTGAAAGACCTGCTCTCATGGGAAGGATTGCCCATTGGCAGATGTTGTTATCAGAATATGACATAGAGTATCACGCTCAGAAAGTCATTAAAGGAAGTATTTTAGCCGATCATTTGGCTCATCAACCGATTGACGATCAAGAATCAATCGGATTTGACTTCCCAGATGAAGATGTCATGTATCTAAAAATGAAAGATCGCGATGAACCGCTACCCAGTGAAGGGCCAGAACCAGATTCCCAATGGGGACTAATTTTTTACGGAGTTGTCAATCATTGTGGAAACGGAATTAGGGCAATCATCATAACCCTTCAGGGTACCCACGTTCCATTCACCGCCAGACTTACGTTCAAATGTACAAACAACGAGGCCGAATACGAAGCCTGTATTATGGGTCTCAAGGAAGCGATTGATTTAAGGATCAAAAACTTGGACATATATGGCGACTCAGCCCTGGTTATCAATCAGATCAAAGGAGATTGGAACACGTACCAATCAGGATTGATTCCTTACAAATATTATGCAAGAAGGTTGTTACCCTTCTTCAACAGAATCGAGTTTCATCATATCCCTCGTGATGAGAATCGCATGGCTGATGCATTAGCCACTCTCTCTTCCATGATTAGTATAGGTCAATGGAACGACCTACCTAAGATCGACATAATGCGCCTTGAACGGCCCGCTTACATCTTCACGATTGAAGCAGTCATAGATGACAAACCTTGGTATCACGATATCAAATGCTTCCTTCAGAAACAAGGGTACCCACCTGGGGCATCCAGAAAGGGCAGAAAAACCCTCAGAAGACTAGCAGGCAGCTTCTTCCTAATCGGTGACACACTATATAAGAGAAATTTTGACATGGTCCTGCTCCGATGTGTAGACAGACCAGAAGCAGAAATGCTGATAAAAGAAATTCACGAAGGATCCTTTGGCACTCATGCCAATGGACACACAATGGTGAGAAAAATTCTGAGAGCAGGGTACTATTGGTTGACCATGGAATCCAACTGCTACAAGTACATGAGAAGGTGTTACAAGTGTCAGATACATTCCGACAAAATTCATGTACCGCCTACACATCTCAAAGTTCTCTCTTCCCCGTGGCCTTTTTCCATATGGGGAATCGACATGATTGGCATGATTGAGCCCAAAGCTTCGAATGGACATCGATTCATCCTGGTAGCCATTGACTACTTCACTAAGTAGGTCAAAGCAGCGTCATACGCCACTGTAACCCAACAAGTGGTGGTCCGATTTATCAAAAACAATATCATCTGCCGTTATGGTGTTTCGAGCCAGATCATTACTGATAATGGATCTAACTTGAACAATAAGATGATGAAAGAGTTGTACGCAGAGTTCAAGATCGAACACCAAAACTCATCTCCCTACCGACCCAAGATGAACGGAGCGGTAGAAGTGGCTAATTGGAACATCAAGAAGATTGTTCAAAATATGGTTATAACCTATAAAGACTGGCATGAAATGCTACCCTTTGCTCTTCATGGTTATCGCACATCTGTCCACACTTCAACAGGGGCAACCCCCTTCTCTCTAGTATATGGCATGGAAGCAGTGCTCCCCATAGAAGTAGAGATCCCATTAATCCGGGTATTGATGGAAGCTAAGCTAACAGAAGCTGAATGGTGTCAAAGTCGACACGACAAACTACATCTGATCGAAGAGAAACGAATCACGGCACTATGCCATGGTCAGTTGTATCAACAAAGAATGAAGAAGGCGTTCGACAAAAAGGTTCGACCTCGCGTCTTCAGGAAAGGAGACCTTGTGCTAAAAAAGATACAATCATTTCTCACTGATTCTCGGGGCAAATGGACTCCGAATTACGACGGCCCATATGTGGTCAAGAAAGGTTTCTCAGGCGGCACCTTGAGACTTGCAACCATGGACGGAGAGGAATTTGCCTATCCCACGAATATTGATGTAGTCAAGAAATACTTCGCCTAAACTAAAAAAAAAAACGTCTCGGTGGATCGAAAACCTGAAAGGGCGATCCAGGCAAAAATTAGAGACATAATCAAAAATCATCCAGGTGGATTGGAAACATCACAGTAAAATCTAGGAAAAAGTTAGGGATAATGGCAAGTAACTACATCTAACCCGTTCAGCTCCTCAGCAGTAACGCCATCCATCGGAGAAAGGAAACTCCAGTCAGGGTCATCTTCGACAGAAGCTCAGGATGTCCAGAATTCAAAGTTGGTAGAAGGATAGTGGTCGTTATGGTTCAATGTAGCATTTTTCCCTTAAATTACCATTTTCTAACTTTGTAAATACTCCATGGAATCACGCGCTTGACTGATTTCCATCCTATCAATAAAATTTGAGCCCTTGTGCTTTTTTTTGCAATTCTTATTTGTTTTAGCTTTATAGAACGACGTTTTAACATGATTAAAGATTCTTGGAATAAAACAAAAATGAATTTTACTTGTCAAACTTTTCTGCTTTTAAAATAAAGATGGCAATTCTTTTGACTGTTGAACATCGAAAGAACGTCGCTCGCTTCTCCAGAAGTAATCGAGCTTCAAAGTGCAAAATCAAAGTACTTCTTCTAAGCCAGCGCGCCTGAATAAAGGATCAGTTGTATCAGATGCGGCTTTCCCATCTGATACCCTCGGCCGAGTTCTCATCTCCTAAGTCCGACCAACATAGCTCCCCACGGGGACTATCCCTCCTAAGCAAGGCAGAATTGCTACTTTTGACCAGCGATACCTCTTCATCCCAGCAGTGGCCGAGTATCCAGTCATGTTCATCTACTAGTCTGTATGTCGCGTCAGTTTTGTCAGCATAAACATACATACATCATGCATTATTGATTTACATTCACATTCATATTGCATCACTATCACTCTGGTCGGTCTTATCCCCTAGTGATAAAAGTCCTCTCAATCGAGTTGTCAGTTCTTTCCTCGTCAGGAAATGTTGCATCTGAACAATCTCTCCTCCAGTTTATTTCTGGATTAGAATTGGCCCTTGACCACTTTGATAACTTGAACCTCTGAAGAACCAGAGAACTTTCGACAAACATCACTCTTCGCCAGTGAAGATAATATCTCCGCTTTCCCAGATTAAGGAAAATCTCCAGAGAAAGCCTCTTAATCAGAGATTCGGTAATACAGCAGTTTTTCTCCGAAAAATCTACTGACGAAAAGGTCATCAGCACCTCAAAATTGGATCACATCATATGGCATTTCTCCAAGAAGATCCCAAGAAAAGTATGATGTAATACCCTAAGCGAAAGCAGTCTCTCAAGAGACTCATTTTCCCTAGTAGGTTCGACAAATGGCATCTCCGAACAGAGAAGTTTGTACACCTCTACAACTCAGACGACCGGGTTCCCCAGGAACTCTGACATCAGATATTTTTCCATCAAATGGCATCTCCCCAGGAAAATTCAGCGAGAAGTTTGAGGAAAACCGCTACGAATAGCGTCACTTGTCAAGAAAGTTTATTGACAAAAGAAACTGAGACCAGTTCCTTGGTAGGAAACCAGGATCGAGGGAAAGTTTATTTCAGAAACTTAGACCGGTTCCTTGGTAGGAAACCAGGATCGAGGGGAAGTTTATTTTAGAAACTTAGACCAGTTCCTTGGTAAGAAACCAGGATCGAGGGGAAGTTTATTTCAGAAACTTAGACCAGTTCCTTGGTAGGAAACCAGGATCGAGGGGAAGTTTATTTCAGAAACTTAGACCAGTTCCTTGGTAGGAAACCAGGTTCGAGGGGAAGTTTATTTCAGAAACTTAGACCAGTTCCTTGGTAGGAAACCAAGATCGAGGGGAAGTTTATTTCAGAAACTAAGACCAGTTCCTTGGTAGGAAACCAGGATCGAGGGGAAGTTTTTACCTTTTCTATATATCATTGCTTAGCAAAAGAAGATAGATGAGAAAACTACCATTCATAACCGCCATCAAAATTTCGGGTATTCCGATATTTAATCCTCTTGCACCCCGAATGCCCGAATACTTTCGCCATTCACACCTTCGGGTCCAAGAAGATTAAATAGAGGCATCTCTCATACCCCAAATTTTGACCACTAAGAGTTCCCATCATTGTGCAAATCATCACCACAATATGGGTCAACCATCATGCCTCATCAGTCTCCCCAAAGATGGGTGAGCATTCACTACTATCAAAATTAGGGTTTCAGGCCCTCTCAGAGCTTTAGACAAAGGATCAATCAAGAATTGACATGATCTTCAACTTGTCTAACCTCTCAAACACCCAAAAGGGATCAAGAGGACTCCCACATCAAGGATTATGAACAAGGATGATCCCTTCTAGGTGGATCAAGCCTTAAGATCGTCAGTCTCACCAAATTAGGGTTTTGGTCGACCAGGGCCTCCAGATGGAAATTTTCCTCTGGGCATGAGCCAATTCTTCAAAGCTTAACTTAATATGCTCCAAGGGACATCATGAACCCAATCATCAAGTCAATTTGGCCTCAGGGGATGCATTCATAAAAAATCAGGAATTAGGGTTTCTTGACCTAATTCACCCCTAAGTTGACTTTTGGGACAAAACATGAGCCAAGACCTCAAGAGAGGATTTGAGGGTCTCTAACATACTACATTGGTCCATTTGCAACAACAGATTGATCCAAGAAGCTTGAGCAACAAGTTTCAATTTCATCTGAACCACAGTTAGGGTTTCGCGGGAAAAGTCAACTGTGCCTTTGACTTTTGACCTGGACATGCTCCCAAACCCTAGGACATGATGTAATACACTCTATAACACCTATGAAATCAATCCATCAAGTTTGATTTAGGTCAAGGACTTGATTTCATAGAGGATCGCACAGTTTAGAATTCATATGACAAAAAGTCAACTGTGCACAAAAGTCAACTTTGACTTTTTGAGATTTTTTTCACAAATATGGTTCTTTGACCCTAAAATGATGTTAATGTATGATTGGAATCATCATTCATCAAGAAAAATCAAGAAAAGTGGGATAACTTGTAAAAGGGGAAACCATAAAAAACTTAGAAATTTTCTAATTTATGGAACAAAGTGGCTAGGGTACCAACTTTGGAGGATCATAACTCCTAAACCACAAGGCCATTTTTCCCCATCCAAAGCTGGATTTGTAGCCCTCATGGCCCTCTACAAAAGCTTCAACTACACCTCATTCCAATTCATCATGGATTTTGAGTTATGGAATGATCAAAATGGCTGAAAACATGAAATGTCATTTTTTCCAACACTTAGTGAAATTTTCACTAAGTCAGAATCTGCCTTCACTTTTTTCCAAATGTAGGGGCATTTTTCACTTGGATCCAAAAAGTATCAAAACCAACTATGATTAAACAGTTGTTCTATCATATAAGGGCTTTCTAAAATGGCCAAGAACTCCATCAAATTCCACTTGAGCCATGTCATATGACAATGGCAACATGCCTTGCTGAAAACTGTCATGGCAAGGCAGATTTTGGAGTTTTGTTCGATTTACCCAAATTTTGCAAAGGGGAAGCAACTCTATCCATCTAAACACCTCAAGGGGGGGCCAAGGAGGAACCAACTCTGATCCCAAGCCTCCCAAGTCTTTGGAACCAAAAATAGCATGCCAAACCTAGAAACACCTAAAAGAGGGATAAGACTCCAATTTTGTTTTGGAGCATTCAATGGATGCACCAAGATGGCATGGACTGAGCCATTCCCAACTGAAATCAGTAAAGACTTATCCAAGACAAAGGGAACCGGCAGCCTGTGCCCTAACCTCTAGTCAATTGCTAGAGGAGACTTGGATTCTCATTGCTCAACATTGGCCAAACCTATGCTGCAGTTGTCATTCACTATTCCTTGCAAAACAAACTTGCTCTACTATAAATAGAGATCAATTGTGATCAGTTTAAGTACACCAAAGCTATCAAACAGATGCTTTCCTCAAAATCTCCTACTTCACTCCAATTTTGCCTTATAAGGCAAGTCACTATCGGGTTTTGAGTTTGACAACTATTCCAACCAAACCAATCACACACACACCTCATAAACATCATATAGAAGTGATCCAAACACTCACATAACATCTGGAACACCAAAATCATAAAATCACTAGCCAACTGCTCAAGCCTTTGACAGATTTGTAGTTAAGGTGCCAAATCAAGTTCCAGCTCAATTCAATCCACTCCAAGCATCCAGACACACTCCATAGCACCTAGGGAAGCTGTCCATATCCTTGGAACCAAGCTGCAACACCTCTAACACAAAACACGATCACCAGCTGCAAGAGGTAAGCATGAGCTCTTCTAACTCTATGATCCATGCATTTTTGGCTGCACATAAATTTGGCCATATGTTCATAATCGTGCATAGATTGTTTTCCGCCAATCAATTGCTTTGTTTGGATCGTGTATGGAATTTCTGAACCTTCATGCAAATTTTAGGGTTCTTGAGGTTTCTCTTTGATTTCTTATTCCATGTTTAAAATAAATGAAATTAAAGACCATAGACATGATCGTGAGGTTGAAACGAGAAAATTGATATGTAGATTGTATGATATAATCAAGTATTCAGTGAGATTGGATAGAAAACGCAAATATGCAGAAACAGAGGAAGGGCGCGTGTTCTTGCCATGTTCTTGGCGCCCTTTTTCAAAAATTTGAATATTTGAATTTTGTGATTTTATTTAATTGATTCAAAAATTAATTTCTCTCTGAGTTTTAATGATTTTGAGTTGATTCTTTTTTAAATAATTCACAAAAATGTTAAAATATTTTATTTTCCCAAAAAATCCCAAAAATATTATTTATTTCATACACTTGATATTTTTGTAAAGAATTAATATTTTAATTGTTTTTGACATTTAAAATATTTTCTCAAAACTTGATTTTTCAAATTTTAGTGATTTCCAATCATGTTGTGGATCAAAACCTGATTTTTGAAACATTAATCCAAGGTCACAATTTGTTTTCCACATGTTTAATAATTTTGATCATTTTAATTGAATTTTTTATTCAATTAAAATACATTTTGAAAACAAATTAGGGTTTTTGATTAATTCAACCCTCATCAAACTTTTTCAAACACTTTGGGCCTCTAATAGAGTGTAAGACCCAATCCTTTGTAAATACAAACCATTTTGGGCCTCAAATGTTGTATAAGTCCCGTTGTATTTCAAAACGTTCGGCGCGATCATCGCCCGTTTAAAACAAATCATTTGGGCCTCTCCTTGAGCTGTAAGCCCCATCACTTGTACAAAAACACCTTTGGGCCTCTAATAGAGTGTAAGACCCAATCCCCTTTTAACCAAAATAATTTTTGGGCCTCAGACATTGTATAAGTCCCTCTGCGTTAAAAGAAAATCTCGGCGCTCTCGCCATTTCAAAAACAGCACCCTGAGCCTCTCCTTGAGCTGTAAGCCCCACCACTTGTATAAGAAAACACCTTTGGGCCTCTTGAGCGAGTGTAAGACCCATCCCTTTGTACAGAAAACCTTTTTGGGCCTCAGTCACTCGTATAAGTCCCTCTGTACAAATTTAAAACAACAATGCAATCACTGATAACACTTTGGGCCTCTCCTTGAGCTGTAAGCCCTAACAACCTTTTGAAAGCACTTTCTCCTTTGATTTATAATATAATATTGTTATCAAAGCTTTCTTTGTTGAACAACTAACCAAACAGCATGGAAGCTCTACAACCGAGTAAGTGTTTATCGGCTTTCTTTATCCGCTTTCATATATATAACTATATTGTGGGGCTGCTCACTGTAAGTCTTCTTTCACAAACTTTTGTATACTTGTCAAATATCAATTTTGTAATACTAGTATAGTTATTTAGAGTTTTCCCCGGCAACTACGTCTAGCACTAGGTAAAGCCCTGTTGGTCACTCTTAAATACAAACAAAACTAGATCCCCATAGGATTACCAGACACAGTCTTCCCTCCTCTTGGGGTTAAACAACATGGAGACGTGAAAGGCAGCATTCTCGGTGAACCCTTTCTCAGAATGTCATCCTTAGAAATTGTCAAAGAAACTCTACTCCCCAGAGATGATCTTTTCTCCGTGAATGGCATCTCTTGAGTTTCTTCCAAATTCTTGAACTTTCCTGGCTTGATCTATTCTCAGTGAATAGCATGTCTTGAACTTCCCGGGGTTTGGAGACCCACAGGCTTCCTAAAAGCATCCCCGCCTCCTCTTTGGCGTTGTACAAGGACCCTTCGGCTTCTTAAAAGATCTCATGCCTCCTCTTGGGCTTAGTACAAGGACCCAGAGACCTCTACAGGTATAGGAACAGAACCTAGTCATCAATTTGCTAGAGCTGCCTTTATGAGTCAAGTGTCAGACCTGTTAATGGGTTGACCTTCATCCCTTAACATACCAGCCTTCTTTTGGGTATTATAAAAATATTGTTCACTACCTGAGAATCAATTTCTCAAAACACCCGTAGACTTGGACAGTCTCAATGCCCTTTGGATTTCCTATTTCCTTAAAGAACAGGAAATAACCCTGATCCTCTGATCAGTACCAAAGCACAAAAATACCTTTAATCGTTCCCTTCATTAGAACTGATTTTCTCTTCTATCCAACATACTGGACCTGTCACTAAACTAAAACAGTCGCCAACGGATAACCTCCTCTTAGGCTTTGTATAATGATCATTTCCTCAGGAAAGTTAGCCTCCTATTAGGCTTTGTACAAATGATTCTCCCTAGCGGAGCTAACCTTTTCAGACTCTCTTGTTGAGTCAAACCCCTTTTAGCCTCCATCTCGGGCTTCGTACGAGATAAAAATCACTCTCTTGTTGAGTATAAAAGACTCTCTTGTTGTGTCAAACCCCTTTTAGCCTCCATCTCGAGCTTCGTACGAGATAAAAATCACTCTCTTGTTGAGTATAAAAGACTCTCATGTTGAGTCAAACCCATTTTCAGCCTCCATCTCGGGCCTCGTACGAGATACAAAATTACTCTCTTGTTGAGTATAAAAGACTCTCTTGTTGAGTCAATCACCCTTTTAGCCTCCGTCTTGGGCTTCGTACAAGACACATACAAAAACACTCTCTTGTTGAGTACGTCAACCCTTTTAGGCTCTCTCTCGGGCTTCGTACGAGGCACATAAAGCACCCTCTCGTTGGGTCAATAGCCTCCTCTTAGGCTTTGTATAAGGGAAACCCCGGTTGAGTCAATCAACCTTTTAGCATCAAATTCGTGCCTTATTCATAGCATACAAACATCAACAACTCATTTTCCCCCATATAATTGCTGTAAGCGGCAAGCCTCTGGATTATTTACATCCACGCCATTGTCCCTCTGTTAGCATGAGAAATTCCTAAGGTAAGATGGCATTGCTCTAAACTGAGTTAAAGTCTTCTCCTTCAGGTTGAAAATCCCCTATAAAGGAAATCATGACATTGTTGGGTTCACATATCCCAGTTAAAATAATTCTCCTTTATAACCAGTTACGCAACAGTTGTGACAAACAGACCAAATACCCCTCTTTAGAGATGACGAATTCTCTCTAAAGTCAAAACCCTTCAGCTTCACATCTTGGGCTTTGAACAAGATACAAACCACCTTTAGCTTCACGTCTTGGGCTTTGAACAAGACACCAAAGCAACCCTTTTTCCTCCCATAGAATAGGAGGAACTACGATCGCTCTGATTTCCCTGTTTTGTCAAACGGGAATACGTAGGCATAAGATTGTAAATATCTTAGTGAGCACACTAATCAAAAAACCCAAATTCCCATACCTTCACACATCAATCGAAAAGCATCAGACCTAACATCCTACCGATAGCCTAGACACTATTTTTAACAAAATAACTTAAGAGAGACCCACAATCTTTGTAACATCTGTAAACCAACAGTCATCTGTTTAAACTCAGTTTGCAAGCAGGGTTAATTGGAGACATCTATTTCCCTTCCTTAATCAGCTTCAATAGGATAAAAAATGAATCGAACTGTAGTACCCCAAAGCGATAGTGCTTCGCAACCACGCAAAAATTCGCGCTACAACAGGGAAAATATCGATAAAACCCAAGGGGAAGAGAAATGAGAACAGGGGTCGGTTATACGAAAGGAAGGTACTAGCACCTAACGCATCCGTCGTGCTCGACGGGAACCATTTCGCTTGCTTCTAGGATTGGATGGGTTATCTATCTAAAGGCTTCTAGCTAAAAAAGGAGGAGAGAGAAGAAAAGGGAAAAAGAAAGAAAGAAAAGAAAGTGCTCGTGGAGGATTGGGGCCCTCGTGCCTACGTACCCTCATGGTGCAATGAGGAAGTCAGAGCGTCGTAGTTCAATGGGAAGGGTGGAAGTGTGCTCGCCAAGACATTGCGTCTAGTGCCTATGTATCTGACATTCGAACGAATGCAGAATCAGAGCTTCCGTAGTTCAAGGAACTAAGATGGAAAAGGAAAAGGAAAGGAAATCGGTGTCAGAACCAAGAGCAAAAGAAAGAAGGAAATTCCACTGGGGATTCCAAATAAATGGTATCAAAACCAAGAAAGAAGAGCAAAAGGTTAAAGAGAGTATCCCCCTGAGGAGTAAGAGACTAAAGTGACTGTACAAGGAACAAGGTGTCAAAACCAAGGGAATAAGAGATAGAGAAAGATCCGCTGGGGATGCAAAAGGAGTGGTGTCATAACCAAGAAAGGAGTGCAAAGGAAAAGATAGTAATTGTGCTGAGAATGAAGTGCAAGAATGGTGTTGAAACCAAGAAGATAAAGGGGTAAAAAGAATAAAGAGACTCCACCGGGGAGTAAGAGAACAAAGAAACTGTGACTAAGAATCAAAAGGTAGCGACCCTACTAGGGAAACAAACAAAGGAAAGGTGTTACAACCAAGAGAAAAGAGGACTCGGTATGTTAACTGACTGGCAGTGGTTAACCGAAGAAAGAGATTAAGACTCTGTGGGGAAAAGAAGTTTTAACAAATAAGAATTGTAATTGACCAAAGAACGGGTGTAGGACCGAGCGAAGGTCGTGACCCCAAAAGAACGAATGTAGGACCGAGCAAAGGTCGTGACCTAAAAGAACGGATGTAGGACCGAGCAAAGGTCGTGACCCAAAAGGACGGGTGTGGGACCGAGCGAAGGTCGTGACCCAAAAGGACGGGTGTGGGACCGAGCGAAGGTCGTGACCCAAAAGGACGGGTGTAGGACTGAGCGAAGGTCATGACCCAAAGGACGGGTGTAGGACCAAGCAAATATCGTGACCCAAAAGGACGGATGTGCGACCGAGCGAAGGTGGTGACCCAAAGAAGTTCGGCACACTGACTGAACAAACAGTATCTGACCGAAGAAAGGGTATTTGAACCAAAGAAAGGTTACTAACCCCAAGATGCCAGTATTCGAACTAAGAGGAGGTTGCCAACTACTGGGGATTCGGTGTTTACAGACGGATTGTGATTGACCGAAAGAAGCGAGTGATTAACCAAGAGAAGGTGATTAACTCGAAAGGAGCTTAGTATTAACATACTGACTTTGATTAACTGAAGAAACAGGTGATTAACCAAGAGAAGGTGATTAACCCAAGAGAAGTTCAGTATTAACAGACTGGCTATGGTTAACTGAACAAAGGGAGAAGAACCAAAAGAAGGTTGCGAACTCCAGGAATTTACGGTTTTAACAGATAGACTGTGATTAACCGAAGAAAAGAGAGATTGAGACTCTTCAGGGGAATCAAAAGGCACTGATTGACCACAAGAAGAAAGGAGTATTAAAATGAAGAGAATTTGCTATCACAAGAGCAATGATCTTAACCAAGCAGGATGGTGATTGATCAAGAGGAGAGATTGAAAGAGATAGGAATGATCAAAGATTGACTTGACTGGGGAAGAAGATACGCTACCGCCTGGAGATAGAGGTGACTAAGCCAGGCACAGGGTCATTCGTCCCCTACCTGAAGTAGCCAGAATGAGAGTATGAATTCTCCCTTCTCATTCTTTCCCTAACGCACAGGGTATAGTGCAGAAATTGAAACGGTCTGTGTAACAGCTCCAATTTGTACAGTGCTCCAGAATTTTGTGAATTGGATAGCGTGACAGCTTTAATTTATACAGTGCTCCAATGCGATAGTGCGTCGTGCGTCGAAACTCCGACTCAGTAGGGGATCAATAAAGAGGAGCTCTAAAAAGGTCCTAAAGAGAGGAGAGAGGGAAGATCAACTAATCGAAACACGGTTTCGATCAATTAATCAAAGGGATGCAATGCTAACAACTTTCCAAAGAGAATGGAAAATCATTAAAGCAAAAGGTGTGAATTGATTGTACAAGATTAAGTTCATCCATGAAGAATGAACTTAATACAAAGAAAAGAGAGGGAGTGCAACACAGTACCATATGACATTGAAGATACAACACAAATCATGTATCATGTAGTCAAGGTGAGTGCAAGAATTAGCATGTTCAAAAAAATATCAAGAACACACATAATTGCAAGAATTGATAAATCAATCATTGAATTAATGTAAATATGCCTTAAACAGAGGTTAACAGCTCTTAAAACATCCGTAAATATCAAGTATGTTAATCCATGGAAGTTATAGGAAGAAAGAATGTCAAACAAGCTTGAGAAAACTTAAAAATGGCCATTCTGTTCAGTGGTAACCGGTTACTAACCATAGGGTAACCGTTACTTGCTTGAAAATTGGAGTTTTTGGTGAAAATTGCACTGAGTAACCGGTTACTCACCAGAGGGTAACCGGTTACCACTGAACAGTGGTGAAGAAAAACCAGCAAAAACAACTTTCGAAAAACGATTTTCAGCATTTAATCACTTATGCCAACCACCACATGCTAGGGCATGAATTTGTGCACGAAAATTACATCATGTAAGAGAAATTAAACACAAATTACAAGCATTAATCATGAAGATCAAAGATAAAGCAATTGCATGATAAATTAAACCGAAAAACGATCGAAATTACAACGTAAATACGCGGAAATGATCGAAACAGTGAGTAAAGTAAGATCTACCAACCTACAAGTCGGAGGATTGGCTTGGTAATTGTTGTAAATGAAATGTGATGAAGGTAAGTGAAGAAAACCAGAAAAACCAGAGATTCCTTCACTTGCACTTTGAACCGTAGCGAAACCGAGCAAAAATGCGATAAAAGCTCCGAAATCGAATTTGTACCTTAGGATCTTGAAGTAAACACTTGAGATGAATCCAAAAGCTAATAGAACTCTATATACCCAAGTATAATTGCAAAATGATGAGAATAATTAAAGAAAACCAGAGGAATCTTCAATTGTATTCGAATCGTAGCGAAACTGAGCAAAATTCGACGAAAACTCCAAAATGAGAATTATCACCGAAGAAACTTGAAGTGATCACTTGAAATGAATCCAAAAGCTACTGAAGCTCCAAAATATCCAGTAGAATGGAATGATGATGAAGGTTAAGCTCAAGAAAAAGCACATTCAAGGTGAAAGTAGCTTTTCTTCAATGGTGAATTAAGAGCTTTTGTGTGGTTTGGGGAAGAAGATGAAGTAGAATGTGTAGAAGTTGCAGCAAAATGTAGAGAGAAAATGAGAGAATTGAGAGTGAAAAGAGTGTGAATTTGTGTGAATGATTGTGGAGGATTTGTGAAATGAGTGAAGCTTTGCTTATATAGACTTTTGGTTTGAAGTGTGAGATTTTTGGAGCTAGCTTTGGACTTAGCTTTGGGTTTGGAACTAGGCTAGGAGTTAGTTACACTTGACTCACTGAGTCAAGGCAGTTAACTCGGTTAGTTAGGACTAACTCGGTAACAATCCCAGTGTGAGCTCCAACATCCAAAGGTTGCCATGCTTGTAAATTAAGTAACATGGTGCTCTTAATTTAAAGTGATGCATTGAATAAATGTAAGGGAAATGAATTGAATGGTCTTGAATTGTCTAGAATGTTCCACATACTGCTAGAACACTGTAGAAATAAAGACCAAAGAGTGTGCACAACTGTTGTCCCAAAAATGCAGCAGGAACTGAAATTTTGTACAGAGTAACGGGTTACTCACCAGGCGTTAACCGGTTACTTCAGTCAATTTTTGTCCAAATTGCTTGGTAATGATGTTGAAGCCCCGGTTTCGATTTTCCACTTCTTGTATTGATGAATAAACATGGAAACCTTCATTTTGAGCTTGTTTTGATGATGAGATAATCTTGAGAGGATGCGATTAATCGGGCTTGGAAAACCTGAAGATCCTGCAGCAAGAAACACAAAGAGAAAAGTGCGAATGCGTATGCCGACGATGCGAATGCACATGCTTATGCAAAAAAAAACCAAAAAAAAGGTCAAATTTCGGGTTACGACAGTTGCCCCTATTTAATCCTCTTGGACCTGAATGTTCGAATTGTGCTAGCTTTTCGATTATTCGAGGTAGAAGGGGATTAAATAAAAGAGTAGCTCGAAAATTTGGCCTAGGGCAGTGAAACAAAAGCGCGAGTGTAAAGAGTTTGAAAAGAAGTTTGGCTGAATATCTGTTGGGAGATGAATCAGGCAACAAGAAAGGGAGTATGCTAAGATGCACATGTCGTGTATGTGTTCTACATGATGCTTGATATCATGCAATGCAAGTATGCGAGTCGATGTACTGGGCTGCAAGTTTGTAGGTTTTTGGACAGACTAAAGAGAACCAAAAACTGTTTTGGACGGACCAAAGAAATGAAAATGTCCTGAGGAAGTTTGCCAAGTGAGGACAGGGTTATGGAAAAGCTGGCCAGACGAGAACTGGAATTGGAAGAGACAAGTCAGACGAGAACTGACTACCAGAGGAGAACTGACTTTTGATTGGGGCGCATGTTTGAACCTGTATGGCGTAATGCTCCATGTTGATGATTATGTTATGCGTTTGAGGATGCAATGATATGCGATGATGATTTCCAGATGCAGAATATCGGTGATTGGGTTTTGAAGAGATGTTAGATATGATCGGGCTTAAGTTAAGACTTCATGCTATGCCAAATGAACGATATGCATGAGTGAAGCGACGTGATCAATGTATGAGAATGGTCTATGCAATGGTTTCTGAGAATATGTCAAGCGTTTTTGTTGTGGGAGGCGGAAGAGTTGAGGTTAGGGTGTATGCCCTAAAGACGTGATTCCCCGACACCTACTTCAGGATCAGCAGTTGTTGATGCAGCATTGCTCTTGCCTCAAAACGGGGAGAAAACTTGTACCATAGTAGCTTGTCTCTGCCCCAATCTGTTGGGTATCTGCATGGATTTCCCCAATCACAAGGTAAGAAACAGTTGTGTCATAGGATGATTCTGATTCGACTTGCCCCGGTGTATTGGAACAGTATGCCCCTGATTAACCGTCTCTTAGGGAGGTCAACTTCTTGTGTTCTTGAGGTGGCTTGCCCCAATGTGAGCTCTGAAGTGATTTTTCCCCTGGCTGGTCGATCTTTGGAGGAATACCCCTGACCAAATGAGCATGGAGAGATTTGTCGAATCTCGTCGTGATTGACTCGAATTGACTGAATCTCGAAGTGGCTAGGCCCAATGGAGTTTTCCAGGCATTTTGCCCCTTGAGGTGATCACACTTTCCATTGTGGAATCCTTCTTGATGTCAAGTGCTTGTTCGCAAGTAAAGAGTGTTTGCTTTGAAAATGATAATGTTACTGCTATGCATATGTCAGTTTTGAAATCCAAGTACGTTCACTAAGATTATGACATATAGTGAATGGATCACCATTTAGAATGCCATGTCAGTATCGGCACAAATGATAAACAAATCTTTAGGAGACAGTTTTGACACTATTTTACCGTAGTATGCTTTCGAAATAAACCCTGCTTCAATTAGGTCTTTTGAGGGTTGTAACGTGGCCTGGCTCACGGTTTCAGAAAGAAAGGATATAAAGGTAAAAAATTATTTTACCCCACACATTCTCCTTGATGTTCTCCAGTCCTATGTTCAATTAGTTTGACACAAGCATTCACCTTTCAAAAGAGCTTTGAACAGTAGATGTGATGTTAAGGGAACCGACGAGGGTTTTGGAACGGCAGTCACTCACCTTTTGTTTTTGTCACATGTGATCACACGAACTTGTTCTTATTGAGGATTTTTCTCTTTTGATTCTTTGTTTTGTTCTTTTTGTTTTCCCTAATTTTTGCGTAGACTGATTATTTTGAACCTGCAGTCTACCGGGATGCCCTAATTTTTGCCTAGGTCATTTGCTTGTGACTTAGCGGGCTTTTTTTTTTTGCCTTTTTTTAATTTGCTTTTGTGGCTTTGATTCTCTTTTTTTTTTTTAACAAAATCGTGTGACATGTGTTTGTTTGATTTGTAAGGGTGATTTGTGACTGCCTCATTCCTTTGGTCGGTGAGGGACAACCAATGTGGATTTGTGATTTTTTCGACCTCTTGCGAGGGATATTATGTGGTTGATCCGTAGATGGGATTCTCCTCTTTTGAAATTTGAACGCATGGTCAAACTAGTTGAAGACTACCCTGCCCCTGGTTAAGATTGAGGGTTCTCATATACAAAAAAAAACTCCTACTTCAAGGCCCAAAGGGGTTGACTAGGGATTATCTTCCTTATACCTCCAGTTTTTAGGGGTTTGAACAAATGCTTTACATCGTCAGCAAGGTTTTATTCAAAAGCATACAGACAGTTATCTCATGTCTGTTTGATTTCATCACTCTCTTTTTGATTTTGCTCAATCAAATGTGTGATATAGATAAAAAGAATGAGTGAACACTAATGAATTTATTCAAAACATGCATATTCATTTCATTATTATTATCATCTAAAAACAAACAAGTTTTACAAGTGAACACTGCTTGACAAACAAAAAGATTACAAATGGAAAAGATGGAACGACATGATGATTGCCGATGTTGAGGAAGTACTCACAGGCTTATTCAAGGGATTGTAAGGGATGCCTTTGTAAACTTGGCGATTATACGGACAAGGGGTTTCCGTTCACCCCTAGATTCTCACCTCAAACGATAAAGTGTTTCTTATCAATCAACTGTTGGACCTTAGCTTTGAAAGCGTTGCAATCCTCAGTCGAATGTCCAGCTGACCCAACATGATATCTGCATTGCACATTGGGATCATACCCAGGTGGGAATGGTTTTGGAGGAGGCTTCAGAGCTTTAGGAACCACCAGCGAGTTCTGAACCAGATACGGGAGAAGTTGAGTGTATATCACCGAAATCGGATCTAGAGGAGCATTCCTTTGTTCTAGATTGTTCCGGGGCTTGTACTGATTCTAACGCTCTTGGCCTTGGGCTTGCTGATTATGAGCCTGCGGAGACTGTTGATATTGGGTTGTAGCAACATGCGAGAATAAATAGTATGGCGTAGGAGCCAGAGGTGCTTGAGGATGGACCTGCTGAGTAGCGTATCGCGGGAACACTTGAGCAGGGTGCATCAAACCAGGATTACCCATCCGATTAGCAGTCTGACCAAAATGGATCCCATACGGAGTGTAGGGTGCCCTAGGATAAGTAACCGAAGGTGCAACAGCAGAGGGTGCCCCAGGATAGGCAAAAGGTGTTCCAGAGTTAGCAGATTGAAAACTTTGGTAGGGGTATTGCCCAACAGGTTGAACAACTAGGGGAATCTACACATGAATAGGAGGACCTCTATTCTTAGCTTCTGCAGATGTTTCATCAATCACAGGTGCAAACTTCTGGCAAGGCTTCTCTATAAAGCAAAGCAATTTTTGATCGAGGAGCTCTTGGACTTTGTCCTTAAAGATGACACAGGCTTCTGTAGAATGCCCCACATATCCAGCATGGTATCCACATGTGGCATTAGGATCATGCTTAGGATGATAAGGAAACTTCGCCGACTTGATTTCTTTAGGAACAATTGCCCCAGCATGAATCAGAACAGGCAGTAGATGCATGTAAGTCACGGGAATTAGATCATGACGAGGACGTCTCCTCCCTTGATTGTTGTTCCCTTTGCTAATTTGTTTACACTTTTGATTCCGATTGCTTTGAGTGGTCTTCTGCTTAGACAAGGGATGAACCGGCAGATTGCTTGCATCCACATTCATGAACTTATCCATTTTTGGTCCATTCTGGGCTTGCTCATCAATCACAACCTGATCAGAGGGGTTCATTGTCATACTGTCCAGAAGTAGTTCCACCACCATGTCAACCTTGCCTTCCTTATGCACCATGCTCTCATACCCAACCTGTTCCATGATTCTTTGGCTTTCGGCATCGGAGAATCGTTGTCTTTGGGCTGATGAAGGGAAGAAAGTTAGATTTTCTGGTTCGAAGGCATGCAATGCAAAGGTATGTATGCATATGTTGTTTATGCAGATGGAATGCAAATGAGATATGCAACACCCAATGATGCAACGATTAGATGATGCAAAGGTTCAGTATACATATGATGATGCAATAACTCAAGTTCAAAAGTTTGGCATACATGAAGATGCAATAACATTATGCAATAATGTAAGTTAGAGATGCAACATCTTCTGGATAATCGGCATATGTAACTCTGCGTCGGTGCGAAGATCTGAAGTGTGTGAGAGAACAAAGGTATGAAGTAGCTTGTTTTCCTGCAAAAAACCATACCCCTCACAGGTGTGATCTAGACACAACAAGGTAGTCCCTAGAAAGATCGCCCAAACCATAGGACTCAGAGTGAAAATCCTCCGCCATAGTGAATTCTCACAGGGTGGAAGTATTCTCAAGCGAATCACGATCTGGGATGTGGCTCTCATGATAACCCAACGCGCAAAACGCAAGCCTCACGACTATCCACGTTCTATCCTATATGTATGTTAGGCCCGATGTTAGGACCTTTCTCTCCAATAATATATACACATCCCAACAACAGCAGAATACATCAGATATCTAGAATATACAGCATATGAATATTCAAAGCAGTAAAGAAATACAGTAAATAAACATAAAGCTAAAGCATAAAGATAAAGCAAGCAAAGCGCGAAAGATAAACGCCCAAGCAA
Organism: Lathyrus tuberosus; assembly: GCA_022829125.1. Lineage (NCBI taxonomy): Eukaryota > Viridiplantae > Streptophyta > Magnoliopsida > Fabales > Fabaceae > Lathyrus > Lathyrus tuberosus. Next base: position 11,166,368 of record JALAZF010000034.1, read on the forward strand.
GAAAGAAAAACAAACAAAACTAGGCGAGACCCCAACCTGCAAGAGCAAGGACTCCCAAGCAGAGTCGCCAGCTGAAGATGTCTAGTTTATACCTGAGTGAATCGCACACTCAAAGATAACACAGAGTCGCCACCGAACTTTATTTAGTCCCAAAGGACAGGGAAAATATCGATAAAACCCAAGGGGAAGAGAAACAGGAACGGGGGTCGGTTATGTGAAAGGAAGGTACTAGCACATAACGCATCCGTCGTACTCGACGGGAACCATTTCGCTTGCTTCTAGGCTTGGATGGGTTATCTATCTGAAGGCTTCTAGCTAAAAAAGGAGGAGAGAGAAGAAAAGGGAAAAAGAAAGAAAGAAAAGAAAGTGCTCGCGGAGGATTGGGGCCCTCGTGCCTACGTACCCTCATGGTGCAATGAGGAAGTCAGAGTGTCGTAGTTCATGGGAACCAGAGGACAGAAAGGAAAAGAAGAAGGAAAGAAGGGTGGAAGTGTGCTCGCCAAGACATCGCGTCTCGTGCCTATGTATCTGACGTTCGAACGAATGCAGAATCAGAGCTTCCGTAGTTCGGGGAACTAAGACGGAAAAGGAAAAGGAAAAGGAAAGGAAAGCGGTGTCAAAACCAAGAGCAAAAGAAAGAAGGAAATTCCACTGGGGATTCCAAAGAAATGGTGTCAAAACCAAGAAAGAAGAGCAAAAGGCAAAAGAGAGTATCCCCCTGAGAAGTAAGAGACTAAAGTGACTGTGCAAGGAACAAGGTGTCAAAACCAAGGGAATAAGAGATAGAGAAAGATCCGCTGGGGATGCAAAAGGAATGGTGTCATAACCAAGAAAGGAGTGCAACGGAAAAGATAGTAATTGTGCTGAGAATGAAATGCAAGAATGGTGTTGAAACCAAGAAGATAAAGGGGTAAAAATAATAAAGAGACTCCACCGGGGAGTAAGAGAATAAAGAAACCGTGATTAAGAATCAGAAGGTAGCGACCCTAATGAGGAAACAAATAAAGGAAAGGTGTTACAACCAAGAGAAAAGAGGACTCGGTATGTTAACTGACTGGCAGTGGTTAACCGAAGGAAGAGATTAAGACTCTGTGGGGAAAATAAGTTTAACAGATAAGAATTGTAATTGACCAAAGAACGGGTGTAGGACCGAGCGAAGGTCATGACCCCAAAAGAACGGGTGTAGGACCGAGCAAAGGTTGTGACCCAAAAGAACGGGTGTAGGACCGAGCAAAGGTCGTGACCCAAAAAGACGGGTGTGGGACCGAGTGAATGTCGTGACCCAAAAGGACGGGTGTGGGACTGAGCGAAGGTCGTGACCCAAAAGGACAGGTGTAGGACTGAGCGAAGGTCGTGACCCAAAGGACGGGTGTAGGACCAAGCAAAGATCGTGACCCAAAAGGACGGGTGTGAGACCGAGCGAAGGTCTTGACCTAAAGAAGTTCGCCACACTGACTGAACAAACAGTATCTGACCGAAGAAAGGGTATTCGAACCAAAGAAAGGTTACTAACCCCAAGATGCCAGTATTCGAACCAAGAGGACGTGGCCAACTGCTGGGGATTCGGTGTTTACAGACGAACTGTGATTAATCGAAAGAAGCGAGTGATTAACCAAGAGAAGGTGATTAACTCGAAAGGAGCTTAGGATTAACAAACTGATTGTGATTAACTGAAGAGACGGGTGATTAACCAAGAGAAGGTGATTAACCCAAGAGAAGTTCAGTATTAACATACTGGCTGTGATTAACAGAAGAAACAGGTGATTAACCAAGAGAAGGTGATTAACCCAAGAGAAGTTCAGTATTAACAAAGTGGTTGTGGTTAACTGAACAAAGGGAGAAGAACCAAAAGAAGGTTGTAAACTCCAGGGATTTACGGTTTTAACAGACAGACTGTGATTAACCGAAGAAAAGAGAGATTGAGACTCTTCAGGGGAATCAAAAGGCACTGATTGACCACAAGAAGAAAGGAGTATTGAAACGAAGAGAATTTGCTATCATAAGAGCAATGATCTTAACCAAGCAGGATGGTGATTGATCAAGAATAGAGATTGAAAGAGATAGGAATGATCAAAGATCGACTTGACTGGGGAAGAAGATACGCTACCGTCTGGAGATAACGGTGACTAAGCCAGGCACAGGGTCATTCGTTCCCTACCTGAAGTAGCCAGAATGAGAGTAGGAATTCTCCCTTCTCATTCTTTCCCTAACGCACAGGGTGTAGTGCAGAAATTGAAACGGACAGAGTAACAGCTCCAAGTTGTACAGTGCTCTAGAATTTTGTGAACTGGATAGTGTGACAGCTTTAATTTATACAATGCTCCAATGCGATAGTGCGTAGTGCGTCGAAACTCCGACTCAGCAGGGGATCAATAAAGAGGAGCTCTAAAAAGGTCCTAAAGAGAGGAAAGAGGGAAGATCAACTAATCGAAACAAGTTTTCGATCACTTAATCAAAGGGAAGCAATGCTAACAACTTTCCAAAGAGAATGGAAAATCATTAACGCAAAAGGTATGAATTGATTGTACAAGATTAAGTTCATCCATGAAGAATAAACTTAATGCAAAGCAAAGAGAGGGAGTGAAAAACAGTACCATATGACATTGAAGATACAACACAAATCATGTATCATGTAGTCAAAGAGAGTGCAAGAATTAGCATGTTTAAAAAAATATCAAGAACACACATAATTGCAAGAATTGATAAATCCATCATTGAATTAATGTAAATATGCCTTAAACAGAGGTTAACAGCTCTTAAAACATCCATAAATATCAAGTATGTCAATCCATGGAAGTTAGAGGAAGAAAGAATGTCAAACAAGCTTGAGAAAACTCAAAAATGGCCATTCTGTTCAGTGGTAACCGGTTACTCACCACAGGGTAACCGGTTACTTGCTTGAAAATTGGCGTTTTTGGTGAAAATTGCACTGAGTAACCGGTTACTCGCCAGAGGGTAACCGGTTACCACTGAACGGTGGTGAAAAAAAACAGCAAAAACAGCTTTCCAAAAGCGATTTTCAGCATTTAATCACTTATGCTAACCACCACATGCTAGGGCATGAATTTGTGCACGAAAATTACATCATGTAAGAGAAATTAAACATAAATTACAAGCATTAATCATGAAGATCAAAGATCAAGAATTGCATGATAAATTAAACCAAAAACAATCGAAATTACAACGTAAATACGCGGGAACAATCGAAACAATTAGTAAAGTAAGATCTACCAACCTACAAGCTGGAGAATTGGCTTGGTAATTGTTGTAAATGAAATGTGATGAAGGTAAGTGAAGAAAACCAGAGAAAACCAAAGATTCCTTCACTTGCACTTCGAACCGTAGCGAAACCGAGCAAAAATACGATAAAAGCTCCGAAATCAAATTTGCACCGTAGGATCTTGAAGCAAACACTTGAGATGAATCCAAAAGCTAATAGAACTCTAGATACTCAAGTATAATTGCAAAATGATGAGAATAATCAAAGAAAACCAGAGGAATCTTCAATTGTACTTCGAATCGTAACGAAACCGAGCAAAATTCGACGAAAACTCCAAAATGAGAATTATCACCGAAGAAACTTGAAGTGATCACTTGAAATGAATCCAAAAGCTACTGAAGCTCCAAAAAATCCAGTAGATTGGAATGATGATGAAGGTTAAGCTCAAGAAAAAGCACTTTCAAGGTGAAAGTAGCTTTTCTTCAATGGTGAATTAAGAGCTTTTGTGTGGTTTGGGGAAGAAGATGAAGTAGAATGTGTAGAAGTTGCAGCAAAATGCAGAGAGAAAATGAGAGAATTGAGAGTGAAAAGAGTGTGAATTTGTGTGAATGATTGTGGAGGATTTGTGAAATGAGTGAAGCTTTGCTTATATAGACTTTTGGTTTGGAGTGTGAGAGGTTCGGAGCTAGCTTTGGACTTAGCTTTGGGTTTGGAACTAGGCTAGGAGTTAGTTACACTTGACTCACTGAGTCAAGGTAGTTAACTCGGTTAGTTAGGACTAACTCAGAAACAATCCCAATGTGAGCTCCAACATCCAAAGGTTGCCATGCTTGTAAATTAAGTAACACGGTGCTCTTAATTTAAAGTGATTCATTGAATAAATGTAAGGGAAATGAATTGAATGGTCTTAAATTGTCTAGAATGTTCCACATGCTGCTAGAACACTGTAGAAATAAAGACCAAAGAGTGTGCACAACTGTTGTCCCAAAAATGCAGCAGGAACTGAAATTTTGTACAGAGTAACGGGTTACTCACCAGGCGTTAACCGGTTACTTCAGTCAATTTTTGTCCAAATTGCTTGGTAATGATGTTGAAGCCCCGGTTTCGATTTTCCACTTCTTGTATTGATGAATAAACATGGAAACCTTCATTTTGAGCTTGTTTTGATGATGAGATAATCTTGAGAGGATGAGATTAATCGGGCTTAGAAAACATGAAGATCCTGCAGCAAGAAACACAAAGAGAAAAGTGCGAATGCGTATGCCGACGATGCGAATGCACATGCTTATGCAAAAAAAAAATCAAAAAAGAAGGTCAAATTTCGGGTTACGGTAGATACCAAAGTAGGTTGAGTTTAATACCAAATGTAAGGTATTCTCTTAGTGTGCTGAAATTAATACCAATGAAGGTATTTGAAAACATTTCACATCTTAGCTCTGATTGATATCACTACAGACTGAGTCTGATACCAATCTTTATATACTGAGTCTGATTTCCAAATGAAGATTTAGTCTGATACCAAATCATTTTCTTTTCAATTAGATTCTTGGTGAAAATCAGAACTTCTTCTTCTTGGATCTTCAATCCAGATCTTCAGACAGTCTTCGACTTCTGATTTGATTGGTTCTTCTGAAGAGCATCTTGAGATGTAGACTTTGTCTTGACTACTTTCTGAGCTTTCCTTCTTCTGATTCTTATGTTCTGAATATCATATTCTCAGACAGCTTACAGCTTCTGAACCAAGTGAATACAGGAATCACGATAACTTTGACTTTCAGAAAGTTCTCAACTTCTGAACAGTACTGGGTAAATCTGATTCTGAACACATGTTCATGAAGTGTACAACTTCGATATTATGAACAAACATTTCATAAGAACTTTTAACCTGTTCTAAGAATGCCTAGTGAACTTGTTGAGAGTTCCTCGGTTAAACATCAAACAATCATTAGTGGTAAATGCATTTTATATTATTGCTTTACTTATTTGAGTTTTGCATTCTTCCTTTTAAGATTTCTATCTTTTAAGATTTCTATCAAAATCATATTTCTATTTCTCCCCATTTTTGACATCATCTAAAAGTTAGAGCATTTTAAGCATTGAGGTAATGATGTTATGCTAATGATTTAAGAAATTATAAAGTATTGTGAACACATATGATTATCGAGTAAGAGAACAGAAATCCTATGAAAGGTTCTTGGAGTCATTTTTGGTGTTTAAGATATTTGGAAAGTTTTGAACCAGGAGTGAATCGAAAGTAAGAAAAGCTTGTGGGAAGGGATGTGACTTTAAACAAACAGAGCGAGGATGGGTTAATTTATTATAACCTAGATTCTAAAGTAGACATGCTCAAAATGTAGCAGTCTCTTCAAGATAGTCAGACGATCACGCATATGATTTCTTTACTCTATTCTTGTTAGAGGTTGAAAGACTTGCAATGAATGCGTGCTTTATGAGTGGACATTAAAAATATCTAATAAGTGCACAGACATAAAGATAAGCATAAAGATTTTCACGATTTTCAAAAATAATGTGAATCCGAGTTTATCAGTTTATAACCACGCCTGGTTAGTAGGTGAAGGGAATTAATGTATAACTAAGGTTACATTCATTTGAGATTCTATCATTTTGATGACACGTGTAAATCTTCAGAATCTGAAAAACTAGAAGTTTTTCAATTGATCCGGGATACATCTGACTTAAGGCATCTTCTGATGACTGTGACTTAGACATGTATGTTTCTTAGGTTAAATGACAACTCTATTTCTCTTTGTACAATTTCAACAAGATTGTACTTAACTAGATAGTGTAATACCCTAATTTTTACCCCTAAGATCCCACATGTTTTTTTTATATTTCATCCCACAAACAAGATCACACATTGGTTCCCTCTTTTGTGGGATTATGCCTTACAGGGATCTTTGGTTATGTGTGTGTTTGTTAGTTGTTTTTTCTTGCTTAATTTATTTATGTTTACTAACCATTAATTAAAATCCAAAAAAATATTTTTGTTTTCTTTCACTAACATTTTCAGGGGAAGAACAGGTTAGAAAAACCAAAACAACAGCCCCGCAGCTCGAATGAATTTCATCTGAACAAAGTCAAAGTTGATCTGCAATTAATTCAAAAATTATCTGATCAAGAGTTTCAAAGTTTTAATTGATTATTATTCAAGAGACTTCAAGGTTCATGTGTTTATTTTCATGCCTTCTTTGACGAGCAAAAGAATCGAGCCGAACCACAGCAGTGCATTCAAAAAGAGTATTTTTTCAAAATTTACACTAAGTAACTGGTTAGCAGATATGCAGGAACCGGTTACCCTCGTGATATTTTGAAAAATGGCAGCAAATTCAAATTCATCAATTGGCACCAATTTTCATCATTTTGATCACATGTGGAATATTCTAGACCATCTCATTTTAATTTCCTACATCATCATGATTAATTCCTACCATGTACCTCCACTAATCACCACTCTTTTGATAATTCCCTCTAAATTTGAATTCCAATCCTAATTTTGATCTTCCAAACCAAATTCCAAACAGCCAAATTCCCAAGCCTAAATTCTATAAATAGAGGCTTCATTTCATTCATTTGACAAGCTTTTGAGAGCCAAATTCACCTTGCTAAAATTTCTCTTGAAGCTTTTGATAGCCAACAAACCTCTTGCAAATTCTATCCCCAACCACAAATTTCACTAAAGCTCACTTGTCTTCTTTTGAAAGTTAACAAGAATTCACATTGAATCTTGTTTAACTTTGAGCTAAACCTTCATCCAAGCTTGTTTTCTTCATCAATTCTCATAGATCAATGCTTTGGTTTTTGGATCTTGAAGCAATTCGAAGGAATTTTCAGATATGAAGTGGTAATTCATCTTTCACCATTGTTGAAGCTTCATCTTCATCTTCCATAATGTAGATCTTTGGAGATATTTGTTACTTGATCCTTTGGATCTTGTAATTATGTTTAATTGCTGGTTTTTGCTGTTATTTTACTTTAAATTTCGTGCAATTTCAGTTCCAAGATCACAAGGTGTTTGTAAAAAGTTTTGAAAGTGGATCATGCTGAATTTTGCACAATTTTCTGCATTCTGGTGCAGCGTAACCGGTTAGCAGATATGCAGTAACCAGTTACTCTGTGTTAATTTTGATAAACTGCGCCTATTTTTAACTAAGTAACCGGTTAGCAGATATGCAATAACCGGTTACTTCAAAACAGAATGCATTTTTTACCTTGTTTTTGGGGTTGTTTTGGTTTTTCTTCCTCCTTCTTCCCTTTCCTTTTGTTCTTAGCCTTAGATCACATAATTGTGTGGTTTAATTTGGCTTTCTCTTCATCTATTTCTCTTTTCTTTTGATCGATGAAAGTCTTATGGATCTTAGAATTTCTTTGTTGAATTCTTGATCAAGACTAGATCGTTGCCTATTTTTTTCGTGCGGTATTGCTTTCGGATGACGATTTACATATCGTTCATCTAGCATGCATTAGCACAAAGATCTATTGACCGGCCTCATTGTAGGGTAATTACTCTGTAAATTACTCGACGATTGCTTAACATAGCACAACATTTGTCCCTCTTTATCCAATTCGGAATTTTAACTTTCGTGGTCCGGACCTTGATTGGTCGCGTCAACCCAATGTTGATTAATTTTTTGCATTAGGTCCATAACCTTTGAAACTTGGCATTGTAGAGGCTTTGGTTCTACCAATCTTCTGTCAAGTTCATTAATCTTGGCCTAAGTGCATTGTTTAATCACTATAGTTCAAAACGCGAAACGGAATACTCGGTGAAGGCTTATGGCACTCGAGCCTTGTGCTACTAATCACTAACTTCTAACTTCTTTACAATTATTTCTCGCTCCATATCTCTCTTTTTCCTTTGTCCGTTGGATACATGTTTATGCTTCCGCATATTTTTCCTTTGTCCGTTGGACACATGTTTATGCTTCCGCAATTTTTCCTTTGTCCGTTGGACACATGTTTATGCTTATGCCTTTTTCTCTTTGTCCACTTGGACCAAAAATATTAATAAGGGCCAAAAACTCTAAAAAACTTGTGCTTATAATCTTGGACTATGGTTACTATCCTTTGCAATGGACATGGAATTTTGTACCTAGACCTAGGACTTCAATGCTATTCTTGGATCCTTGGACATAGAACTAAGACCTTTTCCCTTTGCTTAGGAATTCTGGTTTGAAGACTTTGAAGCCTTGTGCTTTTGTTTGGTTTATAGTGAAAATAGCTACATTTGTGGTTAGATCTTTCTTATCCTTAGCTTTTACTTTATGCTTTAGGATAGTCACTTCTTCTCCACCCCTTCTTCAATTTTCAAAACTTCCTCTCTTTTTCAAAACTTTATTGTTTTCAAACTTAAAAGCGCTTTAATAATAAAACCTTGACTTTGGTCAAGAGATTTTTAAACTTTCTGTTTCTTTAATAAATGTCAATCCATGTTAATCATATTTTGACCATTTCAAAAAGACTTTAAAAGACACCAAACTCATCAATCTCGTTTTGTGCTTTATGCAGTTTTTCCTTTAAAAAATTTTCATAAGTTTAGACATGATTCATTTCTTTAAGCATAATTATTCGCTTGGAAATGATGACTCGTCTTTACACTTAAAATCAACCAAAACAAACAAATTTTTGTTCTTTGTACCACGAACTACGAGGTTTTGATCCTACATTGCACTTCGTGGGTACGTAGGCATGAGGCGATAAGTCTCTCCAAACACAAAAAATATTAAAAAATAATTCTCTTCTCATCTCCCCAATCTCTTTTTCAAGCAAACCATTTTCAAACCAAAAAGCGGTAGATATTTCAAAGGGTTCCTATAGAGTACTATAGACGTTTTGGGTGCTAACACCTTCCCATTGCGTAACCAACCCCCTTACCCATTCTCTGTTTGTTCTTGTTTTTTAGAACTCTTTAGGTTTTGCTCGCTCTTTTTCCTTTCCTTTTTTGGGATAAAATAAAAGTGCGGTGGCGACTCTTGTTTTTTTTTTTAGTTAAGTTAATTAATAGCTTACACACACAAATTTCCCCGCTACAGATAGTACAAGTATTCCACTAAGATAGGGATTGTACTATACCATAGGGTGATCTAGATCAAAAATTTATTATGTGACAAGACTTTTCGATGAGAGAGAGAAACAAGAACAGTCTTCCTACTGAAATGGGACTATGTAGGTTTCAAAGCAGATTTTGAAAACAGTGATCATAAAGAAGGTTGATCAGGGTTGCTTGTGTTATACGTAATGTTTTACTTAATCACAGGAAAACTTATGTTTTCGAGGATATGTCATGATTATTCCTTTTACTTAATAGTGACTGATGTTATATCTAGTGGTGTAGCGAGCGATTTTGGACGTGGTTCTTAAGCACTACCGCTCTGGGGGTACTACAGTTTGATTCATTTTTTATCCTATTAAGCTGACTAAGGAAGGGAAATAGATGTCTCCAACTAACCCTGCTTGCATACTGAGTTTAAACAGATGACTGTTGGTTTAGAGATGCGGTTTAGATTGTGGGCCTCTCTCTGCTTATTTTGTTAAGAATGAAATGACGGGACTATTCATGGGGATTTTGGATATGTACTAGATTTGATGTTTTTAATTAGTGTGCTCGCTAAGATTTTTCCAATCTTATGCCTACGTATTCCCATTTAACGAAACAAGGAAATCAAAGCGATCGTAGTTCCTCCTATTCTATGGGAGGAAAAGGATTGTTTTGGTGTCTTTTTCAAAGCCCAAGATGTGAAGCTGAAGGGTTTAGGATTAGAGAGAATTTGTCATCTCTAAAGGGGGATATTTGGTCTGTTTGTCCCAATTGTTGGGTGACTGATTATAATGGAGAATTACTTTAACTGGGATATATGAATCCAGCAATGCCATAATTTCCTTTATATGGGATTTTTAACCTGAAGGAGATGACTTTAACTCAGTGTAGAGCAATGTCATCTTTTCTTAGGAATTTCTCATGCTAAAAGAGGGGCGGTGGCCTGGATGTAAATAATCCAGAGGCTTGCCGCTTACAGCAATTAGATGATGGAAAAGGAGTTGTTGATGTTTGTATACTGTGAGCAAGGCACAGATTTGATGCCAAAAGGTTGATTGACTCAACCGGGGTTTTCCTTATACAAAGCCTAATAGGAGGCTATTGACCCGACAAGAGGGTGCTTTTTATCTGTCTCGTACGAAGCCCGAGATAGAGGCTAAAATGGTTGACTCAACGAGAGAGTGTTTTTATGTGTCTTGTACGAAGCCCAAGACAGAGGCTAAAAGGTTTGACTCAACAAGAGAGTGATTTTCTATCTCGTACGAAGCCCGAGATGGAGGCTAAAGGGGTTTGACTCAACATGAGAGTCTTTTATACTCAACAAGAGAGTGTTTTGTATCTCGTACGAAGCCCGAGATGGAGGCTAAAAGGTTATTGACTCAACAAGAGAGTCTTTTATACTCAACAAGAGATTGTTTTTGTATCTCTTACGAAGCCCGAGATGGAGGCTAAAGTGATTGACTCAACAAGAGAGTATTTTATACTCAACAAGAGAGTGTGAAAAGGTTAGCTCCGCTGGGGAGAATCATTGTACAAAGCCCAAGAGGAGGCTGGCTATCCTGAGGAAAGGATCATTATACAAAGCCTAAGAGGAGGCTAAATATGCTGGTGACTGTTTCAGTTTAGTGACAGGTCCAGTATGTTGGACAAAGGAGAAAATCAGTTCTTATGAAGGAAAGATTAACGGTATTGTTGTGCTTTGGTACTGATCCGGGTTTTTTCCTGTTCTTTAAGGAAATAGGAAATCCAAAGGGTATTGGGACTGTCCAAGTCTACTGGTGTTTTGAGAAATCGATTCTCGGATAAGTGAGTGATCTTTGTATAATGCCCAAGAGAAGGCTGGTATGTTAAGGGATGAAGGTCAACCCATTAGCTGGTCTGACACTTGACTCAGAAAGACAGCTCTAGCAAATTGATGACTAGGTTCTGTTCCTATACCTGTAGAGGTCTCTGGGTCCTTGTACTAAGCCCAAGAGAAGGCATGAAAGCTTTTAAGAAGCCGAAGGGTCCTTGTACAACGCCCAAGAGGAGGCGGGGATGCTTTTAGGAAGCCATTGGGTCCCCAAACCCCGAGAAGTTCAATACATGTTATTCACCGAGAATAGATCAAGCCAGGAAAGTCCGAGAATTTGGAAGAAACTCAAGAGATGCTATTCACAGAGAATAGATCAACTCTGGGGAGTAGAGTCTCTTTGACAATTTCTAAGAGTGACAGTCTAAGAAAGGGTTCACCGAGAATGTTGCCTTTCACGTGTCCATATTGTTTAACCCCAAGAGGAGGGAAGACTGTGTTTGGTAATCCTATAGGGATCTAGTTTTTATTTGTATTTAAGAGTGACCAACAGGGCTTTACCTAGTGCTAGACGTAGTTGTCGGGGAAAACTCTAAATAGCTATACTAGTATTACACAGTTAATATTTGACAGGTATATAAAAGTTTGTGAAAGAAGACTTACAGTGAGCAACCCCACAATACAGTTATATATATATATATATATATATATGAAAACGGATAAAGAAAGCGGGTAGAGCTTCCATGTTGTGTTGTTAGTTGTTCAACAAAGAAAGCTTTGATAACAATATTATATTTAAAATCAAAGGAGAAAGTGCTTTGAAAAGATTGTTGGGGCTTACAGCTCAAGGAGAGGCCCAAGGTTTTATCAGTGATTGCACTGTTGTTTTGAAATTGTACAAGGACTTATACAAGTGACTGAGGCCCAAGAAAAGGTTTTCTTTACAAAGGGATGGGTCTTACACTCTCTCAAGAGGCCCAAAGGTGTTTTAAAGAAAATATGTGGGGCTTATAACACGAGGGTAGGCCCAGGGTTTTGTTTTGAAATGGCGATCGCGCCGAGATTTTGAAAATACAGTGGGACTTATACAATGACTGAGGCCCAAAAAGTGGTGTATTTACAAAGGGGAGTTAGGTCTTACACTCTAATAAAGGCCCAAAGTGTTTTTGTACCAGTGATGGGGCTTACAACTCAAGGAGAGGCCCATGGGTTTGATTTTGAACTGGCGATCGCGCCGAGATTTCCTTTTTAACGCAGAGGGACTTATACAATATTTGAGGCCCAAAATAATTTTGGTTAAAAGGGGATTGGGTCTTACACTCTATTAGAGGCCTAAAGAGTTTTAAATAAAAGAAATGGGTCTTATAACACGAGGGTAGGCCCAGATGATTTTTGTTTGAAAACGGCGATCGCGCCGAGGTTTTTGAAAACACAGTGGGTCTTATACAACATCTGAGGCCCAAATTATTTTGGTTTCAAAGAGGGGTTGGGTCTTACACTCTATTAGAGGCCCAAAAGTGTTTGAAAAAGATTTGTTAGGGTAAAAATCAAAGAAACCCCAATTTCATTTTTTAAAGGCATTTTTCAAAGAAAAATCAAGTAAAAAATGATAAAAATATCAAATAAAATCATTAATCATGTTATAAACAATGATTAAGGTTTATGAAAAAGTATTTTATCCACATGAATATTTAAAATCATTGTGGTTTTAAAAATAAAAAAAAAAGAAATCATTTTAAAAGAATTTAAAACAATTTAAAACAATATTTCTGACTATATTAAAAATATATCAAACCTTCTAAAAAAATCATGAAATTTAAAATAAATACCCCAATATCGGTCCATATTTTCCTTTTCAATTCACCAGAAACATCAATCCACTGATCTATCAAAATGTTGAGTTTGCTTTTACCAGATATGGGCACGAAACTCTTAAAATTCTAAGCATTTTCACAATAAACCTTACTAGTTTTTAGATAAAAATCAACTGGGTACCTAATACCGCTTTGGTGGAATTTTGACAACTTAGTAATCATCGTGGAACCTCTAGAATTTCTTGTACCTTTAGTCTTAGTATAGGTAGTTGTATTATAGGTGCATGTTGTAAGAGAAGTGTTGGTTGAATTTTCCATCTCTGTTTAAACAAGAAGGACAATAAACATTTTAAACAAGAAGGACAATAAACATTTTACTTAACACAAATCAATAAAGACACCTAATGTGAGATTCATGGTACATATGATACATTTTATTTAATACAACATTAACACTTCCAAAGAGCGTTTCATAAGAATAACCTCATAACATTTAACTTGACACAACACCAACAAAATCTATTTTACTTAACACATGCATATGACTATACTACTCATGGTACAAATGGACTTTTGCCATCAATATTAAAAGGAAAACTCTATTTCCATTTTTATCAACATAATCACAATAACTTTTCTCAACCAAAATAATTAACATTTCAAAATTATGTGCATGGATAAAGTGAATTATGTACCAAAAACGTGATGAAGAAGGTACAACGATTGTTGAGGAAGCTTCGTTCGAGTTTGATTGTTTTTCTTTTATTTCAAACGTCATGCAATGACGTTAATGGCGTTTTAAGAGAGTAACCATATGGCGTTTTAAGATAACTCTTTTCAATATCTTTCTCTTTTTATCCATTTTCTTTATATATATATATATATATATTATATATATATATATATATATATATATATATATATATATATATATATATATATATATATATATATTAAAAAAACTAAATTAAAAACAAATATTATCCAAAACTTAAGTACGTTAAAACACGATGCAAATGCTAGTAGTAATAATGTTAAATTTATTCAAACATGAATAATAGAATCACTATGGATTATGCAAGTACCAGACCCAACTCAAAGTTGGACAAACAATGTATATAAAGAAACATACAAACATGGATAACTTTATTATAATTAGAGGAACCTCTAAGAAGTCCATATGAACAACCAAGAAAGTTGTCTAACTACAAAACCAATCTTTCAATTCTTTTTGTTAATCCATTATTTCTGACTTGGCTCCCATTGTGGACATTTAGGACTAAAATACTTTGCCAAAACTCCAGACTCCAAAAGCTCCACCACAGGTGCGAATTTCACACACCTAGGAGTCTTATATTGATTAATTGATGATCCTGAACTAATAGCATAATCCATAAGTTTATCGAATGTCCCCTGCTCCACAATCTTAATCTCAAGTGCCCCAATTGATTTCTCTAAAACACGACATAGTCGATAATAACTGTTAAGTGACTCTTCAACAGTTAAACAACAATCTTCATAAACACAATCTGGAATTGTTGCTGAGTCTTTAAGGTTTAATTCCCAATACAACACATAGTGTCCTGGAACAGTTGTGATGTCTGCATAACTAGTGTACTCTGCTACATTCGCATCAAATGGTACTAAATGTGTGACAGCATTTTTAACTGCATTTTGTAGCTCAACTTCGTCTGTCTTGTCTGAATCTATGCTTAGAATAACGTTTTTTCTGCAGACAAATTCAAATTGTGGTGCGTTGTTCTTGAATCCAGTCACTTTCAATATATCTCCCACTTTGTATCTATAAAGTCCTGTAAATGTCACACAAGTTCATTAGTATTAAGCAAACAACCAACAAACTACGCCGCTACTCCTTTTTAGATGACTTAAAAACTACATTCATTGTCCTAAAAATTAAAACATCTTTAGTCTCCACAAATATATCAAACAGTTAAGATAGACTAAAAATTACTCACCAGCATAAGTGGTAACAACAAGCTCATATTCTTGATCAAGCTTGACATCAACAAGATCCACCAACTCTTCCTTTTCTTTATCATGTAGAGAATCCATATTACTTCTATTAACCGGTAAGAATTCATAGTAGCACGTGGTAGGGATAAAGGTGTAAGACACATGACAAGGTTTACAAAGAGGATTAAGGTTAACACCACAGTAACATTCACTAGAAGCATACATAGTAGAAACAAGTGGAAGACCATTACTATAATAATCTAAAGTAGGAATGTACTGTGACATTGATCCTGTCACAATAACAGTAACAAACTTAGTATTAGGCCACAACCTAGTAATAATTCCTTGCCAAGAACCCTTGCTACACTCACTTTGAATAAAATCAGCAAGCTTTTTGTTCGATTTAAGAATTTTCATAACAGCCTCTCTCACTGAAATGTCAGTGATGAGAGGATTAATTGTTCCTGTTCTTATATCATCACAGAGAAGTGACCAATTTTTCTCAAGGAACCGAATAGCCTGAATGAGACCTGTAGCAAAAACAGTACCGACATGAAGGACCTCGTTGTTTTGACAAAGAGCGCATAGAAGTTGTGTATACATACTTTGGTATGAGTCAAGACATAGAACAGTTTCATATGGACTTGTGAAGTTTGTGTATGGATTGTAAGATATGTTCTTAAAATGAGTACTTTTGTAATATGTTGTGAGGGCTGCACTAGTTTTAATGCCTCCTGGTGTTTTAGATTCATCTTTTATAAACATTAGGTACATTCCTTTTCCTTTTTCTAGGTCAGGAACAAATTGGTTCATTATTGGTATCAAAAGACTAAATAGTAAATATCTTCTTCCAAAATCTTCTTCAGTTACTGGTATCATCTTTCTCTCACCACCAGATGTTCCTGAGCTGAAATACCCAACATCAAACCAAAACAAGCCAAATACTATTAAGAGGATTCAGTTTTTCATCTAAAACAAGAAAAAAATTCCAAAATGAAAAAAATACATAACCTAAATTTTCAACTAGAAAAAAACCAAATAACGTAAAAGTACCTAAGGAGAAACACTGAAACGGGGTTGGCAGTAAGGATTGAAGAAGTATCACCATTGGCAATACGGTTAATATCACTGTGAATATCTTCATAGGTTATGATAGGGACAAGTTTCTTGAACGTTTCACTATCAGTTTGGCCATTGAGACCATGTCTTTGTAAGTACTCAACATTTGCATTTTGAGACAGAATTTCAGCTAACACTTTTTTTTGGATTTCATCTGCGTGTGTAGTAACATCCTCTATGAACTCAAGAACTTTTTTGTTTTTTTGTGAGAGGTCATAATCAAGAGAAGTAGACATGCTTAATAAAAGAGAAAGTGTTAAAAGTGTTATAGTTATGTGAGAATGTTCAGAAAAAGGATTATGAAGTGGAACAAACAAGAATATATATATATATATATATATATATATATATATATATATATATATATATATATATATAAAAGCATATGTGTAAGAGTAGGGACAACGAAAGAGGATGGCGTGATTAATTAAAACCTTACACATATGTAAGAGGTATATATACTTAGAAATATATCTTTGGTCTATATCTTGTTTCTAAGGTTTATTTTGTTCTCATAATTTTAAAAATGATCATTTGGATACCTCATTTGTTAAAAACTTACTAAATTAAATCCTTTTCAACCATTTATCTTAAACACATATAATTTTTTTTCATTCAGTTTAAATTCACTATTATAAAAGTATATAACGTCCATTTTACCACGGTTTTTTAAAAGACTATAATGATATTTTAAAATCAAATGTCATTATTTTTACTTTTCTTAACTAAAAATATTTAGCATTTTACTACAGTTTGAAATTGCAACCGTGGTGAAATTTCGTAAAGTTTACGAATTCAAATCTCAATCGCGCCAAAAAATTTGTGAATCTCAGCGAATTTCTTTTTTTTATATTTTTAAATTAAATATGATCCAGATTTAATTATGGTTGGATATTCTAACTGTGGTGATATGTTTTACCTCTTTTTATAGTGGCGTCTTTCTGTTTTATTTATTTTAATACAAAACTATTCAAAGTTCATTACGGTTGATTAAACCATGGTGATATTTTTTTTTATTTATTTATTTCTAAATGGTTAAAAACTGGTGTTTTTTATAAAATAAAATAAAATAAATGTGATATCACCATGGTTTGATTAAGCAATTGTGGTGAAATGTTTTACTCATATTCAAGAAACACAGTTTAGCTTGTCATGTTTATTTAGTTGTCATTGCCACGAAATGAAACACACATTCAGTACAGAGAAACCATTTGAACTATAATAATTTTTTCATCTCCATTAACGAAAAGAACCATCGTGTCATTTCATCCTCAATTCATTCAACACTATTTCTTTACCATCAACATCGTTCTTCAATGAACGTGGAAAAACACCATCATTGTGTTCTTGACTGAACGTTTTCGGTACACGAAAAACGCAGGAAAACAAATGAGTGCTCTTACTATATTAATGATGGACAATGTTAATGAATGTTTTGTGTCTATGTTGTTGTTGTTAATGGTTTTTAGTGTGTAAACCGTAGAGGTTTATTAGTTATTGTTGGTGAGAATGTTTAGTTATGTTGTTGCATGAATATTTGAGGATGATATATGTTGTTGTTAAGATTGATTTAATGTTATGGTGTCGTTTTTCTTTTGTGGTTATTTTGAATATAGATGGACTATTCATCTAGCGGAAAAATTCATACAAATGAAACTCATGCAAATGAAACTCATACAAATGAATCTCATACTATAGAGAGAAAAAAGAAAAGAAAACAAAGAGGTGCTACAATGATGGCAAGATTAACTAAAGTTCGCAACTCTGGTGATAGATTTTCGACCGAGTTTAATGATAAAACTATGACTTGCATATGCCTTATCGTGAGCATCCAACTGTGAAATATAATTTTATTAACAAGAAGGTTTGGAGGAAGTTTGTCAAGTCTCGTAGTTCTACTGATCTTTTGGTTAGTAGTAATTTTATTTTTTGAATAACAATTGTATGCTTATTATTTATTGAAATTCTGGTATCAGACGTGTGATGTTAAGGTGTGATGTCACAACAACACACTCTGCACAATGGACAACAATAACAGTAAAATAACACCAAGAATTGTTGACCCAGTTCGGTTACAACCAACCTACTCTGGGGGCTACCAAGCCAGGGATGGAATTCACTACTTGTAGATATAATTTACAGACTCAACAACCCGTTGACAATCTCCTAAACTTATACTCTACTAATGACTTCCTACCTAAGAAACCACTTAGGTATGAGAGCACCACTCAATCCCTTACAAACACTCAAAGAAACCACTTTGAGTACCCTTGATCTTACTTCACAGCTTCGATCAATCAACCACTCTCTATTGCTTCACAGCTTCTAGAGAGGACAGAAACTCAACACCTATTCAAACCCTAGAATAGTGTAAATACAAGCACTTTAAACAAACTCTAGACACTAAGCCTCATGCTCTTGATCTTCTGAATGTTTTCTGTACTTTTTCCTTTGGTCTTGTGCGCTTTATATAGCTCTTGAATTGGGCTTGGACTTGTCACAATATTTGATCAGATTTGTTAATTAAAACTGAATCTTCAAAACAGATTTTATCCCCAAAATCTTTTTAAATCTTCAACCTTTTAATTCTCCAACAGACCTGCAATCAAATCTCCCATGTAACAGAAAATATCTATCCCAAGATATTCTCATCCAATGAGTCAACCACTCTCCACAATTCCAGCTAACACGCGTGCCCTAATGACCTGCTGTTGTTAATTCTGTAGATCTGATGTTACAACATCACCTGTGTGACATCAGACATCCAACTTCAGCAATTAAATACTTAACACAACCCAGTGTTAAGACTTCAATGTTGCAACATCAGCACCTTGACATCAACATTGAATATACTTTGTTTTACCAAAATTCCAGCCAATCCAGGAACTTACAATCTCCCCCTTTGGCTAATTTTGGCTAAAACACCCTCTGAACCCTCAGAGTCTTCAGCAGCGGAAAATCTTCAGTAATTTGAACTCTTTATCAGCAGCAGTTTGACAATCTTCATAGTCTTCATCACTTGATCTGCTGCAGCACCATCTTCATTATTGACAACAGCCAATTGGTGCTCCCCCTCAAAAACATGGACCAGCATCACAGCTGTTCAGTAGCTCACAATGTGCAGCACTTCTCCCCCTTGATGTCTGCCTGGCTGCACTCTTCAAATGCTATGATATCTTCACTAGCAGCTCAGTCTAAACTCCCCCTCAATAACTGTACTTCTGCATCACAACTAGCAGCACTTGACCTTCTTTGATACTCTTGACTCTCTTGGCTATTTCTCCCCCTTTTTAGCCACAATTTGACAAACCTCAACAAGTAAGTCCTATGACACCCTTTGCTGCAAAATCCATGGACAAGTACTCCCCCTGTCATGATTAACAAATGCTCTAGATGAATATGAACATTTGAGCACACTTGCTGAGCACGTTCATTTTGGTACCACTGTCCCTTTTTCCACAGACAGTCATTCCCTATCATAATCTTCATCTTCAGACTTCCTGATCAACTTTAGTCTTCTCTACATTCTCCATCCAAGGCAAACCTTCTACTTCATCATTCTCCCGTATGACTATGCAGATGCTCCTTAGATATAATGTAAGCACTAAGTTTCAGATCCAGAACAAAGACATCCTTCACCAAGGATACTCTTGACACTCTTGACACCAGGGTATTACATATGCTCCACTACTGGATTTACTATCAAAATAATCCAAACTCAACACTGTGTCACAAACTCCACAAATTCTCAGCTTACTTAAAAGCTTTACTAAGATCCAGACTCTTCAAGAGATAATGATCAGATCACAATACCTCTACCATTACATCCACCAGTAGTTATTGATACTAGTGAAGTCTTCAAAATCAGTAGTCATGCTAAACTTCACATTCTAATTCACATAAACAGAAACACTTCTTCCACATGTCCAATCTTAATCATCTTCCATATATAACCACCAGCAAACGTGATGTTACAACATCTTTTGGGACATCAGCTTCACCATCCAAAGGACTTATTGCACAAAGAAGTCCTTCAAGAAGCTCCCAAAAAAAAAACACAGTCAGAGCAGCTTAGTCAGGTTAACATACACACCTGAATACCATAAGTTCCCACACCCTCTCTGAACCATATCCTAGCAAACTCAACCATATCTAGAGTATCTATACCAAATTCTTTTTCCAGAACATACTTCCACCATTTTATGAAAAGCACAGGAATGTTATCTAGTATGGCCTTTTGAATTTTCTCAGAAGTTCTAACACCAACGGCTTCCTTTATTTGAGAGATATCTTGGACATTTTCATCATACTTATCTTTGATCTTCCTATTTCTGGAAGAGATGAACACTTTACTCCTGGATTTTGTAGTACCATCCACATAGATCTTCTGCTTATCAGTTCTCATCTTTGGAGGTGACTCAATAGCTTTCCTCTTCCTTGATTTCAGTCGTTTAGCAACCCTATGAACCACTTTTGCAATTAGTTCATCATCACTCTTCTTTATTTTAAGGCTAGAAGTACCTTTCTTGACTTGAGATGTTTAAACATCAGCTCTAGCATCTGCATCTACCAACCTACGGATTGTCAATTTGTGAAATTTTTCTTCTGAACTATAGGAGTCATTAGTCAGGTTGTCATCTTTCTTGGCCTTGTAAGTATTCAGCTCCCAACACTTCCTAAGGTCACAGCTTTTGATCCTTCCATCAGCATTGTTGACTCCTTCATCTTGCTCATATAACTGACTACTCAAGTTGGCTTTTAACACATCATCAATCTTAGGAGTACCAGCACCATAAGTCATTAACCCAGATTGACTTTTCACCATACTTTCACACTTGATGTCACCATCTAATGTTACATCATTGACTTCATCATCACCAGACTGGCTTTCAGTTTGAGGAATCCACTGATAGCAATTATCTTTAGATCTTGCCCTAGTCATTACAGCCTCACCCTTCTCATTAGTTACAACACATTTATCTTTGGTATAGCTGACTAAGTAACCATCATCACATAATTGGCTGATGCTTATCAGATTTGCATTCAAACCATTGACAAGATAGAAATTGTCAAGTTCAGGTCCTTGTACTTTTCCAATACCTTCAACAACTCCTTTATTCCCCTTACCAAAAATAACTTCAAGAGAGGGGCAAGGGCTAAATTCAGCAAACATGTATCTATATCCAGACATGTGTTTGGAACACCCACTGTCAAAATACCATGTTCCTTCTTTAAACTCTTTGTCAGCCATGTGAGCCAATAAGCACTTCACCTTCTCCTTAGGTACCCATTGTTTAACAACTTTGGGCCTGTACTCTCTTCATCTGTTTTGAGGCTGAGGGTATCCATGCAGCTTGTAGCAAGAGTATTGCATATGTCCAAACCTTCCACAATAAAAGCATCTCACCCTTTCATCTCTAAATCTTCTGCCATGATGAGATTGCTTAGGCTGTCATCCATAATGTGGTCTCCTCCTACCATAACTGGCCTGCCTTCTATTATGCTGGTATCTTCTTCCATAAGGAGGCTGAGAATGTTGTTTCCTGGATTGTCTCCCATGATGGTGTGGCTTTGTTCTTCCATAGATATGAGGAACAGCATTGGTGTAACCATACCCCTGATGTTGAGACACCTGATAAGACATGTGCTGTTTGAACTGAGCAGCTTGCATGCTCTTGTGGTGTTGTGGGGGCATATACTGACTAGCTCCTTGTGGCTGCTTTCTCTTCTGATTAGGACCTGAAATTCTGGCCTATATATCAGATGTCCTATCGAGATGTCGAGACACTGATATACAACAACAATGAACAAGTTCAAAATAAAAGTGTGCAGAAAATGTAAAGAACACCAGAAATTGTTAACCCAGTTCGGATCCAACTATCATACATCTGGGGGCTACCAAGCCAGGGATGAAATCAATATTCGATAGTATCAATTCACTGATAACCACACCCGGTTCAATCAGCTCACTTAATCACTACCCTTCCTATGACTTCTACCTAAGACTCCCCTAGGTATGAGGCCCTCCTCAAATCCCTCTTCAATCACAACCCGTGACTGGTTCCTTACAAGATAAATAACAATGGTCGAAACACAAATTCTCAATACTTCACAGCTTATGAGAATTAACACACAGCTACTCAATGCTTAAAAGCTTATGAGCAACCTTACACAACTTACACTACAATCCTTATACTGTTATCATAAGATACCAGTTAGGCTCACAAAACACAAGCACATAACCCTAAAAATACATGTAAGTTCGACACCTAAAACTAGGTTTACATCATTCTATTTATAGCTTGTAATCTGGACTGAATTGGGCTTCAAAAATGCAGCAATTAGGCTGCTCACAAATCTGCAAAATTAACTCCAATAAAATAGGTCTTCAATCCAAAGTTTCCTATTATGTCTCCATAATTAGAAACAGCAGCAAATCCGAAAACCAACAAATAACCCTAATCCAAAAAAGCTTTGGATGCCACATAGGATAACCAATTACTCACAGAATATTCAGTTACAAATCATTGTAACAGAATCTGCAATAAAAACTGACTTCACAACGCGATGTTCTATGAGCTGCCATGGAACATCTTCATACGACATGTTGAACAAAGAGTAATGAAACATATTTTTAGACATCTTCATTCAACATCTGCTGCTACATGAGTTTTAGCAAAATAATGCCAACCATAAAACCAAGGAAATAACAATCTCCCCCTTTGGCTTATTTTTTGGCTAAAACTCCACACACACTTAAATACCATCAGTATCAGCAGCGGAAGAAAACACCATTAATAGCAGCAAAAAACTCCCCCTCAGCTGCACACACAAAAAAACTCCCCTCAGCTGCATACACACACAGTCCAGCAAACATCTCATCATAGCAACTCCCCCTCAACAGCAGCAACCTCAGCTGCACCTGCAGCACACACACTCCTCACACAAGCAATCGCACAACATACACAACGTACTACTCCCCCTTTTAGCCATAAATATGACAAAGGCT
Source organism: Lathyrus tuberosus (assembly GCA_022829125.1). NCBI lineage: Eukaryota > Viridiplantae > Streptophyta > Magnoliopsida > Fabales > Fabaceae > Lathyrus > Lathyrus tuberosus. The sequence continues at coordinate 11,189,351 of JALAZF010000034.1, forward strand.
AGTAGAACAAGTCAAAGTAAAAAGAATCCAGAGTAAACTGCATCAGAAAGTAGATGCACACCACATTACATGCCCAAATTTCATGCACAGACTTCAGCATTTTCCCTTCATTCACACACTGCACTACCAGAACCTCATTTAGTCTTTTCAGTCTGGCAGCCAGAAAGCACATTGATTGCTATAGGTCTTCATGAATGCACACCCCAAGTCTGCTCCTCAGGTTTTCAAACTGAACTGCATCCAGAGACTTGGTAAATATGTCAGCAAGCTGATTTTCTGTGCTCACATGCTCAAGAGTTATGACTTTGTCCTCCACAAGTTCTCTGATGAAGTGATGTCTGATGTCAATGTGCTTTGTCCTGCTATGTTGAATGGGATTTTTGGAAATATTAATAGCACTCAGGTTGTCACAAAATAGTGTCATGACATCTTGTGTGACATTATACTCTGACAGCATCTGCTTCATCCATACTAGTTGTGCACAACTACTACCAGCTGCTATGTACTCAGCTTCAGCAGTAGAAAGGGATATTGAATTCTGCTTCTTGCTAGACCATGAAATAAGATTATTTCCTAGAAAGAAGCATCCACCAGAGGTACTCTTCCTATCGTCAGCACTTCCAGCCCAATCAGCATCACAATATCCTAATAAAATGGGACTTGAGTCATGGGAGTAAAGCAACCCATAATCACATGTACCACTCACATACTTTAGAATTCTTTTCACTTGATTGATGTGACTAACCTTGGGTTCTGCTTGATATCTTGCACACACACCAACAGCAAAAGTGATGTCTGGCCTACTTGCTGTAAGATACAACAGACTGCCAATCATACTTCTATACAAACTTTGTTCAACATCCACTCCCTTTTCATCTTTGGATAACTTCAAGTGAGTAGGAGTTGGAGTCCTCTTATGCTTGGCATTATCCAGCCCAAACTTTTTCACAATGTTCCTCGCATATTTGCTCTGACAAATAAAAATGGAGTTTTCCATCTGCTTGACTTGTAATCCAAGGAAGTAGGTTAATTCACCCACTAAGCTCATCTCAAATTCAGACTGCATTTGAGTGACAAAATGTTGGACCATTTCATCCGACATCCCGCCAAACACAATATCATCTACATAAATCTGAGCAATCATTAGTTTCCCATCCTTCTCCTTGACAAAAAGAGTTTTATCAATACCACCCTTCCTGTACCCATTGTTAACTAAGAACTCAGTCAGTCTTTCATACCAAGCTCGTGGAGCTTGTTTCAGCCCATATAGAGCCTTCTACAGCTTGTAAACATGATCAGGAAAGTTTGGATCCACAAACCCTTTAGGCTGCTCAACATAGACTTCCTCATTAAGATACCCATTTAGAAAAGCACTCTTGACATCCATTTGAAACAGTCTGAATTTTAACAAACATGCCACTCCTAGCAACAATCTGATGGATTCCAACCGAGCCACGGGCGCAAATGTTTCATTGAAGTCTACTCCTTCAATCTGTGTGTATCCTTGAGCTACTAATCTGGCTTTGTTCCTGGTGACAACTCCTTGCTCATCAGACTTATTCTTATACACCCATTTTGTTCCAATCACATTTGTTCCTGCTGGTCGTGGTACCAGTTCCCAAACTTCATTCCTCTTGAACTGACACAGTTCATCTTGCATGGCACTTATCCAGAACTCATCTGTCAATGCTTCTTTGACATTCTTTGGTTCGATCTTTGACACAAAGCACGCATTTGACACAGTCTCCCTTCTTCTGGTTCTTACACCTTCATTCAGATCTCCAATAATTAATTCCCTAGGGTGATCCTTTTGAATCCTTACAGAGGGTCCCCTGTTAGCATCCTCTACCTCTTCATTCTCAGGTCTGGTGTTGATTTCTTGAGCAGGCTCAATGTCTGAAGAGTTTTCATTGTTCATGGGCAGACATGTTCCAACATCATCTGGGACATCTTCATCGTTGCCAGAATCATCAACCACCACATTTATGGATTCCATCATCACCTGAGTTCTGGAATTGAATACTCTATATGATTTACTGTTTGTAGAGTAACCTAAAAATATTCCTTCCTCACTCTTAGGATCCATCTTTCGCCTTTGCTCACGATCCGCTAAGATGTAGCACTTACTACCAAACACATGGAAATACTTCACATTTGGCTTTCTACCTTTCCATAGCTCATAAAGAGTGACAGAGGTACCTGATCTGATAGTCACCCTATTGTGTATATAGTAAGCAGTATTCATGGCTTCAGCCCAAAAATGATATGGAAGCTTTTTGGCATAAATCATGACTCTTACACATTCTTGTATGGTCCTGTTCTTGCGTTCCACCACACCATTCTGCTGAGGAGTGATTGGTGATGAGAATTCATGAATGATTCCCTCAGATAAGCAGAACTCTTCAAATCTACTATTTTCGAATTCTTTCCCATGGTCACTTCTGATTCGAACAACACCACAATCCTTTTCCCGTTGAATTCTTTGACACAATTCTTTAAAAGCTGCAAACACTTCAGACTTTTCTCTGATAAAACTTATCCAAGTGAATCTAGAGTAGTCATCTACGACAACATAGGCATACTTCTTCCCACCAAGACTTTCAACCTGCATAGGTCCCATTAGGTCCATGTGAAGAAGTTCTAGAACTCTAGAAGTTGTGGTAAGATGTTGAAGCTTCTTGTGTGACACCCTTGTTTGCTTCCCAACTTGACATTCACCACATATTTTGTCCTCATCAATCTTCAGCTTGGGAATACCTCGAACAACTTCACTTGACATAACCTTTTTCATCCCTTTCAGGTGTAAGTGACCCAATTTCTGATGCCACAGTTTGGTTTCATCTTCCTTTGACATCAAACAAGTAGACAGATTTTCAGGTTCTTGAGGATTCCACAGATAGCAGTTATCCTTAGACCTGGTCCCCTTCATAACAACTTCATCTTTCACATTGGTTACTAGACATTCAGATTTGGTGAAATTTACCTTGAACCCTACATCACACAATTGGCTTATACTGATTAAGTTTGCGGCCAGTCCTTTGACATAGAGAACTCGATCCAGATTTGGTTGTCCTATGTAGTCCAGCTTTCCGACACCTTTTATCTCACCCTTTGATCCATCCCCAAAGGTGACATAATTGGTGGAGTGAGGCTTAATGTCTAACAAGAACTTCTTCACACCAGTCATGTGTCTTGAACAACCACTGTCAAAGTACCAATCTTCTCTTGCAGATGCTCTAAGAGAAGTATGTGCTATGAGGCCAGCCATCATTTGTCTAGGAATCCATCTTCTCTTCACTTTACCCCAACTCTGTTCTTTATTTTGTTGCTGAGAAGTTTTGGGATAGCCGTGCAGTTTGTAGCAAAAGAACTTTAAGTGACCAATCTTGCCACAGTAATGGCATCTCCATGGTTTATACTTTAATCTACAAACTCTTTTCTTCTGATGTTGAAACACGTGATTTGACATCTCCACTTCTTGCTTTATTTTCTGAGGAACAAACTTCAATACAGTCTTCTTAGAAGTCTCTGCTTGATTGTTAAAACCAAGGCCTTGCACATTTCCAGCTTCTTTCCCATTCTGAAGGATCTCATCTAGCTACGTGGTACCATTGTTCAGCATTCTTATAGATTTTGTCATATTGTCAAGTTTTGACTTTTGCCATTCAACCTCCTCCTTCAGATCAGCAATGGTTGACAGATGTTCTTCCTTCTCAGCTTCCAGTTGAGCTATCAAGATCTTCTGCTCCAATATAATCTAGCACCTTTCTTCATTCTTGATACACAGTTCTGAAAACCCTGAGAATACTTCTTCCTTAGTAAGTTCTCCAACATAAGATTCTTTGTCAGAGTCAGATTCACAAGAAGTTTCTTCATCAGCCTTACATACTCCAGTCAAAGTTGTCACCAATTTTGCTGATTCTTCTTCAATATCACTCTCAGACTCTCCTTCTAACCAAGACACGGATAGGCCCTTCTTCTGCCTTTTGAGATACGTGGGACACTCAGTCTTTATGTGCCCATATCCCTCACATTCATAGCATTGAACTCTCTTCCCTTGATTAGAGTCTTCTTCAGTTCTGTCTCCATCCTGATTCTTTCTGATGTCGAGTGACTTGTTCTGAGCATTAACTCTCGACTTCTAGTCAATCCTCTTCAACACTTTGTTAAATTGTTTACCAAGTAATACCAGATCTTTAGACACATCTTCATCTTTGACCAGATTTCCTTCATCATCTGAGTCATCAGCACTTGACACAAATGCTATACTCTTCTTCTTTTCATCTTTTTCACCGAGTCCTAACTCAAAAGTTTGGAGTGATCCCATAAGCTCATCCACCTTCATCTTGTCAATGTCCTGAGCTTCCTCTATAGCAGTAACCTTCATATCAAATCTCTTAGGAAGAGACCTGAGAATCTTCCTGACCAACTTGCTGTCAGACATCTTTTCTCCTAAGGCACTAGAGGCATTAGCTATCTCAATAATGTTCATATGAAAACCATGAATGCTCTCATCCTCTTTCATCTTTAAACTCTCAAACTTGCTAGTGAGAAGCTGAAGCTTTGACATTTTCACCTTTGAGGTCCCTTCATGAGCAACTTTCAGGACCTGCCAAGCATCTTTGGCAATAGTGCAATGCTCAATCAGCCTGAAGATATTTCTGTTGACACCATTGAACAATGCATTCATGGCTTTAGAATTTCCAACAGATCCTTTGTAGTCAGCATCATCCCAGTCCTCTTCTTCCTTCAGAACATCAGTAAGATTTCCTTCTCCATCTCTTACCTTTGGAGGCTCCCAACCTTTGATAACCGTTTTCCATGCTTGATCATCCATGGACTTGATGAAGGCAATCATCCTAGGTTTCCAATACTCATAGTTAGAGCCATCCAGGAAAGGTGGTTTATTCAGAGCTCCTCTATCCTTGTCCATTGTACCAGAAAGTACCTTCCCTGAATCTCACCCAGAAACAACAAAGGGTGCCAGCTCTTGATGCCAATTGAAATTCTGGCCTATATATCAGATGTCCTATCGAGATGTCGAGACACTGATATACAACAACAATGAACAAGTTCAAAATAAAAGTGTGCAGAAAATGTAAAGAACACCAGAAATTGTTAACCCAGTTCGGATCCAACTATCCTACATCTGGGGGCTACCAAGCCAGGGATGAAATCAATATTCGATAGTATCAATTCACTGATAACCACACCCGGTTCAATCAGCTCACTTAATCACTACCCTTCCTATGACTTCTACCTAAGACTCCCCTAGGTATGAGGACCTCCTCAAATCCCTCTTCAATCACAACCCGTGACTGGTTCCTTACAAGATAAATAACAATGGTCGAAACACAAATTCTCAATACTTCACAGCTTATGAGAATTAACACACAGCTACTCAATGCTTAAAAGCTTATGAGCAACCTTACACAACTTACACTACAGTCCTTATACTGTTATCATAAGATACCAGTTAGGCTCACAAAACACAAGCACACAACCCTAAAAATACATGTAAGTTCGACACCTAAAACTAGGTTTACATCAGTCTATTTATAGTTTGTAATCTGGACTGAATTGGGCTTCAAAAATGCAGCAATTAGGCTGCTCACAAATCTGCAAAATTAACTCCAATAAAATAGGTCTTCAATCCAAAGTTTCCTATTATGTCTCCATAATTAGAAACAACAGCAAATTCGAAAACCAACAAATAACCCTAATCCAAAAAAGCTTTGGATGCCACATAGGATAACCAATTACTCACAGAATATTCAGTTACAAATCATTGTAACAGAATCTGCAATAAAAACTGACTACACAACGCGATGTCCTATGAGCTGCCATGGAACATTTTCATACGACATGTTGAACAAAGAGTAATGAAACATATTTTTAGACATCTTCATTCAACATTTGCTGCTACATGAGTTTTAGCAAAATAATGCCAACCGTAAAACCAAGGAAATAACAGGACCAGTCTTCTTCTCAATCTTCTTAGGTTGTGAAACATCAGCTTTCTTAGGTGTAGGATCCTGCTTCTTTGGCTGATGTTGAGACAAAGGTTGTGACACTTCCTTCTTTGAACCTGAAGTGCTTGCTTCTGAAGTTCCCTTATCCTCAGCCACATAACCTATCCCTGCTTTGTCTCCAGTAGCTTTTTCTGACTGAAGTATCTTGTCAAGTGTGTCTGTACCACAGCTCAGCATCCTAACAGACTTGGTCATTTGATCAAGGTGAGCTCTAACTAGCACCACTTCATTTTCCAGATCTGTCTTTTCATTCTCTAGCTGAGCAATCTGTTGCTTGTGGCACTTGTTTTCTTGACAAATTTCAGCACTCTTTAAACACAGCTCTTGATAGGTAGATGCCAACTCCTCATAAGTTACTTCTCCATCACTAGAATCATCATCAGAAACCACAGCTTCTGTTAAAGCTCTCACATGCTTTGCTGACTCGCCTTCATTTTCACTATCAGAGTCAGACCAGGAAACTGTCATGCCCTTCTTCTGCTTTTTCAATAAGGTGGGACATTCTTTCTTGACATGTCCATACCCTTCACACTCAAAGCACTGCACTCCTTTATCTTGGGCAGTTTTCTCTTCATCCTTCTTGCTGGTGTCAGAAGTCATGTTCTTGACATTAGGCCTAGAGTTATTATTCATTCTCTTGAATACTTTGGTGAACTGTCTTCCCAACATCACTATGGCCTGAGATAGATCCTCCTGGGATTCAGATTTCTTCCCTTTCTCTTCTTCACCATTTGTCACCAGGGCTATACTCTTTGGCTTCTTTTCTGGTTCTTCCTCATTCAACCCAAGCTCAAAGGTTTGAAGAGATCCAATGAGCTCATCAACTCTCATCTTGCTGATGTCTTGTGATTCTTCAATAGCAGTAACCTTCATCTTATACTTCTTAGGTAGGGACCTAAGGATCTTCCTCACAAGCTTTTCATCTGACATCTTCTCACCAAGAGCACTAGATGCATTGGCCAGCTCAAGAACACTCATGTGGAAATCATAAATAGTCTCATCTTCCTTCATCTTCAGGCTTTCAAATTTTGATGTTAAAATCTGAAGTCTTGACATCTTGACTCTAAATGTTCCTTCATGAGTAACCTGCAAGATATCCCATGCTTGCTTAGCAACTTCACAGGTATTAATTAACCTGAAGATATTCTTATCCACTCCATTGAAGATTGCATTCAGAGCTTTGGAATTTCCAAGGGCAAGCTCATCTTCCTCCTTGGTCCACTCTTCTTCAGGCTTTGGCTTAGAGGTGCCTTCTATATCTTTGCCAGCATCATCCTTCTCACACACGACAGGTGCTTTCCACTCTTTAATAACAGCCTTCCAAGCCCTACTGTCCAAGGATTTTAAGAAGGTGGTCATCCCTTGCTTCCAATAGTCATAATTGGATCCATCCAAAATAGGGGGTCTGTTGACGAATCCTCCAACTTCTTTGTCCATCTTTTCACCAGAAAGTAACTTCCCTAGATCTCACCCAGAGACTGACAGGATGCCTGCTCTGATACCAATTGAAATTCTGGTATCAGACGTGTGATGTTAAGGTGTGATGTCACAACAACACACTCTGCACAATGGATAACAATAACAGTAAAATAACACCAAGAATTGTTGACCCAGTTCGGTTACAACCAACCTACTCTGGGGGCTACCAAGCCAGGGATGGAATTCACTACTTGTAGATATAATTTACAGACTCAACAACCCGTTGACAATCTCCTAAACTTATACTCTACTAATGACTTCCTACCTAAGAAACCACTTAGGTATGAGAACACCACTCAATCCCTTACAAACACTCAAAGAAACCACTTTGAGTACCCTTGATCTTACTTCACAGTTTCGATCAATCAACCACTCTCTATTGCTTCACAGCTTCTAGGGAGGACAGAAACTCAACACCTATTCAAACCCTAGAATAGTATAAATACAAGCACTTTAAACAAACTCTAGACACTAAGCCTCCTGCTCTTGATCTTCTGAATGTTTTCTGTACTTTTTCCTTTGGTCTTGTGCGCTTTATATAGCTCTTGAATTGGGCTTGGACTTGTCACAATATTTGATCATATTTGTTAATTAAAACTGAATCTTCAAAACAGATTTTATCCCCAAAATCTTTTTAAATCTTCAACCTTTTAATTCTCCAACAGACCTGCAATCAAATATCCTATGTAACAGAAAATATCTATCCCAAGATATTCTCATCCAATGAGTCAACCACTCTCCACAATTCCAGCTAACACGCGTGCCCTAATAACCTGCTGTTGTTAATTCTGCAGATCTGATGTTACAACATCACCTGTGTGACATCAGACATCCAACTTCAGTAATTAAATACTTAACACAACCCAGTGTTAAGACTTCAATGTTGCAACATCAGCACCTTGACATCAACATTGAATATACTTTGTTTTACCAAAATTCCAGCCAATCCAGGAACTTACATTTATATATACAACCATGCAAATTAATATTTTCACTATAATTATAACATGTTAAAAGTGAATAAAGAAGTCTAAACAAGAAAAAAACAAATACACCATAGATTGTCTGATGGGGGTTAGAGGAAACATGAGGAATTATTTATTAATGAAAAAAACAAATGGGAGATGAGGACTCCATGAGTTGTGATCGCAACACATCTCCGCCATCATGACATAAGAAGTTAGAGAGGGTTCGACAAACATTAACTAGAGAGTTCACTTCAGATGCCTCACGAGCAATTGTTGAGAAAATTGTAAGTAAATTTTGTTGTGCATAGGATTTGTTGTGTGTAACTTAAATCTCTTTGGTAATGATATCTTATTCATGTTGTGAAAGATTTGTTGGTTGACATGGAAAATCAAGGTTCCTTTGTTCCACAAAAATGACATGATATATTAGTAGAAGTAATCAGAATGAAGGAGTATGGTGGACGTGTATGTGGTGTTGGAAAAGCCATCAACCTTAGATTATTCTTTGGTACATCAAAGAGGAGTAAAGAATTGCGAAAGAAGGAGATGGAGGAGCTCGTTAATAAAAAGTTATAACACGAACGAGAAGTCCAAAAGAAATAGTTGGCAGATAAATTAGCAGAGAATCGTGAATCCCAAAAGAAAGAGATTAAGGAGATGTATGATAAGAAGTTGGAAGATGCATTATCACAGGAGCGTGAAATGTGCAAGAAAGAGTTGGAGGAGCTTTATGCGGTATGCTAAAATAGTGTTTTGTGTGTTGAATTTATTTTGTATTGTTGTTAGATGAGTGTTTATGCATTGTGTGTTGATATTCTTTTTATGATGCAAAAATTGGCGCTGATGGGTGTAACCGTCCAACCGATTACAAATGAAGTTGATGAGTTGCCTAAAAGAGTTGTTTTATGTGGTATGAGTACAAAAGTAAGTTATTCAGGCGCCCATACAAATACACAAAATGATATGACGGTTCCTTCTGACGATTATATAAGAAAGTTGGTATGTTTTATTATGGATCTTAAAGAATTAATTTTTATTCAATTAGAGCATGATCTAGAGTTAGAGGTTTTCTATGTTGATCCTAAAGTTATAAGGGATTTTAGTTTTAGAAATGAGTGGTTGGACGTAGGGATACGGTAATTGTGGTACACGTAAGTACAATTTCTATTCTACTAAATGTCAATTTTAAATTTGTGCATCATCAATAATTTTAATATTAAGACTCACTTTTTTTTTTAATTTGCTTAACAATTTAGCTACATGCATTGTGTTTGTATAGAATCAAATAAATTAACAATGAGCCCCTTAAGACAATTGACACACTTAAGCATATTTTTTTAGATACATAGAGCCCTTTAAGACAACACTATTATAATTTAATTGTATATTTTTTGCTATTCCTTTTGAGCTTAAGCTCTTTTTTTATTTCAAACAAAAAAATGTCATGTTTTCTAAATTTCTTGTAATTAATTTATCTCCTTGGAGTTATCAATGAGAAAGAAAATCCTAAGTATAAATATACTAGAATAACTTAATTGGGACTAAAAGGGGGTGATCCATGATAGGACGTTCATGGATAAGTACAATTAGTATTGGGTGAGAGCCCGAAGGAAGGAGATCCACCTGAACCGTGTTATGATCGCCTGAAACGCCTTTCCAATTACCTTTTTCATTTATCACACGTGGCATGTGAGGTATGGAGGGAATAATAGTCTAGAAATATCAGTCAAAAGTGAAAAAACTTCTCCCCCATGATTTTAGGGAGAATGTGTCTCTTTACTCCCACGTTTTTTACCATGGGACTATGGATACCATTTTCTAGCTTTCTAGCCCAGGCCTAAAAAGTATTATATAAATATTCCAATCCTAGAAATGGGAGACGATCATCCACTAATTTCAAAGATAAAAACTCTTAGAGCCTTTCATAATACCTACAATTGGCGCCCATGTAGGACCCCGATAAAACTTACTTGGGCCACACTCACCCTCATTTCATAATATGCATAGTCTTTTTCCTCGACATGGTGAAGAGACGAGGCACTATGACATCTTCCAACCCATCCACAACTATTTAATCCATAGCATGAGGATTTGTTGGAGGTGGAAAATCTATTTCATGTTATAGATAGATACATTCGGCAAGTCCTAATTGAAGTCAAATACCCTAGTTCTAAAATCATCAAATACCCTAGTCAAATACCCTAGTTCTAAAATCATCAAATAAACTACGCATGTGGGTCAATTTCATTGATCTAAATGCAACATGCCCTAAAGATCCATAGATATTGCCCAACATTCGTAGGCTGGTCGATGGGTCATGATGATACAAGACTATAAGCTTCATGGATGCTTACTCAAGATATAACCAAATAAAAATGGATCCCTTATACACATCTAAAATGGCGTTCATGTCAAATTATGGAAATTATATCTACAACGTTATGTCTTTTGGACAAAGGCTAATGGAAATGGTATCTCAAATCAAATAGGATATAACCTAGAGGTCTACATTGACGATTTTATTTTGAAGACCCTTGAAGAAGGAAGCTAGTGTATAGACTTGAAAGATATCTTGGAGTTAATTAAAAGAAACAACACACGCTTGAACGCCACCAAGTGCTCCTTATAGGTTTAAGAGGGAAAGCTCTTGGGATTTATGTTGACCAGAAGAAGGATTGAGGCAATCCCTAATAAAAATCTGACTAACATTAAAATAAGAAGCTACTCTAGTGTCAAGGAATTTCAACAGCTAACAGGACACCTAGCCGCCATATCTCATTTTCTTTCCTTTAAAAGTGACAAAGCATTCCACTAATTTGCCACTATAAATAAGGAGGAGAAGTATGAATGGAGAAATTAATGAAATGAGGCATTCAAAACATTGAAATTCTTTTTGGTGACACAACTATAATGACGCGTTCAAAAGCATGCACACCCTTATACATATATTTACCAGTCACTAAAAAGCTGATAAGCTTTGTGCTAGTCTAGGATAAAGAGGAGGTGAAACATTTGATTTACTTCATATGCGAGGTATTCAATTCACTGAGGTAAGGTATCAAAAAATTTAGAGATTGTCTTTGACGGTCTTGATTACTTTGAGCTATCCGAGTATGATATCCTATTTAGTTGAGCTATCCGAGTATGATATCCATTTCATACCTAGAGGACGCATAAAATCCCAGGTGTTGTAAGACTTCGTGGAAGAGATCAGTTCACCCATGTGTGAGGACATTCCCCATGCAACGATACTATAAATAGATGAAGCCTCAAATCTGAAGAGGAATGGTGTCAGAATCATGTTAGAAGGCCCAACTCATCTGATATCTCTTAAAGGTATGGTAATTGTCTAATTGTTTCAAATTCATTGAAGTGATATATATGTCTATCGAACATATGTCCCAAGGATATTTCCTCTTGAAGCTCGCTAGCACCAAGAAACTAATCCATAACCATGCATTCATACAAGGAACTCTAGCCGCACCGAATAATGAAATATAAGAAATTAACGTCATCGAAGTCGCCTAACCAAAAAGTTGGATGATGCTTATAACGCGCTACTTGATGTTTGAAGCACTCCCATCATATGAGGTTGTGTAGAATATAATTTGAAAGCTCTAAACTAAATATACCATGGTATTCATAAAACTCTAGAAATTGGAAAGGTTTCCCCCATGATGAGAAGCCTAGGGGAGGATGAGACAACCTTGGTCTTCATATAGAAATACAGACAAAGTACATCTTAGTGGTCCTTCTACAAGTCAACGAATAAGTCAAATCAACGAATAAGGTAATACTAAGCGAGATAAAAAAGAAATTAGAGGATGCCAAAGGCATATGGGATGAGCACCATCATAAGACTTTATGGTAATATCACATTACCTCTCATTCCACCATCAAGGAAACCCCATTTATAATGGTCTAAAGTACTTATGCCATGCTGCAGGTGGAAATGGGCACCCCTACTTAGAGGAGATGCAGTTTGATGAAGACGAGAATGGGACAAAACTGAGATGTACATTTGACCTGATTGATGAAACCATAGAAATCGCCAATATCAAGGACTTCTCCATGGCACAAAGGGATGTCAATTCCAAAAAATACTTACGTGCAGAGGAATAGTGCTAAGTAACATTCTTTTCCTCCCTCACTTAACCGTGTTATCAAGTACTCTTGGATAACTTTTCATTCATTAAAAGTCCAACGAATAAAAAGTGGGTCAAAGATTCCGTAAGTACTCGATTTATTCAACTCTATACAAAGACAGTGAATGTACCTAAATGGTTAATGAAAATGAATAAATTAGGGGTGATGTTCTATAAATGATAATGTTCTATAATGACATGTATATTCAACTATATATACTTCCGTGCACCAAACTTGCAATATCCCGATGTCCAGCGAATTATACCCAACAAGAAAATCCCTTACATCATCAGGATTATAATAGAATAAACCCAAACGTGGACAATGTTCTAGCGGGAGAGGTTGCGCTTCATTTATCAGCGCAACTTTCAAGTATAACATTGTGATTTAATTTGGATTAGGGTCCATTATATCATTGTGGTTACCCACAGGGGGGATGGGCTGAACAATTACTTCCTTTTGTAGAAGCATGGCGTACAACACTTCTACTAGGAGTTCGAGCATCATCATCACCATCAACATTACGGTGATCTTCATTTGTCCGTTGTTCCAAGTTTTCACTTAATCTCTACATCATAATATTCAATTAAAACATAAAACAAAAACAAGCACAATATATATCATACATTCTCCATTGTTCTTCTAATTGCTTCTCAAAATTTTCAATCTTTTGTCTTTAAGCAATTATTTTCGGGCTTTCGGTTCTTTTTCTTTGAGACCCAAAGAATGACCTCAAGCCGACACCTTCTCCAATAGCATGGACACACCCACAATGCTTATCTGTTCCGATAGCTTCTACTAATATATCATGTCGTGCTTGTGGAACAAATGTGCCTTCACGGGCTGCCTCAACCAACTTATCCTACACAACATGAGAAAGTTACATATATTAGTTACCAACTCATTTAAATAAAAAATAACATAAGCACCACAAATCATACTTACATTTTTTTTGGCAACTATCTGGTCTTAATCGAGCCCTCTTCCATTTTTCATGTCTTGAAGGTGGAGATGGGATGCGATCATCTTCGATTTCAGATTGTCTCTCAAGCATGATTTTTTTTCTCAAGATTCCTATAACCCCCACGAGACAATCTATGGGGGTACATGTTCTTGGCTTTATTGAGTATCCCGACTTCGCTTTTAACCTGTTATGAACATAGTGAAAAAATATAAGATTAGTATTTATAACTCATTAGCATAGCATTATCGTTTACTTGAGAATAGTACTAACCTTAAATTCCTCAGAACGACGTATCTTTGCAAACCTTTTCCATTGATTCTTTGATATAAAACTATATTGAATCCATGGATGAGCAAGACCGCTCTTAGGCCTCCTAATGTAGTTAGCCGTGAGCTGTGCCTTAAATCCCCTCCAACGAGTACCAACATATATGAAAATTATAGTATGTAATACCTTAACATCAGTCCATATACTTTCTTTGACCTTATTATCAACTTGTTTCCAATTATCAATCAATATACTGACCTTGCTACGTGCAAGGAACGAAACATAACTCTTAAAAGTAGAGTAGTGTTGACAATCCACTACTATGTACAAAGAATCAAATTGGATAGGGATTTTTTCACCTGATGCGTTCCGGACAGATGTGAATTGGGGCATCATTGTGACGCCTCTTTGTGATCTTTTCGTTTGACTTTCAGTTGTTTGAGTATCATTGTCAAACATCTCATTTGTTTGAGTTTCTTCGCTGGTTTCTGATGAAGAACTCAACAAGGTCGACATCTAAGTTAAAAAACAACAACAACAACAACAACAACATAGACAACAAGAACATAAACATCAACCACAAAATAAAACAACAAAATCCACAACAATGGCAAATGAAGTTTACTGTCGATGCATGGGGGAAAATATTTTACGTACCTTAAACGTGATGACTAAGTAAATGATGTTAGTGTTGGTGATGGTGTTGTCTTCCTTCGTTGGGGTGACGACGGTGTTGTTGTTGTTTTCCTTTTAGACGGTAACAATTTGGTTGATCGTGATGGTCTTGTCAACTTGGTTGACGATGATGACGACAATGGCAAATACACAGTGAAGTATAAACGATGGTGTTTTAGATGAAATCGTGTAATGTTTCACAGTAATGAACGTTAAGGTTTGGGTTGAAATCGTGTATTGTTTCGTCTAGTTTCTATTTGCAATGGAAAAAAGGATACTGAAGAGACAAGCTATCTAGGAGTGTATAATATTATCACGCTACCACAACGGCCAATACTTGCAACCGTAGTGAAATTTTACTTTCATGGTGAAATTTCATAAAAAAACGCCAGAGTATTAAAAATTAAAAATTTTAAATAAAAAACAAAATATATCACAACGGTTGTAAACATCAACCGTAGTCATAAACTTTATAGTTTTTTATTTAAAAATAAATAAAAATGAAAATGCACAACTTAACAACGGTGGAACTATTGAACCGTCGTTATAAACTTTAAAGTTTTTTATTTAAAAATAATTAAAAAAGAAAAGGCGCCACTTAACATTAAAGGAATAACATATATGAGGGCCCTGAGGTTTGAACCCATGAAAGCTTGAGGTTATCACAACGGTTGGCTGCTTAACCGTTGTTATATACAAATAATTTTTAATAAAAAAAAATTAATATTACAATAGCGTCTTAGTTTACAGATGTCACAACGGTGTAGGGAATAAGCCTGGTGACCATGGCGTTGTTGTTTACGCGTTTTGTAGTAGGGGTTATTCAAAAAATACAACAACATTGACACCATTATGTTATGATGGATTGCAAGAGCAGAAAAAATGTTTTCTTCAATATATAAGAACATTGAATATTTTTTCTCTCTTGCAATCCATCCCAGAGTGTTATGTGTACAAGTTTGGAACGGTTACATATACGTTAGATTTAAGGTAAAATCTGATTAACGAGTGTTTTTATAGTAAAATTTGATTATCTAATCCCTCAGTAATTAAATATAATAGAAGGAATAGATCATTAAGTCAAAAATAAAAAATAAAATAAAAATAAAAACACCACTTTTAAAGAAATAAAAACATAAACGGTTGTTGCTAAGATTCGAACATGTCCAAAATTATTTTTTCTCCCGGTTATATTTATGCGCTGACATTATACCTCAACTTTGTGTTAGATGAGGTAAAAAATTGTCATGAACGTATTATGTGTAGTAGTCAGAATCTTTTAGAATTAAATATTTTCTTTATCTTGTTGATCAAGCTATTGTATATCTTAATAAGAGATTTTAGCAATATCAATAATATGAAAGTGTTTTTGATTTCTTATTTACTTTTCAAATTTTATAATTATTGAATAATGCAACTTTAGAGTTTTGGTAAAGTTATTTTGAAGAGACAATGAAACATAATGAGCAATGTGATGTTGATGGGAAAGAATTATGTGTGGAGTTAAGGTTACTAAGAGATATGTTGATTGTAGGAAATATTGGACCTATTGATATATTACTTTTAGAAGACATGAATTCTTTCCTAATACAATTATTGCATATATTAACTATTCCTGTTATAGTTGTCACTATAGAAAAAAGTTTTTCAAAATTGAATTTGTCGAAGTCTTACTTGTTGTGTACTATGTTACAAAAAAGATTTAATACGCTAGCATTTATAGTATTTAAGAATGATTTGTTGGAGAATATACAATACGAAGACTTAATTGAAGTATTTTGATAATATTGATTAGAATATAATTTTTTCTTTTTTATTTTAATGTTAATTTAACAGATAAATTACTATTTTTGATGTTGTTAATGTTATTTACCATTTAAATAGAAGATGTTGATTTTTAAATGGTTTCATTTTTTAATAGAGGTCCACCTATAAAAAGTCATACCTGATACAAGTGTATATATATATATATATATATATATATATATATATATATATATATATATATATATATATATTATGAAAAACGATGCCTTTGCACAAAGTATTAAACGGTTTCTTGATTTCAAGAAACTCACAAGGGTTAGGGTTTAACGGAGAAACAAGAAGGAAAAACAAGGATTGGGGCAAATATTTTCCTGTTTACTATTCACTTTCTCATTTATGTTTACAAATGATTACAAATGAATATCACAATTTGCCACACTCAACAAACTGAGTGTACTAGCCTATTTATAGACTAACTAGATAACTTGCAGCCCAAGCTACCTAAACAATTGGATCCATTACAAAGGCCCAATTAATTCGACAGAATATTTTGACAATACATATTAAAACAGACTTCGACTACAATATGTAACAATCAGGCACCAACATGTGAACCAGCTTCAACTTCATGCTTGGCTCCTGTCGAAACACATGAAAGCTTTCCCTCGACACAGCATGAGTTCGACCCAATAGTCTCACAAATCTCCACCTTGGATCTAACTCAACAACCAGGGAATCAACTAGCTTTCATCATGCAGCTTTATCAACTGCATACAGTGGAAAAACTTGCAACTCGGCAACGTCTTAGTGATCATATCAGCAGCATTATCTTCAGTCGAAACCTTCAACACCTGGACTTCACCACGCTCGATTATCTCTTTGACGAAGTGCAGCCTCACCTCAATGTGCATGGTTCGCTCATGATAGGCTGAATTCTTCGACAAGTGTATTGCACTTTGACTATCACATTTAACAGTGATACTTCGACCTTGAAGTTTCAGCACTTTTGCAAAACCTTCAAGTCACAATGCTTCTTTCACAGCTTCAGTAAGGGCAATATACTCTGCTTCAGTAGTTGATAAGGAAACAACCTTCTGAAGCGTATCTTTCCAACTGATTGATGTGTCAAACATTGTGAACACATATCCAGAAATAGACTTTCTGGAATCCATAGAACCTGCATAATCAGAGTCAGCATAACCTTCGATTTTGACTTTGCTATCATCACCACAGGCTCCACCATAAATCAGGACTCGACTTAGAGACCCATTTATGTACCTGAGAATCCACTTTAAAGCTTGCCAGTGCGCCTTTCCAGGATTGGTCATATACCTGCTTACAAGGCTCACTCCATACGCTATGTCTGGCCTCGTACAGACCATAACATACATCAAAGAACCCACTATACTAGCATATGGAATGCTACTCATATAGATTTTTTCAGCTTCAGTACTCGGACTTTGAGTAGTACTAAGCTTAAACTGAGGATTTGTAGGTGTCACAACAGGCTTTGAATTTGACATACCAAACTTGTCGAGAAGCTTGCGTAGGTATGTCTCTTGAGATAAGTACAACTTTGACTGCTTTATATCTCTTCGAATGTCAATCCCAAGAATCGTGGTGGCAGCTCCCAGATCCTTCATTTTGAACTCCTTACTAAGTTCAGCCTTCACCTCTATTACATCCTCAACACTGTTGCTAGCTATGAGGATATCATCCACATAAAGCAACAAAATAACAAGTGAGTTTCCAGGTCGAAATCTGAAGTAAACACAGTGATCGAACTGACTCCTAGTGAAACCAATGTGTGTCATGAACTTGTCGAATCTCCTATTCCACTGCCGAGGAGATTGTTTCAGGCCATACAAGGACCTATTCAGCTTGCACACATAATCTTCCTTACCCTTTTCTACATACCCTTCAGGTTGACGCATTTGGATCATTTCATCTAGATCACCATACAGGAAGACTGTCTTCACATCCATTTGCTCAAGTTCCAAGTCAAACTTTGCCACCATGGCTAACAGTATTCGAATGGATCTATGCTTTACAACAGGAGAAAACACATCATTGAAGTCGACTCCTTCTTTTTGAGTGAACCCCCTAGCAACCAACCTTGCCTTAAAGTGCTTCGACATCACTCCTTCGATTCCTTCCTTAACCTTGAAAATCCACTTACAGCTGACTAACCTTGCTCCTGCAGGTTTCTCAATCAACTCCTAAGTGTTATTATCATGAAGAGATTTCATCTTATCATCCATGGCTTTTCGCCATTCAGTCTTGTTTCGACTCCTTATAGCTTCCTTATAATCTCTAGGTTCTTCCTCAAGCAACTCACTTGCAGAGATTAAAGCAAAAGCTATAAGATCTGCATAACCAAGTCTCTGAGGTGGCTTGATGACTCTTCTCGACCTATCTCTTGCTAGTAGGTAGTCATCGACAGTTTCCTTAGCCTCTTCAGCATCTTGCTCTTCTTCTTCGACTTCATCTGGGCTATGCACTTCAGCATCACTATGCTCCACCTCAGCAGGCATCTCTACCTGTTCCAGCTCCTCTTCAGAGATTTCTGCATTTCGACCAACATCACCAATTTTCCTGAACTCCATTTTGACTTCATTAAAAACTACATCACGACTTGTGATACATCTTCTGTGACCTGGTTCTAGGCACCACAACCTATAACCCTAGACTCCCTCAGGATATCTAAGGAACATGCATCTCACAGCTCTAGGTTCGACCTTGTCTTGCCTAATGTGAGCATAGGCTAAACAGCCAAATACTCTGAGTTTGTCGAGATCTGGTGGATGACCCGACCAAACTTCTTCAGGTGTCTTCATTCCCAGGGCAGTCGAGGGACATCTATTTATCAGATAAGTTGTTGTCGAAATAGCCTACGCCCAAGACACCTTCTTCAATCTAGCTTTAACCAACATGCATCTAACCCTTTCAAGGATTGTTCGATTGAATCTCTCAGCTAAGCCATTTTGTTGAGGAGTACCTACTACAGTCTTATGCCTTGAAATCCCAGACTCAACACAGTAACTGTCGAACGCTTCGTTGTAGAACTCAAGGCCATTGTCGGTTCTCAACCTCTTAACCTTTCTGGCAGTTTGAGTTTCGACCAGAACCTTCCAACTTTTGAAATTCTAAAAAGTTTCATCCTTCGTCTTCTGAATGAATACCCATAATTTCCTGGAATAGTCATCAACGATGGATAGAAAATACCTTGCACCTGAGTGTCATACCCTAAATTTTGACCACTAAGATTTCCCATCATTGTGCAAATCATCATTACAATATGGATGAACCATCTTGCCTCATCAGTCTCCCCAAAGATGGGTGAACACTTACTACAGTCAAAATTAGGGTTTCAAGCCCTCTCAGAGTTCTTAGACAAAGGATCAATCAAGAAATGACATGAACTTCAACATGTCTAACCTCCCAAACATCTACAATGGATCAAGAGGACTCATACTTTAAGGATTAAGCACAAGGCTGCTCCCTTCCAGGTGGATCAAGCCTCAAGATCGCCAGTGTCACCAAATTAGGGTTGGTCGAACAGAGCCTCCAGATGGAAATTTTCCTCTGGGCATGAGCCAATGCTTCAAAGCATATCCTAAAATACTCCATAGACCTCATGGGCCCAAGCATCAAGTCAATTTGACCTCAGGGGATGCATACATCAAAAATCAGGAATTAGGATTTCTTGACCTAATTCACCCCTAAGTTGACTTTTGGGACAAATCATGAGCCAAGACCTCAAGACATGATTTGAGGGTCTCCAACATACCACATTGATCCATTTGTAACAATGGATTGATCCAGGAAGCTTGAGCAGCAAGTCTCAATTTCATCAGTACCACAATTAGGGTTTCGCGAAAAAAGTCAACTGTAGCTTTGACTTTTGACCAGGACATGCTCCCAAACCCTAGGACATGATTCAATACACCCTATAACACCTATGAAATCAATCCATCAAGTTTGATTTAGGCCAAGGACTTGATTTCATAGAGGATCGCACAGTTTGGAATTCATCTGACAAAAAGTCAACTGTGCACAAAAGTCAACTTTGACTTTTTGAGATTTTTCACTAAAATGGTTTTTTAACCCTAAAATGATGTTAATGTATGATTTGAATCATCATTCATCAAGAAAAATCAAGAAAAGTGGGATAGCTTGTAAAAGGGGTAACCATAAAAACTTAGAAAATTTTCTAAGTTATGAACAAAGTGGCAAGGGTACCAACTTTGGAGGATCATAACTCCTAAACCACAAGGCCATTTTTCCCCATCCAAAGCTAGATTTGTAGCTCTCATTACCCTCTACAATAGCTTAGAACTGACCTCCTTCCAAATTCATCATTGATTTTGAGTTATGGAATGATCAAAATCACAAAAAGTGAAAATGTCATTTTTTTTCCAACACTTAGTGAAATTTTCACTAAGTCAGAATCTGCCTTCACTTTTTTCCAAATGTAGGGGGATTTTTCACTTGTATCCAAAAGGTATCAAAGCCAAATATGATCAAACAGTTGTTGTATCATATGAGGGCTTTCCAAAATGGCCAAGAACATCACCAAATTCCATTTGGGCCATGAGATATGACAATGGCAATATGCCTTGCTGAAAACTGCCAAGGCTAGGCAGAATTTTGTATTTTTGCTCGATTTGGAAAAATCAGATAATTCCAAGCCTTGTCATCACTTTGGACACATCTGAGGATCAAATTTAAAGGGGACAAACACTGAGCCAAGCCTCCAAAGTCCTTGGAACAAGAAGTAGCATGCCAAACCTAGAATTGCCTAAAAGAGGGACAAGACTCCAATTTTGGATTGAAGCATTCAATACATACACCAAGGTGGCATGGACTGACACATTTGCAACTTAATTCAGTCAAGACTTATCCAAGACCAAGGGAACCACAGCCTTGTGCCCTAACCTCTAGTCAATGGCTAGAGGAGACTTGGATTCCAAAGTGCAACCATTGGCCAAACCTCTGTTGTAGTTGCCATTCATTATTGATCCCAAAACAAACTTGCTCTAATATAAATAGAGCTCATTTGTGCTCAGTTTGAGTACACCAAAGCCATCAAACAGATGCTTTCCTCAAAATCCCTCTCTTTAGGCCAAAATGCATTCTTTAGCAAGGTAACTCTGAGTTTTTGAGTTAGAGAGCATTTCCATCACATCTCATGATCCTAACACCTCATAAACATCATATGTAGGTGATCCAAACTATCAAAAGTGACCTGTAACACCAAAATCACAAAGTCACCTCTCAAAACCTCAAAATAGGCCTTTTGTGCATTTTTCAAGCCATGTCTTGATTCAGTCACTTTCCAAACCAGATAAAACCTCAAACACACTCCAAATAACATCCTTGAACTGTCCCAAATGGTTCCCCCCATCTAGAACACCATTTGAGAGAGTTGCTATTTTGGTCATTTTAACCCCTTTTGCAAGAAAGGGCCAGTTTGTGTTTTTGCAGGTTCCAGCTGATTCCAACCATCCTCAAAGCTTCTAAGGGATCATTTGAGAGTGTCCAAAGCATCAAACCATTTCTGGAACAAGAAGTTTGGCAGATTGCACAGAAAACTCCAAAAGCTCAAAAAGAGGTAAGCATCATGACTTGAACTTTCCAAAATATGCATTGCATTGAAGTCCACTGATCATACATACCTCATACATGTTATATATGTTGTGTTTGAACCAATTCACCATGTAATTCATGCCTGTATCAAAGTGTAGCATAGAAAATGCAATTATAGGCCTTTTTCAAAACCACTATCAGATTTTGAGGAGGGAGTATGATCTGAAAAAAATACCACCACCATTGGATTCCTTGTGAAATTCTAGGCCAGATGCATATAAATTTTGTCTCAAACCATGGAGAAATGAGAAAGTTATGATCTTCACGTTTCTGACCCAAAACTTGTCTTGCCTTGCCTTGGACCAGGCCAAAAACAAGGCAAGCCTTGTATATTTGTGGTTTCACTTCAAGCAATGTATGTATCACCACCCCAGTGGTAAGGCGCACACCCTATAACCTAGAGGTCGTGGGTTCAAACCCCACCCATGCCATTTTGTGTTTTCTCACATTTTTGCTATTTTCCTCAAATTTTCATGTTTTATTAATTAATTGGAAAATTAATAACTCTTTCAAGTTTAATTATTTTTTATTGGTTCTTTTTGCAAAAAATCACAAAAATGTTAAAATATTTTATTCCACACAAAAAATTAAGTTTATATTAGTTATTTAATATAATTAGTATTTTTGTGAATAAATTCCTTTTTAATGTTTTTAAACATTTTAAAAGTGAATATTTACTTTGAAAATCAAAACCAAGTGAGTTTTAATTCATCTTGTGATTAATCCCTCATTTCTCAAACCTTAAACAAAAATCACAAATGGTTTATTCAAACTTATTTGGTATTTTATTTGATTTCCTTTAAATATTTACTTTTAAAGAATAACAAATTAGGGTTTCTTTGATTTTCACCCTCATCAAACAATTTCAAACACTTTTAGGCCTCTAATAGAGTGTAAGACCCAATCCTTTGTAAATACAAACCTATTTTTGGGCCTCACTTATTGTATAAGTCCCGTTGTATTTCAAAAAGTTCGACGCGATCATCGTCCGTTGAAAAACAAACCTTGGGCCTCTCCTCGAGCTATAAGACCCATTCAAAATTATTTTTGGGCCTCTATTAGAGTGTAAGACCCAACCCCCTTTGAAAACCAAACCATTTTGGGCCCCAATGCATTGTATAAGACCCGCCGCGTTTTCAAAAATCTCGGCGCGATTGCCATTTTCAAACAAATGACCCTGGGCCTCTCCTTGAGCTGTAAGCCCCACCACTTATACAAAAATAAATCTGATCGTACTTGGATCAGACAGTATTTGGTGGCCAGCAATGTCTTGTGGACTTCAGCTCCAGTGAGGTTGAAAGATGGCGGGGGGTGTACCTGCAAGGTACTTCGACGCTCAAGTAAGGCAAAGGTCAAGTAAAAGCAAGTACAAGGTTAGAGTGTAAAAGAGTGTGTAACCTGACCCTCTCAAGTGAGAGGGTATTTATAGAGAGCCCCCAGCGCGGGGCCAACGGTTACTTGCATTGGGTTGGATTGTCAGGCCCAATCCAAGTAACTGCCAGGGCTTATGTGGCGTAGTGAAGACCAGCACGTGGTCTTCGCCCTGGGGTAACCGCTCTTAGATCTCCGAAATTAGGGCAGACCGATTCCATCGGGAGTGGACGGTTACATGAGAATGTGTCCTCGCGGTGTCAGGGAGAGACGTGTCCTCGCGGGGAGGACATCTATAAGGAGATGGCTCATCGAGGGAGGAGCACCTGAGTGTCGAGGAGGAGCGAACCCGGAGAGGCTTAGCGCCCTGCGCGATGCTCTATGCCGTGCGTGTGCCCGACAATGTTGAGGAGGGCATGAGCTCGACATGGGTCATGCTAAGAGGCCTTTGTTGAGCCATCTCAGGACGTGTGGGTTGGGCCTGCTCGATTAAGGGGCAGACCCCGGCCCAGTCCAGAATAGGAGCCCCCCAAGTCGTTGCTCTGAGGTGTCAGGGTAATGACTTTAGGGTCAGCACTACGTCGAGGACGTGTCCAATCGGGGAAGGGACTCTAAACGAGGAACAGTACGTCGACCGGGGAAAAACAAATCGATCTGCTCTCAGTAGACTGACCGCGGATGGGCGACGTCGCGGGAATACGTGAAGTCTAAAACGAGGTGAATGAAAAGACGTGTGTTGGGGAATGAAACGACATGCTTGGGGGAATACGTGCTACGTGTTGCCACTCATTATTGCCTAGGGCGGCTACGCTAGGGTAGCGTAATCAATTGCCTAGGAGCCCTCGAGACTTGTGAGAGCCCTATAAATAGGGGTCATCTCATCCCATTTGCACTTTTGCTCCCCTTTTGCTTAGATTCACTCTTTTCTTCCTTCTCTATTTCGCCCCCGTACGCCGCCGCCAACTGTCGTGCCGGAACCCTACCGGAAGTGTGTTTCAAGTAAGTTTCTCTCTTTTTTCTCCTTTCATTTGCCTTTTTAGGGTGGTTTCATGGTGAACTGATGAAGTTCTCATGGAAATCACGAAATCTCCGGTGAAAACAGCGGGATTTCATAATTTCTTGTTGCATATCGCGGGGAGAAGGGATGAGTATCCCGGGGACACGAAGAATGTCCCGAGGACACAAGATGAAACTCTCGGGTTCCTCGCCAATACCCCTTTTTTGCGAAGGAACCCTCCCCAAGCGGCACACCGGTGACCTGAGGATGGTCTCGGGGACGCTCGTCGGTTGTCTCGGGGACGTGGACGAGCGCGACCGTCTCGAGATCTCGACGCTCCCTCTTTGCCCTTTCACTTGAACAGCGGTGAAGGGGTGAATTTGATATGGATCATCGAATTCACCGTTTCTTTCTGCTTTTCAGGTATATGGAAGCTCCGTCCATTTCTGTGGTCGTGGGATCGTTGGACGTCGACGACCAACCCGACTCTCCAATGGCGCCAATCACTAGGGTCGAGGAATGTCCCCTCGCAGAGTGGGTCAGCGATGAGCCATTGAACATGGCTTCCCATTTTGTTGATGAGGACGAGGGCACTATTTTTTTCACAGCCGAGCACCAGCTGGTGGGTTCCTCAAAGTCGTGGAAGGTGTTCCGACCTCAAGCACACCATCACATATGCTCGACGTACCGAGGGATGAGGTTCCCTCTTTACGAGTTCATGTTCGACAAGGCGGGGTGGCGTCTGCCCTTTACAGATTTTCAACAAGCGGTATTTATTTGGTTGCGCCTTCGCAGCTCCACCCCAACTCCCTTACTTTCATTCGAGCTTTCGAGCTCGTCTGTAAATATCTCTGAATCGGGGCAACTGTGTCTCTCTTCTTTCGCATCTTCCACCTCCAGCGACAGGCCTCCGATGGCAGACACGTCTGGGTGTCTTTCAAATAAACGAGTAGTCTCTTCCATACCTACTTGGATTATGTTCGTGACTTTAAGTACCGGTATTATATCGTGAGGCCGGTCACGCTTGAAGCTGTGAATTCGGTGAATTGCCGAGTTTCCCGCGAAGTGGACGGGCAGATGGAGGAGGTCCTCGAGCCAAGATTCCCCTTATTCTGGACGGAAGAACACTTCAAAAAGGGGACGGACAGCTACAAAGTCAGTCCTGGCCGTTTGGACGAGGGGGATCGCCTGGCTTATGAGAGGATAGTCGCTTTCGTCAACGGGTTTAATAAAGCCAAGGTCGTGACGATGGATGGGGAACCTGTCCAAGGTGATGACGGTCAGTTGTTAACGAAGCGGCGATTAATCAATACGAGGGCCCTCCTCGAGACGTTCTCCGATGAGGAAGCCCTCGAGCTACTGGGTAGTGACATCCTCCTCGACTCAGTTTTTCCTTCGTGTCTTGGTTTTTGATTTACTGACGCTTACTTTCTTTTTGCGGGTAAGATGTCGACTGCCGAGGAGCGCTTCAAAAAGTTGAAAGCTAACTGCCTTTCGAGGAAGGGAGGTAAAGGTCGCATCGAGCAGATCCGATTGCTGGACTCCGTTCTCACCCCGACAACCGGGGGTTCTTTTGGCTCTTACCAAGACAGTGATTCTCCCAGCACTTAGGGCTCCTCGAAGAGGCAGCGGGTTGCAGATCAAGTGGACGTCGACCTTACTGAGAACGAGAGTACCCCTGCTATAAAATTTATGCTCCCGCCTTGTCATTCGAGGCCGAACTTTTTCATGGGGAATAATTCCCTATGCGTGGGTGCCCCCGAAGCTCAGGCCATCTTAGGCGTCGACAGGGTTTCCAAGAGAAGGGCGCTGGTGGAGGATGTGTCTACAGTGATGTGGGTTTGCGCGGCTGCCTTGGTTCTGAACGACGAGGCGTGCCCCGAAGATGAGCTGAATAAGTTGCGCGAGAGTTTCAGGTCCATCTCTGCCGAAATGGAGAAGGTGGGCAAGGAGCTGACTGACTGCAAAAGCCAGAACCAGACCCAGGTCAAGCTTCAAGGGCAGCTGGAGGAAAGGTTGAAGAATGCTAAGGAGGAGCGGAAACGTCTCTTGGCGAGGGACGTCGAGTTTGAAGAGGAGAGGAATCGTCTCTTGGCCAGGAACACCGAGTTGGAGGAGGCTGTCTGCCCGGATGATGAGGAAAAAGAGGAAGACATGTTGCTGACTTCGCGGGCAGCGCTGATAGCGAAGCTCCGGGAAGCCGAGCAAGACAACCTCGAGGCGGCTGACATAGGTTTCAGGAATGCCGTGCAGTAGCTTCAAGTTCTCAACCCTGACCTCATAACCAAAGGGATTGTCCCTAACTACGAGGTGATCGACGGTCAGATCGTGCAGCCCGAAGGGACCGTCGCCGAGTAGGTTTTCGTTCTGTTTGGCCTGCGAGCCATTTTATTTATTTTTTGATACTTATGCCCAGGCTGCGTGCCAGGGACTTTTTGATACTTGTTTGTAACATCTGTACAATGGGCTTCTGCCAGCTTCGATGCATTTTTGTTTATCTGCTCGTGTGCTGTTTGTATGTTTTCAATTATGTGTGACGTTATTGCATTTGCTATACCTTGTTTATTTTTGTCTAAGTAAATAGACTTTGGGGGATTTGCTCGACTTTGATAGTCCCTGACCGCGTGGAGAGCTGGCTGGGTGGTCGGAGACGTATTCCGACCTTCAACGAGGCTAAGAACTCGGTCGAGGTCTTAGCTTCCTGGCGTGAACTTCCCATCGCGACCTGGGTGTTCTGCCTAATTGGTATGAAGATGCAGGAGCTCGATCGAGGTGTCCTCATCGGATCAAAGTGCTCGCGCACACACAACGCAGCCCTTGACCATCGTGTTTCGTATAGGGGTGTCGCGCTTGTACCTTAGTGCGTCCCCGTGACCGTGATGCTAGTGTGTTGCGGGCAGTGCTTAATTGTAATATTGTTTTAGCTTTTCAGCGTTCCATGGTCCAGCAAGTTCTTCCCCGTGCATATTTTCTAGGAAGTAGGCTCCTGTCCACGTTTTTGCGTGGACGCGGTACGGGCCCTCCCAGTTCGCGGCGAGTTTTCCTTCTCGTGAGTCTTTCTGGTTCCTTCGTAGGACGAGGGTGCCTACTGGAAAATCACGTTTGATGACTTTGTCATTATAACGCAAAGTTATTTTCTATTTAAGTGAAGCTTCTTGAAGAGAAGCACCCGAACGAGTCTCCTCGACAAAGTCGAGTTCTTCCCGCAGGGCTTCATCGTTCGCGTCTCCGTCGAGGGGGGCTTCCGTCCTCCTCGAGGGTTCCCTGATCTCCACGGGGATCACCGCTTCCGTTCCATAGGTTAGACGAAAAGGGGTCTCCCCGTTCGTGGAATGCGGGGTTGTCCGGTAGGCCTAGAGGACGTTGTGTAGCTCCTCGACCCACCGTTGTTTGACGTCGCCTAGTCGACGTTTCAATCCTCGGAGGATTACTCTGTTCTCTGCTTCAGCCTGCCCGGTCGTTTGAGGGTACTCGACCGACGCGAAGTGCTGCTTCGTGCCTAGCTTGGTGACGAAGTCTTGGAATTTCCTGTCGGTGAACTGTGTTCCGTTGTCGGTGATGATAGCTTGGGGTACGCCGAATCGGGCGAGGATGTTCTGCTTGTAGAAATGTAGTATGTTGAAGGACGTGATTTTGGCTAATGCTTCCGCCTCAATCCACTTCGTGAAGTAGTCCACCCCGACGATGAGGTATTTGTTTTGATACGACCCCTGGACGAAAGGTCCGAGGATATCCATCCCCTACCACGCGAACGGCCATGGGGAGGACAGTGTTTTGAGCTCGTTAGGAGGAGTGAGGTGCATGTCCCCGTGTCGTTGGCATCTATCGCACTTCTTGACGTGTTCCTTGGCGTCCTGTTGCATGGTGGGCCAGTAATACCCTGCCCGAAGTGCTTTACGGGCTAACGATTGTCCACCTAGGTGTTGTACATTGATTCCCTCATGGATCTCCTAGAGTATGTCGGGGACCTTGCTCTCCTCCACACATCTAAGGAGGGGAATAGAAAACCCTCGCCGATATAGCTTATCCTCGACTATGGCGTACGAGCACGCCCGCCGCTTGACCATTCTTGCTTCTTTGGGGTCTTCGGGCAGTTTGCCCGTCGTGAGGTACTCGTATACAGGGGTCATCTAGTAATTGCTGTCACTAATGGCATTTATGTCCGCCACCGGAGCGGGTTTGTCGATGCTCGGGCGGGAAAGCACTTTTGTATGACGGATTTGTTCCCGCCTTTCTTCTTTGTGCTTGCCAATTTGGACAAGACATCGACTCGGGTATTGTGCTCGCAGGGGATGTGAGTTACTTTCGCGGAGGTGAACTTTTTCATCTTTTCTTTCACCAAGGTCAAGTATTCGATGAGGTTGTCGTTCTTGTTTTGGTACTCTCCTCGGACTTACGAGGCCACGAGCTGGGAGTCGGTGAAGATTTTGACCTCCTTGGCGCCGAGGTCCTCGGCCAGCTGAAGTCCGGCGAGGAAAGCCTCGTCCTCCGCTTGGTTGTTCGACGTCGAGAAGGATAGCTTAAGGGATACCTCAATCAGGATGCCTTCCTCGTTTTCGAGGATGATGCCCGCCCCGCTTCCCTTCGGGCTGGATGCTCCGTCGACATAGATCGTCCATTTTTGGGATCCGTTGGTCAAAGGTTCCGGGATGGTCATCTCTACCACAAAGTCGGCCAATACCTGAGCCTTTAGGGCTTTCCTTCCCTCGTATTGGATGTCAAACTTGGCGAGTTCGAGCGACCACCTGAGCATCCTCCCTGCCATATACGATCATCCAAGGAGTTGCCTTATAGGTTGTTCGGTCCTGACGACGACAATGTGGGCGAGGAAGTAGTGGCGTAGCCTCCTGGCCACGGTGACGAGGCCCAGGGCGACTTTCTCTATCTGCTGATACCTGAGCTCGGGGCCTTGGAGGGCTTTGCTCGTGAAATAAATTGGTTTCTGTCCGTCCGGGGTTTCCCGAATGAGGACGGCGCTGACTGCTTCACTCGTGATTGCGAGATACAAGAAAAGTGTCTCCCCGCTCTCCGACCGTGAGAGGACTGGGGGTTGCGATAAGAATTGTTTTAGGTGGAAGAGCACCTGCTCGCATTCTTCGCTCCATTCAAACTCCGCTTTTTGTCGAAGAAGTTTGAAAAATGGGAGTACGTACTACGCAAACTTGGCGACGAAGCGGGAGAGGGCGGTGAGCATCCCGCTCAATAATTGTATTGACTTCTTTGAGTCCGGAGTAGGAATCTCGGAAAAAGCTCTACACTTGTTGGGGTTGGCTTCGATTCCTCGCTCTGTGAGGTAGTAACCGAGGAACTTGCCTGCCCGAACGCCGAAGGTGCATTTGTCGGGATTGAACCTCATACGACACCTCCTCGCCGTATGCGTCCATGAAGGATAATAGTTTGTAACCTGCAGAGTTGTCGACCAGCTGGTCGATGTTACGCAAAGGATAGCAGTCTTTCGGGCAAGCCCGGTTAAGATCAGTATAATCAACACACATCCTCCATTTTCCATTATTCTTTTTGACGAGTACAACGTTGGACAGCCAGGTCGTGTGCCTGACCTCCGAAATAAAATTCGCCTCTAGGAGGTCTTTTACAGCTTTTTCAACAGCCTCTGCTTTTTCGGGAGACTGCTTACGCCAACGTTGAGCTATGGCCCTAGCTGCCGGATCTACTGCGAGCTGATGGCAAGCCACCTCGGGGATAGATCAGCGTTCTCCCTTAGACATGCCTTCAGCTGCTCCTTCGCCAGGTCGGGGATCCCGGTGCCAATCTTCACGTTACGGTCTGGATCGTCCCCGAGGACCACGAGCTCAAAGTCTCCGTCTGGGACGGGGCGCGTTGGGTGGAGAGGCCGCCCGTTGTTTTCTGCCTGGAGGTCGAGGTCTTCTGCCCCGTCTTCATCGGGTTCGCCCGGGAACCTGCTGTCGAGTTCGACCGCCTTGACGTGCGGGAGAGGTACCTGTTCGGTGTCTGGGGGTGGCTTTGCCACGATCTTGGGTTTGGTGCCGATGGAACTCATGCCTTTGATGGCGGCGTCGAAGCATCTCCTGGCCGCATCTATGTCCCCGTGCATCGTCACTACTCGTCCCCTGGCCGTGTAGTACTTCATTTTGAGGTGGACCGTTGATGGTACCGCCGTAAGCTCGACCAGGGTGGTCCTCCCGAGCATACAGTTGTAAAGGGATGGACATTTGACCACTAGGAAGCGGGTCTTCACCTGTCGGGCAGTGTCTTCGGCCCCGAATGTGACCATCAGCTCAATGTAGCCCCATGGTCTGGTGGTGGTTCCGTTGAATCCCTGCAGGTCTGAGCCGACGTATGGGGTCAGATGTCTCTCGTCGAGTTGGAAAGTCCCGAAAAGGTGAGTGTACATGATGTTGACCCGCAGGAATTGGGGCGTTCATGATCTCCCATGACAGAGGGGTCCTCTGGCCGTCGTCATCGCTTCCGGCCGGGGATCTCGAAGGGGATCGGTGATGCCGTGGAGGGGAATTCCTCGAACGGTTCCTCGGTCTCTCCTCGGTGGTTTTGGACTTCTTGGTAGTTGTGGAGGGCCTGGGTTCCTTCCGAGGCGGGGAGCGATGGCGCTTCTGGGAGATCTCCGGCTGGGGGTGTTCGAGGCGTGGACGACGGACCTCGCACACCGGCGAGGGGGTTCGAGATTCTTTGGATGGATTCCTTCGCGGGGAAGGGGAGCGGCGAGGTGAGGGTGGACGACGATGTCTTCGCGGGGAAGGTCGTCGTGTCCGCCCTTGCTCTAGTGCTTCAATTCTGGTATTCTGGTGTGTTATCAGCTGATTGGTTTGATAGATCAAGGCAAATAGGGCCACGATCCTCGCATCTGCATTGGGCGGAGGAGCAACTGGCTGAAAGACGGCTTGTTGGTCGTCCTACTGGGCAGCGTCGTAAGCCGCGTCTTGGGAGTCAAGGCAGGCAGTTTGCCCGTCTCTCACGTCGCCTTCTTCGATGTGGAGGGCAGCAATGTCTTCGCGGTGGTTCCCATTCTCGAGTTGCGCGAGGACGGTGTCCAGAGATTTGTTAGCAGATGGGTTGTTGGCTATGCTGGTGATGAACGAGAGGATTGCTTTGGTTTATCGGAGGAAAAATGGGGAAGCAAGGGTTCCCACAGACGACACCACTGATTGTACCTGGATCAGACAGTATTTGGTGGCCAGCAACGTCTTGTAGACTTCAGCTTCGATGAGGTTGAAAGACGGGGCGGGGGGGGGGGGGTGTACCTGCAAGGTACTCCGACGCTCAAGTAAGGCAAAGGTAAAGTAAAAGCAAGTACAAGGTTAAAGTGTAAAAGAGTGTGTAACCTAACCCTCTCAAGTGAGAGGGTATTTATAGAGAGCCCCCAGCGCCGGGCCAGCGGTTACTTGCATTGGACTGGATTGCCAGGCCCAATCCAAGTAACTGCCAGGGCTTATGTGGCGTAGTGAAGACCAGCACGTGGTCATCGCCCTGGGGTAACCGCTCCTAGATCTCCAGAATTAGGGCAGACTGATTCCATCAGGAGTGGGCGGTTACATGAGAATGTGTCCTCCATGGGGAGGAGTCTTGCATGTCGGGGAGAGACGTTTCCTCGCGGGGAGGACACGTATAAGGAGATGGCTCCTCAAGGGAGGAGCACCTGAGTGTCGAGGAGGAGCGAACCCGGAGAGGCTTAGCGCCCTACCCGATGCTCTATGTCGTGCGTGTGCCCGACAATGTTGAGGAGGGCATGAGCTCGACATGGGTCGTGCTAAGAGGCCTTTGTTGGACCATCTCAGGACGTGTGGGTTGGGCCTGCTCGATTAAGGGACAGACCCCGGCCCAGTCTAGAACAAAATCTTTTTGGGCCTCTATTAGAGTGTAAGACCCAATCCCCTTTTAACCAAAACTTTTTGGGCCTCAGACATTGTATAAGTTCCCCTGCGTTAAAAGAAAACCTCGGCGCGATCGCCAATAAAAAAACCAATCATCTGGGCCTACCCTCGTGTTATAAGCCCCATTCTTTTTCTTTAAACACTTGGGCCTCTTGAGAGAGTGTAAGACCCATCCCCTTGTACAGAAAACCTTTCTTGGGCCTCAGTCACTTGTATAAGTCCCTCTGTACAAAACGACAGTGCGATCACTGATAAACCTTGGGCCTCTCCTTGAGCTGTAAGCCCCAACATCTTTTCAAAATACTTTCTCCTTTAATTTTGAATATACTGTTGTTTTCAATCTTTCTTTGTTGAACAACTAACCAAACAGCATGGAAGCTCTACAACCGAGTAAGTGTTTATATGATTTCTTTATCCGCTTTCATATACATATAATTGTATTGTGGGGCTGTTTCACTGTAAGTCTTCTTTCATAAACTCATATCAACTGTGTAATACTAGTATAGATATTTAGAGTTTCCCCGGTAACTACGTCTAGCACTAAGCCATGTTGATCACTCTTAAATAGACAAAATTAGATCCCCATAGGATTACCAGATACAGTCTTCCCTCCTCTTGGGGTTAAACAATATGGAGATGTGAAAGGCAGATTCTTTTTGAACCCTTTTTCAGACTGTCACCCTTAATTATCAAAGAAACTCTACTCCCCAGAGATGATCCTTTCTCCGTGAATGGTATCTCTTGAGTTTCTTCCAAATTCTTGGACTTTCCTGGCTTGATCTATTCTTTGTTAATAGCCTGTCTTGAATTTCTCGGGGTTTGGGGACCCACAGGCTTCCTAAAAGCATCCCCGCCTCCTCTTGGGCATTGTACAAGGACCCTATAGCTTCTTAGAAGTATTCACAGCCTCCTCTTAGGCTTCGTATAAGGATTCTTCCTTCGGGAAGAGAGCCTCCTCTTGGGCTTCGTACAAATTATCCCTCGGCTTCTTAAAAGTTTCCAGCCTCCTCTTGGGCTTCGTACAAATTGTCTCGACGACCTCCTAGAGGTATAGGAACAGAAATTAGTCATCTTAATAGAACAGTCTTTCAAAGATTCTAGATCTTTCTACCGTGAACGTACTACTGTTGTTTCTTTAAGCATATTACAAAGGATAAAACTCTAAACTTGGACAGTCTAATCTCCTTGAGTCTCGAAGGCATTCTCAAGTAGGGAAAAACACCAGTAGACTCGGACAGTCTCCAATACCATCTGGATTCCCCATTTCCTTAAAGAATAAGAAATAACCTTGATCCTCTGATCAATCCCAAATTATAGCCTTACCTTTAATCAGTCTCTTTATAAGAACTTATTTTCTCTTTTAACCAACCTACTGGACCTGTCACTCAACTGAAACAGCAATCCTTTTAGCCTCTATCTCGGGCTTCGTACGAGATACAAAATCACTCTCTTGTTGAGTATAAAAGACTCTCTTGTTGAGTCAATAATCCTTTTACCCTCCATCTCGGCCTTCGTATGAGATACAAAACACTCTCTTGTTGAGTATAAAAGACTCTCTTGTTAGGTCAACTCCTTTTAGCCTCCTTCTCGGGCTTCGTACGACACACAAAAGCGTCCTCTTGTTGGGTCAATAGCCTCCTCTTAGGCTTTGTATAAGAAAAATCCTGGTTGTGTCAATCAACCTTTTAGCAACAAAACTGTGCCTCGTTCACAGGATACAAACATCAACAACTCCTTTCATCTAATTGCTGTAAGCGGCAAGCCTCTGGATTATTTACATCCACGCCACTGTCCCTATTTTAGCATGAGAAATTCCTAAGGAAATATAGCATTGCTCTACACTGAGTTAAAGTCTTCTCCTTCAGGTTAAAACCCCCTATAAATGAAATTATGGCATTGCTAGGATTCACATATCCCGGTTAAAGTAATCCTCCTTTATAGTCAGTCACCCAACAATTATGACAAACAAACCCCTTTAGAGATGACAAATTCTCTCTAAAGACAACACTATTTTAGCTTCAAATCTTGGGCTTCGAACAAGATACAAATAGACCCTTCAGCTTCACATCTTGGGCTTTGAACAATATATAAACCACCTTTTCAGCTTCACGTCTTGGGCTTTGAACAAGACCCCAAAACACCATTTCCTCCCATAGAATAGGAGGAACTACGATCGCTCTGATTTCCCTGTTTCGGTAAACAGGAATACGTAGGCATAGGATTTAAAGAAAAATCTTAGCGAGCACACTAATCCAAAGCCCCAAATCCCGTACCTTCACATATCAATCGAAAAACATCAGTCCTAGCATCCTAAAAAAATTCCCCATTAACATTCCCGGTGTTTCGTTCTAAACAAAGTAAGAAGAAAAAGGCCCCATTATCATATAGCATCTGTAACCTAACAGACCGCTGTTTAAACTCAGTATGCAAGCAGGGTTAATTGGAGACATCTATTTCCATTCCTTAGTCAGCTCAATAGGATAAAAAATGAATTGACCTGTAGTAACCCCAGAGTGACAGTGCTTAAGAACCACGTCCAAAATCGCTCGCTACAGAAAAGTGGCGCCCACCGTGGGGCTCTTTTCATTTCTTTCTTTTTTTCTCTTTTTGGGGATTTCACTGGGATAGGACTTTTTTTGACTTCACTAGGATCTTAGGTCAAAACCTTTAAAGTTGGGAAGGTACCACAGAATGGAGACTCCGTCGGGGAGCCATTTTTGTCAGGAACATAGGATTCATAGCTCTTTAAAGTCTAGGACTTTAGGACAAATATATATACTGCTTTTCCTAATTGATATCTGTGTTTATTTTTCTGCTAATGGGAATGCGTGTGATGCCGCATGTGGAAAGATTGAGTATACACCTAGGAAAAACCTCTTTTAGTAGTGCGGAAACTATTGGAAATGGTTGTCACGCGATACTACCCTCTTCTGATGGTTCTTCGAAAAACATCACCTAGCACGGTTCCCGGCCCGCTGGTGTTTTCTCGACAAGAACTGATGATTTTGAGAGACAGGTACAAAAATCACTAGTATAAACCTTTGGGGGGGTAGAGCCTTGACTTCATGACACCGACCCTTTGACCCCATGTTTTTTCTATGTTTTTGTGTGCTGCATTCATGCATTCATCTAAAAAACATTACATCAAAGAAAAACTTCTCTTCTAGTCTCTCTTTTTCAAATTAAACTAAGACAATGATTGCAAATGTCAGAGAAAAGGATTGCGCTCATGGACTTCGGTAGAAGGAGAACTCATAAGTATACCTTCAGGGTTCCAAAGTTAGAAGATTTAAGAGGATTAGCGAGGATGATCACTAACCCTGAAGCTTTCAGAGCCAAGTACGGAGGTCTGCTACCTCTGTTAAGAGTCTATGTGATTGAAGGAATCATGGAGGCACTCATTCAGTTTTACGATCTGGTCTATCACTGTTTCACATTCCCGGATTACCAGCTCGCACCAACGCTGGAGGAGTATTCTCACCTGACCGATCTATACATTGCTGATCGAGTTCCATTTTCTGGACTGGAAGAAATTCCAAAGGATCAGACCATTGCAAGAGCAATTTATTTGGATGAGTCGGAAGTCAAGACTCACATGACCACTAAGAGTGGGCTCCCAAGTTTGCCAGCCCAGTTCCTGACAAAGAAGGCTCTGTACTTTGCTAGTATAGGGAACATGACTGCTTTTGAAAGCATCTTTGTCTTACTCACCTACGGGTTATTTCTGTTTCCCAACATTAATAGCTTCGTCGATATCAACGCCATTAAGGTTTTTCTCATTGGAAACCCTGTGCCAACCTTGCTCGCGGACGCATATCATTCTGTACACTTAGGGAATTTTTATAGTGGAGGGACGATCACGTGCTGTGTACCCCTGTTATACAAATTGTTTATCTCCCATTTACCCAAGTCTGCTGCTTTTTGGGATCATAAGAGTGCCTTACGTTGGTCGCAGAAAATCATGTCTCTTACCAACTCTGACATAGATTGGTGCAATAGGATTTATGACGGGATCAGAATCATTGACCATTGTTGAAACTTCCCCAACCTACCTGTAGCACCCCAAAATTTTCCCTACCTTTTTCTAACCTTTTTCTGGCTTTTGTTTCGCACTCATTTTGCATCTCATTTAGATCATAGCTCATAATCATATCATGGCATTGGTTCTTGAGACGTGGGATCAAAGGAATCTTCTTGTTATCACTGTAGGCCTTATATAGAGAGGTTCACCAAGCGCCGAGGTTTTTTTATTCAGAGCACTCATCAAAGGCTTTGGGTCAGGGGTTCATTGGTGTATTCAAGGTCAAGGTATGTGGTGTAGAGGTCATCAGGTCATCAAATTTGGAGTTCGGTTTAATCATCAACTTCATCATAGTTCATCAGTCCATTGGTGGTTAAGCTGTGGATTTATGTTCTTCAGCGCGGATTCAGTAATCAGGGCAAGCTTTAAAAGTGATTCAGAGGGCTATGGATTCAAATTCAAGTTGTGCATTGGTCTAAGACCCGTTCATTCATTTTAATCAGAGGTTGGTGGGAAAGTTCAAGTGTGGTCAAGGGTTTGTATTGAGAATGCAACTTGGTTTTCATTGAGAATTAAGGAGTTTGGTGGAGTATTCATTCACGTGATCGTTTGACGGTTTGAGTTCAAAATCCGATATCCATCCATTTCACCATAACCAATTTTCTTTCCACATTCAAAACCATTTGTCAATATCCATATTATAATCCAGTTAACCACTTCTTAACCTCCATTTTAATTTTAATCCATTTTCAAATTCCATTTTAATTCATGTCCGTATCCATTCTTTTTTCTTGATATCCATTTTAGATCCATCCAAACTAAAATCCACATCCATTTGGTGAATCCACATTTAAACCATTCTTTTTTCCATATTTTAAACCGTTTTTCTTTCTTTCATATCCAAGATACGTGTCCACTTTTAAATTCCAATATCCCTTTTTTTCAAGATCTTTTTTATATATATAATCTTTTTTGAAATTCAATCCATCCATGTCCATTTTTCCAACCAATTATCCAATTCTCATAAACCAATGTCCAAGCCCATATTCAAGTGGATCAAGTGTAATGATTTTTCTCCTAATAATTGTCATGCGAATCTCACACGGAAGTATTGGACAAATTCCTTTCAGAAGCTGGTATTCAACACTATAATCCTTGAATTATTTTTTATAACCAAACCAAGAGCTTTTTTTAATACAAGCAAAAAAATCACAAATTAAATGCGTAACAGAAAATTAAAAAAGAAAAAAAGATTATAACAGTAGCTGAAGATAAATGCCTAGCGGAGGGGAGTACAAGTCCAACAAAATTTCAATTCACCCACGGAGAAATTGCAGTGAAAAGTTGTAACAAAAAATCTTCAACAATTCCTCTAACAAGATCTCAACTCTCCATTTCATGTAACAAGTTTTTGAATCCAAGGGCTCAAGATCATTTATCTCATAACAAACTCTCTCCTTCACGTTCTATATAACAAAATTTCTTCAATCATTCTAGGGGGCTCAATTCACAAACTCTCTTGGCCTCACGTATCTTTCTCTCTCAATTCTTGATTCTTCCTCACGATCTACCTTCAGTTCCATCACTGTATCTTCATCATTTTTAATTTCAAGAATCTTCTGCATCAATTCAAAGACCATTCATAACCTGCAGAAGCCTTTTTCAATCTAAGAATCAAGAATAACACAACAAATTCTATACAACTCATGGCATTAACAACAACCACAGAAGGATAGTGAAAAGAGAACGAACCAGAAGTGATTCCAGATTCGCAGAGTAGAAGAAGTTGCGGAATCGGAACAAGGAGAAGAACGAGTCTCACACCTGAAAGTGTTTCATCCGTTTCATCCTTCGTCATCGCAAAAAACGAAATCATAGCAACACTCTTCATCATTTTCGATCTACAATGCTGCAACAACCACAAGCTAAAGTTCAGATTCACCTGCAATTTATTGAAACAGCGGCAATCAAATTCACGCTCACAACAACAAACAGTGATATACACGCGCAACAGAAAATGAGTTGAGAAGAAGAGTTGGCGAGATTCGAAGATGCTCACGCGAAAGAATCAGAAGTGAAGTGGAAGTGATGCTACCTCTGGTTTTCTGTTTATCTTCGTCGATTTGAAGGAGCATTGGACTTTCTTTGGTAGGTACGTCGATTTCTATCCAAACTTCAATAATATGATGTAATTGTTCTTTGATTTATGTTCTTATTTGAGATGATTTGTTTGTTTTGCATCCTGTATTTGAGAGAGATGAACGTATCACGTCGTGAGAGAGAGATCGAGGTTGTTGTGCGTCGTGGTTGAATCGTGGAGACTGATTGAGTGAGGACGCGATTTGAGACGGTCGAGCGAGCAAGATGAAGCCAAGGACGGAGAGAAGAGTTGACGAAGTTGGACGGCGCAGAGTAAAACGTTGAGTTGTGACGTTGTGGTTTCATCGTTGAGAGTGTTGAGACGAGAGGAGCAGAAATGGAATCGCGATTGAGAAGGTGAATCGCGGCGAAGACGGTTTGTTTCCGGTGAGGATGAGGGAGAAGGTTCCCGGCGGCGTGTCGTGTTTGAAATCCGGTGATGGTGAAGATGGCGAGGCAAGATCATGAGAGAAGGGAAACGACAGACATCGTTTCATTTTCCGGCGTGGTCTCTTTATGGTTGTCCGGCGAAGGGTGAGACGGTGAAAGAAGGAGAAAGGGACGGCGAGGGAGATGAATTGGAGAATGAAGGAGATAGGCTGAAGATGTGGTACTTTAGTTTTTTAGGTTAATTTTTGAATGTTGTGGATTGGGCTCCTTGGCCCATTTCTTTTGCTGATCGCACCAATTGCTGCTCCACACACACCAACTGCTAAGTGCAATCTCCCTGCTTCATGGTAAAAAAAACCCCTGGGCCTGCTGATTGAAAGCCCAGCGCCTATTTTCGATTTCACACCACTAGAATACTGCCTGAACCCCCTTGGCTGCATAGAAAATTCCCGTGGGCCTCAGAATAGTAGAGCCCAGTGCCTGGACTGTTATCTACACCGCCCTGAATCTGCTGCACCCTTATGATTATTTTTTAATTAGTTTTAGATAATTAATAATTGGATATTTGGTTTAGTTTTAGAAATTAGATTTTAATTAGAGGA
The DNA here is from genome assembly GCA_022829125.1 of Lathyrus tuberosus. Lineage (NCBI taxonomy): Eukaryota > Viridiplantae > Streptophyta > Magnoliopsida > Fabales > Fabaceae > Lathyrus > Lathyrus tuberosus. The sequence continues at coordinate 11,228,686 of JALAZF010000034.1, forward strand.
ATTAGAATTTAATTTTGGTTTTGATTTTAGTTCTTAATCATAATTTTGGTTAACTCACCTTTAATGTTTAGTTTTAACTTTAGAATGTGATTAGTTAGAATTAGATTTTTATTAGAAATCAATTGGAATTAATTTTAGGATTAATCTTAGTATTAGTTTTAATCTTAGATTAACCTTTTTATTTAGAATTTAATCTTCTCTTTTTTAATTAGTATTTTAATTCTAGCTTGGATTTTTTATGCTTATTCTGATAAATTTTTTATTAAATACTTGACTTATCTCTTGTTTGATTTTTCTTTTGTGATTGCGATGCTTTGTGTTTACTTGCTGATTACTCTGTATTCACATGCTCCCTTAAGGCTCCTAGTCCGACTTAATTTCTGATTAAGCTCGGAGTAGGATTGACATTAAGCTCTCAATTCAAGCATGACAACATTAGGTTAGCTCCCTTCTAATCCTGACCTTAGGGCCATTTTGTATGATAACTTGTAGGATTCAGTTCCCTTAGACCTTCCGTGCGTCTCCCCCTTTTCTCTCGCCTCAGTGTGATCGAAATCCCATTCCCCGTAGTTCCACGAACTACGGATGCTCTGACTTCCTCTTTCTGGTTAGATTGAGGATACGTAGGCACGAGGATTCATATCCTTGGTGAGCACACTAACAACTAATTTCCCTCTTTTTGTCTCTCGCCTCTGTGTGACCGAGATTTGTTAACAGAATCTTTTTTCTCTCGCCCCAGTGCGATCGAAACCTTTTTTCATCGACTCGTAAGTCGAACTATGACTGCTCTAATTTCCTCCTTCTCATCCGATTGAGGATACGTAGGCACAAGACAGCGATGTCTTGGCGAGCAACCTCCCCCCTGGTTCGTGTCCGAACTACGTTGACTCTGATTTTCCTGTTCCCGAGGGAATACTTAGGCCTAGGACTCCGAGGACGTCCTCTCGAGTCACTTCTTTTCTTTTCTTCTTCGTTTCTTCGTTCTTTTCCATTCTCGTTCCTTCTCCTTTCCAGTAGCAGTGGAGCTCCAGACGGCGACGCCCTTTGATCGAGACAACAAGTGTGGATCCCATCGAGTACGATGGACGCGTGGGGGTGCTAATACCTTCCCCTCGCGTAACCGACTCCCTTACCCGTTTCTCTTGGTCGCGAGCCATGCTTTTTCCCTTCCCTCAGGTTTACGCAGTGTTTCCTTTCCCTCTCTTGGGATAAATACACATTGCTGGCGACTCTGTTTCCGCGCTACTTTTGCGTTTGTACTTGGATGAAAATCCCGGGAGCGACAGCTGGCGACTCTGCTGGGGACAAGTTAACCTCTTGCTGGTCCATCCCCTTTGCGAGTCAATCCTAGCGCTTGTCTGTTTATTTCATTGGGTGTTTATTGTGGTGCTTTATTTTGTTGTGCATTAATGTATTACTGTATTATTGTTTTACTGTTTTATTGTATTTACCGCATCTTATTGCATTACATTTCATTATTATGCTGGACTGTGCTGTGTTGTGCTGGTTTTCTGTTTGGCAGGTTGGGGTGATTTGAGAGATAAGCCCACTACCCAGGCTTGAGCATACACATAGGTATTAGCGTGGGCAGGCGTGTCGCTCCCGTGGTGTTTGGCCACGTGTGGGTGTTCACGGGACCTACATCCGGATGAGGTTCTATCTGGAGCTATTTGCTACCGTATGTTTGATACAGGCCAGTAGATATTCTCTGGAGGAATTGTCGACTCTGGTGACCATTCTCGAGAACTCAGTAGCGGCACTCCTCCCGAGATGTGATAATGGCAGACCAGAAATGGCAAACCCATTACACATTCTCGATCCGAGGACCCAATGCTGGGAACTCGCTATAGGATATCCTTTTTGAAAGAGAATCAGTGGAGGCACTCCTCGATTGGCGATAGTACTGTACCCCGAGGGATGAATGTACTATTTCTTCTCGACCTCAGTGCCAAAAGCTGAGGACCTTTCGTTTTGAGGGGAATCAGTTGAGGCCTCCTCGATTGATGATGATGCCAAACTAGAAATGGTGAACGTATCAACATTTCTCGACCTGAGAGCCCGTGATATTGAGGATCATCGCCTTTCTAGTACCCACATGTGAGAGGGATGGGTTGTTTACAGGTTTGCAGGTAATTGTAACCTTCTACCTACCTGGGTTTCTGGTTTTCTTATCAGTGTGGACTTATCAGCCTGGTATTCTGGTATTTTCTTCATAGCAGACCTTTGAACTTATCTAGTCAGTAGTACATCAGCTATTCAGGATTTATGGATACCTTGATCCCGTGTCTTTGCATTTGCATCACATGACATTTTGCATTCTCATACGCATATGCATAGCAGGTATTCTCAGACGGGAATTCTTATTCTGACTTGGTATTTTCTTCAGAACTGTAAACTTGAATTCTCACCGCTATGCAACTCGGAGCAATTAGAGGAGAATCATGGATCAGATGCGAGTAGAGTTGTCAGAATTCCAGACTCGTATGGCTCAGTGCATGGAGGTAATGCAGGGTATGGCTCAACGTCAAGAGGAATTAAGGGCGGTTATTCACAGGGCTGCTGTTGTTATCCCAGAGGCTGGTAATGGGAATGTTGTTGGTAATACTCCGAGCGGAGTTGTGAATCGTCCACGTACTGATATTCCTCCACCCCATCCTGTGAGTCAACCCAAAAGAAGTGCTGCTAAGATTCCTATTCCTCGTCAAGAGGTGGATAATCAGGATGAACAATTTTATGATGTTGAGATGAGTTTCCCTACTGAGACGAACCAGAGGCTTTGTATGATCGAAGAGAGGTTAAAGGCTTTAAAGAGCCAGAATACTTTGGGCATGGACATGTCTGACTTAGGGTTGGTCCCAGGTGTGAAAGTTCCTCCGAAGTTCAGGGCGCCTGTTTTCGAAAAGTACAATGGATCCACCTGCCCCAAGCTTCACTTCAGGGCATATTCCAGTAAAATGTCTGCCTATACGGATGATGAGAAGCTGCTGATGCATTTCTTTCAGGACAGCTTAACTGGGGCATCTTTAGACTGGTATATGAGCTTGGAGAGGACGCATATTAAAAGCTGGAGAGATTTGGCAGAAGCTTTCATTAAGCACTACCAATACAACACGGACATGGCGCCCAATAGAATACAATTGCAGGGTCTTTCTCAGAGACAAAACGAAAGCTTCAAAGAGTATGCCCGGAGGTGGCGTGAATTAGCTTCCCGAGTTCAACCTCCAATGTTGGAAAGAGAGTTCGTTGATATGTTCATGGATACGCTTCAGGGGCATTATTATGAGAAATTGGTTGGATGTTTGTCAGCTGGATTTTCAAGTCTTATATTGGTAGGAAAAAGAGTCGAAAATGGCATCAAAACGAGAAAGATTCGAATTGCTTCTGAAGATGCAAAGAAACCTTATGTTGGGTCCTCCAAGGGAAATGAAGGAGAAACTAGTGTTGTGTATATTCCTCCTGTTGTTCAGCGGTCTGTTCAGTATCAGCGACCTTATGCTCCTCGACAACAGAGACAACAAAGATCACGGAGGCCTGCGAGAAGGTTTGATCCACTCCCTATGCCTCACAGTCATGTTCTTGCTCGTCTACTTGAGAGTTCTCTGGATGAACTAAGGGATGCCAAGCCTGTCCCCGACCCCATACCTCCTGATTATGATCTGGATGCTAGATGCGAGTATCACTCAGACACACCGGGTCATTCCATTGAAAATTGCAACGTGTTCAAGCACAAGGTGCAAGACCTGGCCGACTCAGGGGTCATTGCATTCACTGCAGATGATATGTACATCAATTGAAGTCTCCTGTCTCAAGTGAGCCCTCAGTTTGCAAGTACGTCCAGACAGAATCAAGCCTCCTCAGCGCTGGCAATCTTCAACTTCTTTACTGCATTTTCATTTGTAGTTTTTCATTTCTTGTTAAAGCATTGTATGCATAAAAAACTTGTTTGTGTTTTGAATGATGTTTTAATGCAATGAATATGTTTTTTCTTGAAGTAATTCTTTTTTATTCATTCATATAATGTTTCTGCGCATTGCAATACCAATTTTCTTGCTTAAACTCTTGGAGGGAGGATAATGAGGTAAAAACGCAAAATCTTTGGTTGTATGTTTTTGGATAAAACCCTGTTGAGGATGTACAGGCATTGCTTCAAATCCCCAAACACCGGAGATATAAGGGAGATAGACCCTCGCCAACCCCTTTGAGCCTTGAAGTATGAGTTTCTTTTCATTCGAAAAAAACCTCACATTTAACCAGGGGAAGGGTAGTTGTCAGTAATTTGACCAAGCGTTCAAATTTCGAAAGAGAGTGTGCATCTGAGGATCCATTACCTTTAAGAGGTCAAAAGATGTGAAAACAATGGTTATCCCTCATCGACCAAGTAATGAGATAGTCACAACCCTTTCAAATAAGTCAGACAACCAGTGTCACACGATTTGTTCAAAAAAAAAAGAAAAAGAAGAATAGAAAAGAATAAAAAGAGAAAGCCCGCTAAGTCCAAACTTGAAAATAAGCGACTTAGGCAAAAGTTAGGGCATCCCGCTGGACTTCAAAATCAAAAAATTCAGAAAGAATCAGTCCAGGCAAAATCAGGGAAATAAAGAAGCGAAAAATGAAAAAGAAATATTCAAAATAGAAAATCCTCGATAAGGAACAAGTCGTGTGACCGAAACACTGAAGACAAAAGGGGTGACTGTCATTTCAAAAACCTCATGGGTTCCTTAACCATCGATCCTCACAAAAATCCTTTAGAAAGATGAGCGCTTGTACCAAATTAGCTAAACGTAGGACTGGAGAACATCAAGGAGAATGGGTGGGTACAAACAAAATTTTGAGCCATAAATCCTTTTTTCTAAAACCGTGAACCAGGTCACGTTACAACCCTCAAAAGTCCTAATTGAAGCAGGGTTTATTCTGAAGGCGTACTTCAATGAGATAGCGTTCCTGACTCCCATGAGTTATGCTAATAAGATTTTTGTTGGTATTGCATGTGCGTTTTGTTTTCCATTCAAAAATCAATGTCGTAGCTAGTGACTCGTTCACAGGGTTTGGCAACATATTTTCAATAAACTTCAAGGTTAACGTGTTTGTTGCATTAGAATTATCATTCTCATAATAAACTTGTTCTGCTTGCATACATGTGCCTAAGCATTAATGAGGCTTACACAATGAACGTCAGTCGAGAAGCTTGATCCTGCCGAGTTAGGATGCTTGAAAATTCTAGAGGACAATCATATTAAGGGGTATGCTGCCAAGAGACTCTGTGAAGTATGGGCTCTCCCCAGTAAGTCGTGATGAGATATAGCCAATCTGGGGCAGCCACGTCGAGAAATCTCTCCAAAAGCAGATATTCTGGGGCATTCATTCAAATATCAGTTGATCAAGGGCAAAGCCACTTCAAAGCTCGTATCGAGGTAGGCCACCTCTGGAGCATAAGAAGTTATCCTCTCCAGAAGGCAGTTGATCAGAGGTACCTCTTCAAGGTTTAAAATACTGAGGCAGAGTATTTCAAGTCATTACAAGTCCTCTCGAGGCAAATTCCTTCACAAATCGTACAGTTTGGGGTAGTTACATCGAGATCCGATAAATCTCTCCAAGAGTTTGAAGATCCTGGGGCAGTGTGAACGCCCGGTCTTTGGTAAAATCCTCTTGAGATGATTTCTCCCATTAGACCCTGTGGTCTGGGGCAAGTCAGGAAGAAACCGTTGTTTACTCTTGATAATCAATATGCAAGTGATCAGCAGAAACTTGAAACATTAAGTCTCTTCCCCAGCAAGGAGCCAGAAGGTATCTTTTCCAGCAAGGTGTTGGAATTGATATTCTTCCCCAAGCAGAGAATCGTCCTCAAATTGGAAAAGGGTTCTTTATGAACATTGCTTACCCCCAGCAGTTTAGGCGGATTCCTCATTCTCAGCAGGGTAAGATGATGGAATATTTTCAAGCAGTTTGAAGACGGTGAGAAGTCAGAGTATTCTCTTCCTCAAAAGTCAGAGTCGGTAATTCTCCGCAAGTCAAAGTCCAATGGTTATTGGCATTCTCCGTAATTCAAAGTCCAATGGTTATTAGCATTCTCCGCAAGTTCAAAGTCCAATCTTCATTGGCATCTTCCCAACAGAGTTTGCAATTCAGCTTGCGGATCCCCAACAGGGTTTGCAGCACCAGTGGTTATTGGTGGTGTAGTTAGTTATCTCCCACAGGAGATCAGATATTGGTGATCCCTTCCTCAGTGAAGTCTGCTTGTTCTATTTTGCGCATTCCCCAGTGGAGTGTCCTCTCATTCTTGCATGTAGTAATCATCATTGCATTGCATCCTCAAAACGCGTAGCATTTCCATTTCGTATGGAGCATTGCGCCATAGAAAGAAAAATTCAAACGTGCATCGAAGCATAAGCCAGATTTGGTACCTTGTGCGAAAGTCTAGATCAACCCTCAATCAAAACAGTGATCCCCAACCTCAGAGTTGATGCCTCTTTATATCAACTTCAAAGTTGTCGTGTGCTTTTTCTCAACCTCAAAGTTGATGAATAGCCATCTCTTACCCAACCTCAGGGTTGACGCCTCTTTATACCAACTTCAGAGTTGTCGTACATTCCCTCTCTAACCTCATAGTTGAAGCCTTTTTTACCAACCTCAGAGTTGTCGTATATCTTCTCTCCAACCTCAGAGTTGTCGTTTATTCCCTTTACAACCTCAGAGTTGTCGTATGTCTGTCTGCCCAATCTCAGAATTGACGCCCTTCTTCCCCAACCTTAGGGTTGACGCCTCTTTATACCAACTTCAAAGTTGTTGTAAACCTTTTCTCGACCTCAGAGTTGATGAATACCCTTTTCTTCCCCAACTTCAAAGTTGTCGGACACCTTTTCTCAACCTCAGAGTTGATGAATACTTCCCTGTTTCTCCAACCTCAGGGTTGACACCCCTTTTTACCAACTTCAAAGTTGTCGTGTACCTTTTCTTAACCTCAGAGTTGACGAATGTTCCTTTCGTCTCCAACCTCAGAATCGACGTATACTCTGCTTCTAAACCTCAGAGTTGATGGCTACCTTGTTTCTCAAACATTCAAAGTTGGTGTTTAGCCCATTTTTCCTCAACCTCAGAGTTGATGGTTATACTTTTCTTTCTCGGAGTCGGTGTATAGTCTTTTCCTCAACCTCAGAGTTGATGGTCTACTCTCTTATCCCCAACAGAGTCATCTTTGTAGGTCTGTTGATTTTACAAACCTCCGGTCATAAGTCCACCTTCGGCTGGCAATCACTATATCATCTTTCTCTCCCCACAGTGCAAATTTCTAGGTTCTTTTTGTATTCAATCACCTTCTACCTCGAACGTCTGAAAGTCGTTGCTATCATCCATTCAGGTCCAAGTTGATTGAATAGGAGCAGCTGTAGCACCCCAAAATTTGCCCTACCTTTTTTCTAACCTTTTTCTGGCTTTTGTTTTGCACTCATTTTGCATCTCATTTAGATTATAGCTCATAATCATATCATGGCATTGGTTCTTGAGACGTGGGATCAAAGGAATCTTCTTGTTATCAGTGTAGGCCTTATATAGAGAGGTTCACCAGGCGCCGAGGTTTTTTTATTCAGAGGATTCATCAAAGGCTTTGGGTCAGGGGTTCATTGGTGTATTCAAGGTCAAGGTATGTGGTGTAGAGGTCATCAGGTCATCAAATTTGGAGTTCGGTTTAATCATCAGGTTCATCATAGTTCACCAGTCCATTGGTGGTTCAGCTGTGGATTTATGTTCCTCAGGGAGGATTCAGTAATCAGGGCAAGGTTTAAAAGTGATTTAGAGGGTCATGGATTCAAATTCAAGTTGTTCATTGGTCTAAGACCCGTTCATTCATTTTAATCAGAGGTTGGTGGGAAAGTTCAAGTGTGGTCAAGGGTTTGTATTGAGAATGCAACTTGGTTTTCATTGAGAATTAAGGAGTTTGGTGGAGTATTCATTCACGTGATCGTTTGACGGTTTGAGTTCAAAATTCGATATCCATCGATTTCACCATAACCAATTTTCTTTCCACATTCAAAACCATTTGTCAATATCCATATTATAATCCAGTTAACCACTTCTTAACCTCCGTTTTAATTTTAATCCATTTTCAAATTCCATTTTAATTCATGTTTGTATCCATTCTTTTTTCTTGATATCCATTTTAGATCCATCCAAACTAAAATCCACATCCATTTGGTGAATCCACATTTAAACCATTATTTTTTCCATATTTTAAATCTCTTTTCTTTCTTTCATATCCAAGATACGTGACCACTTTTAAATTCCAATATCCCTTTTTTTCAAGATCTTTTTTATATATATAATCCATTTTGAAATTCAATCCATCCATGTCCATTTTTCCAACCAATTATCCAATTCTCATAAACCAATGTCCAAGCCCATATTCAAGTGGATCAAGTGTAATGATTTTGTTCCTAATAATTGTCATGCGAATCTCACACGGATGTATTGGACAAATTCCTTTCAGAAGCTGGTATTCAACAATATAATCCTTGAATTATTTTTTATAACCAAACCAAGAGCTTTTTTTTAATACAAGCAAAAAAATCATAAATTAAATGCGTAACAGAAAATTAAAAAACAAAAAAAAGATTATAACAGTAGATGAAGATAAATGCCTAGCGGAGGGGAGTACAAGTCCAACATAATTTCAATTCACCCACGGAGAAATTGCAGTGAAAAGTTGTAACAAAAAGATCATCAACAATTCCTCTAACAAGATCTCAACTCTCCATTTCATGTAACAAGTTTTTGAATCCAAGGGCTCAAGATCATTTATCTCGTAACAAACTCTCTCGTTCACGTTCTATATAACAGAATTTCTTCAATCATTCTAGGGGGCTCAATTCACAAACTCTCTTGGCCTCACGTATCTTTCTCTCTCAATTCTTGATTCTTCCTCACGATCTACCTTCAGTTCCATCACTGCATCTTCATCATTTTCAATTTCAAGAATCTTCTGCATCAATTCAAAGACCATTCATAACCTGCAAAAGCCTTTTTCAATCTAAGGATCAAGAATAACACAACAAATTCTATACAACTCATGGCATTAACAACAACCACAGAAGGATAGTAAAAAGAGAACGAACCAGAAGTGATTCCAGATTCGCAGAGTAGAAGAAGTTGCGGAATCTAAACACGGAGAAGAACGAGTCTCACACCTGAAAGTGTTTCATCCGTTTCATCCTTCGTCATCGCAAAAAACGAAATCATAGCAACACTCTTCATCACTTTCGATCTGCAATGCTGCAACAACCACAAGCTAAAGTTTAGATTCACCTGCATTTTATTGAAACAGCGGCAATCGAATTCACGCTCACAACAATAAATAGTGAATTACACACGCAATAGAAAATGAGTTGAGAAGAAGAGTTGGCGAGATTCGAAGATGCTCACGCGAAAGAATCAGAAGTGAAGTGGAAGTGATGCTACCTTTGGTTTTCTGTTTATCTTCATCGATTTGAAGGAGCATCGGACTTTCTCCGGTAGGTACGTCGATCTCTATCTAAACTTCAATAATATGATGTAATTGTTCTTTGATTTATGTTCTTATTTGAGATGATTTGTTTGTTTCGCATCCTGTGTTTGTGAGAGATGAACGTATCACGTCGTGAGAGAGAGATCGAGGTTGTTGTACGTCGTGGTTGAATTGTGGAGACTGATTGAGTGAGGACACGATTTGAGAAGGTCGAGCGAACAAGATGAAGCCAAGGGTGGAGATAAGAGTTAACGAAGGTGGACGGCGTGGCAGAGTAAAACGTTGAGTTACGACGTTGTGGTTTCATCGTTGAGAGTGTTGAGACGAGAGGAGCAGAAATGGAATCGCGGTTGAGAAGGTGAATCGCGGCGGAGACAGTTTGTTTCCGGCGAGGATGAGGGAGGAGGTTCTCGGCGGCGCGTTGTGTTTGAAATCCGGTGATGGAGAAGATGGCAAGGCAAGATCATGAGAGAAGGGAAACGACAGACGACGTTTCATTTTCCGGTGTGGTCTCTTTATGGTTGTCCGGCGAAGAGTGAGACAGTGAAAGAAGGAGAAAGGGACGGCGAGGGAGATGAATTGGAGAATGAAGGAGATAGGCTGAAGATGTGGTACCTTAGTTTTTTAGGTTGATTTTTGAGTGTTGTGGATCGGCTCCTTGGCCCATTTCTATTGCTGGTCGCACCAATTGCTGCTCCACACACACCAACTGCTAAGTGCACTCTCCCTGCTTCATGATAAAAAAAAAACCCCTGGGCCTGCTGATTGAAAGCCCATCGCCTATTTTCGGTTTCACACCACTAGAATACTGCCTGAACCCCCTTGGCTGCATAGAGAATTCCCGTGGGCCTCAGAATAGTAGAGCCCAGCGCCTGGACTGTTATCTACACCGCCCTGAATCTGTTGCACCCTTATGTTTATTTTTTAATTAGTTTTAGATAATTAAAAATTGGAATTTTGGTTTAGTTTTAGAAATTAGATTTTAATTAGAGGAATTAGAATTTAATTTTGGTTTTGATTTTAGTTCTTAATCATAATTTTGGTTAACTCACTTTTAATGTTTAGTTTTAACTTTAGAATGTGATTAGTTAGAATTAGATTTTTAGTAGAAATCAATTGGAATTAATTTTAGGATTAATCTTAGTATTAGTTTTAATCTTAGATTAACCTTTTTACTTAGAATTTAATCTTCTCTTTTTTAATTAGCATTTTAATTCTAGCTTGGATTTTTTATGCTTATTCTGATAAATTTTTTATTAAATACTTGACTTGTCTCTTGCTTGATTTTTCTTTTGTGATTGCGATGCTTTGTGTTTACTTGCTGATTACTCTGTATTCACATGCTCCCTTAAGGCTCCTAGTCCGACTTAATTTCTGATTAAGCTCGGAGTAGGATAGACATTAGGCTCTCAATCCAAGCATGACAACATTAGGTTAGCTCCCTTCTAATCCTTACCTTAGGGCCATTTTGTATGATAACTTGTAGGATTCAGTTCCCTTAGACATTCCGTGCGTCTCCCCCTTTTCTCTCGCCTCAGTGTGATCGAGATCCCATTCCCCGTAGTTCCACGAACTACGGACGCTCTGACTTCCTCTTTCTAGTTAGATTGAGGATACGTAGGCACAAGGATTCATATCCTTGGCGAGCACACTAACAACTAATTTCCCTCTTTTTGTCTCTCACCTCTGTGTGACCGAGATTTGTTAACTGAACCTTTTTTCTCTCGCCCCAGTGCGATCGAAACCTTTTTTCATCGACCCGTAAGTCGAACTACGACTGCTCTGATTTCCTCCTTCTCGTTCGATTAAGGATACGTAGGCATAAGACGGCGATGTCTTGGAGAGCAACCTCCCCCCTGGTTCGTGTCCGAACTACGTTGACTCTGATTTTCCTGTTCCCGAGGGAATACGTAGGCCTAGGAATCCGAGGACGTCCTATCGAGTCACTTCTTTTCTTTTCTTCTTTGTTTCTTCATTCTTTTCCGTTCTCGTTCCTTCTCCTTTCCAGTAGCAGTGGAGCTCCAGACGACGACGCCCTTTGATCGAGACCACAAGCGTTGATCCCATCGAGTACAATGGACGCGTGGGGGTGCTAATACCTTCCCCTCGCGTAACCGACTCCCTTACCCATTTCTCTTGGTCGTGAGACCATGCTTTTTCCCTTCCCTCAAGTTTACGCAGTGTTTCCTTTCCCTCTCTTGGGATAAATACACATTGTTGGCGACTCTGTTTCCGCGCCACTTTCTCGTTTGTACTTGGATGAAAATCCCGGGAGCGACAGTACCCCTTATAGGAACTAAGGGAGGAATCAACTACCATCCAGTTCTTGTTCGTCGTCAGTTGGGATACCCAATGAGGCATGTCCCGCGTAATGCTCAGCTGGAGGGTCTTTTCTTCAAAGGAGAAAATGACAGGGCACTAAAGAGGGAAATAGTGCACGCTTGGAAACATGTTCATAAGAAAGGACGAGAGTCTCTAGGAAAACCAGACCGTGTCTCGGGGGAGCCTTATCTCCACTGGGTGCAAACTAGAGCTCTCAAGCTAAAGATGCCTTATCCTCGTCACGGAGTTCTTCCGCCGAGGGAATCTGTCATGTACTTCATGACTGAAACAGAAAAACTTCAGGTTACTCTCAACAAAGTTCAACAGGAGAGGAGGTCTTGGAAGAACAAATACCGCACCCTCAATGTAGAGTGTACCAAAATACAACAACTGCTGAAAGATAAGGATGCTTTGATCGACATTTTAGAGCAACATGCTGTGGATAATCAGGATGACCAAAGAATTTGCTCGTTCCTTTCACTTGGCAAAGGAATGACAACCCGAGAACGGCCCAAGAGGCCCGATCCAAGAAAAGGAAAGTACCAGAATCAGCACCCGGTTTCTCCCCAGAGAGGACTCGGGACCCCTTAGCTTAGGTTTCTGTTTTCGCACCTTGTAATCTACTGTATTTCAATTTTCGCAATCCTTTGAATTCAATAAAACGGGGTTTCCCCACTATTTGATATTTGCAATCTAATTGTCAAAGTTTATTTTGATTAAACAAAAAAAACAATTAATATAATCATTGCATTCATCATTCTCACGTCACGTATTCTTCTTACCTACGAATCTCACGTTTGTGTCTCGATTCTAGAGTGAAACTGTCTCATTCGTACAATACTCGGGCCAATCGTCAGGAAAAGATGGATGATCTCGAAGAAGAGAACAGAGAGTTGAGAGAAGAGATCGACGCTCTGAGAGAGGATATGAGAAAGCTTCATAACGACATGCAAACCATGGCAGAAGCTCAGCTACAAAGGACTGTGATCTCGGAGATCACCTCAATGCCCATAGTGTAAAAGTCCGATCCTAGGTACAAAATGCCGAAAGATCGTCCCTGGGGCATGCCACTTAACTATATCCCGGAAGGATATATCCCGTTGATCAATGAGGATCAGGGGACCGCAGCAGGAACCGCTGGGCCTGGAGGTTACAAACTTCGGGAAAGCGACGATGTCAGGGGCATGACAGCAACTCCTGAAGGTTACAAACTTCGGGAGGCACCGAGAGTCTCGGCCATAATGACTATACCACCGCCCGTGGTACACACTGTCCCGGAAGGGCAGATTCCACAGATACCTTCTGGTGGAAACGACAACATGTTCGAAAGAATGAATGAGTTCCAGGAACAGTTCCTGGGAATGCAGAAAGAACTGCAGGCCTTTCGCGGTCAGGATTTATTTGGAAAGGACGCCGCGGACCTCTACTTGGTCCCCAATGTGAAAGTCCCGCACAAATTCCAGGTGCCCGACTTTGAAAAGTACAAGGGTAACTCTTGCCCTCAGAGTCACTTGGTGATGTACGCTCGGCGAATGTCAGCTCAGACAGAGAATCAGGGTTTACTGATTCACTACTTTCAGGATAGTTTAACCGGTGCCGCACTAAAATGGTACATGGGTTTAAACCGTGCTACGATTAGCACTTTCAGAGATCTTGGCACTGCCTTCGTCCAACAATATAAATACAATCTGGACATGGCACCCGACAGAGATCAACTCAGATCAATGTCACAAAAGGACAAGAAAACCTTTAAGGAATACGCTCAGAGATGGCCAGAAATTACCGCTCAAATTTGTACACCTCTTGAGGAAAAAGAGATGACAAAGATCTTCTTAAAGACCTTAAGCTCATTTTATTACGACATAATGGTTGCCAGTGCACCCAGTGACTTCACCGAGATGGTCGGTATGGGAGTTCGTCTTGAGGAAGCCGTCCGAGAGGGACGTCTAGTCAAAGACACTAGATCATCAAATAGTACAAAGCGATACGGTAGTGCTCTCCCTAAGAAAAAAGAGTAGGATATTAGGAATATCTCTCTCGGAAAGCAAAGGCGACGTTATCAACCAGTAGCGGCTGTGACTCCTGCTATCAATCATGCGCCTAGTTCTACGTATCAACCTCAGGTTGCGCAGAGCCAACCTAATCAACAAAGGACTCAAAAGCCTCTTCAGCAGGCTCCTCCTCCATACAATAACAACCATACAACGCAACCACCAGGATTTGATCCTATACCCGTATTGTACGCAGAAATATTTCCGTTACTACTGGCTAAGGGGCATGTCCAGACTAAGTCCCCTCTTACAGTACCGAAAAATCTGCCTTTTTAGTTTAAGGTGGATCAGACTTGCCCTTACCAACAAGGAGGACCAGGGCATAACATAGAGAACTGTCTCAATTTCAAATCCGACGTGCAAAAGCTTGTTAGGAGCGGGGTCTTATCTTTCAAGGATACAAATCCTAATGTTCTCACAAACCCGCTGCCTCAACACGAGAAAGCTACAGTCAATTTGATAGAGGGAGAGACTAACAAAGTCTATCAAATTCATGATGTACTCTTGTTAAGGACCAATATGGTCAAGATGCATTGTAGACAGAGTAGATATGGCCATGTTCCACCTCATAACTATCACCAGTGTGATATCTGCTCTAAAAGCAATCGAGGATGTTCTATGGTGCAATCAGCTTTACAGGAACAGATGGATCTCGGATGGATCCAAGAGCACCGAGTTCGTGGAGTTAACATGGTTTACACAAATTCTAACATCATTCAGAACCACGACATCCGTGCAATGAATGTCAACTTGGTGGCGATGCATTCCAGGCAAAGCTAGTATCATAATCTGTCGCGGCACGATTACAGTTCCTGTCTGACTTGCTCGGTAAACAAACAGGAATGCTCTTTTGTACAAGAGGCCCTCCAGCATCAGATGGATCTTGGATGGATCCAGGACTACCATGATAGGAATCCCTATCAGATCAACATGATTCAAATCTTCGATATTCGCTTGATGAATACCAGCCTGGTGGAGTTACATGCTAAACAGGTCTGGCTCGGGTTCCTGGTACCACATGATTATCAGAGCTGTAGGGCGGGTTGCGAAAATGATCAAGGTTATGCCCTTGTCCAGGAAACCCTTCAGCACTTGTTGAACCACTGGTGGCTTCCAATCTATATGGATGAAGACACCCAGCAAATTAGTATTACCAACGGGAACCCTACTCGGCATCAAAGTCGGGACGTTCGATCTGTGGAAACTGACCTAGTGAGGTTACATTGTATTCAAAGAGGGTTGGCCAGGTGCCACTACACAACTATGAACGTTGTAGAGTCTGTTCGGAAAGTAACCAAGGATGTTACCTTGTGCGAGTAGCTCTTCAGGGTCAGGTGGATCGTATAGAGATTCGCCCATATCTGTAACGCCCCGATTCCGATTTTTCCCATTTTGTTGAGTCTTTTATTTAAATTGAGTGATAAATTATTTTATATGTTAAATTGGTGTGTTAATATGTTATGTTGACATGTTCTGTTATTTTACCGTTTTTGAGAGTTTTTGGGGAAAATTAGAATGGAGGGTATTTTAGACATTTCTCAATTAATGTTAAGTTAGAAAATTTAGTGGAAATATAATTGTGTGAGAAAATGAATTAATTAGAATTTGTGTAAAAAGAAATAGAAAAGAAAGAAAAAGAGATAGAAAGGAAAAATAGGGAGAAAAATGAGAGAAAGAAAGAGGAAGAGGAGAAAAGAGAAGGAAAAGAGGAAAAAGCTAGGAAAATCAAGAAATCAACTTCTAGGAATCGATTTAATCGGGTAAGGGTGTGAAATCTTATTATCTTATCAATGTATATCATTATGTATGATTATATATGTGTATATTGGATGGTTTGTTGGGTTTTCATAGTTTTCCATTCTAGGTCGATGTTGAGAAATCGATGTTTTCGCGGTTGGAAATCGACGTAAATGTGGTAGAATGCTTGTTGCCATGATTGGATTGAGTTCTAATTGATATATGTTGTTTTGAAAATGTTTTGGGTTGAAAAATATGGATTTTGGGTTTTCAACAGCGCTGGAAATTCTGAGTTTTCCTTGGTTCGCCTAGCGAACCTGGGGGGAAGCAGTAGCGAGTGATGTTTTCGCGGGTTCGCCTAGCGAACCCTTTAGCGAAGGTCAGCGAAGGTTCGCTGAGTTGTTCGCCTAGCGAACTTTGGGTGTTTTTGATGTTGGAGGTTGCTGCCTTGGTTCGCCAAGGGGTTCGCCTAGCGAACTTTGTATCTATTTTTAGCTAGTAGTTGGTTCGCTGGAACATTCGCCTAGCGAAGGTGCTAGCGAATGCTCACGAGAGGGTTCGCCCAGCGAACAGTGCTGTTTGTGTAATTTTGTTTTCTGCATAACTTTTGATCTGTGGTTCGGTTTGAGGTGTGGTTTGATGCGTTAGAAAGCTTATAAAATGTACTTTATTGTGATGATTTTGAGAATTATTAGCCGATTTAATTATGTCGAAAAGTCGGGAATAGTGCTATTTAGCGACTTTTACCGTTTTGAATGTGTGTTTTGGATGTGAATCATACAATAGTGCATTGATATGAATGTATATAGATTGTATGTGATTGTATGAGATGAATGCATGAATATATTGTGAATATGTATGCATTTCAAGAATGTCTTGAGTCATTGGCATGTGAAGCATAATGATATGCATTCTTGTGACGTCCTGAGTGACGGATTGATTCCAGAGGGAATCCGTTATAACCTCGTGTGCCTTAAAAATAAGAGGTGTAAGCGATCGGATGGATCGTGTGCCTTAAACATAAGAGGTGTGAGCGATGGTTATAGATGATCGTGTGCCTTATACAAAGAGGTGTGAGCGATCGGGTCGTGTGCCTTATACAAAGAGGTGTGAGCGATCCATAAACGTCGTGTGCCTTAAAAATAAGAGGTGTGAGCGATCAGATCGGATCGTGTGCCTTAAAAATAAGAGGTGTGAGCGACGGGGAACATCGTATGCCCGACGGGGAGTTACAGTGATGTAACGAGCAATGGTTCCAGCAGAGTTCCTGAGTGAACTAGTGTTGAGAAATGATTGAGTCGGTACCGCATTGCATTTGCATAGAGTCATGAGTCGGTCTCTATGATTTGCATTTATCATCTTTATATGGTGTATTGATGAATAAACATGATTATGTATGTTTATGTGGAATGATAAGAATTGTGAAGGTATGCATGATGAAATGCTTGGATTTGTATATGTATACATTGTAATGTATATGGGTGAATTATGATGAATTGTGGTGAGAATGTGGAAAATGTGTATTTTTATGCTAAGATATATAATTATATGCATTGTTATTATGATAATATTTCTCACCCTTCTGTTGTTTTATGATGCTCTATGAGGCATTGCAGAGTAGGTATGCTGGTGGTCTTTTTGTGAAGTGTGTCTTCATTCTTTTGGTCGGTCGGCTCTGATATGTAGCACCGGGTAGCTAGGAGGCTATGATTCTTTTGTGATACATTTGTATATGTATCTTGTTGTTGAATGTTTAAGTAAACATGAATTATGTTGGTGGATAATACTTGATGATGTATATATGTATATGTTTATATGCTAGTTGTCATTCAATGTTTAGATTTTCCGTTTTTATTCTAAATATTGAGATGTGGGTGTAAGGACGAAGTTCCTCTGTTGCAAAGTTACCCCACTGTTGCATATCAACTGTTGAGCAGGTGTTGAATGTTTTAATTTCATGTATAATGTGACATACCTCTTTTATACTATGTTTATAATTATACTCTGACGAAATTTTTAATGTGTGCCTAAATGATTATGTGATTATTTGGGGGGTATAGAAAGGGGGTGTTACATTAAGTGGTATCAGAGCCAAGGTTGAGTCAGTTGTGTCTGTCTTGTTGTTGTGATGGTTGAACTGTTGTTTAACCTTGTTGTCATTTTTGGGAATGATCAGAATATGGCTGGTAGAAACGACAATGCGATGGCTGCTGCTTTGGAAGCAATGGCTAGGGCGGTGCAAGGTGCGCCGAATGTGAATACTAATGACGAGTTCAGGAAGAATCAACCACCGGTCTTCAAAGGAAGATTTGACCCCGATGGTGCTCAACTTTGGTTGAAAGAGATTGAAAGGGTCTTCAGAGTCATGGACTGTGCGGAGGAGAATAAGGTGAGGCTTGGGTCTCACATGCTGAAGGAAGAAGCCGACAACTGGTGGGTCGGTATGCGTCAAGTTCTTGAGGTGGATGATGAAGAGATAACTTGGGATTTATTTCGTACCGAGTTCTTGAGGAAGTATTACCCTGAAAGTGTGAAAGGGAAGAAGGAGATGGAGTTCCTTGAATTAAAACAAGGTAGTATGTCCGTGGTGGACAATACTGCTAAGTTTGTGGAATTGGTTCAATTCCATCCTCACTATGCTGCAATTACTGCTGAGTTCTCAAAGTGTATTAAGTATGAGAATGGTTTACGTCCCGAGATTAAACAGGCTGTGGGGTATCAAAGGATAAGAAGGTTTTCGGATTTGACGGAATGTTGTAGAATCTTCGAGGAAGATAGCAAGGCTTGTTCTACACATTACAAAAGTTTGAATGAGAGGAAGGGAAGGCAACAAGCTAGAAGTGGACCTTATGTGACACCCGCTGATAAGGGCAAGCATAGGGGAAACTTTGAGAAGAGGTCTGGAGGAGGAGGTTCCGGTTCCATTAAGTGTTACAAGTGTGGTGAAATGGGTCATAAATCATTTGAGTGTGGGAAGACAGTGGCGAAATGTTCTAACTGTGGAAGCCTTAGGCATGCTACCACCGATTGTAGGAGGAATGTGGTGAAATGTTTTAATTGTGGGGAACCTGGTCACATTAGTACGAAGTGTCCGAATTCGAAGAAAGCTCCAACTGGTGGGAAGGTATTTTCCTTGGCGGGCACTCAGACTTCAAGTGCAGATCGTCTGATTAAAGGTACTTGCTTTATTAATAGTACGCCTTTAGTTGCTGTTATTGATACTGGAGCGACTCATTCGTTTATTTCGTCTGAGTGCGCAAAGCGTTTGAATCTTGTGTTGTCACTGATGGATGGTAAGATGGTTATTGATACTCCAGCAATGGGGTCAGTAACTACTTCTTTAGTTTGTTTGAGTTGTCCTTTGACCATTTATGGTAAAGACTTTGAGATGGACTTAGTGTGTTTGCCGTTGGAAGGATTGGATGTGGTCTTGGGTATGAATTGGTTGCAATTCAATAGAGTTCATATAGATTGTTATCACAAGTTAGTGAGGTTTCCTTCTTTGGAAGATGACGAAGACTCGAGTTTCTTATCTACTAAAGAGTTGAAGAGACTTTTAGCGGACGAAGCTCAATTGTTCGGTTTGTTTGCATCTTTAACTGTGGATAGTCAAGTGTCACTTGATGTGTTTCCTGTTGTGTGTGATTTTCCTGAAGTGTTTCCTGAGGATATTACAGAGGTACCGCCGGAAAGAGAAGTTGAGTTTTCTATTGATCTAGTTCTGGGTACTAGACCGATTTCGATGGCACCGTATCGTATGTCGGCATCGGAGTTGGTAGAATTGAAGAAGCAATTGAGTGACTTGTTGGACAAGAGATTTGTAAGACCAAGTGTTTCTCCTTGGGGTGCTCCGGTATTGTTGGTAAAGAAGAAGGATGGAAGTATGCGGTTATGCATTGATTATCGACAATTGAATAAGGTGACAATTAAGAACAAGTATCCGCTTCCAAGGATCGATGATTTGATGGACCAATTGGTCGGTGCGCGTGTTTTTAGCAAGATTGATTTGAGATCGGGATATCACCAGATTCGTGTGAGAGAAGAGGATATTCAAAAGACGGCCTTTAGGACACGGTATGGCCATTACGAATATTCTGTGATGCCATTCGGGGTTTCTAATGCGCCGGGTGTGTTTATGGAATACATGAATCGTATTTTTCATGAGCAGTTAGATCGTTTTGTGGTTGTGTTCATCGACGATATTTTAATTTACTCTAAGTCTCAGGAGGAGCATGAAGAGCATTTGAGGATTGTGTTACAAATTTTGAAAGAGAAACAATTGTATGCTAAGTTGTCGAAATGTGAGTTTTGGTTGTCGGAAGTAAGTTTTCTTGGACATGTTATTTCCGGTAGTGGTATTAGTGTTGATCCGTCCAAGATTGATGCGGTGATGCAATGGGAGGCTCCTAGATTGGTTACGGAGATTCGAAGCTTTCTAGGCTTGGCGGGTTATTATCATAGGTTTATTGAGGGATTTTCGAAGTTGGCACTTCCGTTAACGCAATTGACTTGTAAAGGAAAGGCTTTCATTTGGGATATTCATTGTGAAGAGAGTTTCAATGAGCTAAAACGAAGGTTGACGACGACTTCGATCTTGATTTTACCAAATCCGACGGGACCATTTATTGTGTATTGTGATGCTTCATTGGTTGGTTTAGGTGGTGTTTTGATGCAAGGTGGAAAAGTTGTGGCTTATGCTTCAAGACAATTGAGAGTGCATGAAAAGAATTATCCTACACATGACTTGGAGTTAGCGGCCGTGGTGTTTCTTTTGAAAATTTGGAGGCACTATCTTTATGGTGCAAGATTTGAAGTTTTTAGTGATCACAAGAGCTTGAAATATTTATTTGATCAAAAGGAATTGAACATGAGACAAAGAAGGTGGTTAGAGCTTTTGAAGGATTATGACTTTGGTTTGAATTACCATCCGGGTAAGGCAAACATGGTGGCCGATGCTTTGAGTCGGAAGTCGTTACATATGTCCTTATTGATGATGAGAGAATGGGAACTTTTGGAGAATTTTAGGACTTGAGTTTAGTTTGTGAAATGACGCCGAGAAGTGTGAGACTTGGTATACTACATGTTACGAATGATTTTCTTGCAACCGTATGTGAAAAGCAAAAGTTGGATTTGAAGTTCGTTGATTTGATGATGAATGAGAATGAGGATTTCAAGGTTGATAATTTCGGAGTTTTGAGATTCCGTGGTCGTATTTGTATTCCCGATGATGCGGAGTTGAAAAAGATGATATTGGAAGAAGGACACCGAAGTAACTTAAGTATTCATCCGGGAGCGAATAAAATGTATCAAGATTTGAAGAAAATCTTTTGGTGGTCCGGGTTAAAGAGAGATGTGGCTCAATTTGTGTATGTGTGCTTGTGTGCTCGAGCAAGGTGGTGCTTGGGATAGTTATTTGGCGTTGATTGAGTTCACCTACAATAACAGTTTTCATTCAAGTATAAGTATGGCACCATTTGAGGCTTTGTATGGTCGAAGATGTCGAACACCTTTGTGTTGGCATGAAACCGGTGAGAGGACGTTAGTTGGACCGGAGATGGTACAACAAACGACGGAGAAAGTGAAGTTTATTCGTGAAAAGATGAAAGCTTTTCAAAGTAGACAAAAAAGTTATCATGACAAGAGAAGAAAAGATCT
This sequence comes from Lathyrus tuberosus, assembly GCA_022829125.1. Lineage (NCBI taxonomy): Eukaryota > Viridiplantae > Streptophyta > Magnoliopsida > Fabales > Fabaceae > Lathyrus > Lathyrus tuberosus. The sequence goes on from JALAZF010000034.1 coordinate 11,249,944, forward strand.
TGAGTTTCAAGAAGGCGACCATGTGTTTTTGAGAGTTACACCGGTTACGGGTGTGGGTCGTGCTTTGAAGTCGAAGAAGTTGACTTCTCGTTTTATTGGTCCGTATCAGATTTCTGCATGAGTTGGTGTTGTGGCTTACCGTGTGGCATTGCCTCCGAATCTTTCGAATTTGCATGATGTATTCCATGTTTCGCAGCTTTGAAAGTATGTTCCGGATCCGTCACATGTTATTCCTATGGACGAGGTTGAAGTGAAAGATAACCTTACGATTGAAGCTTTACCGATTAGGATTTTGGATCGTGAAGTTAAGAAGCTAAGAGGCAAGAATATTGCGCTTGTGAAAGTAGCGTGGGGAGGCGCTGCGGAAGGCGATATGACTTGGGAGCTAGAGCGTAGGGTGCGAGAGTCATATCCGGAGTTGTTTGAATCAGGTAATATTTTCAAGGACGAAAATTTCTAAAGTGGGGGAGAGTTGTAATGCCCCGATTCCGATTTTTCCCATTTTGTTGAGTCTTTTATTTAAATTGAGTGATAAATTATTTTATCTGTGAAATTGGTGTGTTAATATGTTATGTTGACATGTTATGTTATTTTACCGTTTTTGAGAGTTTTGGGGGAAAATTAGAATTGAGGGTATTTTAGACATTTCTCAATTAATGTTAAGTTAGAAAATTTAGTGGAAATATAATTATGTGAGTAAATGAATTAATTAGAATTTGTGTAAAAAGAAATAGAAAAGAAAGAAAAAGAGATAGAAAGGAAAAATAGGGAGAAAAAGGAGAGAAAGAAAGAGGAAGAGGAGAAAAGAGAAGGAAAAGAGGAAAAAGCTAGGAAAATCAAGAAATCAACTTCTAGGAATCGATTTAATCGGGTAAGGGTGTGAAATCTTATTATCTTATCAATGTATATCATTATGTATGATTATATATGTGTGTATTGGATGGTTTGTTGGTTTTCATAGTTTTCCATTCTAGGTCGATGTTGAGAAATCGATGTTTTCGCGGTTGGAAATCGACGTAAATGTGGTAGAATGCTTGTTGCCATGATTGGATTAAGTTCTGATTGATATATGTTGTTTTGAAAATGTTTTGGGTTGAAAAATATGGATTTTGGGTTTTCAACAGCGCTGGAAATTCTGAGTTTTCCTTGGTTCGCCTAGCGAACCTGGGGCGAAGCAGTAGCGAGTGATGTTTTCGCGGGTTCGCCTAGCGAACCCTTTAGCGAAGGTTCGCTGAGTTGTTGGCCTAGCGAACTTTGGGTGTTTTTGATGTTGGAGGTTGCTGCCTTGGTTCGCCAAGGGGTTCGCCTAGCGAACTTTGTATCTGTTTTTAGCTAGTAGTTGGTTCGCTGGAACATTCGCCTAGCGAAGGTGCTAGCGAATGCTCGCGAGAGAGTTCGCCCAGCGAACAGTGCTGTTTGTGTAATTTTGTTTTCTGCATAACTTTTGATCTGTGGTTCGGTTTAAGGTGTGGTTTGATGCGTTAGAAAGCTTATAAAACGTACTTTATTGTGATGATGATTTTGAGAATTATTAGCCGATTTAATTATGTCGAAAAGTCAGGAATAGTGCTATTTAGCGACTTTTACCGTTTTGAATGTGTGTTTTGGATGTGAATCATACAATAGTGCATTGATGTGAATGTATATAGATTGTATGTGATTATATGAGATGAATGCATGAATATATTGTGAATATGTATGCATTTCAAGAATGTCTTGAGTCATTGGCATGTGAAGCATAATGATATGCATTCTTGTGACGTCCTGAGTGACGGATTGATTCCAGAGGGAATCCGCTATAACCTCGTGTGCCTTAAAAATAAGAGGTGTAAGCGATCGGATGGATCGTGTGCCTTAAACATAAGAGGTGTGAGCGATGGTTATAGATGATCGTGTGCCTTATACAAAGAGGTGTGAGCGATCGGGTCGTGTGCCTTATACAAAGAGGTGTGAGCGATCCATAAACGCCGTGTGCCTTAAAAATAAGAGGTGTGAGCGATCAGATCGGATCGTGTGCCTTAAAAATAAGAGGTGTGAGCGACGGGGAACATCGTATGCCCGACGGGGAGTTACAGTGATGTAACGAGCGATGGTTCCAGCAGAGTTCCTGAGTGAACTAGTGTTGAGAAATGATTGAGTCGGTACCGCATTGCATTTGCATAGAGTCATGAGTCGGTCTCTATGATTTGCATTTATCATCTTTATATGGTGTATTGATGAATAAACATGATTATGTATGTTTATGTGGAATGATAAGAATTGTGAAGGTATGCATGATGAAATGCTTGGATTTGTATATGTATACATTGTAATGTATATGGGTGAATTATGATGAATTGTGGTGAGAATGTGGAAAATGTGTATTTTTATGCTAAGATATATAATTATATGCATTGTTATTATGATAATATTTCTCACCCTTCTGCTGTTTTATGATGCTCTATGAGGCATTGCAGAGTAGGTATGCTGGTGGTCTTTTTGTGAAGTGTGTCTTCATTCTTTTGGTCGGTCGGCTCTGATATGTAGCACCGGGTAGCTAGGAGGCTATGATTCTTTTGTGATACATTTGTATATGTATCTTGTTGTTGAATGTTTAAGTAAACATGAATTATGTTGGTGGATAATACTTGATGATGTATATATGTATATGTTTATATGCTAGTTGTCATTCAATGTTTAGATTTTCTGCTTTTATTCTAAATATTGAGATGTGGGTGTAAGGACTAAGTTCCTCTGTTGCAAAGTTACCCCACTGTTGCATATCAACTGTTGAGCAGGTGTTGAATGTTTTAATTTCATGTATAATGTGACATACCTCTTTTATACTATGTTTATAATTATACTCTGACGAAATTTTTAATGTGTGCCTAAATGATTATGTGATTATTTGGGGGTATAGAAAGGGGGTGTTACAATATCCGGGTTCCAGACCAATCAACTGGGCACCGGACTACCTCGTTGATCAAATTGAGGACGTTGTCGTAATCTCTGATCATCAGAGGGTTAGGGATGTTTGTACCATCATCCCTCTACTTGACGAATCGAGAGTTTCCAACCAGGAACAGATCAAAATTGCTTACGATGGTCGAAAAAATCAGAAGGCTCCCATAGTCATCTATCTACCAGGACCATTACCGTATGAATCAACTAAGGCTATCCCTTACAAATACGGTGCAACAACAGTCGAGAATGGAAAGGAAATTCCATTACCCTCCGTCGTGAATATTGCAGACATTAGTCGAGTAACACGGAGTGGTCGAATCTTCAACCGAGGAGTTGGAGAACTTAACAAAGAAAAAAAACCTCAGACAGAAGTTCCCAATCCACCAGTCGGTCAATCCAGTAATCCCGACCTTTCGAAAAATGATGATGAGATGCTGAAGCTCATCCAAAGGAGTGAATACAACATTGTTGATCAACTGTTATAAACTCCTTCAAAGATCTCTGTGCTGTCACTTTTACTCAGTTCAGAAGCGCATAGGGAGGCTCTATAGAAAGTCTTGGAGCAAGCCTTTGTGGAACAGGATGTAACAATCAGACAGTTCGATAGCATTTTCTCTAACATCACTTCCTGCAATAACTTGGGATTTAGTGATGAGGAATTACCTGAAGAGGGTCGTCGTCATAACATGGCACTCAATATCACGGTCAGCTGCCAGGGTGATGCTTTAGCCAGCGTACTGGTAGACACAGGGTCAGCCCTGAATGTTATGTCGAAGTCCACTTTGATGCAATTATCCTTCAAAGGACCCCCGATGAGAACCAGTGAGGTCGTCGTCAAAGCATTTGACGGGTCCAGAAAAACGGTTATCGGCGAAGTCGACCTTCCCATAACTATTGGTCCTCACACTTTCCAAGTCGCTTTCCAGGTCATGGACATCCGGGCAACGTACAGTTGTTTATTAGGAAGACCTTGGATACTTCAGACTGGGGCGGTTACCTCGACCCTCCACCAAAAGTTAAAGTTCATCCAGAACAACCAGCTCGTCATGGTCTGTGGAGAACAAGCCTTGCTCGTGAGTAACTTATCATCATCTACTGGTGTAGAACCCGAGGAGGTTATTGGAACTCAGTTCCAAGCACTGTCGGTGAGAAAGGACAATCAATCTGAAGAGGGAACTTCCATTTCCTCATACAAAGATGTTATCCAAGCGGTCGAGAGTACCAATACAACAGGATGGGGACAGCTAGTCATTCCTACTGACAATAAAATAAAGAAGGGTCTTGGTTTTTCTGCAACCTGTACCCAGACAGCTACTACCAGCAATGAAAGTCTTCATCCCATTCAATACTTCTTCAACAGTGGATGTTTCCTTCACCCAGTGCCTCAAGAAGTGCATACCATCAATAAAGATGATTCCTTTGATATGGAGGAAGAATGGGAGTCCTATCTTAACAAGGACGGTTATACGTCTCAGGAAGAGGTGCCTACGCCATTTTTCTATCCCGCACAGAGTCCGAGATTTATACCTGGGTCAGAAGTCGAAATGATATATGGAGATTGTGATCCGGAAGGATGTCGTGCTCCGCCAAACTCATTAGAGGAGGACACTCTGATGAAGGACAACTTTGACCACAACTATTATGGCCCGATGGATGGCCTGCCAATGTGGCAGCCGTATCCAGGAGACTTGGGGCAAGGAAATCAACCGAACAATGAAAATTAGCTGAGCATCATTGAACAGAATACCTGCGTCCCACCATGTCATGGGATCAACAATCAGGTCATTCAAAAAACGTCCAGTACGACGATGAATTTTCAACGTTTGCTGGACTTGAATTCATCAACTGTGCTTTTCCCGAGGTCAGCGTCATCGAGAAAGATGACTCATCCAGTTCCAAAGAAGTGTGGGACACCCTGAGACAACCAAGTGGGAAATACGACTATATGGTCAAGTACACTGCTCCCGAAAGCTCTCATATCAAGATCGAAGACATCCTGCCAACTGGATGGGGAGATCTATCTAAGAGCACAAATGCTATGCAAAATGCAACAGAGGAATCCTCCTACGACAACTCTGCCTGGGAGACAGATTCCAATGATCCTGCTCCACCAGAAATCAGCGTTATTTCTGAAGACAAATCAAGGAAGGTGCCAGACTTTGTGATTCACCAAGGAGTTCGCTGCCAATGGGTTGTTGTCGATGTTTCGAAGATTGTTCATAAGTCAAAGTAATTGTCGTCTTTAACCTTTCACCCTGCCCAGGTGAAACGGATGTTTTGATAGGGCTCACTTTCTGTAAATTTCCCTCTTCGCTTTGCCCAAAGCGACAGAGCTTTGTTTTATAGGGTTGTAGTTTCAAGAATCGACTTGTTCATTAATAAAATAACGTCGTTCTGTAATTTCCGCATTTATTGTTGTTTTCTCTTTTTGCTTTTCCAGAAAATGGTAATCCTAAAGAACAAATCAAATAATAAAAACAAGCAGTTTTCCAAAGAAAATACACTGCACACACTCTTGCATTTCCTCTATCTCTTCTAAACAGAAATCATACCGTCATGCAGATTGCTTGTTTTAAACCCCGTTGAAACATACGATCCGATGCCTTCTCCCAACTTTGAGTTCTCGGTATTTGGGGCTGAAGAAGAAAATGACGACGAAATTCCAGAAGAGATCTCCCGATTACTCAGACAGGAGGAAAGGTCCTTTGAACCTCATAAAGAGCCGTTGGAAATGGTAAACTTAGGTTCGGAAAAAGAGAGAAAAGAAATCAGGATTGGGGCACTGCTCAGTCCGACTGCCAGAGAGGGTTTGGTAAAGCTTCTCAAAAAATTCCCCGATGTATTCGCTTGGTCCTATCAGGATATGCCAGGGTTGGATACCAGCATCGTGGAACATCATTTACCATTGAGATCGGAATGTCCGCCAGTAAAACAGAGGTTCAGACAGACTCACCCGGACATGGCCATCAAAATCAAAGAGGAGGTACAGAAACAGATTGACGCGGGTTTCCTCGCCATATCAGAATATCCTCAATGGTTAGCCAACATCGTACCAGTTCCAAAAAAGGACGGAAAGGTCAAAATGTGTGTAGACTACAGGGATCTAAACAAGGCTAGTCCAAAGGACGACTTTCCTTTACCACACATTGACATGCTGGTGGATAGTACAGCAAAGTTCAAAGTTTTCTCCTTCATGGATGGATTCTCAGGCTATAATCAAATCAAAATGGCGCCGAAAGACATGGAGAAAACTTCGTTCATTACCCCATGGGGTACCTTTTGTTACAAGGTGATGCCGTTCGGTTTGAAGAACACCGGGGCGACCTATCAAAGGGCCATGACTACTCTTTTTCATGACATGATACATAAAGAAATCGAGGTATATGTCGATGATATGATTGCAAAATATAAGACAGAAGAGGAGCATGTGACCCATCTGTCAAAGCTATTCGAGCGGTTGAGAAAGTACAAACTCCGCTTGAATCCCAACAAGTGCACCTTCGGTGTCCGTTCGGGAAAACTTTTAGGGTTCATCGTCAGCCAGAAAGGAACTGAGGTTGATCCTGACAAGGTCAAGGCCATTCAAGAAATGCCTTCTCCAAAAACTGAAAAACAAGTCAGAGGATTCCTGGGACGTTTGAACTACATCTCCAGATTCATATTCCTCATGACCGCGACATGTTCGCCGATTTTCAAATTACTTAAAAAGAACTAGGACAGCGTTTGGATAGAAGACTGCCAAACCGCCTTTGACAGTATTAAGCAATACCTGTTGAACCCTCCGATTCTATCACCTCCAGTGAAAGGAAGACCACTGATCATCTACCTAACAGTCCTCGAGGACTCGATGGGATGTGTACTTGGCCAACAAGACGAAACCAAAAGGAAGGAGTTTGCCATCTATTATTTGAGCAAGAAATTCACCGACTACGAGACTGGGTACACTATGCTTGAGAAAACTTGCTGCGCTTTGGCTGGGGCAGCCAAACGTCTGCGCCAGTACATGATTTGTCACACTACTTGGTTGGTCTCTGAGATGGATCCAATCAAGTATGTCTTTGAAAAGCCTGCTCTCACAGGAAGGATTGCCCGTTGGCAGATGTTGCTATCAGAATATGACATAGAGTACCACGCTCAGAAAGCCGTTAAAGGAAGTGTTGTAGCCAATCATTTGGTTCATCAACAGATTGACGATCAGGAATCAGTCGGGTTTGACTTCCCTGACAAAGATGTCATGTATCTAAAAATGAAAGATTGCGATGAACCGCTACCCAGTGAAGGGCCAGAACCAGGTTCCCAATGAGGACTTATCTTTGACGGAGCTGTCAATCATTACAGAAACGGAATTGGGGCAATCATCATAACACCTCAGGGTACCCAAATTCCTTTCACTGCCCGACTTACGTTCAAGTGTACGAACAACGAGGCCGAATACGAAGCTTATATTATGGGTCTCGAGGAAGCAATTGATTTAAGGATCAAAAACATGGACGTATATGGCGACTCAGCTTTGGTTATCAATTAGATTAAAGGAGATTAGAACACATACCAATCAGGATTGATTCCTTACAAAGATTACGTGAGAAGGTTGTTACCCTTCTTCAACAGAATCGAGTTTCATCATATCCCTCGTGAGGAGAATCACATGGCTGATGCATTAGCCACTCTCTCTTTCATGATTAGTGTAGGTCAATGGAATGACATACCTAAGATCGACATAATGCGCCTTGAACGGCCCACTTACATCTTCACGATTGAAGCAGTCATAGACAATAAACCTTGGTATCATGATATCAAATGCTTCCTTCAGAAACAAGAGTACCCACCTGGGGCACTAAGGAAGGATAGGAAAACCCTCAGAAGGCTGGCAGGAAGTTTCTTTCTGAGTGGTGATACTCTCTATAAGAGAAATTTTGACATGGTCTTGCTCCGATGCATAGATAGACCAGAAGTAGACATGCTGATGAAAGAAATTCATGAAGGATCCTTTGGCACTCATGCCAATGGACACACAATGGCGAGAGAAATTCTAAGAGCATGGTACTATTGGTTGACCATGGAATCCGACTGCTACAAGTACATGAGGAAGTGTCACAAGTGTCAGATATACTCCAACAAAATTCATGTACCGCCAACGTATCTCAAAGTTCTTTCTTCCCCATGGCCTTTTTCCATATGGGGAATCGACATGATTGGCTTGATTGAGCCTAAGGCTTCAAACGGACATTGGTTCATCCTGGTAGCCATTGATTACTTCACCAAGTGGGTCGAAGCAGCGTCGTACGCTAATGTAACCCGACAAGTGGTGGTCTGATTTATCAAAAACAATATCATCTGCCATTATGGTGTTCCGAGCCAGATCATTACTGATAATGGATCTAACTTGAACAATAAGATGATGAAAGAGTTATGCGCAAAGTTCAAGATCAAACACCATAACTCATCTCTCTACCGACCAAAGATGAACGAAGCGGTAGAAGCGGCTAACAAGAACATCAAGAGGATTGTTCAGAAGATGCTTGTAACCTATAAAGATTGGCACGTGATGCTACCCTTTGCTCTTCATGGTTATCGTACATCTGTTCGCACTTCAACAGGGGCAACCCCTTTCTCTCTAGTATATGGCATGGAGGCAGTGCTCCCCATTGAAATAGATATCTCATCAATCAGGGTATTGATGGAAGCAAAGCTTACAGAAGCTGAATGGTGTCAAAGTCAACACGAAGAACTACATCTGATCGAAGAGAAATGAATCACGGCTCTATGCCACAGTCAATTGTATCAACAAAGAATGAAGATGGTGTTTGACAAAAAGGTTCGACCTCGCATCTTCAGGAAAGGAAACCTTGTGCTAAAAAAGATACAATATTTTCTCACTAACTCTCGAGGCAAATGGACTCCGAATTATGATGGCCCCTATGTGGTCAAGAAAGCTTTCTCATGCGGTGCCGTGAAACTTGCAACCATGGACGGAGAGGAATTTTCCTACCCCGCAAATGTTGATGTAGTCAAGAAATACTTCGCCTAAACTAAAAAAAAACGTCTCGGTGGATTGAAAACCCGAAAGGGCGGTCCAGGAAAAAATTAGAGACATGATAAAAAAATAATCCCGGTGGATTGGAAATCTCAAAGTCCAATCCAGGCAAAAGTTAGGGATAATGGCAAGTAACTACGTCTGATCAGTTCAACTCCTCAGCAGTCATGCCATCCATCAGAAACTCCAGTCACGATCATCTTCAATAGAAGCTCAGGATGCCCTGAATTCAAAGTTGGTAGAAGGATAGTGGTCGTTATGTTTCAACATAGCCCTTTTACCTGTAAATTACCATTTGCTAAACTTTGTAAATACTCTATGGAATCACGTGTTTGGCTGATCTCCATCCTATCAATAAAAGTTGAGCCTGTGTGCTTTATTTGCAATTCATATTTGTTTTAGCTTTACAGAATGATGTTTTTAACATGATCAACGATTCTTGAAACGAAACAAAAATGAATTTACTTGTTAAAATTGTTCTGTTTTTAAAAATAAAGATGGCAATTTCTTTTGACGGTTGAACATCGAAAGAACATCGATCGCTTCTCCAAAGGTGTTCGAGCCTCAAAGTGCATAATCAAAGTACTCCTTCTAAACCAGTATACCTGAACGAAGGATCAGCTATGTCAGATGTGAATGCTCCATCTGACCTCTTCGGTCGAGTTCTCATCTCCTAAGCCCGACCAGCGTCGCTCCCAACAGGGACCGTTTCTCCTAAGCAAGGCAGAATTGCTATCTTGAACCAGCGATATTTCTACGTGCGCCACTGTGGTCGAGTATCCAGTCATGTTCATCCGTTAGTTTGTATGTCGCGTCAGTTTTGTCAGTATATACATACATACATCATGCATTATTGATTTGTATTCACATTCATATGGCATCACTATCACTCCAGTCGGTCTTGTCCCCTAGTGGTGACAGTCTTCTCAATCGAGTTGTCAAGTTCTTTCCTCGTCAGGAAAGATTGCGTCTGAATAATCTCTCTCCTCCAGTTTATTTCTGGATCAGAATTGGCCCTTGACCACTTTGATAACTTGAACCTCTGAAAGACCAGAGAACCTTCAACCGATGTCACTCTTCGCCATTGAAGATGATATTTTTGCTTTCCCGGATTAAGGAAAATCCCTAGAAGAAGCCTCTTAAGTAGAGATTCGGAAATACAGCAGTTTTTCTCTGAAAAAAACCGCTGATGAAAAAGTCATCAGCACCTCAAAATTGGATCACATCATATGGCGTTTCTCTGGGAAGATCCCGAGAAAAGTATGATGTAATATCCCCAAGCATGAAAGCAGTCTCTCAAGAGACTCGTTTTCCCCAGTAGAGTCGGCAAATGGCGTCTCCAGAGAAGTTTGTACACCTCTACAACTCAGGCGAATGGGTTCCCTAGCGAGTCTGACATCAAATTTTTCTATCAAATGGCATCTCCCCAGGAAAATTCGACGAGAAGTTTGAGGAAAACCGCTACGAATAGCGTCCCTTGTCAAGAAAGTTTATTGACAAAAGAAACTTAGACCAGTTCCTTGGTAGGAAACTAGGATCGAGGGGAAGTTTACATCAGAAACTAAGACCAGTTCCTTGGTAGGAAACCAGGATCAAGGGGAAGTTTACTTCAGAAATTTAGACCAGTTCCTTGGTAGGAAACCAGGATCGAGGGGAAGTTTACATCAGAAACTAAGACCAGTTCCTTGGTAGGAAACTAGGATCGAGGGAAGTTTTTACCTTTTCTAAGCATCATTTCTTAACAAAAGAGGATGAATGTGTAAGCTGCCATTCATAATCACCATCAAAATTTCAGGTATTCCGATATTTAATCCTCTTGCACCCTAAATACCCGAATACCTTCTCCATTCACAACTTCGGATCCAAGAAGATTAAATAGGGGCATCTGTCATACCCCAAATTTTGACCACTAAGATTTCCCATCATTGTGCAAATCATCATCACAATATGGATGAACCATCTTGCCTCATCAGTCTCCCCAAAGATGGGTGAACACTTACTACAGTCAAAATTAGGGTTTCAAGCCCTCTCAGAGTTCTTAGACAAAGGATGAATCAAGAAATGACATGATCTTCAACTTTTCTAACCTCCCAAACATCTACAATGGATCAAGAGGACTCCCACTTTAAGGATTAAGCACAAGGCTGCTCCCTTCCAGGTGGATCAAGCCTCAAGATCGCTAGTGTCACCAAATTAGGGTTGGTCGACCAGGGCCTCCAAATGGAAATTTTCCTCTGGGCATGAGCCAATGCTTCAAAGAATATCCTAAAATACTCCATGGAACCTCATGGGCCCAAGCATCAAGTCAATTTGACCTCAGGTGATGCATACATCAAAAATCAGGAATTAGGGTTTCTTGACCTAATTCACCCCTAAGTTGACTTTTGGGACAAATCATGAGCCAAGACCTCAAGACATGATTTGAGGGTCTCCAACATACCACATTGATCCATTTGTAACAATGGATTGATCAGGAAGCTTGAGCAGCAAGTCTCAATTTCATCAGTACCACAATTAGGGTTTCGCGAGAAAAGTCAACTGTAGCTTTGACTTTTGACCAGGACATGCTCCCAAACCCTAAGACATGATTCAATACACCCTATAACACCTATGAAATCAATCCATCAAGTTTGATTTAGGTCAAGGACTTGATTTCATAGAGGATTGCACAGTTTGGAATTCATTTGACAAAAAGTCAACTGTGCACAAAAGTCAACTTTGACTTTTTGAGATTTTTCACAAAAATGGTTTTTTAACCCTAAAATGATGTTAATGTATGATTTGAATCATCATTCATCAAGAAAAATCAAGAAAAGTGGGATAGCTTGTAAAAGGGGTAACCATAAAAACTTAGGAAATTTTCTAAGTTATGAACAAAGTGGCAAGGGTACCAACTTTGGAGGATCATAACTCCTAAACCACAAGGCCATTTTCCCCATCCAAAGCTAGATTTGTAGCTCTCATTACCCTCTACAAAATCTTAGAACTGACCTCCTTCCAAATTCATCATGGATTTTGAGTTATGGAATGATCAAAATCACAAAAAGTGAAAATGTCACTTTTTCTAACACTTAGTGAAATTTTCACTAAGTCAGAATCTGCCTTCACTTTTTTCCAAATGTAGGAGGATTTTTCACTTGGATCCAAAAGGTATCAAAACCAAATATGATCAAACAGTTGTTGTATCATATGAGGGCTTTCCAAAATGGCCAAGAACATCACCAAATTCCACTTGGGCCATGAGATATGACAATGGCAATATGCCTTGCTAAAAACTGCCAAGGCTAGGCAGAATTTTGTATTTTTGCTCGATTTGGTAAAATCAGATAATTCCAAGCCTTATCATCACTTTGCACACATCTGAGGATCAAATTTAAAGGGGACAAACACTGAGCCAAGCCTCCAAAGTCCTTGGAACAAGAAGTAGAATGCCAAACCTAGAATTGCCTAAAAGAGGGACAAGACTCCAATTTTGGATTGGAGCATTCAATACATACACCAAGGTGGCATGGACTGACACATTTGCAACTGAATTCAGTCAAGACTTATCCAAGACCAAGGGAACCACAGCCCTGTGCCCTAACCTCTAGTCAATGGCTAGAGGAGACTTGGATTCCAAAGTGCAACCATTGACCAAACCTCTGCTGCAATTGCCATTCACTATTGATCCTAAAACAAACTTGCTCTACCATAAATAGAGCTCATTTGTGCTAAGTTTGAGTACATCAAAGCCATCAAACATATGTTTTCCTCAAAATCCCTCTCTTTAGGCCAAAATGCCTTCTTTAGCAAGGTAACTCTGAGTTTTTGAGTTAGAGAGCATTTCCATCATAGCTAATGATCCTAACACCTCATAAAAATCATATGTAGGTGATCCAAACTATCAAAATTGACCTGTAACACCAAAATCACAAAGTCACCTCTCAAAACTTCAAAATAGGCCTTTTGTGCATTTTTCAAGCCATGTCTTGATTCAGTCACTTTCCAAACCAGATAAGACCTCAAACACACTCCAAATAACATCCTTGAACTGTCCCAAATGGTTCCCCCATCTGGAACACCATTTGAGAGAGTTGTTATTTTGGTCATTTTATCCCCTTTTGCAAGAAAGGGCCAGTTTGTGTTTTGCAGGTTCCATCTGATTCCAACCATCCTTAAAGCTTCTAAGGGATCATTTGATAGTGTCCAAAGCATCAAACCATTTCTGGAACAAGAAGTTTGGCAGATTGCACAGAAAACTCCAAAAGCTCAAAAAGAGGTAAGCATCATGACTTGAAATTTCCAAAATATGCATTGCTTTGAAGTCCACTGATCATACACACCTCATACATGTTATATATGTTGTGTTTGAACCAATTCATCATGTAATTCATGCCTGTATTAAAGTGTAGCATAGAAAATGCAATTATAGGCCTTTTTCAAAACCACTATCGGATTTTGAGGAGGGAGTATGATCTGAAAAAAATACCACCACCATTGGATTCCTTGTGAAATTCTAGGCCATATGCATATAAATTTTGTCTCCAACCATGGAGAAATGAGAAAGTTATGACCTTCACGTTTCTGACCCAAAACTTGCCTTGCCTTGCCTTGGGCCAGGCCAAAAACAAGGCAAGCCTTGTATATTTGTGGTTTCACTTCAAGCAATGGATGTATCACCACCCCAGTGGTAAGGCGCGCGCCTTATAACCTTGAGGTCGTGGGTTCAAACCCCACCCATGCCATTTTGTGTTTTCTCACATTTTTGCTATTTTCCTCATATTTTCATGTTTTATTAATTAATTGGAAAATTAATAACTCTTTCAATTTTAATTATTTTTGATTGGTTATTTTTGCAAAAAATCACAAAAATGTTAAAATATTTTATTCCACAAAAAAAATTAAGTTTATATTAGTTATTTAATATAATTAGTATTTTTGTGAATAAATTTCTTTTTAATGTTTTTAAACATTTTAAAAGTGAATATTTACTTTGAAAATCAAAACCAAGTGAGTTTTAATTCATCTTGTGATTAATCCCTCATTTCTCAAACCTTAAACACAAATCACAAATGGTTTATTCAAACTTATTTGGTATTTTATCTGATTTTCTTTAAATATTTACTTTTAAAGAATAATAAATTAGGGCCTCTAAATCTTTTTGGGCCTCTATTAGAGTGTAAGACCCAATCCCCTTTTAACCAAAAATTTTTGGGCCTCAGACATTGTATAAGTCCCTCTGCGTTAAAAGAAAACCTCGGCGCGATCTCCAATAAAAAAACCAATCATCTGGGCCTACCCTCGTGTTGTAAGCCCCATTCTTTTTCTTTAAACACTTGGGCCTCTTGAGAGAGTGTAAGACCCATCCCCTTGTACAGAAAACATTTCTTGGGCCTCAGTCACTTGTATAAATCCCTCTGTACAAAACGACAGTCCGATCACTGATAATCCTTGGGCCTCTCCTTGAGCTGTAAGCCCCAACATCTTTTCAAAATACTTTCTCCTTTAATTTTGAATATACTGTTGTTTTCAATCTTTCTTTGTTGAACAACTAACCAAACAGCATGGAAGCTCTACAACCGAGTAAGTATTTATATGCTTTCTTTATCCGCTTTCATATACATATAACTGTATTGTGGGGTTGTTTCACTGTAAGTCTTCTTTCATAAACTCATATCAACTGTGTAATACTAGTATAGATATTTAGAGTTTCCCAAGCAACTACGTCTAGCACTAAGCCCTGTTGATCACTCTTAAATAGACAAAATTAAATCCCCATAGGATTACCAGATACAGTCTTCCCTCCTCTTGGGGTTAAACAATATGGATATGTGAAAGGCACATTCTTTTTGAACCCTTTCTCAGACTGTCACCCTTAATTGTCAAAGAAACTCTACTCCCCAGAGATGATCTTTTCTCCGTGAATGGCATCTCTTGAGTTTCTTCCAAATTCTCAGACTTTCCTGGCTTGATCTATTCTCTATGAATAGCCTGTCTTGAATTTCTCGGGGTTTAGGGACCCACAGGCTTCCTAAAAGCATCCCCGCCTCCTCTTGGGCGTTGTACAAGGACCCTACGGCTTCTTAGAAGTATTCACAGCCTCCTCTTAGGATTCGTATAAGAATTCTTCCTTCGGGAAGAGAGCCTCCTCTTGGGCTTCTGTTATATGTCAAACATGTTATATATTTGTATGGAATATTTGGCATTTTCCATTTCTTTCTTGCGGTAAAGTGTGATTTAAGCGTTAAATGGAGTTGTTATGCTTACAATGGAATATGTGTGTGGAGCTTGTAACTTGTGTGTTAATATGCAGGTATAGGCATAAAAGGAGCAAAATGGTGAACACATGGAACCAATGCAAGTTCCACTGAGTTTTCTAGCTGCAACAGGGTGTTCGCAGTGCGAACAATCTGGCGAATGCCCAGCGAAGGTTCGCACTGCGAGGAACCAGCGAAGGCGCCAGCGAATGGAGGCAGTGAGCTCCAGGTTTTCAATTACCTTGTGTTCGCACTGCGAACTCCTAGCGAGGGTCCAGCGAATGTTCGCTGGTTGGTTCACAATGCGAAGGTGCTGGCGAAGAGAGGCAGAGAGTTCCAGTTTTGAGAATTCTGGCTTGCTAGTTTATTCGCAGTGCGAATGAAGCTAGCTAATGATTCGCAGTGCGAATGAAGGGTTCGCAGTACGAACCCACGATTTCTGCTTGGGGCGGTTTAAGTCTCAGAGGCACTTAAAGTGCCATTTTTCCTCATTCGTAGTGCGAATGGATTGCTCGCAGTGCGAATCATGCAGAATTCTGCTATGTATAAATAGAATTTCACTTTTTGTAAAGAGGATCTTTTGTTCATTTTGATCCAAAATCATAGTTTTCAGTCTTTTTACCATTAGAGCTTGTATTTTCACTTGGAGAAGCTGATTTTGCATCCATTCTTGATTATTCGGCGTGGATGTTTACTCATCTCCTCTCTTTACTTGTTATCCAATCTACCATGAGAAGTGGTAGCTAAACCCTCTATGTTGAGGTTAGAGGCAGTTGATTCTGTTTTTATGTATTGCTTTTGATCTATTGTATATGAACAAGGTCTTTGATCAATATAGATGAAGTTGTTTTCTCTTAATGATTTATGTTTGATTTGTTTTACTCTAGACATAGATTCCACAAATCTTGACCTAACAATTTCATCTCTCAAAAACCAAACTCTAGACATAGATTTGGGATTTGCTATTCGCATTGTATTGATCTTAATGATCGTTGTTTAGATTGTTAGCGTGAGACATCATCTAACGGTTTAAACAACGGTACTCACGATTTCGCTTTAGACATAAACTTAGTCGGGAGGATACGCGGTTATGTTGGTCGGAAACCAAGTTCATATGCATGATTAATCGTTTATACATGGAAAGGATTAGCGAAACCTAACCTTAACATGTTTTTATAAAACCTTTTACAAAAATATTTGTGACAAATTAATCTTTTCTACAAGTGAATGTTAAAACCAATTGAGAAACTTTTGAAACTGTTAACTTAGAATATCGAAACTACCGAAAGGCACGCATCAAATATCAAGCAATCCCTGTGGATACGATTACAAACAACCCACACTATTACTCTTCTAACAAACTGGCGCCGTTGTCGGGGATTGCTAAGTGATATTGCAAGCATTGTGATAGTTGAGTTATTTTAAGCTGTTACCACTTTATCTTGAGCTTGTTAATCTATTTTGTTTAGTGTGCAGACTTAGTTTATGCGGGGGAAACTACCGGCGGACCAACTTCTTTTCGATCCTGAGATTGAGAGAACCGCTCATAGAATTAACAGCAGGACTAGACGAAGGAGGCAGCTAGCGAGACAGAAGCCAGAACAAGAGGAAAGTACTTCTACACCGCCACCTGTTCCACAAATACTTCCAGTTATGGAGGGAGATCCACCACCACCACCACCACCTGTTTCTAGGCCATGCACAAATAGTCCGAGACACAATACTCAGTTCTCTCACCATACACATAACGGTCGTCATGCTGAGATGAAGACCGGAATTCTGCAACTGTTATATCAAAGTCCATTTACGGGTATGGATCATGAAGATCCTTTCACCCATTTGACAAAATTTTATGAAATAGCGGGAGCGACTGGTGCACCGGAAGTAGAAGAGGAGTCTCTGTTCAAGAGATTATTCCCGCATTCCCTCATTGGGAAGGCCAAGGAATGGTACCTTGATCAGTCAACTGCCATAATGACTGATTGGAATGCTTTGGAAGAAAAAATTTTGGAAAGATTTTTCCCTCACACTCGGTTTATGGAAGCAAAGACCGCCATCGCGGTATTCACACAAGGAGCTAATGAATCTCTCAACGAAGCTTGGGAGAGGTTCAAATCAATGTTACGAAAGTGCAAAGGCCATGGTTTTGATGAATTGTCACAAATTCATATATTCAGAAATGGGTTGCAACTTGTACACAAAACCTTGTTGGATACCACTGTCGGTGGGTCCTTGTTAAGCAAAACTGCATCGGAAGCCACAGCTATCATCGATAAAATGGCCTTGAACGATCATCAAGGTAGTCACAACCGTGGACCTGCTCAACGAACTCCGGGAGTGTTGGAATTAGGAACAAGCGATGTTAACCTTGCACAGAACAAATTGTTATCACAACAGGTTGAGTTGTTAACGAAGCAAATGTCTAAGCTGCCGCAACAATTTAAAGAGATGCATGAATCTTCAAGTAAAAATGTGCAAGTGTTAGTGTGTGAATTATGTCGAGGTGACCATCCGACCGGTTATTGTCCTCCAGTTGTGGAGGAAGCAAATTATGCGGGAAATCAAGGTTACCAACCCCGACCTCCGTATCAATAAGCAAACCAAGGTTACCAACAAAGGCCTAACCAAGGTTATCAACAACAATGGAGACCGCAAGAAGCCGGACCATCAAACCGTCAACAATATCAAAATTACACTCAACCTCCGCAAGCTCCCGTTGGAAATACAAAGATGGAAGACACTCTTACACAATTTATGCAAATGGCAATCTCAAACCAAAAAAACACCGATTCCGCCATAAGGAATCTTGAAACACAAGTCGGGCAATTATCAAAACAATTGGCCGACCAACAAAAAGGGCCCTTTACGGAAAATACGCTTCCGAATCCTAAGGATTGTAAAGAAATCCTCACAAGAAGTGGAAGAGAGATTGACATGGGTGTAGGTAAAAAGAGAGTGGAGGAGGAGGTTGTAGTTGAAAAAGAAAAAGATAGGGAGGAGATTGAAGTAGAAAAAAATGTTGAGGGTGTGTTAGTTGAAAATGAGATAGAAAAAAATGAGAAAGAAAAACATGAGGAAGAGAAAAAAATAGAGAGTGAAGAAAGAGTGAAGAGAACTAAGAAGGGAAAAGAGCTGATGAACAATATTCCGATTCAACATCTACCATATCCGCATGCTCCTACAAAGAAAGATAGTGCGCGGCACTATTCTCGGTTTATGGATATCTTCAAGCAATTACTAATAAATATTCCATTTTCCGAGGCTTTGGAGCAGATGCCTAAATATGTGAAATTCATGAAAGATATCCTCACGAAGAAGAAAAGGTATACTGATCAGGAGACGATTATGGTGGATGCAAGCTGTAGTGCAATCATTCAACGGACGCTCCCGCGAAAAGAGTGTGATCCGGGACGAGTTACATTGCCGGTTACGATAGGAAACATGTATGTGGGCAATGGGTTGATTGATTTGGGTTCTAGCATCAACTTGATACCATTGTCGATTGTGAAATGGCTAGGCCACATGGAATTAAGGTCCACGCAAATGACGTTGCAACTCGCCGATAAATCCACTACCCGTCCTCACGGTGTAGCGGAAGACGTGTTGGTCAAAGTGGATAAATTTTTGTTTCCAATTGATTTTGTTGTCATTGAAATGGAGGAGGACGATGATGCACCTTTGATTCTTGGAAGGCCTTTCATGAAAATTGCCCGAATGGCAATTGACATGGACGATGGTCTCATGAAAGTGAGAGTCCAAGATGAAGAGGTGTGTTTCAATCTTTACGATGCCATGAAGCACACCAAGGATAAGGGTGATTGTTTCCGAATCGATGCAACGGAGGAAGCGAGTTTGGAAGTTAAAAAGCAAATTCATATCATTGATCCTTTTCAAAGAGCTTTGGATGATTCCTTGGAAGTATTCTCGGTTGAAGAAGAGCAAGCTCTTGAAGAGTGTTTGTTAGATTTGAAGCTTTGGAAGAATTGCAACCGTGGGAGTATGAAGAGGAAATTCTAAAAAAAGAGGGGAATGAGGAACAATCCAAACTTGAGTTGAAAGTGTTACCTTCCACCTTGAAATATGCTTTTCTCGATGACGGTGGTAATAAACCGGTTATCATAAGTAGTATTTTGTCTGAAAACGAGGAAAGCCGCTTAATTCAGGTGTTGAAGAAAAATCAGGGTGCAATGGGATGGACTTTGTCCGATCTCAAAGGCATAAGCCCTTCGTATTGCATGCATAGGATATTCATGGAGGAGGACTTTAAGCCGGTTGCTCAACCTCAACGCCGCTTGAATCCTATCATGAAGGAAGTGGTAAGGAAGGAAGTGGTGAAAATGTTGGATGCCGGAATGATTTATCCGATTTCCGACAGCCCTTGGGTTAGTCCTGTGCATGTGGTACCGAAAAAAGGCGGATTAACGGTGGTTCGAAATGAGAAAAATGAGCTTATACCAACAAAGACCGTAACCGGGTGGAGAATGTACATCGACTACCGTAGGTTGAACAAAGCTACGAGAAAAGATCATTTTCCTCTACCTTTTATGGATCAAATGCTCGAAAGGCTTTTCGGTCAACAATACTACTATTTTTTGGATGGTTATTCGAGTTACAATCAAATCATTGTGAACCCGAATGATCATGAAAAAACAGCTTTTACATGTCCGTTTGGAATCTTCGCTTATAGGAGGATGCCGTTTGGATTATGTAATGCACCGGCGACTTTTCAACGGTGTATGCAAGCTATCTTCTCGAATTTGATTGAGAAGACAATTGAAGTCTTTATGGATGATTTCTCCGTTTTTGGACAATCGTTTGATTTGTGCTTGAAAAATTTGGATACGGTGTTGGAACGGTGTATGGAAACTAATTTGGTGCTTAACTGGGAAAAATGCAACTTTATGGTTAACGAGGGAATTGTGCTGGGTCACAAAGTGTCTTCGAAGGTCCTTGAAGTTGATAAAGCCAAAGTGGATGTTATCGAGAAATTACCACCGCCGATGAATGTCAAAGGTATAAGGAGCTTTCTTGGGCACGCCGGGTTTTACCGTAGGTTTATCAAGGACTTCGCCAAGGTCGCAAAGCCGTTGAGCAACTTGCTTGTCCAAGGTAAGGTTTTTGACTTTGACGAGTCTTGTTTTTTCGCATTTAATTGTTTGAAACAAAGTTTAACCACCTCACCGATAATCGTTGCACCAAACTGGAAAATAGATTTCGAATTAATGTACGATGCAAGCGATTATGCGGTTGGGGCTGTTTTGGGTCAGAGGAAAATGAAAGTTTTCCACGCTATACATTATGCGAGCAAAGTTTTAAACGAGGCTCAGATTAACTATGCAACAACGGAAAAAGAGTTGCTTGCCATAGTGTATGCGTTGGAGAAATTTCGTGCCTATTTGATTGGTTCACGTGTCATCGTTTATACGGACCATTCGGCTATAAGGTATCTGCTCACCAAGCCTGATTCAAAACAGAGGCTGATTCGGTGGATCCTTTTGTTACAGGAATTTGATCTTGAAATTCGTGACAGGAGGGGTTCTGAGAATTTGGTGGCGGATCACTTATCCCGCCTGGTCAACATTGACGTGACCAAGAATGAATTTGAGGTAAAAGAGGAGTTCCCAGATGAAAAAATTTTTAGAGTGCAAGTTAGACCGTGGTTCGCCGACATGGCTAACCACAAAGCCACCGGATTGATACCGGACGGTCTAACTCACCACCAAAAACGGAAATTTTTGTCTGATGCCAAGTCATTTGTATGGGATGAACCCCATTTATTTAAACTTGGTGTCGACAATCTCCTCAGAAGGTGAGTGTCAGTGGAGGAAGCCACTAATATTCGGTGGCACTGTCATAACTCTCCGTATGGAGGACACTTTAATGGGTTGAGAACGGCCACTAAAGTCCTACAATCGGGCTTTTATTGGCCGTCCTTATTCAAAGATGCGCATGCGCATGCCCTTAGTTGTGACAAGTGCCAGAGAAGCGGCGGTATTTCACAGCGGCAAGAAATGCCATTACAAAATATGTTAGAAATCGAAGTTTTTGACTGTTGGGGGATCGACTTTGTCGGTCCATTCCCATCTTCTTTTTCTAATGAATATATTTTGGTCGCTGTGGATTATGTTTCCAAGTGGGTTGAGGCGATAGCATGTGCTAAAGCCGACGGAAAAACAGTGGTGAAGTTTTTGAAAAGAAATATTTTTGCGCGTTTTGGTACACCTCGAGTGTTAACAAGTGATGGAGGATCTCACTTCTGTAACACTCAGCTTGACAAAGCTCTTGAGCAATATGGTGTGAAGCACAAAGTTGCTACACCATATCATCCTCAAGCTAATGGTCAAGCAGAGGTATCCAATTGTGAGATTAAGCGTATCTTAGAGAAAACTGTTTCGGCCTCGAGAAAGGATTGGGCGAACAAACTGGATGATGCGTTGTTGGCGTACCAGACCACTTTTAAGGTTCCGATCGGTCTCACACCGTTTAAAATAGTTTATGGTAAGAATTGTCACTTGTCGGTAGAGTTGGAGCACAAGGCGTTTTGGGCCTTAAAATTTTTGAATTTTGATCCAACTCTAAGCGGCGAAAAAAGGAAAGTGCAATTACACGAGTTGGATGAAGTGCGCCTTCAGGCGTACGATTCCAATAAATTGTATAAGGAACGTGTAAAGTCTTACCATGACAGAAAAATTGTCATCAAACAGTTTGAGGTCGGACAGCTGGTCTTATTGATCAATTCTCGATTAAAATTGTTTCCCGAAAAATTAAGATCTAAATGGTCTGGTCTATTTCGGATTGTGGAAACCAAACCCTATGGAGCAATCGTAATTGAGGACACAACGTCAAAGGAAAATTGGACAGTTAATGGCCAGAGGCTGAAAGTGTATCTCGGAGTAGGTTTCGAGCGGAATCCCGCAGTTGTGCCTTTCCGCGATCCGTGAGGTCGCGATGGTCCGTCGAGCTTAGCCGACGTTAAACAAGCGCTTGTTGGGAGGCACCCCAACATTGTAAGTATTTTTGCTTTATTTTGCTGTTTTTAGTCATTTTGACATTTTGGACATTTGGAAGTGTGGCAGCAAGACAGACCTGTAATTTGAAAAAAAATTGTCTTGTTCGCTGGCTCATTCGCAATGCGAATCTGGGGCGAGCATTCGCCAGCCATTCGCACTGCGAAGCTGGGGCGACCATTCGCTGTCCATTCGCACTGCGAACGTCAGCGTACCTGCCTGGGTTGTTTTGCTGCCACATCATTAAAATTAAGGGTTTTATGATGGGTGGGCCTGTGCGTAGGCCCAAGACCCATGTTAATGTGCTGATTGACTTGGGGGGGACCAAACCCTAGTCTCTCACTCTCACTTTCAGCCATTAACCAAAAAGAGAAAAAGACATTAAACTCTTTCCCTCTCACGTGCAATTGTGTGCCAATTTCTCTCTTCTTTTGTACTCAACTGCCATTTCCTAGCAAGGTTAGAATTCCTTTTCTCTGAACTTTCTGATTAATTGAGTTTATTTGGAAATTATGCATATGAATGTGTAGGAAGTTTTGGGGTTTGAATTCTGGGTTTGGTTATCCAATGCATGTCTAAATTTTTGCTGGATTTTAAGTTGAGAATACCTGTAGAATGTTGTTATGTGTGAAATCTGGGGGCTAAAAAAAATTTTCAACATTTTCGTGCTTTCGCTGGCTTGTTCGCACTGCGAACCTGGGGCGAGCGTTCGCCAGGCTTCGCAGTGCGAATGATCTAGCGAGCAGCCCAAATTTTTGATTTTCTGATAGTCCATTATGATGCATGTCTGTCCTTAATTCTAATGTTTTGTCTGGGTGTTTTTGTGTGGATTCGTTTGTCTTTGGTGCAGATGGGTCCTAAAACCATGATAAGGAAAAGAAAGACATCCACATCAAGACAAGCGCCGGTCCGTTTTGATGAGACCCGGTTCTGAGGAATTAGACAAGCTCAGAGGTATGAAGTGTTAGAAGCAAGGACCATCCTTGCGGAAAGGAGGTTTGTTCTGAATGAGCAGGGAAGTTATCGTGCCATTGTTGCCCTGTTAACTGCAAAAAAATGGGATACACTGATAACTCCTGTTGATTCATACGATGTGGAATTGGTTCGTCAGTTTTACGCCAACGCCCTTCCTGATGAGGGCGATCTGTTTACTTGGACTACGTTTGTTGGCGGGAAAATGGTAAGGTTTGATAGAAGAACTATTAACAGAGTTCTTGGAGATCCCCTTCCACTGCGGGCTAGCGAAGAGGATAGGTATCATGAGACTCTTAATCAGTATCGAGATATTGCTTCAATGACTCGTGATCTTCTGTGGCCAGGTAAAAATGTGAAATTTAATCATTCAGGAGTGGTTGTTCGCTATCACCGTGAGGATATGGTGCCTTTGGCTCAGTTGGTATTACTTTTAGTTGTCACAAATATTATGCCTAAGTCACATTCCTCTACGGTGACGATTCCTCTTGCACACTTGGTTCACAGTATCCTTACAAATGTGCAAATTGACGTCGCAAGGATCATTATTGATGAGATAAAGGCCATCGTTGAGAGTGGTTTTGGTGGGACTGCTTCGAGGAAGAATGCCCCTCTTGCTTTCCCTTGTTTGATTATGACCTTATGTGCTGATGCTGGAGTGACTTTGCCTTCGCGCCGTCAAGTTACTGTGCCGTCGACTATTGATGATCAATATGTCGACAAATTCTGCAAACCGAAGGGTGCTAGAGCTGAATCTTCTGGGGCTGGTGCTGGTGCTGAGACCGGTACAAGCGAGGGTGCTGCTTCTGGATCTCACAGCTTCTATCCATATCAGCAGGAGATCTGCCAATATAATTGGGATTGGATGGCTGCCCAGCAGCGTGCCATGACTGATATTCATGATTCTTTGCAGGTTCTCCAATTACAGATCCGCGACCCTTCTACGCAGCACACGATGATGTCGAGGGAGCAGTTCCTCGCGTATGCTGGATGGCCTGAGGCCAGGCCTGTTTTCAGTTGGGGAGAGGATGTTGCTGAGCATGATGCTGAGGAGAGGGGAGATGGCGATGATATTATGATTTCTGATGATGATGAGGGGCAGAGGACGGATGTAATAGGGACTGAGCCTGAGGATGATCGGGGTACTGATGTTGTCGAGACGGAGTCCGAGGAGGACTGATTTTTGGATCTTAGACTTGTACACTTCCTTTGGTCATCAAAGTGAAGTTTCTTGTATTTTGTTTTTTCAGCTTTTACTAGTCTAATATTGATGTACTCGTACTAGTGTGGTACTTTTTGGATTATGTAGGTGTTTTATACACCAGGCACTTTATGATTATTATTAGTAAAGATTTTGGTTTGCAGTAAAATTTTTGTTTTGCTTTACTAATAAATTGTTGGTTTTTAATTAGAGTATTAAGTGTTGAGTTCTTCTGTTTACGAATGCTCAACACTTAAGTGTGAATATGTGTTTATTTTGATGTTCTTCCTTTGATGGTGGAAGTTAGGAAGTAGGTTGGACTCTTGATTTTAAAGAAAGGCTCATCCAAGATGAGAGGCTATGATAGTACCGTAAGCATTGTGTTGCGACAAGGTATATCGTTACCTTGTTCGAGAATTTGTTATGTTTTAGAACTTTGTGTCTTGGTGCGATTGAAAATGTTGTTTCATGTTACAACTTCCTTTGAATGCATGTGTCATTTTAGGATCAAAACCATTAAAGTGAGTAGCCTCCAAAGTATTACTATATGCTAAGGATTGTGATAAATGTTGTCTTTACTTTTAATTCATGCCTTATCTTGTGACCATGTGATTTTGTGGAAGTAGGAGAAGTGATCAAGGCACTTTTTGAAAGTGAGCACAACCATGTCCATATATTAATTCACCCGTGAGTAGTGAGCATTTGCTAGCCCCTTTGAGCCTAAACAGTTTAGAACTCAATTGAATGATGAACTTGTTTTATGTACATTATTTGCAAGTTTGGTTCATCATTGAATTTGGTGAGTTTCTAACATTTTCTTCTTGAAACCTTTGAAAATTGTATACTTTGACTTCCTTGCCTTAACAAGCAAGGAACATTCACTTTAGGTTGAGTTGAAAATGAGTTGGGGAGAATAAAAAGAAGATGGGTGCATTACTCCAAATTTTGAAAAATTTTCAAGCAAGCATGTAAAGAAAAGAGTGTGAATATGTTGTACAAAAGAGAAAATGCTTGCTTGAACAAAAAAAATAAAATAAAATAATAGAATCAATAAGTGTGCACGATAGTTTGTGAAGGTGGAATGAAAAATTGGTGAAATGAAGTGTGTTGTGTAAATATGTATATAGTGAATGTTCTTTTGCTTCGGCAATTTCGTTTCAATGGCCATTAGAAATGTCCCTTTTTTGTTCACCCGACCAAACTACAACCTTGAAGTCCTTAGTGATCTTTTACTTCCATGATTTCTGTTATGATCATTGAGATATGGTATGAATTGCTTAGTACTGCATCATTTGTCATTTGAGTGTAACTGTCCCGTGCTTGTAAGCACGTTTGCCTTCAATCCTTTTTCGAAGAGGAGTGTAGATTGACATATGCAGGATGAGTTAGTTGTTTCTTGAAACATTGTTTGAAATTGTTTAAGACGCAAGTTCTTTTTCATATCAGACTCTTGAAGTGTGTAATTATGCATTGTTGTGATCGTTGTTTAGTTGAGCCGTTTTTCGCGTCTTGGTTGAATTGTGTGCTCGAGCAAATCCTCGTGAGAGGCATACTTTGCTTGAGGACAAACAAAGAGTTAGTTGGGGAGAGTTTGTTAGATGTCAAACATGTTATATATTTGTATGGAATATTTGGCATTTTCCATTTCTTTCTTGCGGTAAAGTGTGAATTTAAGCGTTAAATGGAGTTGTTATGCTTACATTGGAATATGTGTGTGGAGCTTGTAATTTGTGTGTTAATATGCAGGTATAGGCATGAAAGGAGCAAAATGGTGAACACATGGAACCAATGCAAGTTCCACTGAGTTTTCTAGCTGCAACAGGGTGTTCGCAGTACGAACAATCTGGCGAATGCCCAGCGAAGGTTCGCACTG
This sequence comes from Lathyrus tuberosus, assembly GCA_022829125.1. Lineage (NCBI taxonomy): Eukaryota > Viridiplantae > Streptophyta > Magnoliopsida > Fabales > Fabaceae > Lathyrus > Lathyrus tuberosus. Next base: position 11,276,210 of record JALAZF010000034.1, read on the forward strand.
CGAGGAACCAGCGAAGGCGCCAGCGAATGGAGGCAGTGAGCTCCAGGTTTTCAATTACCTTGTGTTCGCACTGCGAACTCCTAGCGAGGGTCCAGCGAATGTTCGCTGGTTGGTTCGCAGTGCAAAGGTGCTGGCGAAGAGAGGCAGAGAGTTCCAGTTTTGAGAATTCTGGCTCGCTAGTTTATTCGCAGTGCGAATGAAGCTAGCGAATGATTTGCAGTGCGAACCCACGATTTCTGCTTGGGGCGGTTTAAGTCTCAGAGGCACTTAAAGTGCCATTTTTCCTCATTCGCAGTGCGAATGGATTGCTCGCAGTGCGAATCATGCAGAATTCTGCTATGTATAAATAGAATTTCACTTTTTGTAAAGAGGATCTTTTGTTCATTTTGATCCAAAATCATAGTTTTCAGTCTTTTTACCATTAGAGCTTGTATTTTCACTTGGAGAAGCTGATTTTGCATCCATTCTTGATTATTCGGCGTGGATGTTTACTCATCTCCTCTCTTTACTTGTTATCCAATCTACCATGAGAAGTGGTAGCTAAACCCTCTATGTTGAGGTTAGAGGCAGTTGATTCTGTTTTTATGTATTGCTTTTGATCTATTGTATATGAACAAGGTCTTTGATCAATATAGATGAAGTTGTTTTCTCTTAATGATTTATGTTTGATTTGTTTTACTCTAGACATAGATTCCACAAATCTTGACCTAACAATTTCATCTCTCCAAAACCAAACTCTAGACATAGATTTGGGATTTACTATTCGCATTGTATTGATCTTAATGATCGTTGTTTAGATTGTTAGCGTGAGATATCATCTAACGGTTTAAACAACGGTACTCACGATTTCGCTTTAGACATAAACTTAGTCGGGAGGATACGCGGTTATGTTGGTCGGAAACCGAGTTCATATGCATGATTAATCGTTTATACATGGAAAGGATTAGCGAAACCTAACCTTAACATGTTTTTATAAAACCTTTTACAAAAATCTTTGTGACAAATTAATCTTTTCTACAAGTGAATGTTAAAACCAATTGAGAAACTTTTGAAACTGTTAACTTAGAATATCGAAACTACCGAAAGGCACGCATTAAATATCAAGCAATCCCTATGGATACGATTACAGACAACCCACACTATTACTCTTCTAACAGCTTCGTACAAATTGTCCCTCGGCTTCTTAAAAGTTTCCAGCCTCCTCTTGGGCTTCGTACAAATTGTCCCGACGACCTCCTAGAGGTATAGGAACAGAAATTAGTCATCTTAATAGAACAGTCTTTCAAAGAGTCTAGATCTTTCTACCGTGAACGTACTACTACTGTTTCTTTAAGCATAGTACAAAGGATAAAACTCTAGACTTGGACAGTCTAATCTCCTTGAGTCTCGAAGGCATTCTCAAGTAGGAAAAACACCAGTAGACTCGGACAGTCTCCAATACCCTCTGGATTCCCCATTTCCTTAAAGAACAGGAAATAACCCTGATCCTCTGATCAATCCCAAAGCATAGCCTTACCTTTAATCAGTCTCTTTATAAGAACTAGTTTTCTCTTTTAACCAACCTATTGGACCTGTCACTCAACTGAAACAACAATCCTTTTAGCCTTTATCTCGGGCTTCGTACGAGATACAAAATCACTCTCTTGTTGAGTATAAAAGACTATCTTGTTGAGTCAATAATCCTTTTAGCCTCCATCTCGGGCTTCGTACAAGATACAAAACACTCTCTTGTTGAGTATAAAAGACTCTCTTGTTGAGTCAACTCCTTTTAGCCTCCCTCTCGGGCTTCGTACGAGACACAAAAGTGTCCTCTTATTGGGTCAATAGCCTCCTCTTAGGCTTTGTATAAGAAAAACCCCGGTTGAGTCAATCAACCTTTTAGCATCAAAATTGTGCCTCGTTCACAGGATACAAACATCAACAACTCCTTTCATCTAATTGCTGTAAGCGGCAAGCCTCTGGATTATTTACATCCACGCCACTGTCCCTTTTTTAGCATGAGAAATTTCTAAGGAAAGATAGCATTGCTCTACACTGAGTTAAAGTCTTCTCCTTCAGGTTAAAACCCCCTATAAAGGAAATTATGGCATTGCTAGGATTCACATGTCCCAGTTAAAGTAATCCTCCTTTATAGTCAGTCACCCAACAATTGTGACAAACAGACCCCCTTTAGAGATGACAAATTCACTCTAAAGACAACACCTTTTTAGCTTCAGATCTTGGGCTTCGAACAAGATACAAATAGACCCTTCAGCTTCACATCTTGGGCTTTGAACAAGATATAAACCACCTTTTCATCTTCACGTCTTGGACTTTGAACAAGACATCAAAACACCATTTCTTCCCATAGAATAGGAGGAACTACGATCGCTCTGATTTCCCTGTTTCGGTAAACGGGAATACGTAGGCATAAGATTTAAAGAAAAATATTAGCGAGCACACTAATCCAAAGCCCCAAATCCCGTACCTTCACATATCAATCAAAAAGCATCAGTCCTAGCATCCTAACAAAATTCCCCATGAACATTCCCGGTGTTTTGTTCTAAACAAAGTAAGAAGAAAAAGGCCCCATTACCATATAGCATCCGTAACCTAACAGACCGCTGTTTAAACTCAGTATGCAAGCAAGGTTAATTGGAGATATCTATTTCCCTTCCTTAGTCAGCTCAATAGGATAAAAAATGAATCAACCTGTAGTAACCCCAGAGCGACAGTGCTTAAGAACCACGTCCAAAATCGCTCGCTACACTGAGTGTGAAGGATTCCTTGCAGGCCCCCAAAGATCAGCATGAATGTAATCCAGGGATCCATGTGTCCTTTGCTTGCCTTTGTTAAACTTTGCCCTAATGTATTTTCCAAGTACACAAGATTCACAAAACTCCAACTTTTCGACTTTGTCACCACCTAGCAGGTTCTGCTTCCCCAATTCGACTAGGCCTCTTTCGCTGATATGGCCCAATCTCATGCGCCATAATTCTATCTTCGACACAGGTTTCGTGGATGCAATATTTGTCAAACCACTTACAACCTCAGTCTCAAGGGTATACAAGTCTTGTTTCTTCACGCCTCTCAAGACTTCCTTCGACCCCTTCATGACTTTCAGGATACCTTGCTCTCCTTGGAAAACATATCCCTTCTTGTCAAATTCACCAAGAGAAATTAAATTCCTCTTAAGGTCAGGTACTTACATAACCCCAGTCAATAGCCTTATTGACTCATCATGGAGTTTGAATCTAACAGATCCAATACCTGCAATCTTGCAAGCTTTATTGTTCCCCAGCAGCACTGATCCACCATCTTGATCATATAATTCTTCAAACACATTCTTGTTTGGAGTCATGTGCCAAGTACATCCATAATCCATAATCCACTCTTCGCAAGAGTTGTTGCTCGAAACTACAAGGACATCAGATGATTCATAACCATCTTGCACAATAGTTGTATTGCCATTGTCCTTACCTCCATGATTATTCAGGCGCTCAGGGCACACCTTTCTTGTGTAACCCTCCTTCTTACAATGATAACACTTGATACTAGACATATCACCACCATAAGACTTCTGTTGAGCCTTACCTTTCTTCTTGTCAAACCTACCATCTTTCTTTGACGATCTCCCCTTCATGGACAACCCTTTGCCAACTGATGATGATGGTTTATACTTATTTCTTTCGTTCAAATCCTTCGAATACAAGGCTACTTGAACTTCTTCAAAGGTCAGGGACTCTCTTCCATACAAGAGAGTTTCTTTGAAGTGAGCATGCGACTTAGGTAAAGAACACAACAATAACAGCGCTTGATCTTCATCATTGACGAAAACGTCAATATTTTCAAGATCAAGAATCAGCTTGCTGAACGTATCCAGCTGCTCCGTCAACACTTTATCTTCATTCATCTTGAATGAATACAAAGCCTGCTTCAAGTACAAACGATTTACCAACGATTTAGTCATGTACAAGCTTTCAAGCTTCACCCATAACCTCGCTGCCGTCGTCTCCTTTGATACCTGTCGCAGAACCTTATCACCAAGGCTCAACAATATCGCGTTGTATGCTTTCTCTATCATGGTGGTCTTTTCTTTTTCCGTTAACGCAGCATCCATGGCTGCCATTCCCTTCAACACTTCCAAACAACCCTGCTGAACCAGTAAAGCTTTCATCTTCAAGAGCCACAGACCGAAATCGATCACTCTGGTGAACTTTTCAATCTCATAATTTGTTGAAGACATCTTCTCCACGCTCACCGCACCAATTTGTTATGAAAAACGATGCCTTTGCACAAAGTATTAAACGATTTCTTGATTTCAAGAAACTCACAAGGGTTAGGGTTTAACGGAGAAACAAGAAGGAAAAACAAGGATTGGGGCAAATATTTTTTGTTTACTATTCACTTTCTCATTTATGTTTACAAATGATTACAAATGAATATCACCATTTGTCACACTCAACAAACTGAGTGTACTAGCCTATTTATAGACTAACTAGATAACTTGCAGCCCAAGCTACCTAAACAATTGGATCCATTACAAATGCCCAATTCGACAAAATATTTCTACAATACATATTAGAACAGACTTCGACTACAATATGTAACAATCAGGCACCAGCATGTGAACTAGCTTCGACTTCATGTTTGCCTCCTGTCGAAACACATGAAAGCTTTCCCTCGACACATCGTGAGTTCGACCCAATAGTCTCACAATATATATATATATATATATATATATATATATATATATATATATATATATATATATATATATATGAGAGGGGATCATTTGACACTAGTGTCAAAATATTAACTTTGACACCAAATCCTACCCCTTTATTATTATCCATTCAATGAGTAAGATATATTCACTTAAAACTAACACATGAGTGTTTTGAGAGAATTTATCTTAGTCATTGAATGGATAATAATAAAGGGGTGGGGTTTGGTCTCAAAGTTAATATTTTGACACCGGTGTCAAATGATCCCCTCCCTATATATCTATATATATATATATATATATATATATATATATTCACAATGATTAATGTATCTCCTATGTTAAAAACAAAAATGTTCCTTTTTTCTCTCCAGAAAATCTTACATTTTGTTCCTATTATATATGAATTTCAGCTTAAATATAAGACTTTGTAGTATTTTATATTTTAAAAAATTCGTTGTCTACACATCGACATACAAGTTTGTAAGATGACATACAGAAATATAAAAATATACAATGGATCGCCTACGCATCTGTTTTTTATTGTCAGTTTTATTAATAAATGGGGAAAATGAATTGTTTATAACATCAATGTTTTAGAGACCATAGGCAATTTCTATCTAATGACTCATTTGAATTTTTATTATTCTGAAGTAGACAATCAAACATCCTCTCATATTTTGTCATAAATAAATTAACTAATTACAAATTAATTAATTAATTTTTAAATAAAATTTAATTATTCTTTCTATACAAATCACTAAATCAACTAAAACGCTATATTGAAAAGTTGTAAAACAAATATACATATATATATATATATATATATATATATATATATATATATATATATATATATATATATATATATATATATATATATATATATATATATATATAAACATAATGGTTATTTCTCATTAGATTTTTTTCTTTCTTACAATTTGGTTAACTTCGTACATACATAATGTACCACCACGATTATTGTCACCAATGTATATCAGAATTTCAATTACTACCACATCTATGCATTTGATTGTACAAAATGTTATGGAGTGGCATTAAATTTTCATTCAATTGAATTCTATATTATGTATATCTTCAACTAGTCTAATTAAAATAAGTCTTTAGTAAGATCAAAGTAAGTGTTTAGTGAGATCAAAGTTAAAGTTTATTAAGTGCAATTTAGAACAATTATTTAGCCTAGATACATGACTTTATAGTATTTTATATTTTAAAAATATTCGTTGTCTGCAGATCGACATACAAATGTTTAGAATAGAGATACAGAAAAATAAAAATACACAATGGATCGTCTACGCAACTGTTTTTTATTATTAGCTTTATTTAAGTAATACAAAAGCTCGTGTATGGCATATAATATCGTTTTGAAATTTTAGACTTTAGTACTTCACTAAAATAACAATTTTAACATGGACGACGTTTCACGAACGTGTAAAATAAAATGCTTAAAATTTCACCCATAAAGGATGTAGTTTTTTTTTTTTTTAAATAAATATAAATAACCATTTTTTATTGTGACAAATATGATTAATGGATACTAATTTAAAATTTAAAAAAAAATTATTGAATCAATATTATCTTCAATGCACACTCAAGATCACTACAAGAAAAAACTTATTTAGTCCTGAGTATTTGTTAGGTGAAAATCCCATCAGTAAATATTGTTTGCTGTTTATTCCCTCACAACGCATAAAACAAAAAACAAAATTAATAAAAAAAATTGTGTCGAGACATCGCTCACAAATGTTAAGGATATTTTTTTAATTTTAAAATTTAACATTTGCGAGGGACAACCCCTATCTAATATTTTTCGTTCGTACATTTTGAAATTCTTTTGATCTTTGTCATATTACTGTTAGCACATATCGGTGACTTCAATGTTGACATTACCATTTGCAAGGGGCACCCCATTATGCCTTTTGAAATTTTTCTATCAGAACGCGTGCAATGACTTTAATGATGGCATACCATTTGCAAAGGACTACAACAAGCTAATTATAATTGTTTAGTTTGCGAGGGGTTTAGTACCAAGCAAAATTACGATGTGGCAAACTCTTCGCTAATAATTTGGAATGACCTATTTAGTTAGGAAACTTGTCCCCTCATAAAAAATTTTAGTGGAAATTTTTGCACTAGTGAAGTGTTTAACCCATAGCTAAACACGCTTTTTCCTGTAGTGGATCAGGACCTAATACTTATTACTTTTATAAAATATTGTCAATTGTGATTAGAGATTTTTTCACACCCTAATTTTTAAATGTATTTTAAAATACCAAATATTCTTAATTGATATTTTTAATGACTCTTTGATATTTAAATGAAAAAATAAATTATTTATGATATCAATGTATTAAAGACCATAAAACATATCTATCTAATGGCTCATTTGAGTTTTCATTATACTAAAATAGGTCATTAGACATCTATCTATATTTGGTCATACATCAATTAAATAATTAAAAAAGAATTAATAAAATATCCAAATAAAAATTTAATTATTCTTATTATACAAGATCACTGACTTATAATGCGATATAATCCCAACTGTCATTAAATCAATGCAGTCAATAATATAGATCAATATGGAATGACATGTAAATTTCATACAACTTAACCTCTATATCATGTATATTTTCAACTGATCTAAAGTCTTTAGTGAGATCAACCTTAAAGTTTCTTAGATGCATTTTTTTTCACATAACCAAAAAATATAATGTTATAACAATAAAGAATCGTAAACTTTCACTATGCCAAAAATATATTTAGACAGCACCTAAAAGACAACGCTTTTATACAAAAGGGCTGCTAAAAAGAATAAAAAAATTTCGCTAAAAAAAAGCGCCTTAAAAGAAAGGCTTTAGAAAGCGCTTTTAAAAAGCGCTGTAAAAGACTGTCACCTTAGACCACCTTAGATAGCGCTTTCCAAAAAGCGCTGCTATAGGTATTGCTTTAGAGAGCGCTTTTAAAAAGCGCTGTCTAAAGGCCACCTTAGAAAGCGCTTTCAGAAAGCGCTCTTATAGGACTCTAATTATTTTCACTTTAGAAAGTGCTTTATAAGGAAAAGCGCCCTCTAAAGTCCTATACTAATTAAAATATAAAACAATTCTAAACATTTTCAGAGACACTTCTATTCATTTTCTCTCTCGACCGTTTCTCTAAACCCTTGTCGTCGTTCTTGCATGCCATTATTGTCGTCGTTCTTTGCCGTCACCGTTGCCGTCACTATTGCATTCCATTCTCTTATCCTCTGAAAACGTTGTTGTTGTTGTTGTTCTTTTTCTCTTATCCTCTGAAAACGAATAAGGTACGTTGTTACTCTTTTTTTTTTTTAATTTATAAGACCTTAGAAAGCGCTTTCCTCAAAAGCGCTGTCTAAGGTCTTATATTTAGACGCGCTTTTATTTTTCTAAGTGAACAGTGTCCGTGTTTTCTAAATTTTTTAACTTATAGCAGCGCTTTTGTAATAAAGCGCTGCCTATGAAGTGCTGCCAAAGAGTAATTTTGGCGTAGTGTCTGTTTTTAAAATTTGTTTTTGATTTGATTTTTATGCTGAAAAAGTTTTCACGATGAGGATAAAAGCTCCCTCTTTTATTGTTGCAGAATCGAACCTATTTTTTGCTTTTATTTTTCATGTATATTTGGCAAAGTAATTTTCATGTATATTTTTCATGTATATTTCGCAAAGTATTTATCATGTATATTTTTCATGTATATTTTGCAGAATCTTTAATCTTTCATCTCTTATTTTTACAAATGTCCCTCTTTTTTTATAATAAGCTCATTGTGTTATGCATTCATGATACAACCTAGTTTTGTGGATGGTTACTTTTAAATATTTTCTACTGTATATTTGGCAAAGTTGATTAGTATAAACAACCTAGTATTGATTGAAATTGTATTTCGCTAGTTGTGTTGTACTGTTTTTCCAATTGATTGTGTTTGGTCTATCCTTTTTTTCCAAGTTCATTTCTTTTATTTTCTAGAACTTTGACTTTTTGTTATAAGTTAATTGTCTACTTTATACTTATTGAGGAGAGAATTTTTTTTATACTTTAAATTATAATTGTCTACTTTATAAGTTAATTAGAATTTTTTTGATACTTTAAATTATAAGTTAGTTGCCACTTATCAAGTTATGACTCATAATTGGTCAATTAATGATATTTCATTTTATGATACGTGTATAGGGGTTACTTGTGTTCAAAGTGTGAAAGTCGGATCGTTTCCCTACAGGTATAACATTTTTTCTTTTTGTTTTTGTTTAGTTTAATTAGTATAACTATGGATAAGAAATGGATGTCTTCAAGTCGATTTTCGAAAGAGTACGACAATGGGGTATCGGAATTCGTTAAGTTTGTTGTTGCGCGCGCCAATGACCCCAGTCGAATGATATGTCCTTGCTTGGGTTGTTGTTTTGGGAGTCGGGTTGACGCGGTTCAGTTGGCATCGCATTTATTGAGGAGTGGAATTGATAGAAGTTATACATGTTGGAATTTGCATGGTGAGAAAATTAACGGGAATGTTGAATCGGGGGATAATACGACCTATGCTTCATACGACAATGGCACAGATACATACGATTCTGATCGAGTCGAAGAGATTGCAGAAGCACTTGAAGAAGATCTTAAGGATTGTCCCAAAATGTTTGAGAGGTTGGTAAGCGATGCAGAGAAACCGTTGTATAATGGTTGCACCAAATTTACAAGATTGTCTGCGGTATTAAAGTTGTACAACTTAAAGGCGGGCAATGGATGGTCGGATAAAAGTTTCACAGAATTATTGGCCCTTATGAAAGATATGCTTCCAGAGGATAATGCTCTTCCCAATCGAACATATGAGGCCAAAAAGATGTTGTGCTCTATTGGCATGAGCTATGATAAGATACATGTCTGTCCAAACGATTGCGTATTGTTTCGAAATGAGTATGCATCGTTAAATGAGTGTCCTAAATGTGGTGTCTCTCGATATAAGAAAAAGTTGTCTCCAGCAAAAGTCTTATGGTAGTTTCCTATAATTCTGAGATTTAGACGCATGTTTCGTAGTGAGACCGATTCAAGACACTTGACTTGGCATGCAGATGAAAGAATTATTGATGGAAAGTTTCGACATCCGGCAGATTTACCACAGTGGATGAAAATTGATGATGATTATCCTGAATTTGGAAAAGAAGCAAGAAACCTTCGCTTGGCATTATCTACTGATGGAATGAACCCACACAGTATTCAAAGTATCTCACATAGCACTTGGCCTGTGATCATAATGATTTATAACCTACCTCAATGGCTATGTATGAAGCGTAAGTACATGATGTTATCTATGTTAATTTCTGGGCCTAGACAACCAGGGAATGACATAGACGTATACTTGGCACCCTTAATCGAAGATTTAAAATTTTTATGGGAGAACGGTGTGGAGGTTTATGATGGGTATAGGAAAGAAAGTTTCAACTTGAGGGCGATGTTGTTTGGCACAATTAATGATTTTCCAGCATACGGAAATCTATCAGGGTACAACATAAAAGGTAAATGTGCGTGTCCTATTTGTGAAGATAAAACAGATTGGACGCGATTGGAGTTTGGTCAGAAGAATGTCTTTCTCGGTCATCGTAGATTCTTAAATTCTAATCATCACTATCGTGGGTGGAGAAAAGCATTCAATGGAGAGTCAGAACATGGTAGAGCTCCAACTATATTGACAGGTGATCAAATTTTTGAAAAGGTGAAAGATGTGACAACTCAGTTTGGAAAGCCTTTTGCACATACACTTGTCAAGAGTGGGTGGAAGAAGAGGTCAATTTTTTTTGAACTTCCATATTCGAAGTCGTTGTATGTAAGACATTTTCTTGATGTTATGCATATTGAAAAAAATGTATTTGACAGTGTTATTGGTACGTTACTCAATATACCAGGAAAGTCTAAGGATGGCCTTAAAGCAAGAAAGGACTTGGTACATATGGGGATAAGAACTGAAATAGGACCCTTGAAGAAAGGAAAACGAACATATCTACCACCTGCTGCGTATACTATATCTAGAAAGGAGAAAAAAAGTATTGTGTAAGTTTCTAAGTGAAGTTAAAGTTCCAGAAGGATACTCTTCAGATATTAGAAGACTTGTGTCTATGAAAGACCTCAAGTTAAAGAGTTTAAAGACGCGTGACTGCCATGTTATAATGGAACATTTTCTACCAATAGGTATACGTTCTATTCTGCCAGAAAAAGTAAGAAGCGCAATAACTTAATTGTGTTTTTTCTTCAAGTCAATTTGCAGTAAGGTGATCGATCCTACGATCTTACCAACATTGCAAAAAGAACTAGTTATTACTTTGTGTGATCTTGAAATGTATTTTCCTCCCTCATTTTTTGATATAATGGTTCATCTAGTTGTTCATCTAGTGAAAGAGACACAATTGTGTGGACCGGCTTATATGAGATGGATGTACCTTGCTGAACGTTATATGAAAATATTAAAAGGGTATGTGAAAAACCGAAGTCGACCAGAGGGTTGTATTGCCGAACGATACATTGTTGAAGAAGCGATTGAGTTTTGTACTGAATATCTGTCCAATGTACAATCAATTGGACTCCCCAAATCTCATATTGTCAAAAAAAAAGATGGAAAAAAGTTAATTGGAAATGAAGTTGTGACAGTATCAAGGGTCGAACGGGATCAAGTGCATTTGTATGTTCTGCACAATGAGAATGAGATTGAGCCATATGTTGAAATGCACAAGGATGTTCTCCGAGGTTTAAATCCGAATAGAAATGAGAATTGGATAGTACGAGAGCACAATCGAAGTTTCATACCTTGGTTTAAGGATCATATTTATTCAAAGTATTATTCAGACCGCGATTCAATAACAGAAAGGTTGAGATGTTTAGCATATGGTCCAAGTATGGTCGTGTTTTCTTATAGCGCATACGCAATTAATGGATACACATTTTATACCAAAGAACAAGATGATAAAAGTACTATGCAAAATAGTGGTGTCACCGTGGTAGCTGAAGCAATGCACATTTCAAGTGTGAAAGACTTAAACCCCAAATTTGCAAATCTGTCATATTTTGGGGTTATCGAGCGCATTTGGGTGTTTGATTATGAGAAGTTTCAGATTCCTATATTTCGTTGCAAGTGGGTTGAAAATAATAATGGTGTACGAATGGATAAGTCAGGATTTTTGCAAGTGGGTCTTAATAGGGTGGGGTACAATGATGAGCCTTTTATTCTAGCCTCTCAAGCTAAACAAGTGTTCTATGTCACTGATCCGACAAGTACAAAATGGTTTATAGTGCTTTTATCTAACAAAGTAATTGATGAAAACGTTGGAGATCAAGGTGATATTGATGTTGATATTGAATCATTTACTAGAAATGATCAAGATGAAAATATTATAGCGAATGAATCATATACTAGAAATGATCATAATGAGGGTATTTGGATCAATCCAACCGTCCGTGTTGTTATGAGACGGGTAGAACATACTCCAAACAAGAAAAGAAAGAGACGTTAGTGAAAAAGGTACTAGTTGTAAAATTATAGCTTATATCATTCAATATAGCTTATATCATTCAATAGATTAGGATTATGGATTTTTATATTTGTCATTTAATTTCTGTTTTTTTCTTTCTTACAGGTCAAATGTCTAGTAATCAGGAAGATACGCACGAGTAGCACGGGCTAGAGCAACCAATATTACATGGGTCAAAGTGGAGGTATATTAATTTTCACAATATTGCTTATTAGTGATGCTACTTGATAACACAAAACATCTATATATTATTTCTTAACTAATGCGTATTTTGTTTTGTTATGTAGTATTTGGATGATATGGCGTGTCTTTATTACACGAGGAAACAATTGCAAGATACTAAGGAGGAATTGTGCGAATTTTTTATTGCAAGAAGAATTCTTTCTTGAATGTATAGTTTTGTGAATGTAAATTCTAGTTTATTGAAATGTAAATTCTATGCAGGTTTGAAACCATACAATAGAATTTGTGTGAATTCTGCATGTAAATTCTAGTTTATTGAAATGTACAAATTCTAGTTTATAGAATTTGTGCGAATTCTACATTAATGTAAATTCTAGTTTTGAAATAGAATTTGTTGATGGAAATGCGTATCCATACTGGTTTATTGAAATGTGAATTATACAAGTTTATGGAAATGTGAATTATACAGGTTTCTGCATAAAAAAAATGGTTAAAATAAGATTTTTTAAAAAAATCTTCAAAATTATACGTAGACAAAAGACAGCGCTTTTGAGAAAAAAACGTTGTCTAAGGTTATACATTACACAGCGTTGTCTAAAGTCCACCTTTAGAGAGCGCTTTTAAGGAAAAGCGCTCTCTAAAGGTATATAAAAAAAGCATTATACGTATACATTAGACAGCGCTTTCAAAAGCGATGTCTAAAGTCCCACTTTATAGAGCGCTTTTGAAGAAAAAAACGCTCTCTAAAGTGTATAAAAAAATTCTTTAAAATTTTAAACGTATACATTAGACAGCGCGCGCTTTTATAAGCGCTGTCTAAAGTCCCCTTTTAGAGAGCGCTTTTTCATAAATTAAAAAACGTTGTCTTTACCTACGACAGCGCTGGCTTAGACAGCGCTTTTAAGCGCTGTTATAGGCCAAAAAAAGCGCCCTCTTTTCCCTTGTTTGGCGTAGTGTTTATTCTTGTAGAAATCCAAATATAATAAAGTTTGTTTTGAAAACTAATACCAAAGTAAAGAATATAAAATAAATAAAATAAGGTAAGACTCCCACTAGTCTAAGAACATCTTTAAACTAAAACTCATGTGTGTAACATCACCATGAAAGACTTAAACCATTGAACCACATTCTATATGTTAAAAAGCATGATATGAATGATTGTCTGCACACAATTTGTAAAACAATGGTTTGTTTAAGTTGGTTTTTAAGAATAGTTTAATTTTTAGATTATATACTACTTCATCAATTTGAATGGTTGTATGTTGCTGTGAGGTTTATTGAAAAACAAGCAATCTACATTTTATATAATAAACTCTGTGTACTTTCAACAACAGTTATTTATTTTATTTGTGATGAAATGTTATTTATCTAACAGTATATACCACAAAAGTTGATACAAGTAACCGTTGTGGTAGGCGGTGCGCGTCCTACCTTACTATCACGGTCTCGCGACTGTGGTGGAAATCAACATACATACAATCACCCCTTACATCACAACAGTTGGTCAGGCATTGTTGTATCCCTTTTCTAACCGTTGTGGTATGGCTTTTCCTAGTAGTGATTGTTTACACGGAATATTAAAGTAAAAATATATAACAAATTTAATCAGAATCATCATCACTGTCGGTGAAGTACAAATGCTGGATATCTTGGAGAAGAACAAATGTTGGGGATCCTCGTTTCAATGATCTCGGGGAAGATCAAATGTTGGATGCAATATATTCTCTATGACATTTGCATTCAGTTGTTTCTAATATAAAACAAAAGAAAAGTTTAGATAAATAAAGTAAATATTCAGTTATATGATTATTTAAGAACACAAACCTTGAACCTAAATAATTTTGTGCTCTTACAATCCATCCTAAAGAACTTTTCCCAAATAAAATAAACGCTTCTTTAAGTTTCAGAATTTTCATGTTAAATATTTCATTATCAATTTTTAATATTTAGAATTCTTTTATAATGTCTTTTAGGTTTCATGCAGATAATACTAATTGCAGTGTCTTGAGCGTTGATACTTATTAAATGGACGAAAAAGATTTGGTTAAGGACGGTGAAGAAACTCAATAAACACATTTATATTTTCCCTCAGTTATTACTTAAAACTGAAGTAAAATATGTTTCTTTTTAAACTGTCCTTCTGAGAATTGTAACTCACTTTGAATTGCCCAAAGTGTGCAGTGAGAGAGATCAAAACCAAGTGCACAATCAAATCCTCAGGAAGTTCTAACTTCAATGCCTTGAGTTTGATGCGAGATTAAGCATCTCCATGATGTACTCCCTCATGTTCCCTTTGCCTTTTTAAACCATTGAAAGGAGTTAATTTGAGCAACAAGCAATAACTGGATCAATAGAAAAGAACAACAAACATACAATGACATTAGTAGGCATGTCAAATAATCACATAGACATGCACAATATTCTTTATATGCAAATTAAATAAGACCTTGACAAGATACAAAAAAAAAACACCATCAATTCCTAATCTTTGATTGCAAGAATTAACTGTAAGCGGTTTCTCACGTAATGATCAAACATTAGTAATAAGTCCTGTCAGATAATGGATGCCTTTGACATCAATCATTAGCCACATAGATAAACTTGATAATTACTACATATTTACCATCACAGCTATGCAAATTTTCGGCCAAACTGCGCCTTCCTTTTGGCCGACCATAACAGTTCGCATGAAAAATTACACACTATATCTTTTGTAATTTTAATTGAATCAAATTTAAATAACAGAGGTTACTTTTGCAACTTGTTGTTTCAACTAATCCAATCAAACCCACAATATAATGTCAAAATTATATGTTTATCTGATCGCTTAATAATCAAATGATTATTAAATTATTCAAATTATGCACGAAAATACTCACATAATTTTAACTGGAAAATTAAAGACATAATTGTGTTTATATCATCTACATAACGGTATAATAAACCGGTTGTACTCGAAGGGTGTTAAAAAAATTCTAACTTAAATTAACACTCATAAAAAAAATTCTTAACAAAATCAAATTAGTATTTAAATTTTCTCACAATTAAAAAAATTAATTTGGATCCATAAAATAAAAATTAATATAGTTAAACATCACATAATTAAAAAATATATAATTTGCTGTAGCACTTTGAATACACTGTTATTATAATTACAATATATAATTTCAATGTCACAATGAAAAAGTGTCCTAACAGTGTCGTGAAGCAACATTTAGAATCCACACATAAACAAATATTCATTGTCATGGCAGCAATTTGTAAACAATAGATCTAATTCGTAATATCATTACGGTAACTAATACGATAACAATAAAAACTTGAACAATATATTCAATAAAAATCACATAATAATATATCATTTAAATTTGTAATTTAATCATAACCTAAGCTCTGATACCATTTGTTAGATTTAGATTAATAACGATTAATCAAAATATACATGCTCAATAAATTATAATATATAATTTAGACGCGGAAATCAAACATGTATAAAATTAAAAGATCGATAAATTGATTTTAGAAATACCTGAATCTATTGAGAAAAAAATCCCTTTAACGGTAATCCTAAATCCAGGAGTTAATGGCTTTTGGGGTTCTTGCTCAACCGTGTTTACTGTGAATTTTGGTAAACAACCTCTGGTCTATCAATCTAAACGTAAATTGATTAACTTGCAGGATCGACCACACAAATCCTAGGACATGTGCTAAATTTGAGAGACAAGTGTAAATTAAAGAAAACGTAAACTGAACTCCACGTTCGACAATGCTGGAAAATAAAATCTAGCTGAACTCCACGTTCGACTATGTGCAATAAAGTAAAGTAAAGACTTGAAATTTAAAGGGATGCAAGTAAAGGGTGCAGAAATTAAAGGCGTCGAAACAAATAACAATAAGTAAAAAGCTTTGAAAGTAAAATGCGACGAACTCCACGTTCTTGGAAAGTAAAGGCTGGGATAATAAAAAGTGATGTCGAAAGTAAAGTGC
Source organism: Lathyrus tuberosus (assembly GCA_022829125.1). Lineage (NCBI taxonomy): Eukaryota > Viridiplantae > Streptophyta > Magnoliopsida > Fabales > Fabaceae > Lathyrus > Lathyrus tuberosus. The sequence goes on from JALAZF010000034.1 coordinate 11,292,634, forward strand.
CGGAAAGTAAAAGACTTTGAAAATAAATGCAATGGATTTAAAGGAGAACTCCACGTTCTTGAAAATAAAAGACTTTGAAAAATAAAGGCTTGAAGATTAAATGTTTGAACGTAAAGGTGCAGTCGAAGGTAAAACGCAGGAAGTTTAAATGGCTTTGAAAGTAAATTTGGCATGGAAGATAAAGTTCAAGAAACTGTAAAGGCATGGAAAGTAAATGGCTGAATCTTAAACATGCTGAAGATAAATTATATTGATGAAGAAAATGGTGTTACATTACGTACATTCTCACGAACTCGTTTCTCTACACGCGGGTACTTTGAGTTTCTTAGAGTAACTTGTACAAAAATATGAACACCCCATTTACATAGAACTAACTCCTATTTATAGTGCTAGGAAATAACTACTAAGTGGTGGTTACTGCTGCGAACGTGTGGATTTTGGCGCCTTCCCCTTGATCTCAACTGTTCCCGCGTTCACAACTGCTCTTATTTAAATTTCATATATTGGAAATTTCCTCCAACCTTAATATAACCACTACAGCGCTTGTTACTACATTCTGATGGTCGAAACCCTTTCAGCACTTAGCCATTTTTGAGGTTCCTACACCTCTATTCGACTCAGGCCTCTCCAAAAACTAGGTCGAAGCCTTCTTTATATTAAAAATCATTTTTTAACATAAAATAGCTTTGATTTTGTCTAGCGTCGAAATTGGGGGTTAACAAATTGCCCCCAAGGAATGCCCTTTCGCCAGAATTGGTAGGAAGGCCATTTCTTGATATAATAACCATTTTGACGCCTATTTGCATGGCCTTAACTGAACATCCCACTAATTACTCAATGGCTGAACTGTTCAGTTTCTTTAACCCACGCCTCTGAGGTCACACCATCATGACAAATCCTTAAAACGTCCTTTCAGCCGTATTCATCATAACACCTTTCTTGAAAACAGACGTTAACAGTCTGCTCATAATTGCTACTTTTCATCACGCATTCAGGAAAAAGACACGCGTCCCACTAACCCCTCAGCTTCAACGGTGGATCCAAGTCCCTTGAGATTTTCAAATATCTATATATACCCATTTCCGCCACTTTGTGATCTTTCCACACTTTTCGTACTCTCAAGCAAACTCTTCTTCTCTTCAGTGTTCTCACGCAAACCCAGCAAAGACATCATCTTTTCATCTTCTTCCACAATGGAATATTCCCAAATTAATCCTCAAGCAAAGAAGACTCAAAGGGGCAAAGCCACTCCATTTAAGCAAACCATCCCTCCGTTCGCTAACATCCCAGGCCCCCAACTGGTAGATAATCGCCACTGCATGCCAGAACCCACCTCTGAAACATCAAGAGTCATCTATCAATCTCAGGTAATGATTCCCATAGTTAGGTCTGATAAAACTTATGTGTTATCTGGTCCTTTGGCTGATGTGGACATTTCTAACGAGAGGCTAGGTGAGTTTTTCCCCTCGTACCGGAGAACCAGACCATTAGGGCAAAAGAGTTTCCCTAAAATTAATCCCGCTGCTGGAACTTCCCCTGAAGAGATCCCTTTACCCAAAATTAACATTGGCTATCTCACTGATGGCACCAGGCTGGTGAGAGCTGTCAATCCTTTAAAGGAATTCGACCAATGGATGGCAAAGATGGAGAAGGTTAAAGCTGACCATTGGAAGGAGATAGGGATTTATGACCTCCTTATGCTGTCGAAGACCAGCATACCCTATTGTCTAAACATGTTGGCAGCATCTTTATACTTTTGGGACAGCACCCATTATACATTCCATCTGCCATGTGGAATGGTTACTCCAACCCTTTTCGACGTAGCTGCCATCACGGGGCTTCGTCCAGATGGCCTTGTCTATAATCCTGAGGTTGATGCTGAGGATACCATCAACATTTCAGGCTCCAAACTGACCTACACCCTCTTTATCAAGCACCACTTCAAACAAGAAGATGATGAGGTGTCTGATGAAGAACACATTGCTTTCCTCACAGTCTGGATGTCGAGGTATGTTTTTTGTACAAAGTCTTTGCAGGTGGCTAAGAAGTACCTGCCCCTGGCGAACCAACTCCACCACAACAGAGGGACCTGCCTGAGTGAACTCATTCTGGCGAACCTTTACGAATCTATCAGTGAGGGGGCTTCTCGACTTAAGAATGTGGAAGCCCAAGGTCCTATGCACTTGAGCGGCCCTCTTTGGCTACTTCAATTGTGGCTCAATGCTACATTTGAGGCTAGCCTTCCCAGAAAAGGCATAGTTGATGAAGCCTCTGCTGAGATCAAGGAAAAGAGTGTCGAAGGGACACGTCTGGCCAAAATTACTCCAAATGATGATGGTGAAAACCTTTAAAGGGCTTTCACCAGTTATATTATGATGTTCGCCAAGCGCTATGAGTTCACTCCTAGCATGGCACCCTTTGCTCGACGAAGCTACGGTCCTGGGTGGTTTCAAAGACCATTTCCAAATCCTCTTCAACCTCTTGATCCAGAATTTGTTGCTATCTGGGAAGCCTTTTTAATTCCTACATTCATCATCCACAGGCTGAACTTAGGGAGAGGTCTATCAGCATTGATTGCCTACCAACCAAACTTGGTCTCTCGACAATTTGGGCTGGCCTAGAGCTTCCCTCAGTGCCTGTATGAGAGAAAGGGCCAAGTAATTCTTCACACTGCTTGCCTCGACAGCTGGAGTGAAAAAAGAAGAATCCTTTCTCCTGTGTTTTTTTAACCTTCCTTTTTATGCACTTCATCCTTCCACCAATGGTGGTCGAAGCATTATAGTGAGCACTTTCTTGATGTGGCTACATTTTCTTCGTTACTTGACCAAGCTTTTCTCCATGTGCAGGACAAGACGAAAAAAGTAAGTTCACTCACATCGAAGAAATACAGGCTTTTCAAAAATATTTCGAAACTATCTATCGACCAGATGATCTTAGTCGAACCATTCATGAGGCTGCTATTACTCTAAAGAGAAAATTTCTAGAAAAGCTGGACCAACTAAAAATTCCTCCCAACGTCCCTCGTGAGAAACGTTATGAGGTAGCTTTTAAACTTTTTCCTCCAAAGTTCCCTCGACTGCCTAATGCTGGTTTTGGAGTGGCTTTTGCCCCTCCATTTCCAGATTGGTTTGTCTGTGGGGAGCATTTAAAACTTCTTCGACAGCAGTCTCAGCCAAAGGCTCAACGAGTGGTTTCGATTAAGCATACGTTAGACAATTTTAAAGGGCGCCTTCATATAGGAATTCAGGACGTTCGTGTCGAATCTGAAATATATGAAGGTTTGAAATCCTTAATCCATGGCTTTATGACTAACCATGTAATCATTAACTTGTAACAATTGTATGCTATCTTTCAGCTGTGCCTAGGAAAGCTGCTTCGACTAGAGCTTCCACCTTACAAAGTGGCAAGGAACAAGGGAGTACACAGGTAAATTTCATCTCCCCTGTTTCTGCTTGTACTATATAATTTCTTTCTTATATTTGCGCTGCCTCTTCAGACTGGTCGAAAACCTTCAACACCTTCCAAGAAAGGTAAGAAGGATACCCCAGCTGTGGTTATAGCTTCAGAGGCCTCAGATGAATCTCCTGAGGAGGTTCTTACAAGGAAAAGGAAAAAACCCACAAAGGCCTCTGGACCCACTGGCCCACCTCCTTCGAAGGTGGCCAAAATACTCGAAAAGGCATCCACCGCAAGTGGTGTCGAGAAAGAAACCTCCCAGGTGGCCTTGAGAACCCCTCTTGGTTACCATGGGAGTGACAAATCAAGTCCTGCTGTTGAACAAACTCAGGTATGTGGACCATTGCCCTTTTCTATTATGCTTGACATCTTTCGCCTATTATTTCATTCTCACTTTCTCCACTTGTGTTCTTTAGGCACCCATAATCAACAATCCAGATTCCCGACCAACTCCAAGCAACTTCGCCACCACTGTAATTGACGATTTTGTTCCTCACCCAACTTCAGAAAGCCTCACCACCACGCTCCTCAACAGCCAAGGTGAGCCAACTTATCACCTATCTTCTGAGATTGGCTCTGGTTTGAGTGAGATTAATCAACCTACTCCATATATTACAACACCCACTGCAGCACCAGCCCCAACCCCAACTCAAAACGCACAGGCTGATGGAGCCAACTCTGATGAGGATGACGCCTCAAGCCCACCACCTTTCAATCTGGGTACCTCCATGGATAAAGGTCAGTTGGTCGAAGAAGAAATTCATGAACCTGAAGTCCAAACACATAACCCCAATCCTGATCCATTTGCGCCTGAGGAGACAAATGAACTACCTCCTACACCAGCTGATGACCAGGAGAATATGCAACCAGCTGCTGAAGAGTCTGATGAAGAAATGGGAGAAGACCAAGATGAAGAAGGAGAAGAATCAGTAGAGGAGGAAGAACAATAAGCTGAGCCTCGCCCCCACCATACTCCTTCGCATATGGTCACTCCACTACCTGGGGACTCGCTGACGGCACTCAAGTGGTCGAACCCACGTGAGTTTACCAAATTGATTCTTGAGCAAAGGTATGGTTTTTCTTCTGTCTCTTCGACCCCAGCATCAGATGACTTCGCCCAATCAATTCTCCAGGCCATCAAGAAAAAATTCTTCAGGGGGGATATTTACAAAGTTTTGGCTTCAGATCCAACTGCAACTGCTTACTTGAAGGACACCCTTGCAAAGATTGAGGTCACCACTCTCAATCCAGATGTTTCTGGTTTTCTGATAGAGCTAACTGCTGTGGTAAACCAAATAGCTGCAGAAATAAAGCTGCTTCCCTCGATCAGGGACACCATAGAGAGAACATCTGGCTATGAGAGTGCAGCCTGGTGTGGTGCAAAAGAGGCGTACGAAGAGATCCAACGTTTGGAGGCTGATCAAAGGAAAAAGAAAGATGATATAGCCTCCAACCAGAAGGACATTGAAACCTGGAAGCAACAAATCACGGAGCTACAAGCCAAAATTGAAAATGCTGAAAAACGCAACCGTGATTTGCACCATTTCGACGACACTGAGATAGCTGAAGAAACAAAGACTGCTATTGATCGCATTGAGGCGGCCCAAAGATATGAGAAAGAGCTCGCAGAAGCAAAACTTGACGAATCTTTGTGCAACGCGCGCCTCAAACATCACATAGAATCTTTTTCTCAGTTGGCGTCGAGGCTTCCCTTCTAATACTTTCGACACCTTCGTTTGTTTAATTATCACTTATTTCTTGGCCTTTTCAGGCTTTTTATGTAATGACAATTTTTATGCCTGTTGGCATTGATTTAATTAATCATTATTATTTTTCCTTTAACTGCTTTCGACCCATACTGCATGATGATGTACTTTATTGTTGTCTTTTATCAATCAAATTTGCAATTAAGGCATTCTATCTTTTTCTTGGAAAGTCACCTCTCCAGCTTTAAATTCCAAGGCGTAAGCCTCTAGCTTTTAAAGTAACATTTATGGCATAGCCCTCAGGCCTACTTCCAAGAATAACTCACGTGTCTCCACCTTTTGGCTGGCCAATCCAATCAGTAATTAGCCTCTATAAATTTCTTCTACTTAACCACGTTTTGCGTAGAAGTAAACATGAATAATTCAGAGAAATCCTCAACCAAGAAGATAGCTGGAAAGGCCAAGGCAGTTGAGACAACAAAAGAGATGAAGGCGCCCCAGCAACCTAAAGCCTCCATTGGAGCAACCTCTCTAGCCAAGAAGAGAGAAACCAAAATGAAGATCTCTAAGAAAGGGCGCTCCAACACCCAAGACTCTGATGATGAGCCAGACGCAGATTATATGGACTTCCTCAAATCCATAGACTGGAGAGATTATGAATAACCTTTCCTTGATTAAAAATTGTTGTACTAGTTTCTCTTTGCTTTGTATGCCATATTAGCCTGACTTGGCCTATTTTGGCTTTCTTTTATTAAATAAAGCTTATGTTTTAATATGAATCTCTTGCAGCATAGGCTTATATTTTTTCAAATACTTGCCATTTACTTTCAAGACTCTTTTATCTTTGTCTAATTCTTCCACTTCATAAGCTCCATTAGAGAAAACTTGTATGACTTGGAATGGACCTTCCCACTTAGGGGACCACTTGCCCAATGTTCTATCCTTTCGATCCATGGGCAAAATCACTTTCCAAACCAATTCCCCACATGCAAAAGATTTAGATTTAACCTTTTTGTTGTAGGATTCTTCAACCCTCTTCTTTTGTCTTCTTAGCAACTCCAAGGCTCTGAGCCTTTCTTCATCTAAATCCACTAATTCATTCATCATCATTTCCCAATAATTCTCAGAGGGAATTTCATGATGTCTTTGAACTCTTACAGACTGTAGATAAATCTCAACAGGTAATACTGCATCATGACCAAAAGTGAGTCGAAATGGGGTAGTGTTGGTAGCCTCTTTAGGGGATGTTCGACACGCCCAAAGAACTTGGTCTAACGTCTTGTGCCAACTTCTAGGCCTTTTTCCCACATGCTTCTTAATTAGTCCAATTACTACTTTATTGGCAGCTTCGACTTGGCCATTGGCCTGAGCATAATAAGGTGTAGAAGTTAATAACTTAAAACCTACTTCTTTGGCAAATTCCTGCATCTTTCGACCAGTGAACACTGATCCCTGATCTGTAGTAATTGTTTCAGAAATACCAAATCTATAAATAATGTGATTTTGAATGAATTCAATAACATCTTCTTGACCTATATTCACCAGTGGTATTGCTTCAATCCACTTGGGGAAATAATCAATTCCCACCAAAATATATCTCTGGTTCTTTGAAGATGCTGGTCGAATCTCTCCCACTATATCCAAAGTCCATCCTCTGAAAGGCCATGGTTTCACTATGGAATGTAACTCACTTGCAGGGATGTGCTGTATGCCAGCATGAATTTGACATTCTTGGCACCCTTTAGCAAATTCTATGCAATCCTTCAGCATAGTGGGCCAATACATGCCTTATCGAAACAACAGCCATTTCATCTTCTGGCCAACTTGGTGTGCTCCACACGCCCCACTATGTACTGTCGAAAGGGCCAAATAAGCCTCAGCTTCGCTAAGGCATTTCAATAAGACTCCCTCGGGGGTCTTTTTAAACAATTCATTACCCACCAGTACATAGCTCAAAGCTTGATATCTAATTTTTCGCTCTGTCGAAGCCGTTGGGTTTTGCAAATATTCAACTATGGGCTTCCTCCAATCTTCATCTGTTAAATTATCTATGGCAAAAATTTCAAAATTTTCGCCATCTATGCACCCAAGCTTAGTTGTTTCTAAGTCTGATGGGCATAATCCAACAGCCACCACCTTACCTCTTGCTTCAATTACTTCTTGAAGGTTTCCTTTCGACACCTTGTATCCAGAGGCAATTTGGGCCAAGTCGTTAGCAACTTGGTTCTCTATTCTAGGTATGTGTTGAATGGCTACTACCTCAAATTTCTTTAATAATCTATTGGCTATCACAAAGTACATAATGAGATTTTCTTTAACACATTTATACTCCTTTGTGATTTGTTTTATAACCAATTCTGAATCTCCCATTATTTCGACTCTAGTTGCCCCCAATTCTAACAAAATTTCAAGGCCAGCAATTAATGCTTCATATTCAGCCTCATTGTTAGAGCAAGGTCCTTCGACCTTGTACTTGAATTTTGTTGGAATTTTTCCAGGAGAAATAATGTGTATTCCTACTCCTGTTCCATTTTTATGACTTGATCCATCAAAGTATAACTTCCAGGATTTTAATTCGACGTAATTCAAATCATTTTCATTTATGGAGTGATCGACTATAAAGTCTGCAACTATTTGCCCTTTCACAGCTTTTAAAGGTTGATATGTTAAAGAAAATTATGTCAATGCTAATGCCCATTTGCCAATTCGACTATGCAAAATAGGTTTAGATAACATATGTTTTACAACATCAAAGTGAGACGAAACATACACATCAACAGGTTTTATATATTGATTCAGTTTAGTACAAGAGAAATACAAGCATAAACATAACTTTTCAATCATGTTATACCTAGTTTCTGCATCATTTAAAACTTGACTAAGGTAATAAATGGCTCTTTCGACTCCATTTTCATCCTCCTGAGCTAATATGCTCCCTAGAGTTTTATCTGATGCAGCTATATACAATCTCATACTCTTGTTTCTACAAGGTGGTGAAAGAATTGGAGGGTGGCTTAGGTACTCCTTGATCTTATCGAAGGCTTCCTGCTGTAATTGCCCCCACTCAAAACCATCATTGTTAAAACGAAGCAACGGCGAAAAAGCTTGTGTTTTGCCACTCAGGTTGGATATAAACCTTCTTAAGAAGTTGATTTTGCCCAACAATGACTGCAACTCCTTTTTAGTTGATGGCGCTTTCGCCTCCATTATGGCTTTGGTTTTATTCTGATTTATTTCAATCCCTTTCTTGTGGACCACAAAGCCTAAGAAATCCCCTGCCTGCACACAAAAAGCACATTTAATAGGATTCATTTTAAGACCATATTTTCTCATCCTTTCAAAGGACTGTCGAAGATGGTCCATGTGATTTTTCCCAGAAATAGATTTTATAACAATATCATCAATATAAATTTGCATGAATGTGTCTATAAAATCGTGGAAAATTGAATTCATTGCCCTTTGATAAGTGGCACCAGCATTCTTGAGACCAAAGGGCATCACTACCCATTCATAGGTGCCTAAGGCTCTAGGGCATCTAAAAGCAGTTTTATGAACATCCTCCTCAGCAATGAATATTTGGTTGTAGCCAGAATATCCATCCAGCATACTAAGATATTCATGTCCAGCTGCAGAATCTATTAACATTTCTGCTACTGGCATTGAATATTCATCTTTGAGAGTTGCAGAGTTTAAATCTCTAAAATCAATGCAAACTCTCAAAGACCCATTCTTTTTAATAATAGGTACTATATTAGCCAACCATTCGACATACCTTGCAGTGCGAATGAATTTGCAACGAAGCAGTCTTTCGACCTCCTCTTTGATCTTTGACAATATCTCTGGTGCAAACCGTCTTGGATTTTGCTTGACTGGTTTTTTCCCAGGCGTCATAAGCAACCTGTGTTCGACCAACTCCCTGCTCAAACCAGGCATCTCATCATAATCCCAGGTGAAGCAGTCTTTGAACTCTTTCAACAGCTGAACTACTTCGACCTTCAACTGGGGATCAAGATTGGCACTGATGTAGGTAGGCCTTTTGGTTGTCCCCTCACTGAGGTCCACTTCTTCTAAAGGATCTTGTGCTAGCATTTTTATATTATTTGCCAACGGATCCTTCTCAAATCCCAAAGGCTCATCTTCATAGATGGCGTCAAGCCTCTGGCTTTACTCTCCAGTTTCAATCTTATATGGAGGTTTTGGGTCAAAGTCCTTACCAGGACCTTCTTGATATACTTCAGAAATGGCTTCACCAGCCATATAATCATTGGCGGCTTCCAAAGCCGCTTGTAGTTTTGTTTCGGCCACATAGGCCGAAATTCTTTTCAAAGTGTCGAACTCAGTCATGATCACTGAATTCATCTCCCCACCCTGTGGGCTCTATTGGAGGTGTGCCTAAGCATGGCAATCTTCCTCCTGGTACTTCCCTGTCCCATCTAAAACCTTCAACAGGGTGTAAGTATAACGAATAAAACGTTTCCTCGTCAGGTGTAAACTCAAAATCAGCTGGAGGACATGGAGCAATGTTCGCCAGATGTTTCTCAAATTGCCTACTATCCACGTGATTAACAGGCACCTTGAAGTACCCTTGATCAGCTTCAATGTTTTCCACTATCTCATCTGGTCTCCAAATTGTGATTCTCTGATGCATAGATGAGGGTACCGCTCCTATCCCATGAATCCACTCCCTACCCAAGAGTAGATTGTAGTTAGCCTTTGTTTCGACGACCATAAACACTGTTGGTCTGGTAATAGTTCCCACAGTGAGATCCACCTGAATTACTCCCAGAGTGGACCCAACTTTTCCTTCATAGTTCGACAGAACCATGTTGTAGGGCTTAGTATCGGTCTCAAATTTTCCAATCCTGCTTAGCAAAAATCTTGGCATCAAATTAACCGTTGCACCACAGTCTACCAAAATTTTGTTGACAGGGACGTTCTCTACTTTTCCAGTAATGTAAAGAGGCTTCAAATGACCCTTCATTGCCTCTGTGGGACGTTCAAAGAAAGCATTATGTTCTTCGACGCACCCATTGTTCATGATGTAATAGCACACAGGCTTGTGTGCCATCATTTCCAATTCAGCAGTTTGGTCTAAGTCTTCGACCTCTGAGACTTGACCAAATTCTCTTGGCATCACTGACACCACATTTACCAGAATGTCTAGGGAAGCCGCTGACTCATTGTCGAAGTTATCAGTCATATCCTCATCCTCTTCGACCTTCTTTTCTGGCTGAATAGTGAACAACTTTCGTCGTGTGGGCATCTTCTCCATTGCCCCAGCTTGATTATCCACATTGGTGCTTGATTCTCCTTGCACTTGGGCATGTCATCTTTCAATTCCTTAACAACTTGGACTTTAGGAGTATTTCTGCCCATAGCCTCATTGGTGTTGATACTATCTGAGCTAGAATCAGATTCTTCAGCCAACTCGACCATGTTAATGCCTTCATTGGCATTTATCTTCAACCCACTCACGGTCACATCCAAAACCTTAGCAGCATTATCCATTTCAACAAACTTATCAGCAGTTTCTTTGGTTACCAACATTAGACTGGTACCATCAACATTTAGGCCACTTGCAACCTTACTAGAACCTTCAATTATCACAGAACTATTGGCGAAGTCTTCAGTAACCTCTACCATGTTGACTGACTCGTCGAATCCCTCTGTGGCTTCCACCATCTGAACCTCGTGAGGCTCTGTATAGTTAGCCTCTGCAACTTGCAATGGGTCAGAGTCAATCTTCATCTGGGCTTTGCCTTTGTCACCAAACTTCAGCCTTCCTTCTTGGATATCATTTTGCACCAAATCCCTGAAAAGAAAACATTGAGAAGTTTTATGACCCAAAAAATTATGGTACTTACAAAAACCTCTTTTCTTTCTTTGTTCTAAAGGTGGCGTTTTAGCACCAGCAGACACTATCATTTGCCCATCTTTAACTAACAAATCAAAAATTTCGTCACATTTAGTGACGTCGAAAGTATATGTTTTCTTAGGAAATTTGTCGTTAGATTCGACGAGATTTTTCCCTTCTGAAGGAGCTAATAATTTGCAAGCATAAGGTGGACCTTGCTTTAACTCAGCAACATCAACCTCATTTCCGTCGAAATAAGATGGTTCACCATACAGATTCTCCACATCTTCCTGCATTCGACAAAGGCTACTTTTTTACCCCTGCTGAATTTGGCCTTCTCTTCTTTTAGCCTTTCTAGCTGTCGAACCCTATCAGCCAACTGGGCCATATCTCTAAGATATTGGGTATCTAATTTCTTCCTAATGGAATAATCAAGACCCCCAGCAGCCATTTCGACCAACTCATGTTCTGGCACTTGTGTAAAGCACCTGGCTTTAAGAAGTCGAAACCTGTTCAGGTAATCATCAATTGGCTCAGTAACTTTGCGCTTGATGCTAGCCAATTCTTTTAAACTAATCTTAGTTTGCCCCATGTAGAACTGTTCATGAAACAGACGTTCTAGTTGGGTCCAATTGTATATGGAATTTGGAGGCAACGTAGTAAACCATGTGAAGGCATTCTTGGTAAGGGAACTTGGGAAGTATTTGATCCTAAGGCTTTCGTCAGCTGCAATCTCGCCTGCTTCGATCAAATATCTAGCCACATGTTCGACAGTAGACTCAGTAGTATCTCCTGAAAACTTGCTGAATTTTGGAACCTTCATCCTAGGGGGCAGTTCTGCTTGGAGAATGTAATCCACTATAGGTGAAGTATAATTTGGCCTGGTGAAGCCAAAATTCATACCATTTCTAGTCATTATCCTTTCGACCATGGCTGCAAGATTATTTTCTTCTGCTTGATTTTGGTGTCGAACCTGTCTAAGTAGTTGATCTGCATTTTGGTTCCTGTTCACCATCACTACTGGTTCTTCCTCCATCTGGTATGGCATCTGGTTTCTTGGTGGTTCGACTCTAAAATGATCAATCATCTCTTGATCCTCCAAGTTAGCATCAGGTATCTGACGTGGATGACGTCTTGGGATATCTTTGACAACCGTTGCTCTTCGATCTACCGCTGGTACTCCCATGAAATCAGCCACGCGTGCCACTTGTGCAGCCAATTGTTGGTTAGTTTGGGTTGTATTTTGAATCAAAGGTTGAAAAACTTCTCCCATGGTCTGAGACAACGTATGTACCATTTGCATGTTACTTTCATCCATCTGCTGTCTCAAACAATTTATGGATGTATTTATAAGGCTAGGTGTTTGAACAGAGTAACCAACACCTATATTCTGGTTGTTTCGCCCTCCTGATCCTGACCCTTGTAATGGCGAAGACACAACCGTTTCTGAAAATACCGGTGGAGCATTCTGCAGATTTTGCATCATTGATGTAGGCATACCATAGGGTTGACTCCTTGACCCTGGATGTGGAAAACCTGGAGGAGGAACGTGCATGTACATTGAATTTCCTCCTGGGGGTGTTGGTGAATTAGAACTTTGTGGTCCTATGTATTCCAACATAGGTTGAGTATATGATTTTGTATATGTTGATCCTGGCTCAGACACTACTAATGGAAGTGACGCCTGTCCTCCTGTCGAAGACACTGGTGATGGTGTGCTTTGAGACCCCACACTGCTACTTGACTGAGTGTTTGAAATACTCCCTTGAGGCTTAACTTGTTGGTTGACATTGGTTGCCATTTTCTTAGTGTATCTTCTTTTTGGTATTCCTTCGTTTGCTGTGGCTAACTTCCCACTTCTCAATAACATGCAACGAGAGTACTTCTTCACCAAGAGAGATGAGGTTGACAAAAAGGTTTAACTTAGCACTGGGTCCCACTGGGCGTGCCAATTTGTTTACTGTGAATTTTGGTAAACAACCTCTGGTCTATCAATCTAAACGTAAATTGATTAACTTACAGGATCGACCACACAAATCCTAGGACATGTGCTAAATTTGAGAGACAAGTGTAAATTAAAGAAAACGTAAACTGAACTCCACGTTCGACAATGCTGGAAAATAAAATCTAGCTGAACTCCACGTTCGACTATGTGCAATAAAGTAAAGTAAAGACTTGAAATTTAAAGGGATGCAAGTAAAGGGTGCAGAAATTAAAGGCGTCGAAACAAATAACAATAAGTAAAAAGCTTTGAAAGTAAAATGCGACGAACTCCACGTTCTTGGAAAGTAAAGGCTGGGATAATAAAAAGTGTTGTCGAAAGTAAAGTGCCGGAAAGTAAAAGACTTTGAAAATAAATGCAATGGATTTAAAGGAGAACTCCACGTTCTTGAAAATAAAAGACTTTGAAAAATAAAGGCTTGAAGATTAAATGTTTGAACGTAAAGGTGCAGTCGAAGGTAAAACGCAGGAAGTTTAAATGGCTTTGAAAGTAAATTTGGCATGGAAGATAAAGTTCAAGAAACTGTAAAGGCATGGAAAGTAAATGGCTGAATCTTAAACATGCTGAAGATAAATTATATTGATGAAGAAAATGGTGTTACATTACGTACATTCTCACGAACTCGTTTCTCTACACGCGGGTACTTTGAGTTTCTTAGAGTAACTTGTACAAAAATATGAACACCCCATTTACATAGAACTAACTCCTGTTTATAGTGCTAGGAAATAACTACTAAGTGGTGGTTACTGCTGCGAACGTGTGGATTTTGGCGCCTTCCCCTTGATCTCAACTGTTCCCACGTTCACAACTGCTCTTATTTAAAATTCAAATATTGGAAATTCCCTCCAACCTTAATATAACCACTGCAGCGCTTGTTACTACATTCTCATGGTCGAAACCCTTTCAGCACTTAGCCATTTTTGAGGTTCCTACACCTCTATTCGACTCAGGCCTCTCCAAAAACTAGGTCGAAGCCTTCTTTATATTAAAAATAATTTTTTAACATAAAATAGCTTTGATTTTGTCTAGCGTCGAAATTGGGGGTTAACAAACCGGTAATCTTTATGCCTTGAACCGTCTTCAGATGGGAGAAAAGAGATAATTGGCTTGTTATTCAGTATATTGGGAACCATAGCCTATATATATATAGTGTGATGACCAATTAAGATTTATATTATTCCCAAATGGGTCATAATGCATCTATTCATATTTGAGTTCATATCCTATTATTTAATTAATTAATTAATTAAATAATTCTGAAATAAAATCTAAATAGCCTTTTAATAGTATTTGATCACATAATCATTTAAGACACTTTATTTAATAAAATAGCTAATATAATTAAATAAATATATTTGGTCACATAATTATTGAAATATTATTATATTATAAAATTATTGAAATATTCCAACAGTAATATCCATTAATTATATCTGTCATAAAATAAAAATTGGTTATTTATATTTATTTTTTAAAAAAAAAACTACATCCTTTATGGGTGAAAATTTAAGCATTTTAATTTACGCGTTCATGAAACGTCGTCCATATTAAAACGGTTATTTGAGGGAAGTACTAAACTCGAAAATTTCAAAGAACTAGTGGACAACAACAAACTTTTGAGGCAATAATAATAAAATATAGTATAAACCATACACATGCTTTTTTACTACTTAAATAAAAGTAATAATAAAAAACAGTTGCGTAGGCGATCCATTATGTAATTTTATATTTCTGTATCGCTATTTTAAAAATTTGTGTGTTGATCTGCAGACAACGAATATTTTTAAAATATAAAATACTACAAAGTCATATATCTAGGCTAAATAATTGTTTTAAATTGCACCTAACAAATATTATCTTTGATTTCACTAAAGACTTATTTTAATTAGACTAGTCGATGATATATATAATATAGACAAAATATAAATGGATATTTGATGGTCTATTTCATAATAATTAAAATTCAAATGAGTCATTAGATAGAAATGGTCTATAGTCTCTAATACATGGATATAATAAACAATTCATTTTTTCTATTTAAATAGTACCAATTTATTAATGATATTGGTTAAAAAAAAATAGTATTTCAAATATATTTGGAAAATAGGGTGTAAATAAATCTCTAATCGGTATTTTAAAATTTAAAAAAAAAAAAAACAATATTTCATAAGATTTTATATCGTGTGGTTGTTACCAGGACTAAGCAGTTGGAGGCGTTTCGAAGTTTCATTGGAGATCTTGATTGTGTGGATGTACCGTGCGAGGGAGGTTTGTTCACCTGGTTTAACAGGACTGGAAACTCTATGAGCCGTATCAACAGATTCCTTGTTTCTGAAGGTTTGATTGAAGAGTGGAACATTAAAGGGCAGCATATTGGAAGAAGGGAGTTATCTGATCATTGTGTTATTTGGCTGAAGTGTAAAATAGATAACTGGGGCCCTAAACCTTTTCGATTCATCAACTCTTGGATGGATCATTATGATTTCTCCAGTTTTGTGAAGGATTGTTGGAACTCTACTATCGTTGTTGGGAGGGGTGATTTCGTTCTCAAGGAGAAATTGTGTAATCTTAGAAATAAGTTGAGAGTTTGGAGTAAGGAGGTCTATGGTTGGGTGGATGTCAAGATAGACAAAGCAATTTCTGATCTTAATTTTTTAGATCAGGAAGTCAGCAAACTTAGCTTTGTTTGTTTTGAAGACATGGTCAGAGCAAGAACAGAGGCTAGTAAAGAAGTGTGGGATAAGCTAATTATGAAGGAGGACTTAATTAGGATCAAAGCTAAACACTCATGGATGAAGGATGGAGATTGCAACTCTAAATTCTTCCACAATGTTGTTAAAAGGAGAAGGAGAAGAAACGACATCTGGTTTGTAAAGAATGAGAACGGAATTGTGGAAGACGTTGTTGGAGTGAAGAGAGAAGTTGGTAGATTTTTTGAAGTAAACTTCAAGGAGGACAATTTCAACCGTCCCTCCTTGGATGATCTCGCTATGAAAAGGTTGTCGGAGGTGGATGAGGATTGGTTACAGAGGGACTTTTCTGAAGAAGAAGTCAAGGAAGCTATATGGAATTGTGGGGGTGAGAAAAGTCCTGGCCCTGATGGTTTTACATTTGTTTTTTTCAAGGGATGTTGGGACATTGTTAAAGGGACATTTTTCGCTTTGTGAACGACTTCCATAGAAAGCCAACTTTAACAAAAGCAGCTAAGGCTTCATTCTTGTCTCCGGTTGCGAAGATTAGGAATCCTCAACATCTCCAGGACTACAGACCAATCTGCTTGGTTTCTTGCTACCAGAAAATTTTATCTAAAATTTTAGCTTCTAAATTGAGGGTAGTGGTTGGACCCTTGGTGTCGAGTGAGCAGTCGGCGTTCCTATCAGGCAGATGCATCTTCGACGGGGTGTTGTTAGCGAATGAGTTAATTGACTTGGCCAAAAGAAGAAAGAGGAGTTGTCTTCTGATGAAAATCGATTTTGCAAGGGCTTATGACTACGTCTCTTGGAAGTTTCTCAAGGAGCTCATGGTGAAATTGAACTTTGGCGTTAAGTGGTTAGAGTGGATGGATTCTTTGGTCTATGATGGTTTCATGTCAGTTTGGTTAATGGTAGCGCAACGAAGGAGTTCAAGGTTCATAAGGGTTTGAGGCAAGGGGATCATCTATCCCCTTTCCTTTTCCTGCTTGTAATGGAGGTCTTAACTTCTATGGTTAATAGAGCTGAGTCATTAGGATTATACAAAGGATTTAGAATTGGAGAAGGTGGTAGTTGCAAGGTCACTCACTTTGCAGACGATACGTTGTTTTTCGGGGAGGCAATTTGGGCTAACTTATGGTGCATCAAGGAGATTCTTAGAGGGTTTGAGTTGGTTACTGGGTTGAGAGTAAATTTTTGTAAAAGCAAGATAGGTGGTATCAATGTAAGTACGGATTTTCTGAACTCATCAGCGGGATTCCTTAATTGTGACATCATGGAGATCCCTTTTGTGTTTCTTGGGGTTCGAATTGGTGATAGCCCTAGAAAATCTCATATGTGGAAGGAGTTGGTGGATAAAGTTAGATCAAGGCTGGCTGGTTGGAAGGGGAGGCAGCTTTCTATAGGTGGCAGACTTGTCCTTATAAAATCTGTGATCAGTTCTTTACCTCTCTATGCTTTTTCTTTCTACAGAGTCCCGACTGGAATCTTGAGGATATTACAACGGTTACAGAGTAAGTTTTTGTGGGGTGGTAACGAGGATTCGAAGAAGATTCATTGGATCGATTGGCAGACGTTGTGCCGTCCTATAGAGGAGGGAGGTCTTGATATCAGGGATTTAGGTACCTTTAATAGAGCTCTTTTGATCAAGTGGAGATGGAGAATGATCAGTGAGGAGGATAACTCTTGGAAAGATGTACTGAAGTTTAAATACGGTAACCTCTCCTCGAGTTTTACTAGACCTGTAACACAAGCGAACAATAGGTATGAATCTATCTGGTGGCGTGACCTGAGAAGTATAAGCTTCGAGAAAGGTTTGCTTAACGACCAATTCTCAGCTAGTATCAGGACTTCTTTGGGAGATGGCTCGGAGACATGGTTTTGGTACTCTAACTGGGCTACTGATATTCCTTTGAAGGATATCTTTCCCAATTTATATCTCTTTGTTGTTGGTCCTTACAGTTCAGTCGCGAGCCTTGGGGACTGGTTTTGTAACTCTTGATGTTGGAATATCTCTTTCTCAGAATTCTCTGCAGGTTCAATTATGGCAAGGGAGGAGGAGGACCTGAGGTTCTTAATTAACGCGTTCATCCCTAATTCCAACAGAGATGTCCATACGTGGGATCCTGAAAGGCTTGGAGATTCTGAGGAACCTAAGGCTTTTTGTGTGAAGTCTTGTTATACAAAGCTGTGGAATTTTAGACAGGCGTCTGACGAAGAGCATGCAGCTGCGGATATTATGAACAAGGTCTGGAAATCTAAGCTTCCATTGAAGGTGAAGGTTTTTATGTGGAGGATGGCTAGAAACAGACTTCCTACGAGGGAGCAATTGGCTAGGCGTAGGATAATCACTGAGGAAGAAGGGCTGGTTTGTGCAGTATGTGGGAGAGAGGTCGAAACTCTTAATCGTGTGATTTTTGATTGCCTTAGAGTTGTTGCTGTTTGGGATAGTATGGAGCGTTGGCTGGGTATTTCGAGTAGAGGCTACAACAACTGGAGGGATTTTGCTCTTGCGTACTCTGTAGCATTTTCGAAAGGCTATAGTAACAGTGCAGGTATTTTGGTTTGGTGCACGGCGGTTTGGTTTATCTGGTTCAGTAGAAATGTTTCTTGTTTTCAGTCTGTTAGAGTGTCTGCAATAGATATGTCTAATTCTATTAAATACTTCAGTTGAAAGTGGAGTGTTCTTCGTAGGAGTAAGAGGAACATTCCCTTCTACAATTGGTACACAGCCCCATTATTGTGTTGTAGACGACTGTAGTTTCTGTTTTGTTGGGTTCCTGCACCCCTTGTGCAGGTTTCTATCAATCAATTGCTTTTAGAAAAATATTGCATGTGACAATGATATTGACTCAACAAAGGTTTTCTTTAAATAATATTCATAAATTATATCTATAAAATTAAATAATAGTTATTTATAACATTCGGCCATAAAATTTTTAAAATAAAAGTATGATTTAGGAAATATATGTCATACCAATATTTAAATAATAAAAGAATGATTTGGAAAGTGCGCATTTTTAATTAGTTAATAATATAAAAGCTTAATTGCAATTTTGGTCTCCCTATTTTGATTTTTGCACGGTTTTAGTCCCTCTATTTAGTTTTTAAGCAGTTTTGGTCCTCCATCCCAATTTTGACCCAACTGTTCATGTACGGTCGTGTACTGTTCATTTTGTCCGTACATGAACAGTGCATGACCGTACATGAACAGTACACGACCGTATAAGAACAGTTGGGTCAAAATTGGGATGGGGGACCAAAACTGCTTAAAAACAAAATAGGGGAACTAAAACCGTGAAAAAACTAAAATAGGGGACCAAAATTGCAATTAAGCCTACTATAAAAATATTATATACGGTTGGTGCATATTTTTTTCTTCATAAAATTATATCAATCATACACGAGCTTTTATATTACTTAAATAAAATTTATAATAAAAAAACAGTTGCGTAGGCGATCCATTGTGTATTCTTTTTATATTTCTGTCTGTCATCCTACAAACTTGTGCGTCGATAGTTAGACAACGAATATTTTTAAAATATTATATACTACAAAGTCATATATCTAGGCTGAAATTCACATATAATAGAAACAAAATGCAAGATTTTCTTTAAAAAGAAGATTTTGTTTTTAGCATAGCAGATACATTAATCATAGTGAAGGTTTACAATACATATATATATATATATATATATATATATATATATATATATATATATATATATATATATATATTTATTTATTTATTTATTTATTTATTTATTTATATATCATCTATTTAAATTATAAATACTATCAATAACATCAAAAATAGCTATTTATATATGAAATTAACATTAAAAAAATCATATTCTAATCAATATTATCAAAATATTTTCCATCAACTTAAAAAAAGTTTTCTTTCTAGCATTTTTTTTAACAAATTCTTCAATCATGTTTTAATATTATATATTTTCCAACAAATCATTCTCAATTGTTATCAATGTTAGTCCATTAAGTTTTTTTGTAATAGGATAGACCGCAGGTAAGACTTAAACAACTTAAATTTTTGAAAAACTTCTTTTTGCATAGGCAACTGTCACAGGAATAGTCAATAAATATCTATGCAATAATTGTATTAGGAAAAAAAACTATGCTTTTCAAAAATCTGAATATATCAATAGGCCCAATATTTCCTACAGACAACATAGCTCTTAGTAACCTTAACTCCACACATAATTATTTCCCATCAATATCACATTGCTTATTATGTTTCAATGTCTCTTCAAAATTACTACAACAAGACTCTAAAGTTGCATTATCCAATGATTGTAAATTTTGAGAAGTACATAAGAAACCAAAAACACTTTAATATTGTTGGTATTACTCCAATCTCTTATTAAGAGATAGAATAGATTGATCAACAAGATAAAGAAAATAATCAATTCTAAAAGATTATTCTTCAGATAGCTCAATTGGTGGGGTATTCAAATTCTCATCAAATTGTCTTTTTCTTTGAATTATACGCCTTTGAGAAAATACTAGATCAATATTCAATTCAAGGTCAATTTCTATAGGATAATTCAAGGCATTCTTAAAATCGGTTTCTCTTTATTTATTAAAAATGAAACCAACCCCGTTATTTTTTCCATCGCAACATCAATAACCATATCCCTTGATTGTAAAAACTTAATAACCACATTAATTGCAGATAATATTTCAAACCAAATAATTATCGACATTAAAAAATCATAATCACCAAGCTCATTTGTTGCTAAGGATTTATCTTCACTTCTTATTTTAGAATCTAGATTATTTTCTTACACTACAAGTAAAACTTCTAAAAAATCTAACATTTAAGTTTAATAGCTTTGACGCTGTTTACACGACTCTCACAACGAGTGGATGACAATGTGTTTACTGGTATTTTCAGTAAATAAAATCACGAGTTTTTGTTAACTTAAGAGATTAAACTCGAAAAAATCTTCTGGATAATTTGTGTACAAGATTTGAGAAATGTGTGTTTTTGCTTGGGTATTGATGCTTGAATGTAGCGAATTCAAATAGAAATCCGAATAAGAAAACACATAATTATTTAAAGAGATAAAATAAACAAAGAAAACAATAAAAGTAATGAAATAAATGATTTGATTAAAGAATTAGAAAACGTGCACAGATTCATACATGTTTCCCTACAAACTCTTTTCTCTCTGTGACATGGATACTTGAATTCTATAGAGAATACAGATAAAATTTGTGAATGTTTATTACATGAATGAAATTCACTTATATACTAAACTTTGATAATTGTCATTAACGGTAACTTCTCTATGACTCGACACGTACATTGTTACATGGCCTTCTGTCCTCTTCTTTGCTTCCACGTGTTTTTGGTCTTTGATCTGCTTCTAAGACGCTATCAATGTCGATATCTGCCCTTAACATTCTTGACTGTATCTGTTAAGAACGTCTTCAAGTCTTCTAATTGCCCCTCTCGAATATCCCAAGTCACTACAAATCGTTTCGAGATTGTGAACAAGTTTTCAAGAGAGGGTGATCCTAATCTTATAGGTCTGTTCCTGAGATTCCTCCAAACCAAGCGTAATGGGTCTCTAGGTAGGAGAGTCAAACTCACAAAACACATGGTAGGAGAGTCAAACTCACCTCCTCAGTTGAAGAAATCAATATGTCAAAACTGTCACTACTACGTAAAACCCATTTAACAACTATTGAAAAATACATGTAATAACGCATATCAAGGTGTTGTTATGTAGAGTGTTGTGGTAAATGCGCTACTTATAATCACGGTCCTGGGACCGTTTTTGTATTCTGAAAAGCACGCGGTATATCACAACAGTTATTCTTAACAACAGTTGTGATACATAGGGTACTGGGTTCGAAACCCAGCAGGAAATTAATTACATTAGATGACGGTTGTTGTAGACAACCGTCGTGGAAAGTACCCATAATTTATTACATACAAATGTATATTGCTAGTTTTACCATACACCTATTTAAAGAAATACAACCATTCAAATTGGCAAAGAAATATATAATCTGAAAATTAAAATATTCTTGAAAACCAACTTAAACACACCAAATTTTTTTTGAATTGCATCCATCTCATTCAGCATATTTTATGTTCTTTAACACATAATATACGATTCAATGGTCTGATTCCCTCTACTCATTGATATCTTTTATTATAGTTTACCTCATCATCGTCGCTTATCAACGCGTTTGTAAATTATATCGATGAATTGAAGCAAACATACCATTAAACCATATATTATGTGTTAAGGAACATAAAATATGTTGAATGAAACAAATGCGATTCGAAAAACATTGATTGATATAGGTTGGTTTTCAAATACATCTTAATTTTCAGAATATAAGTTTCTATGTCAATATAAATGATTGCATTTTCATTAAAAGGTGAGTGAAATAAACAATATACGTAGTATATAATAAACTAAACTTCTCAACCTGCATAAGAATTTAAAGAACAAAACATTGGTAAGTCACAAGAAGCCTCTATCTTGTGACTTAGCAATGTTTTGCTCTTGTTTTAAGAAAATTTGTCAACAACAACAACATACAACAAAACAACATGTAACACAATAAAAAAAAAACATACATTATTTAAGCAATAAATTAAAACCCTAAGTGAGACTGTAAAAAACCAACATACATTGAGTCAATAACGCACCTCTTATTGAAAATAATTGTGGAACTATAGCAAATCAAGATATATATCAAGTTCATCCAGTTTTTGATGCCATGAAGAAGAAATATAAGGTGGGTGAAATTTATACAACAACTTCATACTTCTTATATTTTTCTTCATTGCTTCAAAAACCATATGAGATTTCACCATAGTATACGTTTGCTACCACCATCATCACCATGTATCTAGAAGAAAACACAACAAAAATCAAACTTAACCCTAAAACATCATTAACATAATGTTTTCCACAACATCCTAAAACCAAAACCTAAAACAATAATGTTAGAAAGAAGAGAGCAGGAGAAAATACCATCTTCGCCGCCGTAGGAGTTTGCGCCGGACGTTGCTCCCGTCAGATTTTGGTTAAGATTCATGAGAGGAGAGAGTTGTGTTGGGGTTTTCTTTAGAGAGAAACGACAGATATGAAGTAGGTCACATATAGTTTCGTTTATATATTAAAAACTATCACTTTTCGTTACGGTTGTTAACTACAACCGTAATTATAATTTATATTTTAAAATAATAGCAAACTATATAACAACAGTTACATATAATAACTGTAGTGATAAATAAAATAGAAAAGAGTGCCTATCATATCAGTTATACTTACAACCGTTATTATACTATATACAATTTTTAATTAAAAAATATAATATAAAGTTAGCGCCTGAGTTTAGAGATATCACCACGGTTTTGGTAGAACCGTGGTGACTTGGGTTCATATATTTTTCATTTAAGGTTATGTGATGAGTTTACCACATATGTGATAAAGTTTTTATTCAAGTTCATATATTCAAGGTTATGTAATGAGTTTACCACATATGCAAATATTTTTAATAAGAATAAGACAACAAAATGCAAGTTTCATATAAATTAGTAAACTCCAACAAAATGCAAGTTTATATTTAAAATTACAAAATTAAAATCTTGAATATTGAAGATAACAAAGACACTTTTAACTTTTAAATATCAAATCTAAATGCCCTAGCTGACATAAAATTAATCCAACCAAATGGTGCTTCGTCCTCATCATCTGAATCGAAAATAGTTCTCCTTCTTCTCTCACTACGCCAAAAATGATCTTTAGCAGCACTACAAAGACAACGCTTTTCCAAGAAAGCGCTGCTATAAGTTTTATAAAAAAACAAAAAAAAACGCGCAAAAAAGCGCTGCTAAAGGTGGACTTCAGACAGCGTTTTAAAAAGCGCTGCTAAAAGCCAAACTAAGGATACCCTTAAGAAAGCGCTTTTAGGAAAGCACTTTTAGGAAAGCACTACTAAAGGCCCTACATAAGCCATACCTTAGACAACACTTTTGGAAAGCGCTGCTAAAGACCCAAGGTATACCATACTTTAGGCAGGGCTTTAGGAAAGCGCTGCTAAAGGTCCAATTCACTACACACCTTAAAAAACACTTTTCCCAGAAAGCGTTGCTAAAGCTGCAGCCTACGAAAGCGCTTTCTAAAAGCGCTACTAAAGGTGCTTTGGGTAGTAAAAATTAAAATGCAGAAAACTAGTAAATCATTTCTACTGTTTAACCCTAATCATTTATACTATTTTTACTCTCACGATTCTCTCCATTACGCAACCGCTGCTCCCTCCACCGTGACTGTTCTCGTTGTCTCCGCCACCGTCACTGCTCCGTCGTCGTGAATACTTGCTTCTCCCACCACTGTAACAGTTCTAGCTGTGTTTGCTTGCTTCTCCCGCCGTCATCACTGCTCTGGCCGTTTGATTAAGGTATTTTTCATTTCCATTTCTTGTTTCCCATTTCATTTTGTTTCTTGTGGTTGTTAGCATTTGTTTTGATATCTTGATTTTGTTCTTGTTTCGCGGCCAAAGAATAGTGGTGTTGTTGTGGTTGTTAGCATTTGATTATGTTTCTTGATTTTGTTCTTGTTTTGTGGCCAAATAATAGTGTTGCTGTTGTGGTTGTTAGCATTTGATTTTGTTCTTGTTTTGCGGCCAAATAATAGTGTTGTTGTTGTGGTTGTTAGCATTTGATTTTGAAATTGTTGTTGTAGTAAGGTTGAAGATGATGAATAGTGATATTTGGTGAACTTATTTTGAGAATTGGTGTTAATTTTGTAAGTTGATATTAAATGTTAGTGATGAATTCTTGGAATTAATTATTGAGAATGACATTGTTGACGGATAATTTTTAGTGATTACTTTGTTAATTGTTAAGGTTGAAGATGATGAATATTGATGAAATTAATTGTATGTGAAATTGATAATTTTGGTGACTGATTTATGCTCGAATTGATGATTCTTTGTTGAGGTTGAAGATGATTACTTTGTTAATTGTTGGGACCTACTAAATGTGTCTTGTTATATTTGGTATACACCATCAGTTACTAACTTAGTGAATTTGCTATAGGGGTTACCTGAGAAGAGTGATATTCGGATCATTTTCAAGAATCTTACACTTTGTGGTTAAGTCCAGAAGATGATGACGTCTATACATGTACTTATAATTAGTTGTTCTTTTGTGTTTGTTTAGCTTACTTAGTAAAACCATGGATCGAAAATGGATGTCTTCCAATCGATTGTCAAAAGAATACGAGACTCGGGTATCAGAATTCGTTAAGTTTGCGGTTGAACACGCTAAAGACCCCAGTCGAATTACATGTCCTTGCTTAGGTTCCTGTTATGGTCGTCGGATTGATGCAGTTCAGTTGGAATCGCATTTAATGAGGCATGGAATTGATCGAAGTTATACATGTTGGGTATTACAAGGTGAGAGTAACGAGAATGTTGAACCGGGGGATAATACGACCTATGCTTCAAATGACAATGGCACAGATACACACGATTGTGATCGAGTCGAAGAGATTGCAGAAGCACTTGAAGAAGATCTTCAGGATTGTCCCAAAATGATTGAGAGGTTGGTAAGCGATGCAGAGAAACCGTTGTATAAAGGTTGCACTAGATTCACAAGATTGTCTGCGGTATTAAAGATGTACAACTTAAAGGTAGTCAATGGATGGTCAGATAAAAGTTTCACAGAGTTATTAGCCCTTATGAAAGACATGCTTTCGGAGGATAATGTTCTTCCCAATTGAACCTATGATGCCAAAAAAATGTTGTGCTCTATTAGCATGAGTTATGATAAGATACATGCTTGTAAAAAAGATTGCATTTTGTTTCGAAATGAATATGCGTCGTTAAATGAGTGTCCTAAATGCGGAGTCTCTCGATATAAGAAAAAATTATCTCCAGCAAAAGTCTTATGGTATTTTCCTATAATTCCGAGATTTAGACGCATGTTTCGTAGTGAAACCGATGCAAAATACTTGACTTGGCATGCTGATGAAAGAATTATAGATGGAAAGTTTCGGCACTTGGCAGATTCACCACAGTGGATGAAAATTGATAATGATTATCCTGATTTTGGAGAAGAAGCAAGAAACCTTCGCTTGGCATTATCTACTGGTGGAATGAACCCACATGGTCTTCAAAGTATCTCACATACCACATGGTCTGTGATTATTATGATTTACAACCTACCTCCATGGCTATGTATGAGGCGTAAGTACATGATGTTATCTGTGTTAATCTCTGGGCCTAAACAACTAGGGAATGACATAGAATTATACTTGACACCTTTAATCGAAGACTTAAAGATTTTGTGGGAGAACGGCGTGAAGGTTTATGATGGATATAGGAAAGAAAATTTCAATTTGAGGGTACTGTTGTTTGGCACAATTAATGATTTTCCAGCATACGGAAATCTATCAGGGTATAGCATTAAAGGTCAATGTGCGCTGCTAAAGGGGGTCCTAAGGGGGACCTAAGACAGCGCTTTTCAAAGGAAAAAAGCGCTGCCTTTACCTACAGCAGCGCCACCTTTGGCAGCATTTTTAAGCGCTGCTAAAATTATTTTTTGGCATAGTGTCTTTCTTCTTGATCTCCTTCTTCTCCTCTTGGCTCGTATTTCTTGCAAGGCGACCGCCTGTTGGGTGTGTACAGCTTGTTCGGGCTGGAAAATTGGTTGGACCTCTGAAGCCTCTGCGACCTGGACTCCTTCTTGAACATCTACGACCTTGGCAACTTCTTGAACATCAACATCTTTAACCACACGCGCTGTTTGTTGGACTTCTTGGACAACTTCTTCTTAAACATCTACAGTTTGTTGGACTTCTTGAACTGCATTGTTGGAATTCATTTTGATTGATTATCTTCAATGATGCTGCTTGTGTGTTGGTAAGAAGAGGAATAAAGTATTTATAATGATTTCTCTTATTCTTCATCTTCTCTTTACATTGAAAATCTAATCGTTTTAATTGAAAGTCATTATTATTTCTGTAATTCAAAAACCATTGCTGATTCTTCATCTTCCTCATTTATTTTTTTATTATATTCTTATATCTTTAAAGCATATGAATCATGTAGTCTCATACTGACTTGAGCCTATAGAACATACATAAAGAAAAAAAGAATGAAGATGTTGAAGAATACCGTACTCTCATACCATACTCTCTCGGTTGTGTTATTCAACCGTATTGGAAATGTGAGTCCTCTAACAATGGTTGACTTTCTCCACCGTTGTAAAATCATTTAAAATTTTATTTTTTTAATAATTCACACAAGTGACACAAGCGTATAACAACGGTTGTTTAAACTAACCGTTGTAAAATAATATACATTTTATTTTTTATTTAAAGGACTTAAGTGACACACGTTTAATGTACTCTAAAAAATGAAAAAAAAAATAATGTTGCTGAGAATCGAAGCTTGTCACACATCATTTATTACCACGGTTTTTAAAGACAACCGTCATTAAATCACTGTTCTTATATCCAGCTACTAACTGGGTGCGAAAATTTAATTTATTACAACGGTGTATATTTCTTCCGTGGTGAACCTGGCATTGTTGTTTACGCGTTTTGCAGTAGTGTGTAGCTAAGTCATTTTATACTTAGCAATCTCATACCTTTATATCACACTTTCATGTCAAAAATGCTAAACTAAAATTCTCAGGCTAACAGATGCCCCCAAATGCCACTTTCGATCATATATGTAATATGATAACAAGTTGGTGTTTTTAGTAACTCTTGACACTGTTCATGAATGTCTGCACATGTCATTGTCATTATGACCACTTTCACCAAATTATCACGTCAAAGAAATACATGCAAACTTTCATCATGATTCTGATTTCATAGGCACCATGGGCCACAAGAATTAACCACTTTAAAATCTATTAATTAATTTAAATTTAGAGAAATGAAAATGTTAATGGGTTTTTATTTCAGAGGGGTAAACTGAAAAGTTTCACTTCACAAGCTATATATAGACCTCATTTGTTTCTCTCTTCTTTTTCGTCATCTTCTTCTCTGAACCCTAAAAGCCCTCATTTTTCTACAAGCATATCTTTAACAACCTTTTCTCCTTTTCAAACACTCAGAATCATGACTTCCTCTTCTGGATTGCAGAAATAACTTTCAATTCCATTTGTTGCTAATGATAATGCTCACGCTCTCCCTTGAGATTGCACCTATATCCCTGAACCACCAATGGAGAAAGAAAAAACTCCTATCTAGGCTTCCTAGGTATTGATTCATTTTTCTATCTCAATTATTGTTCATGTATTCTAGGGTCCATTTCCCAAATCCTCTAAAAAACCTGATAAGCTAAAGAAAATTTCCCCTTGTTATCATAGCTGCAAACCTCATGCATTTGAGGATGACATCTATGAGTTAGATTTTATGAGTTAACCCCTACATGTGTTCCTCTCTTCTCCTACCATCAATAATGATGCTTATATCAATTGGTTGAATAAAGTAGAAAAAGAAGAAGAAAAAAAATCTAGAAAGACCAAGGTGATGATGTGGCCTTGGCGCCTTATTTTGAATTTGAATATATGTGGTGGCATGTTTCCATTTGCTGTTGTTTTTGCTTTTTATTTTAACTAGTGTGATACACGTGCATTCGCGCGGGTACCGGTGTGTTACGTGCATTTGTTTCAAAAATATAATAAAAATAAAAAAATAGAAAGACAAAATTATTTAACAAAAAAAAGTTATTATTTTTAAAAGAAAAATGATTTTTATTTATAATTATAGCATAAATATAATTATTCCAGATATATAGATATTTGGATCAACTATATACTTTTATGTAAATATTAATTTTGTTTTTCCTTTATTTATAAAAATATTTATGCAATCATTTAGTTTTATAAAAATCAACTAATAACATAGTATTTGTAAATATTGTTTTAATTATATAAATAAATATTAGTAACATAAATAAACACATTTTGCCCGTGTTTGGATTCAGACATTGTTTTAAATATATTTACTTTTATTTTCTTTTATTATACAAAAAAAAATGTAATAAGCGATGCGTTCACACATATTCTAGTGTGGATACACGTGCGTTCGCTCGGGTATTGGTGTGTTACGCGCATTTGTTATTAAAATATAATAAGAATGTAAAAAAGAAAAATTAACTTTTTTTTAGAAAAAGAGTTTATTATTTTTAAAAACAATATTTGGATCAGTAGTAAAGTTGTTCCCGTTATTAATAATAGTGTTTTTTCCCGTATATAAAAAGTATTTTAAGAAACAATGTATTTTTTTCCGTATATAATTATTAATTTTGTTTTGACACTATTTATAAAATCTTCAGGAGTAGAAAACACTCCAACACCATTGACAAATTAAAAACCAGAATCACTAACATGTATAAACACAATTTCAAGCAAATTTGATTCAACTATCAAAATAAACTCTTTAATAATTGCATCAGTAGCATTATCCTTAGGATTAAAACTATTCAAAATCAATTTCCCACCAACCAAAAAAGTAAAATTTGCAACTTTAAGATCAAAACTTTGAGCCTTAAAAGATGAGAAATGGAAACGAACAAAGAAGGTACCATTTTGCTTCTGCATTAATCTGTGATTTCCTATTTTGGTGAAAGCTTTTGCAGTTTGATACAAAGTTCACATCTTGAACGCCTCGAACTATTCTTCATCTAAACCTATAGAATCAAAAGCCAATGAAACATACAAACAAAATGATTGTAAAACCTGAATTTAAGAAATAATACGAAGATGATTAAATGCATAAAAAATAGAACATATAATGGAATTTGTTTAAATTTTTGTGCAGGCTTTTGGTTGGTGATAGAGAGAGAGATTTGAAGATTTGATTCAAACCAAATGTGTTTTTCTGGAAAAAATGGAAGTGAGAAGCACTTTGATCAATGTTTTGCAGCCTTAGAATAAATATTTTTGAGCCATGTGTTTTCTGAGCAGCAGCAGGCTTGGGAGTTGTTCCTAAATGTCAGAGTCTTGTTAGAGCAAAAGCAACTTTTTCGTCCTGTTTTCAACTTTTTGCTACTATTCATTGTACAATTTGGCACAAAAGTGATTTATTTAGTGGAAATGGTGTAGTTGTGATGCAATCAAGCCCGATTCCAGTTGCATTTAGTTAGAATTAGACACAAATTACCCCTAATTCTATGTGTTAGCATAATTAGACCAAAGGTTAATTTAGTGTTATCTAGAACATTTGAAGTTCTTATATTATAGATTGAAATTTGTTTTAAACAATAATCATAATATTAATAATAATTCAGATTTTAATTGGAAATCATTTTTCTAATGGAGAAAGAAAAAGCTCCTATCTAGGCTTCCCAAGTATTAATTCATTTGTCTATCTCAATTAGTGTTCATGCATTCTAGGTTCCATTTCCCAAATCCTCTAAAAAACCTGATAAGCTAAAGAAAATTTCCCCTTGTTATCGCAGCTGCAAACCTCGTGCATTTGAGGATAACATCTATGAGTTAACCCCTACATGTGAACCGCTGTTCTCCTACCATCAATAATGATGCTTATATCAATTGGTTGAATAAAGTAGAAAAGAAGAAAGAAAAAATCTAGAAAGACCAAGGTGATGATGTGGCCTTGGCGCCTTATTTTGAATTTGAATATATGTGGTGCCATGTTTCCATTGGTTGTTGTTTTTGTTTTTTATTTTAATTGAATTTTGTTTTAAACAATAATCATAATATTAATAATAATTCTGATTTTAATTGGAAATAAAAAAAGAAATGAAAATAGGTTTGAATTGGATTTCGTTGGGCCTGTCCACTGAATTGACGCCACACACCTCCTCTGCAGCCCAATACACTTTTTTTTTGGATGAACTAAGTTGTTGGTTTTTTGACAGCACTAGTGGATTGGGCCTGTTCCCAATTTGGATTCACACACTACACATCTGGCTTTCACCTCCCAGTCTCATCTAATTTTTGTTTTCATTTTATTTTTTCTTTTGTTTTTAAATCAATTTTTCTTTTAATTTCTTTTGTTGATTTTTTTTAATACTTGAAAATTAAAAAATAGAGATGCATGATTTTTATTAGGACTTTATTTTTGGAATTTTTTTATACTTTGATTCTATTTTTGTTTCTTTTTGTGTTGAGATTCTGATCACAACTTTATGTCATGCTCTTGATGCTTTTACTCATTGATTTTGATGCTATCTCTTGATGAATTAGGAGGACTTTCTAGATACGCGAGATTGAGGAATATTTTGAATTCTCATACTTTAATTCTCTTCCTTTTGTGTATTGCTTTTGATTCACACCCTAATGCCATGTTCTTGATGCCTTGCCTTGATGATTGTTGTGATTCTTTTGATGAGTTGTGATGTTGATCTTGATGCATGAGATAGGTATTCAAAATTTGAGATGCTTGTATGCTTTTGTGAATGGTATTCATGTTTGGATTCATTTCTTGAAGTACTATTTTTCCATGTTTTGATGATCTCATGAGTGATCTTGATGACTTCTTTTGATGACTTGTGGCATGTTAAATTGTTAAGTGGTCTTGATGAGTTTTGTACTTGATTGTTTGAGTGATCCTTAACATTGCTTGGTACTTGATGTTGTTGCTTCGTTGCTTGCTTATGTTCTTCACATGTTCCCTTAGATTTCTTAATTCAACTTAATCTTTGATTAAGATTGAATTACGATAGACATTATGGTTTCTATCCAAGCATGACAACTTAATTAGGGTTTCCTCGTTTGATCTCTATCTTAGGGCTATTGATGCATGATAACATTATGTTAGATTCCCTTCAATCTCAACCTTAAGTCCACTTTGCATGACAACAATTAGGATCATGTTTCCCTTTAGACTTTGCTTTCTTCATCAAATTCAAAAATACTTAATAAATACAATACATATAAATACACTATGAGTCTTAAGTACATGTGAAAAGATGAGTGAGGGTCTTCCTTACCTCTTCTAAGAGTATTTTGTACGTGAGACGCTTGGCTCATTTGTACAAAGTATTCGCTCTCATTGTCATAGACTTTGCTATAATACGTATCTTAAATACTTTCAAAACTAAAGGAGAATGTACTCAAATACCCCCAACCTTGAGGGACCATTTGATGTATCTCCTAAGAAAACACTTCAAAAAATTCAAACCTTTTTCCTTCGGGTTTTTCTCTTTAAAACCTTTTCAAAAAGGACATGCTATTTTTGTTCTACCGCAAACAGACATTGTCTAACTGCTAGAATGTGAACTTAGCATCGTCCATAAAAAACACCAAACAAGCAAACTTTTTCAACAAGAACTACGAAGTTTTGATTTCCTATGGGATATGTAGGCATTGGGTTGCAAAACTTGGACGAACTCAATAATAAAAACCTTTTTCTTTTTCCCAGTTAATTCATTCATGCATTCCCTTAGCAAGTAAGCTTTAGATATAAGCACTCTTTGATTAGAACAACCAGAGTGGATCCCAATGAGTACAACGGACGTCAGGGGTGCTAACATCTCCCCCTTGCATAATTGACTCCCGAACCCTTCTCTTGGTTGCGTGACCATGTTCTTTCCCTTCTGAGGTTTTCTCGATGTTTTCCTTTCCTCGTTGGGATAAATAAAGTTCAACGGTGGCTCTGTTTATGTATTTTTTTGCGTAGCGACACTTAAGTGTATTGATGTCATGATATATGAGATGAAATAAATTGCATAATTTATTTTATATAGCACTTTTAAATTTCCTCTCCCGTCCAT
The DNA here is from genome assembly GCA_022829125.1 of Lathyrus tuberosus. Lineage (NCBI taxonomy): Eukaryota > Viridiplantae > Streptophyta > Magnoliopsida > Fabales > Fabaceae > Lathyrus > Lathyrus tuberosus. The sequence goes on from JALAZF010000034.1 coordinate 11,325,091, forward strand.
TTTTGAACTTTGACTTTTGAAATGATTTTTGGTGAAAGGTCTGTTCATTCTTCATTATAAACCACTTTTCGCCCATATCCAATCCAACAAATATATATGGTGCAAGCATAAAATTATGCGCCGAGAGACACAAAGTCCATGGTTAGAAAACTTAATAAATTCATCTATGACCTTAAACAGAATTGGGGTCAATGGTATTTCAAATAATCAAGTCATAACCTTTTGTGATTTTAAGGATAATCTAGTTGACGATTTCGTATATAAGTTCAGTGGGAAAAAATTTATTTTCTTAGTATTATATGTAGATGATATCCTTTTGAAAACCAACACTATAAGGATATTGCACGAAAACAAGAGATTTCTCACAAAGAATTTTGATATGTAAGGTCTTGGGGACGTCTTCTTTGTCGTAGAAATCTAAATACTTAGAGATAGCTCTCAAGGTGTCTTAGGATTATCCCAAATGAGCTATATGGATATTTTTCTAGATACATTATTCATGACATATAGTAAAACAGGTGTGCCACTCGTTGCTAGAGAAGACAAATTTAGCCTCAAATTGTTCTCCGTTACAAATATTGAAAAGAAATAAATGCATAAGATTCCTTTGCTTGATTTGTAGGGAGTCGTGTGTATGCTCAAGTATGCACTCATCCAGACTTAGCTTTCAATGTAGGAGTTCTTGGAAGATATCTAAGTAACTCAGGTATGCAGCACTGGAAAATAGTAAAATGTGTTTTATGCTACTTGAAGAGAACTATAAACTTCACGATCACTTATCAATATGTAGATAGCTTGGAGATTATTAGATATTCTGACTCTAATTTTGCAAGAGACGTCGTTTGGAAGTCTGCGAAACACACTTTAATGGCTTTTTCCACCATGGCAACGAAGTTTGTGGCATGCTATAATGCATCAAATCATGCAACATGGCTGTAGAACTTTGTCATTGACATATGCATCATTGTGATTATCCTGAGGCCTTTAAGAATTTATTGTGGCAATAGTGCATTTGTACTCTACTCTAACAACAATATTAGTGTTAGACAGTAAAAATATATTGATATCAAGAATCTTGTTGTAAATGAAAACTTAAAGGAAACAAATTTTGATAAAACATATCATGACAAACTTAATTTTAGCTAACCCATTAAACAAATGCTTAATGCCTAAGACTTTTTATGGCCATGTTACTCACATGGGTTTTAGTTTAAAAATGTTATTAAACTAGTGGGAGTCTTGCCTCTTTTTGTTTATTTTATATTTTATTTGTTGGTTTTAGTTTTCAGAACAAACTTTATTATATTTGAATTTCTGGAAGAATAAAGATAAAGCTTATGATTCTTTATTATTATAACATTATATTTCTTGGTTATGTGAAAAGAAAATTAATTGCACCTAGAAAACTTGAAGTTTAATCTCACTAAAGACTTTAGATAAGTTGACAATATATATGATATAGAGGTCAAATTGTATAAAACTTACATATCATTCCATATTGATGTATGTTATTAAATACATTAATGTAATGATAGTTGAGATTTTATCGCGTTATATGTTAGTGATCAAATTGTATGATAAAAATAATTAAATTTTTATATGGATAGTTAATTAATTATTTTTTAATTAGTTAATTGATGAATAATCAAATATAAATGGATGTCTAATGACCCGTTCATTTTAGTATAATGAAAACTCAAATGAACCATTAGACATCCATTCATATTTCCTCATTATCGTACCTCAAAAAATGAGAACGATCTCGCGAATCGCAATCGCACGCTCGCGGGATGGAATTAACAGAGTCGCCACCGATCTTTATTTATTCCCATATAGGGAAAGGGAAAATATCGAATAAAACCTCTAAAAGAAAAATAAGGATATGGTCATCGTAACCAATGTCTGAGTTTGGGAGGCGGTTATGCAAGGGGAAGGTATTAGCATCCCTCACGTCCGTTGTACTCAACGGGAACCATTTAGTTAATATTGAATGAGTGTTAGCTTAAGGATTGTTTCTAATCTTCTACTTATGGAGTGGGAAAAGGGAGAGAAATGATTATTATTATTATTAAGAGAGAGAAACTAAAGAGGTTTTTTTATTAGGGTGCTCGCCAAGACTTCACAGTCTCGTGCCTACATATTCTCATTGATAAATGAGAAATCAGAGCGTCCGTAGTTCTAGCCACTACGGTGAAAAAGGTAAAAGGTAGCTCACCAAGGATTAGGGTCCTTGTGCCTACGTATTCTCATTAATAAATGAGAAATCAGAGCGTCCGTAGTTCAGGGACTACGGGTTGTTAGTTCGTTATATCGAACAAATGCTTAGGCCGCGATCTAAGGGCGAAACATTAGCTTCTCGACGGAGGCTTAAGCGTTTAGTTTACAGACGCATTAGAAGGAACCAAGCATCGTTCTTTTGAGAAAAAGTTTTAATCGCACAGCGGCGAGAAAAATAGAGTTTGATGGTTGAGGTATATTAAGTGAATAACAAATATTTGATCATATGTTCAAAGAGTTATGCCAGAATGCTTGATTCCAAGGGCCCTTATTCAATCAAATTGATAATGAAAATTATTTAATGGATAACGAGCTCTTGAAAATAATTAATTGCTCAAAGAGTTGTGCCAATATGCTAGATCTTGAAGGCTCTTATTCATCCAAGTTAATAATGAAAATTATCTGATGGACAATGAACTTTTGATGATAATCAATTGCTCAGAGAGTTGTGTTAGAATGCTAGATTCTAACGTCTCTTATTCGTCTAAGTTGTTACTAAATGTTTTAAGAACGAAAGAAAAGAATGAACGGCTATCCCAAAGTGCGAGTCTCGAGACCGATCATTCAAGGGTTCTGCTAGAATGCTAGATTCCAACTGTCCTCTTCTTTCAGGTTTATTAGAAAAAGAGTTTAAAGTTACATTTGATTTAGGAAATAGTTAGCCACGGGACTCGAGAAATAAACTGAAATTGAAAGCAACTGAATTTAGCTCTAAGCTAACTTAGAGGAAACTAATGTATGAATCACTCTATAAGTAGCCGAGTAACAGAATTTATGCGTTTGAACGACTTTCGAAAGTTAAATTGAATTTTAACTCCGAGATCGCAATGCATTGATAAACCAAGCAGCAATCAAACACATTATTATTATTACAGTAGTGTCACAATTTTTGACATCAACTCAGAGTAATCCAAAAATAAAAACCTAAACACGACATGCACGCGGTATCTATAATAAAATCGCATTGACACATAATCAAAACAGAGCTAAAAAAATAAAATAAAGAAATAATATTAACACACTAAGAAAATATATATAACTCACAAACATCCAAAGGAAACAAGAAAGTATATATATTTATATATAAACTCAAATTTACGTATATAAACAACTTTAAAATAATAATAATAATAATAATAATAATAATAATAATAATAATAATAATAATAATAATAACAACAATAACAAAAATAAAATAAACTATCTTTTAAAAACTTAAATAAAAAATCTGATAAAAATTAAAATGATCAATGAACAGAAAAGAAAACGGATAAAAACGAAAAATTGGACTGGTATCGAAGTGTCCGAAAAAATAAAATGAATACATCAAAAAGATCAACGCAAAATAAACGACTCAGAAAATACAGCGTTTGGTCAAATTTCGAAATAAAATTTTCCTGGTTAAAAGGCGCAGACCGATCAAAATGCGACCGAAAAAGCAGTCAAAAAATTTAAATGAGCACGCCAAATTAAACTACGCAAAACGTAGATTAATTTGACTGACGTTTGCAGGCTCAATTATAAAAATTTTCGTCCACTGATTTTTCGCACAATTGACTTTTGATTTGACTGATTCGGCTGTAATTCCAACAAGTTTATTCCAGCTGATAAATTGGGTATTATACAAGATGCAAGACCTAAAAGGTTATGCAGACGATGCAAAAGAAGTCGTGGGATCTTAGAGTAAAAAATTAGGGTATGACAGATGCCCCTATTTAAGTTTCTTCGATCCGGAGATGTGAAGATTGAAATCTTCGTCTCGACAAGATCGGAGAGACTTAAATACAAACATGCGCAATTTTTTGCCCTAAAATACCACAAAAATGCTTATGATATGATATGAATGCAATGCTGGAAAAACCGAGCAAAGAACAAAGGGAAAACCACAGGTGTATAAATAACAGAAAAACTCAAGTGAAGAAAAAGACATTATGGAAATCCGTCAAGGTGACAATGAGTATCCGTTAATACTTGAAAAGTAGAGGGACAAACCCTAAATAGAGATACAGACATCCAGAAAAGCATCAGATGCTGAAAGCAACACATAAATAAAAAACATCTAGAAGAACATTAGATGTATGATGAGAATAGAAATTTGAGAATATAACAGAGACTTCTAAGAAAGCATTCAACTTTGCTGTGGAATAATAGAAACATCCAGAAAGCAGAAGCAACTTTACTAGGGAAAGGGTCACAGTCATAAAATTTTTTATCAGAAATGCATTGAACAAAACTCAGGAAAAGAACAGTAACAGGCGTCAAAGTCATTCAGAAGAACGTTGAATGTAACTTTGGAACATAAGCAGGCATCCACCAGAGATACTCAGAATAGCATTGAATAAGCTCTACTGGGGAATCAACAGTCATCATCCATAAACAGAACTAGCTGGAAAAGAGTCACAACATTCAGAAGATCATTGAATGAGGTGAGGAGAAAAATTAGGAAATACAATGAGATAAGCAAACATCAGAGGTATTCAGAATAACATTGAACAAACTCTGGAAAAAAACAGACAAAGGAGACATTCAGAAGAGTATTGAATGAACTCCGAGAAATAAATCAGAGATATTCGGAAAAGCATCGAATATACTTCGAAACACAACCAGAAAAGCATTGGATGGAGAATGGAAACGGACTTGAAAACATTTAGCAACTGTTAACCACAATCAGAAATAAATTGAAGACATCTAGAAGAGCATTAGATGAAGAAAAAGATTCTAAAAATACATCCAAAACATTTAGAAGAACATTAAATGTACGAGAAAATATTTTGAAGACATATCTAGAAGAACATCAGATAAACAAGGTCATATGCGGAACAACATCAGATAGACACAAAAAGAGCTCTGGAAAAGCATCAGAAGCAAAGATACATATCCGAAAAAACATCGGATAAACAAGATCATACCCGAAAGAGCATCAGATAGACACAAAGGGGCTCTAGAAAAACATCAGAACAATAGACACATCCGGAAGAGCATTAGATGGTAAAAGAAATGAAATTCTAGAAAAGCATCAGAATTACAAAGAACTATTTGGAAAAACATCAGATAGGTTCTGGAAAAACATCAGAACAAAAGACTCAATCTGGAAAAACATCAGAGAGAGAGATACATCTGAAAGAGCATCAGATGGTAAAGGAGAATAAATTCTGGAAAAGCATCAGAATCACAAAGGTATATATCTGAAAACTGATTAGGGAGTGAAACAAAATATGGAAGGGTATTAGAATTACAATGGAAATATCTGGAAACACATCAAATAGGTTCTGGAAGAACATCAGAACAAGAGACTCAATCTGGAAAAACATCAGAGAGAGGGACACATCCGGAAGAGCATCAGATGGTAAAAGAAATGTCATTCTTGAAAAAGCATCAGAATTACAAAGGACTATTTGGAAAAACATCATATAGGTTCTAGAAGAACATCAGAACAAAATACTCAATCTGGGAAAACACCAGAGAGAGGGACACATCCGGAAGAGCATCAGATGGTAAAAGAAATGTCATTTTGGAAAAGCATCAGAATTAAAGACACGTCTGGAAAAACATCAGACGGAAAGACACATCTGGAAGAGCATTAGATGGAAAAAGCAATGTCATTCCGGAAAAGCATCAGAATCACAAAGCAAATATCTGGAAAACCCTCATATAGGTTCTGGAAAAAACATCAGAGCAAAGACTCAATCTGGAAAAACATATGAAAGAGGGACACATCCGGAAGAGCATCAGATGGTAAAAGCAATGTTATTCCGAAAAAGCATCAGAATCACAAAGCAAATATCTGGAAAAACATCAGATAGGTTCTAGAAAAACATCAGAACAAAATACTCAATTTGGAAAAACATCAGAGAGAGAGAGAGACACATCTGGAATAGCATCAGATGGCAAAAGCAATGTCATTTCGAAAAAGCATCAGAATCACAAAGAGCTATCTGGAAAAACATCAGATAGGTTCTGGAAAAACATCAGAACAAAAACTCAATTTGGGAGAACATCAGAGAGAAACAAATATATGTGACACCTAAGAATGGCATTGAATGAAAATACCCCAGACATCCAAGAATGGAATTGAACATAAAGAAGAATGGACAGACATAAATCTGCTTTGGTAGGTGCCAAGTAAGTAGGACTTTGACCACAAGGTAAGACGTGGATAAGAACACGACCTATGGCGAATGCAAATGAGGATGAAAACACTCATGATGTACATATGTATATGAATTATGCTATGATATATGATCAAATGCAGATGCAGATGTCAACGACATGGCTCGACTCTTTTGGGGAGAAGACAAAATTGGAATACTAATTCCTCAACACGAATATCACTACCATTCTGCTTGGGGACTAAAGATGCTACTACTGAACACATCTCTGCCACCCTAGTAAACTGCATCCAACTTTATGGTCCTGGTAGGAAGGATGAGAGCTGCTTGGGGATTCTTCAAGTAAACTGCCCCCAGATTAGCTGACAGTTGTATATGAACTGATCATTGCTTCAGTTGGATTGATGCTGGAAATGACTGTTTTACTGTGCACTTGGAAGGCTTGCCGCAATATGAGTGTTGAAAATTCTGGATAAACCAATTCGAAGAAAGACTTTCCCCTAATAGGATCACCGACCAAGTTTCTTAATTGTTTGAAAATTCCTTGAGAGGAAAGCTAATTTGCAAACAAAAGTGTTCATACAAACATGGTAATTTTAATGCGAAGTTTATGCAACTTTTGAAATCAAAATAATTTTTTAAAGATGCAAAATAAAAGAGTCATTGGTCAGAACACGACGGTTCAAGACATCGAAGTAAAAAGGTAAAGCACAAGTGTGATGCAAAAACAAATGATCTGCAAATATCTTTTGGAGTCAGTTTACGGAACCTTGTTGTAGTATGCTTTCAATCTAACCTTGCTTCAGTTAGGTCTTTTGAGGGTTGTAACGTGGCCTGGTTCACGGTTTAAGAAACAAAGGATAAAGGCTCAAATTTTATTTGTACCCACCTAATCTTCGTGATGATCTTCAGTCCTATGCTCAGTTAACTCAAATTATGCACTAAGGTTCCCATAGGTTAGGAATTGCACTGATGATAGTGATGATGGTTCAGAAGTTAAGGGACTCTTGAGATGGCAGTCACTGCTTCCTTACAACTTTTGGTTGTCATACAAGCTTGCTCTTATTTCTCTTTGTATAAGGTATGGTCATGAGTTTCCCATCTTTCTTAGCTTTTGCCTCGAAAGGGACTCGGCTCATTCTTTGAGTAAGGATTTCTTGATGATCCTTCTTTATCTATCACTTTGGGAACAACTTGTACAACACTTGTTCACTTGATTTAAAAGAGTTGGAAGTTTGTGACTGTCTGGCTTAATGATTACAGTGAACCATCATTAACATTTGACTTGAAAAAACATCTTCGACACTGGCTTGTTGTGTGCGAAGGAAAACTTGTGAATGCAAGCTTTATATGGAAGGTGTCTTGTGCGAACGCACAACCAAGTTAACTGAGAATTACCCATCCCAAGGTTAAGATTGTAGGTTTTTTGTAAAGAAAGAAACTCCAACATCTAGGCTCAAAGGGTTTGACAAGAGAATAACTTCCTTATTTCTCCAGTGTTTGAGGGAATTGAAACAATGCCTTACATCGTCAGCAAAGTTTATTTGAAAGCATACCAGTAATTATGGGTATAACGTTTTCGTCATCCTCCCTCCAATCTTTGCATAATAAAAAAGAAAGTGGAAAAGAGATAAAATATTTTTGAAAATAGAGCATAAAGATGTAAATAGCAAACACAAATGAAATGAATCATTAAGTTACAATGCTCATTTCATTAATCACGAAAGTACAGCCACAATTTGAAGGCAAACAGCTAGTATAAAATAAAGGAAAATGCAAACAACAAGAAACACGGCCTATTGACTAGTCAGTAACAAGGATGAGTTGTCCTGTCTGAAACACTGACTTTTAGGAAGATAGTCTGCTGAAGTTGACTAAAGCTTCACTTGGTGTGCCCTGACAGAGGATTTCTCTTGACATTCTGCGTCTGATGTTAGCTCTAGTCTTGTATCGGTGTCGAGGAATCAATTTTGATGATTGACAAAAAATGCTAGAAGATAGAGACAGCTGGAGATGAGATTTTGGACAGACTGGATGTATGCAATGAACCATGCAAAGGATGCAAATGATATGCAATGTGATGTAACACAGGATGCAGAAAGGAAATTCAATGTAGGTATGGTTAGGATCTGGGATAACACGAGTAAATCAGAACATCCTATTAGGTAGGTTTCCCTATAATGGATAGTTTTAGAAAATCTACCCATAAACCCACTCACAGGATAATTTCTAGGGTTTATGGATAAGGTTCCCATAGTCATGGACCTTAGTCGTATCAACGTCATGCAACAGGCTAGCCGCTTTATGACAAGAGTGACGAAAAGGTCTCTTCTGAGCGGAGTTTTCATATTGGTTGGAACAAAGAGTTGTCCTTAAAGTCCAATATTATGCAACCACCAAAATAGAATTGGTTCTAAATGGGGGACCTAGAGTTATGGACCCTTCATGAATCAAAGTTACACAACAGGCTAACTGTTTTTATAACGAGATCTACAAACAGGTCTACTCCAGATGCGCCTTCATGTTAGTTGCTACAAGGAGCTTGCCCTTGAAGTCTAACACTACTAACTACCAAATCTAACCTTATGTTTTCTCTCTTCTATTTTCAAAACTCGGGTGTAGAGCTTTATTCAAGATATCAGATCCCTAAAACCCACACATGGATATACAAAGATATATATGAAAAAGCAATAAAGAAAGAGCAATAAAACATATAATCAAAGAAGAAAGAGAAGCAAACAAAGCTAACACACATACAAAAACCAAAGTAAACTAGGCTTGACCCACTTAAGGATGGGAGTTTCCCCAGCATAGTCGCCATCTGTCATACCTCAAAAAATGAGAACGACCTCGCGAATCGCAATCGCACCCTCGCGGGATGGACTTAACAGAGTCGCCACCGATCTTTATTTATTCCCATATAAGGAAAGGGAAAATATCGAATAAACCCCCTAAAAGAAAAATAAAGATATGGTCATCGTAACCAATGTCTGAGTTTGGGAGTCGGTTACGCAAGGGGAAGGTATTAGCACCCCCTCACGTCCGTCGTACTCAACGGGAACCATTTAGTTAGGATTGAATGAGTGTTACCTTAAGGATTATTTCTAATCTTCTACTTATGGAGTGGGAAAGGGAGAGAAATGATTATTATTATTAAGAGAGAGAAACTAAAGAGGTTTTTTAACAGGGTGCTCGCCAAGACTTCGCAGTCTCTTGCCTACGTATTCTCATTCATAAATGAGAAATCAGAGCGTCTGTAGTTCTAGCCACTACAGTGAAAAAGGTAAAAGGTAGCTCGCCAAGGATTAAGGTCCTTGTGCCTACGTATTCTCATTAATAAATGATAAATCAGAGCATCCGTAGTTCAGGGACTACAGGTTGTTAGTTCGTTATATCGAACAAATGCTTAGGTCGCGATCTAAGGGCGAAACATTAGCTTTTTTACTCTCGGCGGAGGCTTAAGCATTTAGTTTTCAGACGCATTAGAAGGAACCAAACATCGTTCTTTTGAGAAAAAGTTTTAATCGCACGGCGGCGAGAGAAATAGAGTTTGATGGTTGAGGTATATTAAGTGAATAACAAACATTTGATCAAATGTTCAAAGAGTTATGCCAGAATGCTTGATTCCAACGACCCTTATTCATTCAAATTGATAATGAAAATTATTTAATGGATAACGAGCTCTTGATGATAATCAATTGCTCAAAGAGTTGTGCCAAGATGCTAGTTCTTGACGGCTCTTATTCATCCATGTTAATAATGACAATTATCTGATGGACAATGAACTTTTGATGATAATCAATTGCTTAGAGAGTTTTGTTAGAATGCTAGATTCTAACGTCTCTTATTCGTCCAAGTTGTTATTAAATGTTTTAAGAACGAAAAAAATGAATGAACGGCTATCCCAAAGTGCGAGACTCGAGACCGATCATTCGAGGGTTATGCTAGAATGCTAGATTTCAACTGTCCTCTTCTTTCAGGTTTATTAGAAAAAGAGTTTAAAGTTACATTTGATTTAGGAAATAGTTAGCCACGGGACTCGAGAAATAAACCGAAATTGAAAGCAACTGAATTTAGCTCTAAGCTAACTTAGAGGAGACTTATGTATGAATCACTCTATAAGTAGCCGAGTAACAGAATTTATGCGTTTGAACGTCTTTTGAAAGTTAAATTGAATTTTAACTCCAAGATCGCAATGCATTGATAAACCAAGCAGCAATCAAGCACATTATTATTATTACAGTAGTGTCACAATTTTTTACATCAACTCAGAGTAATCCAAAAATAAAAAGCTAAACACGACATGCACGCGGTATCTATAATAAAATCGCATTGACACATAATCAAAATAGAGCTAAAAAATTAAAATAAAGAAATAATATTAACACACTAAAAATATATATATAACTCACAAACATCCAAAGGAAAAAAGAAAGTATATATATTTATATATAAACTCAAATTTACGTATATAAACAACTTTAAAAAATAATAATAATAATAATCAATAAAATAAATAAATTAAGAAAAACAAGTAAGAATAATATAACGTTAGTTTTATATATTGCAACAGTAATAAATGAGAGGGCCAGGTTACGTTCACTTCTACTCTTATTTCTGTACTTGCTATTCTCTGACAGTTATCTTACTTGAGCGTCGGAGTACCTTGCAGGTACACCCCCCCCCCCCCCCCCCCCCCGCCGTCTTTCAACCTCATCGGAGTTGAAGCCCAGACGACGTCGTTGGCCACTAGAAACTGTCTAATCCAGGTACAATCAGTGGCGCCGTCTGTGGGAACCCTTTGCTTCCCCGCTTTTCCTTCGTTAAACCAAAGCAACCCTCATTCATCACCAACATGGCCAATCCTTCAGTTAACCAGGCTCTGGACACCGTGCTCGCACAACTCGAGAACGGGAACCACCGTGAGGACGCCGTCATCCTCAACGGCGGCGAAGGCGACATTAGAGACGGGATGACCGCCTCGCCGGACTCCCAAGATGTGGCTTACAACGCCGCCCGCCAAGACGATCAGCAAGCCATTTTTCAACCAGTTGCTCCTCCGCCCAATGCGGACCCGAGCACCATGGCCCTATTCGCCTTGATCAATCAGACCAATCAGCTAATCGCACACCAGAATACCAGAATTGAAGCGTTGGAGCAAGGACGGGCACAACGATCTTCCCCGCGAAGACATCGTCGTCCACCGTCACCTCGCTGTTCTCCTTCCCCGCGAAGGACTCCTTCCGAAGAATCTCAGACCCCGTCGCCGGTACGCCAGGGTCGTCGACCACGTCTCGAGCACCCCCAGCCGACGATCTCCCAGAAACGCCCTCGTTCCCCACCTCGAAAGGAACCCAGGGCCTCCACCACTTCCAAGAAGTCCAAGCAGATCGAAGAAAGACCAAAGAACCGTTCGAGGAACTCCCCTCAACGGCATCATCGATCACCTTCGGGATCCCCGGCTGGTAGCGACGACGAGGACCAAAGGACCCCTCTGTCGTGGGAAATCATGAACGCCCCAATCCCTGCAGGCATGGAGAAACCCCCACCATTGGGGACCTATGACGGCCTGACCGACCCCGACGATCACGTCGAGAGTTTTGAAACAATGCTCGACTTCCGAAATGTCAGGGGAGCAATGCTCCACGAAGCTAAGACCTCGACCGAGCTCTTAGCCTCGTTAAAGGTCGGAATACGCCTCCGGCCGCCCGACCAGCTCTCCACGTGGTCAGGGACTATCAAGGTCGAGCAAATCCCAAAGTCTTATTACTTAGAAAAAAATAAAGTATAACAAATGCACCACACACATTCAAAACCATACAAGCAACGACAGTAGCGGATAAACGAAAATACTTAGAAGCGGGCAGAAGCCCAGTGTACAAATATTACAAAAATGTCAAAAAGCCCCTGGCACATATGCCGGGCACAAATCATTACAAATAAAATGGCGCGCAGGCCAAACGATCAAAAGAACTACACGGCGATCTTATCCTCGACCCGCCTTCCATCTTCCTCCTCCCCCTCCTCTGGAAGATTGAGCTTGCCGGCGACCACACGAAGGAACGGGTTGATTCTGTTGAGCACCAGCGGAACGCCTGGATTCTCAGCGCCGATCTGCTCCATGGCATTCTTAAAGCCTATCTCCAGCGCTTCCAGACTATCTGCCTGAAGCTCCCAAATTTTTCCAATCAAAGCGGCGCGGTCAGTAAGGTTTTTCTCCACGGGAGATTCATTCTCCACAGGACGGACAACAACCTCCAACTCCCCAACCCTTTCCCGAGAGCAATCAAGCTCCTCTTGAGTCACCTTCAGGGCAGACTTGACCTCATTCAGCTCGCGGAGGGTGTTGGCGTGGTCCTCGTACTCGGCCTGGGCCTTCAGCAGATCAGTCGCGACCTTATCCTTCTCCTTCTTGAGGGCAGTGTAGTCGTCTTTCAGCTTCTATAGCTCAGAGGCAGAGGGGGACCCATCATTCAATATCAAGGCAGTCTCGAAGACCCGCATCATGGCCGCAAGGTCCTCGACAAGCGCCTCTCTCCTGGCCACCCCGTCCATACCCAGAACTGCCTTCACCTCGGCATCAGCAATGACAGGGGGGCTTCCCCCGAAGAAATTTGACTGGAGGTGGCAAGTGGGCATCTGAAACTTCTCCGGCGAGACAGGGTCCACGAGATCTGCGAGGACAGGCCCCTCGGTCCTTGCTTTCTTGGCAGGGGTGCTCTCCGGAGGAGGGGACTGGCTGCACTGTGGCGAGGAGGAGCCACTCGTCGTCCTAGCCGGCGCCGCAGTCTGAATAATCTCTCAGACACGACTCTTGGTACGCTTGGGTGCCCGTTCGGCGGCCAACTTCATGATACGCTCGGTGGCGTTAGACATTTGAGCTGCAAGAGAAAACATGGAAAAAGTTAGCACAAAGAGACAAAGCTAAATGAAGGCCCGAACAGGACGAGGAGATCCCACCTAAGAACCTCTTGGCCTCGTCGGGAGACTTGCATTCGAGGAGCCCCCAGGTGTTTATATAGCGAGCCGCGGTCACAACCCTCCCTTGGGAGTCGAGGAGGTAGTTTCCATCCCTACCAACGCACTCTACCTGGTTGAAACCATGGACATACGCGACCAACGTGGCGTACGCCCCCCTATCGTCCTCCGACAGCTCGCTATGCTTCACGACGTAATCCTCCGTACCGAGCATGAAGTGGGTGTTCTCCCACTCCAGGGGACACTTGTACATGAACCTCTCTCCCCCAGATCCGTCGGGCACAATGTCGTAGAGCGTACCCACGGCTGCGTGCGTCGCGGGCATGACATAGTAGAACCTTCTCTTGAAGCCCCTTATTGAGTCCGCGTACGCCTTGAACAACTTCCTGGGTTGTTTGAAAGAAACCTAACTATGTCGCCCGTTGTCCGTTGAACGTTGCAAATGGAAGACGCGGAAGAAGAGCTCGAGGGTGACCCCAATCTGGAGATAGTCACAGACGATTTCAAACGCCCGCATGAAAGCCAGCGCGTTGGGATGAAGCTGCACGACGCCAAGTGCAGACGGTTGAAAACCCCTAGTTGAAAGCTATTGAAGGGGAGGCGAATACCAGCCTCTTTAAAGGTGAACTCATACATGGGAAACCGCAGCCCGCGATAGTTCGAGCAGATGCGATGGTGTGCCCGGGGCTTGTAAGCCGTCCACGTGGCCTCCTCTCCTTCGGGGACGTTCTCGACAAAGGCGAAAGCGCCTGTGTCGTCAACGGAGAAACACGACCCTATATACAGAGGCTGTAACACCCCCAATTCCCATCGCGAATAAATAATACATAAATAAAATCAGAGTAACTAAAAATTTATTTTTCCGACAGAAACAAGGATGTCACATTTTAAATAAACAAAACATCATCCCTGCTCATAAATTTGATACATAGCATAAAATAGATTACCCTCAATTGGGAAACTTTTCCATATAAAGGTAATACCAAATATATTCAACAATTATATACATATATAACGTAATTGTTCCCCGACTCCCGTGCTATGTATCAGAGCAGACACCAAGACTTAAGCAAAGACGAAGATCTAACTCTTCCACTTGCCTCCACGCCTCTAAAGCTGACAATCTGCACTATGCCATAAAAAGCATATTCCAGCAGAAGGGTGAGAAATAACAACTATAACAAGATTGCATAATAATATGCCATAACACAAATAAATTCACATATATAATATTTCTCACCACATACATCACATACTAACACATATAGCATGTCACCAATACATAACATATTCCTAACAATCCAACCACATAGCATATCACAGTTATGACCTATGAAACACACCACGACATCACGTATCATATGTTTATACACAAAACATATTACTCACAACCAATGCATTTATCACCTATGCATAATAATTCACCAAAGCTATCACAAGCTCACACATAATCAATCCATTCATGATTTATGCAAATGCACAGAGACCGACACAACGACTCTATGCAATGCATATGCGGTACCGACTCATCACCCGAGCTCAATTGAAGAACTCAATGGAAATATCCTCCCTGTCGGGCCTACGATATTTCCCCATCGCTCATACCATCATGGCATCCAATGTTTCTGGATTGTTCACGCAGACACAATCCGATTGCTCAAACCCCACAAGGGCACACAATCATTCTGAAGATTCCCACGGAATCAAGTGTAACTCATCGCAACGATTACACCCATTGACTACACAATGTTCAGAGGATCCTCAAATGATCATTTGTGTAATCAATCACTCACACCCAACAGGGACGTGATATTACACCCGATTCTCCACGGAATCGCGACACATGAATGCATGTCATGATGTTTCTCATACAAAATGACCACATACACTCATGCAATGCACACATATTTCACAATATAGTCATGCATATACCATTAAATACACACATTGCAATTTCTTGCCTTTCGGCCATAATTCATCACCACAACATGTCATCACATGCATTCACATCATATAACGTCATACAAGTCATACGATATCCATATCAAAAGCACATTGCATGAACACATCAATTACGCACGCTTACAACGACAAAAGTCGACAAAACAACACCATTCAAATATCATACATCCATCACCAATGCATATCAATCATGCACAACATTTCATCACATATATTCACATCATATAACGGCACACAAGCTACACGTTACATAACAATAGCACAACACATAGTAAAACACCAACCGCACGCATTTAACACGATAAAAACCCGACAACCAGACTATTTTCCAAAAACACGAATTAATTAAATCATCTTTTACCATCAAAACCATTTTTAATAGAAAGAACTTTTCGTTAGCTTTCCAACGCATCCGACCGTTCCTCAATCCGATTCACGGATCAAAAGTTATGAATTTTTGAAAGTAATATTTTTCTGAAACTTACAGTGGTAATCGGTTAGCAGATATGCTGTAACCGGTTACTGGCTAGAAAACAGCCCAGAAACGTCATTTTTCAAAGGGTAACCGGTTAGCACATATGCCGTAACCGGTTACTGCGTACCAGAACCCAGAAAATCACATTTTTCTTCATTCTAAACCATTCTAACACATACCTAAACATATTGGGACATCAAAACAATTATGAAAGGTTCAATCCACATATAACCCGACTATTCTACGCGAACTATTCCGCATTCTAACCGTTAAAACCTCGATTTCTATCAATTGCTCACAAATTCAACCAAATAGAAAACATATATTTTTCATCCAAACATTCAAACAAAACATACATATACATATACAATCGAAATATAATCGAAACTTCTCACCCTTACCCGATTATTCGCGCTTGAAACGGATGAATTCTCGATTTTTCGTCTTTTCTCTTCTTCTCCCTTTTCTTTCCTCTCTTTTCTCTTCTTTTCCTTTTCTTTCTCTTCTTTTTCTTTTCTTTCTATTTCTCTCTCTCTATTTCTATTTATAATAAAATATCTAACTACCCAAAATGACCATTTTGCCCTTACGCTCAAAAATCTCGCAAACGCTCTCAAAATGCGATAAAACATAAACAACGATGAAAAATAACATTTTGTCAAATAAAAGTCAATAATAAAATAATATAAAACCAAAACCAATTAAATCTACTATATTAAATAAATCTAACAAAACTGGGGCGTTACAACTCTCCCCCACTTAGACATTTTCGTCCTCGAAAATATCACTGAGACGAACAACTCCGGATATGACTTTCGCATCCGAGTAACAAACCAACATGCCAACAAAAGGCACACCACGAATAACACAACTTACAAACCACCTTGCTAACTACCACAACGACACGACAACGACGACAACCACAACGACAAGATGCAAAGCCCATACAATGCACTTGACGACAAACTTACGACTCAAAGAAAAGCCAAGATACCAACACACAGGTTCACTCATGAACCGAAACACAACAAGATCGTTACCCTACCCTAGGCAACACTCCCCTAATTCCCCACACAGGAATTAGCTACACACACTCGAACCATCACCATGGAAACGAGGCAACTACACAAACAAGAACATAAAGTTCCACGACACCACAAGGTCTCAACAACAACATCAACAAAACCAGAACACCGACAACAATGCTACGATTCACCAATCGAACATGCAACCAAACATCCATCTACATAGTAGCCCATGGATAACATTTAAACCTTTCACCTAACACTTCCATTCTGAAACGTCCAATAGTCTCACCAATCCTACCTATTCCCAATGTTCGACTTATGAATTCTTACAAGTCACACACACAAATACAAAATGTGCCACAACACACTTCCGCTGCACACTCTGATTACTCGTAATCATCAAAACTACCAATCTCACGTCCAAAGTCTAACTCTTTCTCATATTCACCAAAAATCACTGTTCACTTTTAATATTCCCAACCTTCAACTCTCTTGTGTTATCTCACACACCAGACACAAGTCTCTGATTTGCTCAAATAATTTTAATTCTCTGACCATCAAAACAGACATGCCTAAAAACTTTCGACTTAACTCTTCAGGCACAATCATAGCTTTTCCAAAAGGATAATCCAAGCCAAATTCATAACTCGCCACGAATTCTAACCATCCTCGTTGTCTCATACTCTATTCCTTCAACCCAAACAAGTACTCAAAACCTTTGCGATTACCAAACACTTCGAACCCAAAACCATAAAGATAATACCTTCAAATTTTCCAACACGATACAACCGCAACCAATTCCAAATCCTGAATAGTATAGATCCTCTTATGAATCCTAAATTGTCGTAAAGCATAAGCTACGACTTTACCCTCTTGCATTACCACACTGACTAAACTCATCAAAGGCACATCACAATACCTCACAAACGGTTAATTAGGATCACACAGAATCAAAACTGAAGTTGTAGACAAACTCTACTTTAATCCTCTCAAAGTTTCCTCACAATGAACATCCAAAGCAAACGACTTACCCTTTGCAAGTCAACCGAAGTAACGAAAATGCTAACTTGGAAAAACCTTCCATAACCTCCGGTAATAACCAACTAAAGTCCAAAAAGCTTCTAATCACCTTAACCAACTTCAGAGCCTCTCATTGTAGAACTGCATCTACTTCTGATGGATCCATAATAATACTATCATCGGAAATGACATATCCAAGCAAACTAACCTTTTTCAACCAAGATTCTCACTCGAATAACTTAGCATAAAACTTCGTCTCTTTTCCACACTTGTAATTCAATTCTCAAACACTCTACCTGTTCTTCCTCTAAGTTTATAACAAATCCGAATATCCTCAATCAAAACCACTACGAACTTATCCAAATCCACGACACAATCAAATCTACCACTAGCAGGAAAAACCATTTTTATAAGAAAGAACATCTCATCAGCTTCCTATCACTTCGAACGGCGGCCAAAATGGACTTACGGTTCGAAAGATACGAATTTTTTTAAAGTTTTGAAAATTTTCCCAAAATACACAGTGGTAACCGGTTAACACATAACTGATAACCGGTTAACAGTTCATTACTATTCACACAGAGCCTAAATGAGAGTTAGAGACACTTTCCGTAATCGGTTAACACATAAATGATAATCGGTTAACAGTTCAAATATTACGTAAAATCCCATTTTTTCCAAAGGGTAACCGGTTAGCACATATCATGTAACCGATTACTCTGCTGCAGAGTTGAAAAATACTTGTTTTTATGACATAAGGCCAAACCAAACCTCATCCAAACTTGTCCAGACTCACATATAACCTTAACCGAGTAAATAACAACCTATCCCGATGATAACAAACTTAACTAGTCACATTAAATCGATCAAATCCTCAACTCACACAATTCACCACTCTTATCAAACATTCCAAACAATTGTAATTCCAATCAAACTCAACCAAACCATTCCAATCATCTATTCTCGAAAGTGGACACTTATTCTCATTCGTTACCTTACTCAACTGTCAGTAATCCATACATAATTTCTTCTCTTGACAGTCCAGATTCCATAAATCCCAACATGTAGCAACCACCAACCAAAAAGAACTCTCAAATATTACATCCACACCTAAGGGTCTTCTCAAGATTTCCAGAACACTATCATCACAAACATGACCAACCTCGGAGTTTCACTTCCTAAAATTTCTTCTACTTACTTAGCAGATCCAAACCTCAAATCCTTACCTTCGTCCAATTTGAGTTCACACTCTACTCTCTGAAAACAACCACTAACGATACCCAATCGTTTTCTCTCAATGACTTCCCAACTGGACCAACATATCAAAACCTCTAATCCATTTCATCCTTCGGTATTAGAATCTTCATCGATTTAACAAAACAATCCGTAACCATTTCCTTAAATTCCAAACAATTCATTGCACACACTATCCAAGCCGGAAAGACACGCCTATTGCATCCAACATAATTTTCGTATACTATCAACAAGAGATTAAGGGTGATCAGTTCCTCAATTTGTCAATAGACAGCCGACAATCATGATGGGGCATAAACCATCTTTACCAAACTATAATAGCATTCCTTACATCATGCGCACAAAATTACCTAAGGCACAAATCCTTAGTTGACATAAACCTTAGCTCCGCATTCCCTCCAGAACCGGAAACCACACTGTCCAAACAACACTTACAATCTTGCAATTCACAACACCCTGAGCCAACGCTCCACACCTGAAGCAACTTGGAGAAGTACCAGCTTCTCCCCCACTTATCTCAATCTAAATCCTGCAGACAAAGGACTAGAAAAACCATAAAGTACTGACAGTGTTTCACACACATATCACGCACTAGGGGACAAACAACATCGACAGTATTCAACTGTCACACCAACTGACTCAACAACTTGGCCGGCCGGACCGACCTGCTCTGATACCACTTATGTAACACCCTCAATTCCCATAGCGAATAAATAATACATAAATAAAATCAGAGTAACTAAAAATTTATTTTTCCGACAGAAACAAGGATGTCACATTTTAAATAAACAAAACATCATCCCTGCTCATAAATTTGATACATAGCATAAAATAGATTGCCCTCAATTGGGAAACTTTTCCATATAAAGGTAATACCAAATATATTGAACAATTATATACATAAATAACGTAATCGTTCCCCGACTCCCGTGCTACGTATCAGAGCAGACACCAAGACTTAAGCAAAGACGAAGATCTAACTCTTCCACTTGCCTCCACGCCTCTAAAGCTGACAATCTGCACTATGCCATAAAAAGCATATTCCAGCAGAAGGGTGAGAAATAACAACTATAACAAGATTGCATAATAATATGCCACAACACAAATAAATTCACATATATAATATTTCTCACCGCATACATCACATACTAACACATATAGCATGTCACCAATACATAACATATTCCTAACAATCCAACCACATAGCATATCACAGTTATGACCTATGAAACACACCACGACATCACATATCATATGTTTATACACAAAACATATTACTCACAACCAATGCATTTATCACCTATGCATAATAATTCACCAAAGCTATCACAAGCTCACACATAATCAATCCATTCATGATTTATGCAAATGCATAGAGACCGACACAACGACTCTATGCAATGCATATGCGGTACCGACTCATCACCCGAGCTCAATTGAAGAACTCAATGGAAATATCCTCCCTGCCGGGCCTACGATATTTCCCCATCGCTCATACCATCATGGCATCCGATGTTTCTGGATTGTTCACGCAGACACAATCTGATTGCTCAAACCCCACAAGGGCACACAATCATTCTGAAGATTCCCACGGAATCAAGTGTAACTCATCGCAACGATTACACCCATTGACTACACAATGTTCAGAGGATCCTCAAATGATCATTTGTGTAATCAATCACTCACACCCAACAGGGACGTGATATTACACCCGATTCTCCACGGAATCACGACACATGAATGCATGTCATGATGTTTCTCATACAAAATGACCACATACACTCATGCAATGCACACATATTTCACAATATAGTCATGCATATACCATTAAATACACACATTGCAATTTCTTGCCTTTCGGCCATAATTCATCACCACAACATGTCATCACATGCATTCACATCATATAACGTCATACAAGTCATACGATATCCATATTAAAAGCACATTGCATGAACACATCAATTACGCACGCTTACAACGACAAAAGTCGACAAAACAACACCATTCAAATATCATACATCCATCACCAATGCGTATCAATCATGCACAACATTTCATCACATATATTCACATCATATAACGGCACACAAGCTACACGTTACATAACAATAGCACAACACATAGTAAAACACCAACAGCACGCATTTAACACGATAAAAACCCGACAACCCGACTATTTTCCAAAAACACGAATTAATTAAATCATCTTTTACCATCAAAACCATTTTTAATAGAAAGAACTTTTCGTTAGCTTTCCAACGCATCCGACCGTGCCTCAATCCAATTCACGGATCAAAAGTTATGAATTTTTGAAAGTAATATTTTTCTGAAACTTACAGTGGTAATCGGTTAGCAGATATGCTGTAACCGGTTACTGGCTAGAAAACAGCCCAGAAACGTCATTTTTCAAAGGGTAACCGGTTAGCACATATGCCGTAACCGGTTACTGCGTACCAGAACCCAGAAAATCACATTTTTTCTTCATTCTAAACCATTCTAACACATACCTAAACATATTGGGACATCAAAACAATTATGAAAGGTTCAATCCACATATAACCCGACTATTCTACGCGAACTATTCCGCATTCTAACCGTTAAAACCTCGATTTCTATCAATTGCTCACAAATTCAACCAAATAGAAAACATATATTTTTCATCCAAACATTCAAACAAAACATACATATACATATACAATCGAAATATAATCGAAACTTCTCACCCTTACCCGATTATTCACGCTTGAAACGGATGAATTCTCGATTTTTCGTCTTTTCTCTTCTTCTCCCTTTTCTTTCCTCTCTTTTCTCTTCTTTTCCTTTTCTTTCTCTTCTTTTTCTTTTCTTTCTATTTCTCTCTCTCTATTTCTATTTATAACAAAATATCTAACTACCCAAAATGACCATTTTGCCCTTACGCTCAAAAATCTCGTAAACGCTCTCAAAATGCGATAAAACATAAACAACGATGAAAAATAACATTTTGTCAAATAAAATTCAATAATAAAATAATATAAAACCAAAACCAATTAAATCTACTATATTAAATAAATCTAACAAAACTGGGGCGTTACAGAGGCTCTTCCCCGACCTATTTGTCTGTCGGACGCATGATCGCCTCCTCGGGGATCTGAGCGGGTCCATTCACGCCGGGTTCAGTGTCTACGTAGAGAATTCCCGGAATCCCCGCGGCCATTTTTACCTGAAAAGCAGAGGAAATAGGTGAATTCGTTGGTCGCGACCAAGTCCACCCTTCCACCGCTGATCAAGTGAAAGGGCAGCGAGCAAGAAAATATTCGGGGACACGGCGAACTGCCCGAGGCCATCACCCCGTCCTTTCTCTTTTCGCTCCCCGATCCTCCCATCTCACTTCCCCGTGACATTCATCACGTGTCCTCGGTGTATTCATAAGGGTCCTCGGGACATTCATCTTGTCCTCGGAATGTTCATCCCAAACCACCGTCAAAACCCACCGGAACCCTAGGAACGTCCCGCCGTTCCCGGCCGGAACCCTAACGGAGTGCCAGGAACGCCCTCAACTCGCCGGAAAACTACTAAAAGAAAGAAAAAAAGGAACCATAAGGGATTAAGAGCTTACTTGAGCGGTGGAGGAGAGCGGACTAGAACAGCAAAGACGGCGGTGCACGGCGGTGTACGGCGGCAGAGCAGCAACGGTGACTAGATGAGACGCGGAGCTAAAAAGGTGGAAACGTGCGAATGGCACGAACTCGCCCCTTTTATAAGCCCCTCACGAGCTTCGAGGAGTCCCTAGGCAATCGATTACGCTACCCTAGGGTAGCCGCCCTATGCAATAATGAGGTGTGACGCGTGGCACACGCTTCCCCAGGCACGTCTGTTCATTCCCCAACACGCGTCTCTTCATTCACCTTGGCCTTGACTCCTCGTATCCCCGCGACGTTGCCCCTCTGCGGCCAGTCTCGCACGAGCATGCCTATTTGTTTCTGCCCGGTTCACCAACTGTTCCTCTCTCGAAGCCCCTTTCCCGACCGGGCACGCCCTCGACATAGCCTTGACCCTTAAGTCATCACTCTGACGCCTCAGAGAAACGACTTAGGGGGCTCCTGTTCTGGACTGGGCCGGAGGTACGCTCCTCAGCCGAGCAGGCCCGGCCCACACGTTCTAAGGCGGCCCAACGAAGGCCTCAGTTCAGTCAATGTCGGGCACGTGCCACTTCAGCGGTGTTGGGCACAAACGTCGTTGAGCTTCGGGCAGAGGCGCTGAACCTTCCCCGGAGTTCACCCCTCCTCGACACGAGGACGCTACTCCCCGCAAGGAGTCATCCCCATCCGCAAGCAAGTCCTCCTCGCGAGGACATATCTCTCCTCGACACGCAAGACTTCTCCCCGCGAGGACACGTTGTCATGTAACCGCCCACTCCCGATGGAATCGGCCAGCCCTAATTTCGAAAATCTAGGAGCAGTTACCCCAGGGCAAAGACCACGTTCTGGCCTTCACTAAGCCACGTAAGCCCTGGCAGTTGCTTGGATTGGGCCTGGCAATCCAGCCCAGTGCTAGTGACTGTTGGCCCCGCGCTGGGGGCTCTCTATAAATACCCTCTCACTTGAGAGGGTCAGGTTACGTTCACTTCTACTCTTATTTCTGTACTTGCTATTCTCTGACAGTTATCTTACTTGAGCGTCGGAGTATCTTGCAGGTACACCCCCCCGCTGTCTTTCAACCTCACCGGAGATGAAGCCCAGACGACGTCGTTGGCCACTAGAAACTGTCTGATTCAGGTACGATCATATATATATATATATATATATATCCATAGTTCTACGAACCATAACCAACAACACATTTCTATGGAGTAGAACCAACAAAGTTCATTGAATCCTAAGGAGCGGAATCAACAAATTTCAAGCAGTCCTAAGGAGCAAAACAAACATAATTCTTACAGTTCTAAGATGAAGAACCAACAACATTCACTTAGGCATAAGAGAATACACAACATCTTTCAAGAAGTTCTGAGGAAAATAATAATTTGTATTCAATTAGTTCAAATATGTACAAGCAGATTATGCAACTGATGGTGAGGAACCAAATCTTGGCTCAAATTCAGCATAATCATTAACTCAATAAGAGGTTTAGAGACAATAAATATAGAGGAAAAACCACTAAAACAACTTCAAATGCAGTTCAAGAATGAGGAGAATATGTTGCAAAAGGAAATGGATACTATAACATCAACAAAAGAATCTAGTAAAGTTCAGCCGCACAACATTCAAATGAAAATTTACAAAGCGGTTTTACAAAATATGGAGAAAGCATAAATGATTACTAATTGATATTGCATGCATAAATGATTACTAATTGATATTTATTTGTTAAGATAATATTAAGAAAAATTCCAAAAAAAAATATTTTAATCTTTTATTTTTAGTTTAATCTTTTATTTTTAATATTTCCAAAAAAAAATTATTTATTTTAATCTTTTATTGTTAAATAAGTATTAGGTCCCTGGAAATAACCCAACATTCAAGTTTGGTCCCTGATTGGTCAAAGAAATTATACACAGTTGGCAAGGAATGTTAGCACACATGGCACACCATGTCATCCTCCGTTAGTGAAAATTAACGGGAGGGACTACAGTTGGAAACGGAAAACATTAGGGGGACCAAACCTTGAAGAAAATATTTATAGGAACCAAACTTAAATGTTGGATTATTTTCAGAGACCTAATATTTATTTAACCCAATAATTAATTAAATCTATGCCAAAATCTCACTAACTTTAACTAATCTTGTTTTAGAAAACAAGGCAGCCCCAAAATATTCACATTATACACCGTAAAACCGCAAAGCACAGAGATGAATAATAATAATAATAATAATAATAATAATAATAATAATAATAGTAATAATAATAATAATAATAATAATAATAATAATAATAATAATAATAATAATAATAATAATAATAATAATAATAATAATAATGATAATAATAATAATAGTAGTAGTAATAATAATAATAATAATAATAATAATAATAATAATAGTAGTAGTAGTAGTAATAATAATAATAATAATAATAATAATAATAATAATAATAATAATAATAAGGAAAAGAGAAAGATAAAAAATGGCTGGGAGGGGAAAAGGGAGAGGAAGGGGACGGGGGAGACCTCCACGAAACTCGGAACCGCCGGTGCCTGAATCTCCACCGGAACAACAACAAGAGCCAGAAGTACCATCGGACCACTCAGTATCATCGGACCATGGAGAAGTGTAGTTCTGTGAGTAGCCACACGGTGGAGCTGAGCAAGCCTGCAATGGGGGAAACACTAATTTCAGCGAAACCTAAGGAAGAACCAAGACAGCTTTGGGTGGATGTGATTAGCAACAACCGGAAACCTACAAACGGTATGAATTTAGATTTCATTGCCCCTAAGATTGTGAATGGAGAAATAGTTGTGGAAATAGATGAATCTGATATTGGATTTGAGGTAAATTAATGGAGAAGTGCTTTGATCATGTATGTTCTAGGGGGTGAGCTTAGTATGAACATGGTTAAGCAGTTTATGATGAAGAATTGGAACTCATTTCAGCTTCCTGATTTGCTTTATCATGATGAGGGTTTCTTTCTCATGAGATTCAAGTTATTCAAAGAGAAAGAGGAGATACTCATGAATGGACCCTATACCATCAAGAATATGCCAATGATCCTTAGAGATTGGAAGCCTGATTTTAGTATGAAAAAGGATATGCTTAGGGCCATCCCTCTATGGGTGAAGCTGCCTCAGTTGCCTTTGGAATTGTGGGGAGCTAAAAGTCTGAACAAGATTAGTAGTGCTATAGGGACCCCTGTAGTAACAGCTGAGTGCACAGCTCAGAAACTCAGAGTCTCCTATGCTAGAATCCTCATTGAAGTAGATGCTACTCTGCCTGCTCCTAAAGAGGTTACAATTCAGAATCATGAAGGAAGGTTAGTCAAGCAAGCCATTGAATATGAGTGGTTACCAAAGTTCTGTGGGAGATGCCAGAAATTTGGACACAATTGTGATGCCAAGAGAGTTGTGCAACTGTGGATGCCTAAGAAAGATTATGAGAAAAAGCAGACCCAGGAGGAGGAAGAGCACACTAATGATAGACCTAAAGCCACAACAGACTTAGAGGTAGCTCAACTTGCAGTCATAGAGGGCCAGAATACTAGAGTAGAGACAATGAATGCTCAAGAGGGAGAAACTAGTTGGGAAACACCAAAAGGGAGAAACATAGATAAAGGAAAGAGACATATGAGCTCCCAAATGAATTCTAGAATCAACTGCAGTAATGGTTTCAATGCTCTAGGGGAATTGATAGACCCCCTAGGGTTGCAAACCAATGGATAATGATTGTTTCTTGGAATGTTAGGGGGCTAAATAAGGGTGGAAAATTGAGAGAGATTAGCTCCCATCTCTTTAGTTTGCAACCAGATATTTGTATTCTCCTAGAAACTAGAGTGAAACAGTCAAGGGCTGGTTTAATTAGAAGTAAGATGAAGTTACATGAGAAAGTTATAGATAACTACAATCATCATGAAAATGGAAGGATATGGATTAGTTGGAATAATAGAGCTGTAGAGGTTATCATGGAGTCTTGTAGCAGCCAGTACATTCATTGCAAGGTAATGGATCCCAATGGCATTCTTGTGCTCAAGTTGACAGTTGTGTATGCTATGAACACCTTGGAGCATAAAAGGATCTTGTGGAAGGATATTGCCAATCTGCCAATTCAGCAAAATGAACCCTGGGGCGTTATTGGAGACTTTAATAATGTCCTCAATAGTAAGGATAGGATTGGAGGAAGAATGGTGACTAAAAGTGAGTATAGAGATTTACAGGATTTGATGGATGCTTGTTAACTCTCTGAAATGGACAACCAGGGAGATTACTTTACTTGGCACAATAAGCACTCTATTGACCCTATTTACTCTAGAATTGATAGAGTCATAGGAAATGTCAATTGGTTTCAGACTATGAACCTCCAACTGACTCACCTCCCTCATAGTGTCTCTGACCATGTGATGCTTCATCTTAGCAAGCAGAATCTTAGTCATCCTACAAAGAGGTGTTTCAAGTTCATCAACTGTACTACGGAAATTAATGGTTTCCATGAAGCTGTGGCCAACAATTGGAAGGAGCCTATCAGTGGTCCCCCTCCTTTTATCCTTTGGGAAAAGCTGAAAAGATTGAGACCCACCATAAAACAGTTGAGCAAGCCCCTAACTAATGTCAAAAGAACCTTATTGGCTGTTAGAAAAGAGTTAGAGGAAAGCCAGATAGAGCTAGCCACAGATCATATGAACACTGACCTTATCCAAAAGGTTAAGAATAAGTCTGAAGAGATGATTAAGTGGAATGCTTTAGAGGAGAAAATTTTACAACAAAAAGCTAAAATAGATTGGATCAGGCTGTGTGATGGAAATAATCAGTTCTTCCATGCTTCTCTCAAAGCCAAAAACCAGGCCAAAGGGATGATGAACTTGTGTAAAGATGATGGGACTGTGATGAAGAATAAAAAAGATATAGAAGATGCAGTGCTCAGCTATTATGAGGATCTTATGGGAAGAGAAGACATAATCCTTCATCAAGTGGATATTGGTGTTATGAGGGAGGGTACTCAACTCAATCAAGAGCAGAGGCAGATGCTTATAAAGCCCATCAATGATGAGGAAATTTTCAAAGCTTTGCAGGATATAGGAGACTCTAAAGCCCCAGGGGTAGATGGATACAGTGCCAAATTTTTCAAGAGCTGCTGGGAAATAGTGAAACAAGATGTCACTGAAACTATTAGGTATTGGTTCAAGTATAACAAGGGGATCTTAGCCTTCAATAATGTAACGCCCCAGTTTTGTTCATTTTATTTAATCGAGTTGACTTAATTATTTTGAGTATTATATTATTTTATTTATGACTTTGGTGTGATAATATGTTGTTTTGCATTGTTATTATATTTTATCGCGTTTTGAGAGTGTTTGCGGGATAATTGAGAGTAAGGGTATTTTAGTCTTTTCCTAATTATTTACTAAGTTAGAAAAGAAAGAAAATAGAATATAGAGGGAAGAGAGAAAATAGAGAGAAAGAAATAGAAAGAAGGAAAAAGAAGAGAAGGGAAGAAGAGAGAAAGGAAGAGAAAGATTGGAAATCAAAGAAAACAACTTCTAGGAATCGATTTAATCGGGTAAGAGTGCAAAACTCGATTATTCTATGCTTGTATATGATTATGTATGTATGTGTTTGGATGATTCTCTTGTTTTCTATGTTTTTCACTTCTAGGTCGAAAACGATAAAATGAGTAGAATCGATGGTTTAGCGGTTGGAAATCGATGTAAATGTGGTAGATTGCTTGTTGACATGATTAGAACAGGTTCTAATTGATATATGTTGATTGGGAAATGTTTTGGTTGGGAAATATCACTTTTTGGGTTTCAAACAGTGCAGAAAAATTCTGGGTTTTCCTTGGTTCGCCTAGCGAACCTGGGGCGAAGGTGGCAGCGAGTGAGGTTTTCGCGGGTTCGCCTAGCGAACGATTCAGTGAAGGGTAGCGAAGGTTCGCTACGGGGGTTCGCCTAGCGAAGGTTGTATATTTTTGGTTCTGTTTGGTTCTGACTTGGTTCGCCAAGGGCTCGCCTAGCGAACTTTGGGTCTGTTTTTAGCTAGTAGTGGTTCACTGGAACATTCGCCTAGCGAAGGTGCTAGCGAGTGCTCACGAGATGGTTCGCCCAGCGAACAATGCTGTTTGTGTAATTTTGCTTTCTGCATAACTTTTGATCTGTGGCTCGGTTTGAGGCGTGGTTTGATGCGTCGGAAAGCTATTGAGTTGTACTTTCTTATTATGATGGTTTGGAATTTGTTAACCGATTTAATTATGTCGAGAATTAGGAATATAATCGTGTTGTCGACTTTTGTTGTTATAATTGTGTGTAATGGGTGTGTATTAAGTAATGTGTCTTGAATATGGATATCGTATGACTTGTATGATGTTATATGATGTGAATACATGTGATGGCATGATTGTTGTGGTTTGTGGGTTGTGGTGAAATGCATTGTTTGATTGAATTCAATGTATGTTATGTGGTGACCTTTATGGTTTGAAATGCATTGTTTGAATTGTTTTGCAATGCATGAATGTGATGATGTTGAAGCATGTGACAAGTTGTTGTAATTGTTGTGGTTGTTGAATTGTGGCCTAAGGGCAAGAATAAATGCAATGTGTTGTATTTGATTATATATGCGTGTTTATGGTTGCATATATGTGTGAAAATGCATTGGTTGTCATGAGTTCTTGTATGTCAAGCATCATGATATGCAATGTTGTTGCGTCCTGTGTGACGGCGGTTCCGGTGGGGAATTAGCTATAACATCGCGTGCCTTGAAAATATGAGGTATGAATAGCCTGAGGACTGAAAGCGATGGTTATAGACGATCGTGAGCCTCTCTTGGTAGAGGTGTGAGCGATCGGGTCGTGAGCCTCTCTCGGTGGAGGTGTGAGTGATCCATAAACACCGTGAGCCTCTCTTGGTGGAGGTGTGAGTGGTGGGTGAACATCGTATGCCCGACGGGGAGTTACAGTGATGTAACGAGCGATGGTTCCAGCAGAGTTCCTGAGTGAACTAGTGATGAGATATGAAATCTTGGAGTCGGTACCGCATATGCATTTGCATAGAGAGTCGTTGTGTCGGTCTCTTTGCATCTGCATGAATTATGATTGCATTGGTTATATGTGGAAAATCATAATTTAGTTGATTATGTGCGAGACATTGTGAAATGAATTTGTGATAATTGTATTGGGCATGATTAATATGCAATTGGGGATGGAGTAATTATGTGATTGAGCTTGTGATAGCATTTGTAAACTGAGGTGTATTTGTGTTAAATGTATTGAATTATGAATGATATGTAATTGGGTATAATCATATTCATTATGCGTGAATATGTGATTATGCGAATATAATCTTTATATGCTTTAGGGGTTGGCGTGTAATAATTGGGAATGAGATTGATGAGTTGAAACATGTATAATTGTGTTGATGATGAGTGTGTTGCATATTATTGAGATGTATTGGTGACGTATATATATATATGAAATATGTGTTGAATTGATGGTGGTGCATTGTGGTGAGAATATTCTATATGTGTATTTGGTGTTATATATAATTATATGCAATCGTATTATGATTGTGTTTCTCACCCTTCTGCTGTTTTATAATGCTCTATGAGGCATTGCAGATTAGTTGCTGGAGGTCTCTTTTGTGAAGCTTAGGACTTCATTCTTTTGTCGGTCGGCTCTGATACGTGACACTGGGTAGTTAGGGAGGCCGTTTGTGATTATTGCGTATTATGAATATGTATATTTTGGATTGTACGTGTATGACAAACTTTTTATATTTATGATAATCAGTTTTAGATTTTCCGCTTTATTCTAAAATCTGATGGTAATGTGGGTGTAAGGAAATGAGTTCCTCTGTTGATTGCTACCCCACTGTTGCATATCTTTATGGGCAGGTGTTGTATGTTTTGTTTCAATGTAATGTGATGCTCCCTGTCTATGCCATGATAATTTAAATATACTCTGATGAAATTTCTGAAATTTTTATTTACTGCTTTAATAGCTTGGGGGTATAGATTGGGGGGTGTTACATTAAGTGGTATCAGAGCCAGTCCGTGTCAGTTTGTGTCAGTCCTTGTTTGTCCTTGTAGTTCGGTGAGCTGTTTGTTTAACCATGGTTGCTGTTATTGGAAATGAACAAAATATGGCTCGGGCTGTGCAGGGTGTACCGAATGTTGCAGGTAATGATGAGTTCAGGAAGAACGAGCCGCTTATCTTCAAGGGAAGATATGATCCTGATGGTGCACAATTTTGGCTTGAGGAGGTTGAAAGAATCTTCCATGTGATGGATTGTGCTGAAGAGAATAAGGTGAGACTGTGTACTCACATGCTGGAGGAAGAAGCAGCTGATTGGTGGGTTAGTTTGCGCCAAGTGTTGGGAGAGGATGATGAAGCGGTTACTTGGGAATCGTTTAGCCGAGAGTTTCGGAGGAAGTATTATCCTGAAGGTGTGAAGGAAAAGAAAGAGATTGAGTTTTTGGAGTTGAAATAGGGTAATATGTCTGTTGTTGAGTATGCTGCTAAGTTTGTTGAGCTGGTACAGTTCTATCCTCATTATGCTGAAGCTACTGCTGAGTTTTCTAAGTGTGTGAAATATGAGAACGGACTGCGTCCGGAGATTAAACGGGCAATCGGTTATCAGAGGATTAGAAGGTTTTCTGATTTGGTGGACATTTGTAGGATTTACGAAGAGGATCGTAGAGCGCGTGCTACTCCCTATAAAAATATGAATGACAGGAAGGGGAAACAACAGTCTCGTAGTGGGCTTTATGTGACGCCCGCTGACCATGGTAAGCAGAGGAGTAACTTTGAGAATAAGGCAAGTGGTGGAGGAATGTCTAGTTCTCCGAGGTGTCACATTAAGTGTTACAAGTGTGGGGGAGTAGGGCACCGTCAGTCCGAATGTAAGAAAGATTTGGTTAAGTGTTCCAAGTGTGAAGGTTCAGGACATGTCGCAGCTGATTATAAGAAAATTAATGTGCAGTGTTTCAACTGTGGTGAAACAGGTCATATTAGCACGAGGTGTACGAAACCGAAGAAGCTCAGGCTGGTAGGAAGGAAGTTGCATTAGCAGGAGATGGGACTACTAGTGCAGATCGTTTGACTCAAGGTACTTGTTTTATTAATAGTACGCCTTTATTTTGCTATTATTGGTACTGGGGCGACTCATTCGTTTATTTCGTATGGGTGCGCGAAGTGTTTGTATTTGTTGGTGTCTTTTTGGGATGGTGAGATGGTTATCGATACTTCTGCCTAGGGGCGGTAATTACTTCTTGGGTTTGTTTAATTTGTTCTTTGACCGTTTATGGTAAGGGATTTGTGATGGATTTGGTGTGTTTACAGTTGGAAGGATTAGAATGAGATAAGTGGGGGAGAAGCTGGTACTTCTCCAAGTTGCTTCAGGTGAGGAGCGTTGGCTCAGTGTGTTGTGAATTGTAAGATTAAGTGTGGTTTTTGGTCCCGGAGGG
Source organism: Lathyrus tuberosus (assembly GCA_022829125.1). Taxonomy (NCBI): domain Eukaryota; kingdom Viridiplantae; phylum Streptophyta; class Magnoliopsida; order Fabales; family Fabaceae; genus Lathyrus; species Lathyrus tuberosus. The sequence goes on from JALAZF010000034.1 coordinate 11,357,278, forward strand.
AATGCGGAAGTAAGGTGTATGTCAACTAAGGATTTGTGCCTTATATAGTTTCGGGCACGGGATGTAAAGAATGCTATTATAGTTTGGTGGAGACGGTTTATGCCTCATCATGATTGTCGGCTGTCTATTGATAAATTGAGGAACTGATCACCCTTAATCTCTTGTTGATAGCATACGGGAATTATGTTGGATGGAATGGACGTGTCTTTCCGGCTTTGATAGTGGTGCGGAATGGATTATTTGAAATTTAAGGAAATGGTTACAGATGGTTTTGTTGTGTCAATGAAGATTCTCAGATCAGAAGATGAGATGGATTAGAGGTTCTGGTATGTGGTTAAGTTGTGAAGTCATTAAAAGTCCTTTTTGGTTGGTTGTTGCAATAGATTGGAATTTGGATTGTCAATGGAAGAATTGTGTATGGATTACGGACGGTGATATAGATTGACGATTGGGAATAAGTGTTCACGTTCAGGATGAGGTAACTGGAATGGGTTGGTTGAGTTTGATTAGAATTACAATTGTTGGAATGTCTGATAAGAGTGGTGATTTGCTTGAGTTGAGGCTTTGATCGACTTTGTGTGACGGGTTATATTTGTTATCATCGGAAGTAGATGCGGTGTTACTATGAGAGGCTCCGAAGTTAGTTAAGGTGATTAGAAACTTTCTGGACTTTTGTTGGTCATTACCGAAGGGTATAGAAGGCTTTTCCGAGATTTGCGTTTCGTTGCTTCAGGGGACTTGAAAAGGGGAGTCGTGGCTTATGTTTTTCGACATTTGAGGATTCGTGAAAGGATCAGTACTACTGTGGAAATGGAATTGGTTGCAGTGGTATTATGTTGGAATATTGGAAGTATTATCTTTATGATTCTAGATTCGAAGGGTTTGGTAATTATAAGAATATTGAATATTGAATTGGTTGGGGTTATCCTTGGGGAAAGGATGTTGTTGTGCCTGATGTGTAAGTTGGAAATCTTTATGCATGTCTGTTTTGACGGTTAGAGAGTTGGAATTATTTGAGCAGTATAGAGACTCGTGTTTAGTGTGGTTGGATATATTGGAAGTGAACGGTGATTTTTGGTAAATATGAGAAAGAGTTAGGTTTTGGGCGTGAGGTTGATAGTTTTGATGGTTTCAGGTAATCAGAGTGCGCGGCGGAAGCGTGATGTGGCACATTTTGTATTTGAGAGTGAACCAGGGAGTTTGTGCTTGTGTATTCCTTGAGTTTGGAGTTGATCGGCGAGTGCAATGTAGGGGCCTTGCGTCTTGTGGTTGTTGTTGCTGCTGTTAGCCAGGTGGTTAGTCGGTTGTGCTTTTGGCTGGTCTAGCGTTTGGTAGGTCGGATGCGAGGGCCGTGTTTGGAGTTGTTGGGATTGGCTATATTTTCGAGGACGGAAATTTCCAAGTGGGGGAGAGTTGTAACGCCCCAGTTTTGTTCATTTTATTTAATCGAGTCGACTTAATTATTTTGAGTATTATATTATTTTATTTATGACTTTGGTGTGATAATATGTTGTTTTGCATTGTTATTATATTTTATCGCGTTTTGAGAGTGTTTGCGGGATAATTGAGAGTAAGGGTATTTTAGTCTTTTCCTAATTATTTACTAAGTTAGAAAAGAAAGAAAATAGAATATAGAGGGAAGAGAGAAAATAGAGAGAAAGAAATAGAAAGAAGGAAAAAGAAGAGAAGGGAAGAAGAGAGAAAGGAAGAGAAAGATTGGAAATCAAAGAAAACAACTTCTAGGAATCGATTTAATCGGGTAAGGGTGCGAAACTCGATTATTCTATGCTTGGGTATGATTATGTATGTATGTGTTTGGATGATTCTCTTGTTTTCTATGTTTTTCACTTCTAGGTCGAAAACGATAAAATGAGTAGAATCGATGGTTTAGCGGTTGGAAATCGATGTAAATGTGGTAGATTGCTTGTTGACATGATTAGAACAGGTTCTAATTGATATATGTTGATTGGGAAATGTTTTGGTTGGGAAATATCACTTTTTGGGTTTCAAACAGTGCAGAAAAATTCTGGGTTTTCCTTGGTTCGCCTAGCGAACCTGGGGCGAAGGTGGCAGCGAGTGAGGTTTTCGCGGGTTTGCCTAGCGAACGATTCAGCGAAGGGTAGCGAAGGTTCGCTACGGGGGTTCGCCTAGCGAAGGTTGTATGTTTTTGGTTCTGTTTGGTTCTGACTTGGTTTGCCAAGGGCTCGCCTAGCGAACTTTGGGTCTGTTTTTAGCTAGTAGTGGTTCGCTGGAACATTCGCCTAGCGAAGGTGCTAGCGAGTGCTCGCGAGATGGTTCGCCCAGCGAACAGTGCTGTTTGGGTAATTTTGCTTTCTGCATAACTTTTGATCTGTGGCTCGGTTTGAGGCGTGGTTTGATGCGTTGGAAAGCTATTGAGTTGTACTTTCTTATTATGATGGTTTGGAATTTGTTAGCCGATTTAATTATGTCGAGAATTAGGAATAGAATTGTGTTGTCGACTTTTGTTGTTATAATTGTGTGTAATGGGTGTGTATTAAGTAATGTGTCTTGAATATGGATATCGTATGACTTGTATGATGTTATATGATGTGAATACATGTGATGGTATGATTGTTGTGGTTTGTGGGTTGTGGTGAAATGCATTGTTTGATTGAATTCAATGTATGTTGTGTGGTGACCTTTATGGTTTGAAATGCATTGTTTGAATTGTTTTGCAATGCATGAATGTGATGATGTTGAAGCATGTGACAAGTTGTTGTAATTGTTGTGGTTGTTGAATTGTGGCCTAAGGGCAAGAATAAATGCAATGTGTTGTATTTGATTATATATGCGTGTTTATGGTTGCATATATGTGTGAAAATGCATTGGTTGTCATGAGTTCTTGTATGTCAAGCATCATGATATGCATTATTGTTGCGTCCTGTGTGACGGCGGTTCCGGTGGGGAATCAGCTATAACATCGTGTGCCTAAAAAATATGAGGTATGAATAGCCTGAGGACTGAAAGCGATGGTTATAGACGATCGTGAGCCTCTCTTGGTTGAGGTGTGAGCGATCGGGTCGTGAGCCTCTCTCGGTGGAGGTGTGAGTGATCCATAAACACCGTGAGCCTCTCTTGGTGGAGGTGTGAGCGGTGGGTGAACATCGTATGCCCGACGGGGAGTTACAGTGATGTAACGAGCGATGGTTCCAGCAGAGTTCCTGAGTGAACTAGTGATGAGATATGAAATCTTGGAGTCGGTACCGCATAGGCATTTGCATAGAGAGTCGTTGTGTCGGTCTCTTTGCATCTGCATAAATTATGATTGCATTGGTTATATGTGGAAAATCATAATTTAGTTGATTATGTGCGAGACATTGTGAAATGAATTTGTGATAATTGTATTGGGCATGATTAATATGCAATTGGGGATGGAGTAATTATGTGATTGAGCTTGTGATAGCATTTGTAAACTGAGGTGTATTTATGTTAAATGTATTGAATTATGAATGATATGTAATTGGGTATAATCATATGCATTATGCGTGAATATGTGATTATGCGAATATAATCTTTATATGCTTTAGGGGTTGGCGTGTAATAATTGGGAATGAGATTGATGAGTTGAAACATGTATAATTGTGTTGATGATGAGTGTGTTGCATATTATTGAGATGTATTGGTGACGTATATATATATATATATATGAAATATGTGTTGAATTGATGGTGGTGCATTGTGGTGAGAATATTCTATATGTGTATTTGGTGTTATATATAATTATACGCAATCGTATTATGATTGTGTTTCTCACCCTTCTGCTGTTTTATAATGCTCTATGAGGCATTGCATATTAGTTGCTGGAGGTCTCTTTTGTGAAGCTTAGGACTTCATTCTTTTGTCGGTCGGCTCTGATATGTGACACTGGGTAGTTAGGGAGGTCGTTTGTGATTATTGCGTATTATGAATATGTATATTTTGGATTGTACGTGTATGACAAACTTTTTATATTTATGATAATCAGTTTTAGATTTTCCGCTTTATTCTAAAATCTGATGGTAATGTGGGTGTAAGGAACTGAGTTCCTCTGTTGATTGCTACCCCACTGTTGCATATCTTTATGGGCAGGTGTTGTATGTTTTGTTTCAATGTAATGTGATGCTCCCTGTCAATGCCATGATAATTTAAATATACTCTGATGAAATTTCTGAAATTTTTATTTACTGCTTTAATAGCTTGGGAGTATAGATTAGGGGGTGTTACAAATAACACTCTTGTCACTCTAATTCCTAAGAGTGATGGAGCCAAGTTCATTAGAGAGTTTAGGCCTATAACTTGTTGTACTATTGTTTATAAGGTGTACTCTAAAATTTTGACAGCCAGGTTAACTCAAATCATCGGATCCATTGTTAGCCATCATCAGGCTGCTTTCATCCTTGGGCAGCAAATCCATAATCATATCCTTTTGGCAACTGAGCTCATCAAGGGTTACTCTAGAAAGAATGGAACCCCTAGGTGTCTTATGCAACTAGACCTGCAGAAAGCTTATGACAAGTTAAATTGGAGAGCTTTGGAAACCATACTCTTGGAGGTTGGCATCCCTGACCAATTTTTAAAGTGGATTATGATGGGTGTTTCAACTGTCTCTTATAGGTATAATATCAATGGAGAGAACTCTAGACTGATGAGAGCTCAAAGAGGTATAAGACAAGGGGACCCTGTGTCTCCCTTTTTGTTTGTTCTTACCATGGAATACTTGACAAGGCTTCTTGACAAAATGCAGAGGAATCCCAACTTCAATCACCATTCTAGATGTGAGAAGATGAAGATAACACACTTGACATTTGCTGATGATATCCTGCTTTTCTATAGAGGAGATGTTGGGTCTGTGGAGCTTATGAATAACACTATGATGCAATTCTCATCTTCAACAGGGCTGGTGGTCAATCCTTCTAAATGCAAAGCTTACTTTGGTGCAGTGGATGATAGGGAGAAGCAGCAGATTCTTTTGAAAACTGGGTATGAGGAGGGGAGCCTACCCTTCAAATACCTTGGTGTGCCCTTATCAAGTAAAAGGCTATCTATGAATCACTATCTCCCCTTAATTGACAAGATATTACACTGTATCCATCATTGGAGTGCTAAAATGTTGAGTCAAGCTGGCAGGGTGCAACTGGTTAATGCTGTCACATTCTCTATCAGTAATTACTGGATGCAAAGCTTTCCTATTCCTAAAGGTGTGATAAGCAAAATTAATAAAGCCTGCAGAGCTTTTATCTGGACTGGAGGTGCAAATCCTAGTAGAAAGAGCCCAGTGGCCTGGAAAACAGTTTGTAAACCTGCTAAGAAGGGTGGGCTGAATATCATTAACTTAGATACTTGGAACTCTGTCACAATGGCTAAACTTCTATGGAACTTGTGCAGGAAGAGTGATAACTTGTGGGTCAAGTGGATTCATATGTACTTTATTAAGAATCAGGATACCATGAGTGTTGAAGCTGCTGTTACATCTTCTTAGGTGCTAAAGAATGTGCTTAGAGCCAAGCATCTCATCCCAATGATGCAGAGGTATTGGGATAGAAGTATTATAGATGGTAAATTCAAAGTTGGGGCTGCTTATAAAGATACTTTTTCACAGGATAACAACATGCCCTGGTATGATATCATGGCTGGGAATAGAGCCCGACCTAGGGCAAAGATGTGTTTGGGGCTAGCCTGCCACAAAAAGTTAGCTACAAAGGAGAGGTTGACCAATTGGGGGCTTTTGGATAATAATACCTGTTGTTTCTGCCAGCAAATTGAGAATGTTGATCATTTGTTTTTTGAGTGTAGCAGGATGAGAAGTATCTGGTGTAAGATCCTGCATTGGCTTCAGGTCTGTCACGGCCCCAAGCCTTGGAGTGAAGAGATTGAGTGGCTGACTAAATTTTGCAAAGGCAAGGGCAATAGAGTAAACATAATGAAGATTGCCCTGGCTGAGACTATATACCACTGTTGGCAACATAGAAATACTTATTGCTTTGATAGAGAAAAAAGTATAGATCTAGATAGTATTGTAAATAACATAGTTGAAAAGATAGTTCAAAAGGGGTGGGTTTGTAAAAAGCTTAGAAAGAGCATAACCTTACTCTTGATGTAATAGTCCTTTGGTGGGTTGGATCTTTAGGGATCACCTTTGTATTCCCTGTTTATTGAATTAATCCAATTTTTTATCGAATAAAAAAAAATAATAGTAATAATAATAATAATAATAATAATAATAATAATAATAATAATAATAAAGGGAAAACATGACTTTGGTGTAGCCTATTTTCTTTTCAATTATACCCTTTTCAATTTTTGTTTTAAATTTCAAATTCTCTTTTTAATAACCGTTATTTAGGTGGTTTGCATATATCTTTTAATCTATTATTTTTTTATATTTTTATTTTATAGTTAATTTTAATTAATATAAAAAATAAATACACAAAAAATATTGTTTATATTTTGACCTGTGTGTGCATTAATAAAAGCGGACAGACGGGCACTGTAGTGCCCGTCTGGACGCTAGTAATAATAATCTATACAATATATAAAGGAATACTTTGTTTTTGGTGTAGCCTTTTTTTTTTACCATTTTTACCCTTATTTTATTTTATAATTTACTTAATAACTTTTTATTATTAACTTCCACGTAACTTCTATTATTAACTTCCACATAACTTCCTATTATTAACTTTCACATACTATTTTTTTAATTATATTTAAATAAAAACTATTATTTATATTTTCATTCATGCGCATTAAAAAAGCGGACAGACGGGCACGAGTGCCCGTCTGGACTCTAGTAATAATAATAATAATAATAATAATAATAATAATAATGAATGAAGAAAAAGAGAAAAAAAAGAATAAAATAATAGTAAGAATGGGAGGGGACGTGCTGTAATATGGAGAATACTTGTTGGATCGGAGAACTTATGGTTCAAAATTTTGCAAGCTCGATAAGGGGACATTAAAATGATGTTATCGAATCAGGATTTTGATTTACCGCGGGGAAGGCTTTGCTCAACTTGGTGGAAGGATATTTTATCTCTTTCTAAAGTTTATCCGGAAGATATCTTCATTAACAATTGTGCGTACCATGTTGGAGACGGTTTTTCTACTTCTTTTTGGGGTGTTAGGTGGATTGGCTTGGATTGTCTTAAATTCTCTTATCCCCGGCTTTACGAGGATTCGAGCCTTAAGAATGTGGTTGTTGCGACGTTAGGAGGTTGGGTGGATGATAAATGGCAGTGGGGGGATTATGGTATCACTACTGTTGGCGGAAACGTTGGTGTCAGTTCCTTTAATGCTCATAATTATGGGCAGCAGAATCTTCCAGAGGCGGACAATGAGGTTTTTCCTAACAGTTTTTTTGCAGGTAATGAAGGCAATGATGCTGGTGTTGTTACGAACAACAATGCATCTCTCCACGGGGATGCTATCATTGACAGTGTAGCAGAACGCGTAGTTGATAATGTTCATGCAGATTTTGTGGATGCTTTACCCCTTTCTTTAGCTTCTTCCGTTTCTATTTCTGTTTTGGATAAGACTGGCTTTGTTCTTGTTATGAGGGATGCTGTTTGTAATAACAGTGGCACTCTTTTAGATAATCACAGAAGCAAGCAATATGATGACAAGTTATATGCTTTGGATCCGACAATTTTTACGGCTGACCCTAGTATGGAAGTGGGAGCGGTGCAAGGCCGAATGGCCCATCCTTCGGCTGATGGTGCAGTGCCTCTTTTTTCAAGGTTGCGGAAGGAGTTGGACTCTCTTATTATGTTACTTAGCACTATTGAGATGGATCGGTATTCGAAAGATCAAGTTACTTGGTTGCAGGGAAACGAGGATTCGTATACTGTCAATTCTTTCTATCGGTTAACCAATGCTTTCCGTATTCGTTTGGTCCGGCCATTAGGGACGACAAGGCGGTGGCTCTGGTTTGGAAAATGTTACCGCCTTCTAAGGTTAAGGCGTTTGGGTGGAGGTGTCTCCTCAATAAATTACCGACGAAGGATTTGTTGGAGCTTAGAGGTATTATACCTTCAACCAGTGATTTTAATTGTACCTTATGCAATTCTTTCAAAGAAACGTTGTTTCATGCTTTCTTCACTTGTCCGGTAGCAGTGTTGGTTTGGAGGGAGGTGGCGGTTTGGATTGGAATGACGGAGTTTGGTTGCATTAATTCTATGAGTAGCTTTTTGGATTGGTATGCCTTTTGTAAATCTAAGCATGTCAGGGTAGGGAGGGAAGGATGTATTTGGTTAGCTGTTTGCTGGAACTTGTGGATTCTCAGAAACGGAATCATTTTCAGGAATCTCGAATGGAATGTCTTAGATACTGTTTGGGCGATTAAGTATACAGTTTGACGTTGGTCTTTTATAGGAGATATTACCCATTCCAATTGTAATTTGTTAGAGTTTGACAAAGACCCTTTGTTTTACTTGTCTTAGTTTCAATTGGTTAGTAATCTCTTTGTGTTTTTCGAACTGTGTTTCGTTTTTTTGTATCCAGGTTTGAGTACCCTTACTACTCGCGTTGAATATATATTTCGCTTAAAAAAAATGCAGCATGCTTATTTATTTATTTATTTTTGAATTTTCATGCATAGTCATTCAATAGATGACACGTGGCAATTTATTAAAAAAATAAACAAAATGAACACACCCTTCTTATTCTCTTAATCGAACACAACAGTAAACAGAGAAATAAATTCTCATTTGATATCAAGAAAGTTTCTCACAAAAGAAACTCAAAGCCTTCTACCATACCCGAAAAAAAAATAGCAAACAAAGTCCAACTCTCTAAAGACTCATTCTCTTTTGTTCATGAAAATAAGAATATGCACAATTCAAAGATTTTCATAAAATGCGGTAAAAAACTAAAATCAAACACACACGAAAAGAAGAACAGAAGACAATGCAAGGTGATAAGTGTAGTGATGTATGATGATGTGTCGAAGAAAAGGTTGGAGGAAAGATATTAGAGATTTTTTTTAGTAATTATGGATTAGTTTGTTTTAATTTTAAAAAAATGATTTTTTTTTTATATTTTTTAAAATAAATTCTACAAAAATGTTTTTTAAAATATTATAAGTTTTTTTTTTTAATTTGTTTTATATAAAATGAAAGACTAATTTTGATATTCTATAACATTAATATACATTAGTGAAATTCAAAATATATTCAAAATCACAATTTTTTAAAAATTCATATTTCAAAAATGATTTTTATGAAAAACTATTTGAAATACCTTCAAAATTAAGTAATTTTTTGAAATTTTGATACCCAAAAAAAGTTTCACTAAAATTATGAAATATCTAAAATAACATTTTAATAATAATTATTCAAGCCAAATTTTCATTTAAAGTTTTTATAAAAAATTTTTTTATAAAATTTTTTTCGCACACTTATATTACACTATAAAAATTATTTTTAAAAAAATCAAAACAAACGGGTGAGGTGAGTGAGTGTTCTGTAGTAAGAAATGAAATGAGGTCCATTCACTTAACTGTGCGTGTCCTTTTTATTGAGAGAGGGAAAGTTTTTTTCTTTTTTTTTTTTGTGATGGGTCTCTTTCATTTTTATTGTTTTTTTTTTTTATAATTTAAATCAAAATGGGAGAGAGAATACAGGATATGTCCTTTTCATGCAGTGTTATATTACCAAAATCAAACTAAATATAAAATAACTTTTCTAAATTTAATGAACAAGTTGTTTCTAAAAGAGAAATAAACACAACATTTTTTATATTATTTTAAAAATAAGAAAATAACAAAAATAAAATAAACTATCTTTTAAAAATTTAAATAAAAAATCTGATAATAATTAAAATGATCAATTAACAAAAAAGAAAACGGTTAAAAACGAAAAATCGAACTGGTATCGAAGTGTCCGAAAAAATAAAATGAATACATCAAAATGATCAGCGAAAAATAAACGACTGAAAAAATACAACGTTTGGTCAAATTTCGAAATAAATTTTTCCCGATTAAAAGGCGCAGACCAATCAAAATGCGACCGAAAAGCAGTCGAAAAATTTAAATGAGCACACCAAGTTAAACTACGCAAAACATAGATTAATATGACTGACGTTTGCAGACTCAATTATAAAATTTTCCGTCCACTGATTTTTCGCACAATTGACTTTTGATTTGACTGATTCGGCTATAATTGCAAGAAGTTTATTCCATCTGATAAATTGGATATTATGCAAGATGCAAGACATAAAAGATTATGCAAACGATGTAAAAAAAGTCGTGGAATCTTAGAGTAAAAAATTAAGGTATGACACTTATATATCATATTTGGTCATAAATCAATTATTAATATACCAATACAATGAATAATTTTTTTTCTTCATTTAAATAGCATAGAGTCATTAGAAATATTAATTGAGAAAGAACCATAAGAAAATTTGGTATTTTAAAATACATTTGAAAAATAGGGTGTGAAAAAATCTCTAATCAGAATTGACAAGATTTTATAGAAGTAATATCCATTAAGTATATCTGTCATAAAATAAAAATTAGTTATTTATATTATTTTCAAAAAAAAAAAAATCTACTTCCTTTATGGGTGAAATTTTAAGCATTTTAATTTACACGTTCTTGAAACGTCGTCCATATTAAAACGGTTATTTGAGGGAAGTACTAAACTCGAAAATTTCAAAGAACTAGTGGACAACAGCAAACTTTTGAGGCAAAATAATAAAATATAGGATAAACGATACACATGCTTTTTAATTACTTAAATAAAACTAATAATAAAAAACAGTTGCGTAGGCGATCCATTATGTAATTTTATATTTATGTATCTCTATTCTAAAAATTTGTGTGTCGATATGCAGACAACGAATACTTTCAAAATATAAAATACTACACAGTCATATATGTAATACCCCATATTATTTAAATGTTCAATTGAATATCAGATGAGATCAAATGAACATCTATGTGCACTATTTTTTATTAATTAGATTTAGGAAATCCTCTAAGTACTTTAAGTATTGACACTTGGGATCAATAGAGCAACTAATGAACTCTGAAGAGATCAATTTATTATTAGTTCAAGAGAGACTTTTATGGTAACTCTAATAAGTGATCAATTGGGTTGAGACGACAAAATATCAATTAGAGATGTTTTACCCTATTGGATTATATTATAAAATAAGTTTATATATATATTTGTTATAAGAGAAAAGGAAAGAAAAAAAAAAGATAGTAAGAAGAAGAAGAAAGAAGAAAAGAGGAAATGGAGAGAAAGAAGAGAACAAGCTTAAGGAAGAAGAAGAGAAAGTGGAACATTGGATCATCATCTTCTTCAAACTCCTCTTCGATTATCAGGTGGGTTCTAGATAGAAACTTAAGTTCTAGAGTTAGAGATGATTTTAGCTTAAGTTAGGGTTTAGGAGGAATTGCTTAAATCGCTGATCGATGAAATTTAACGATTGAAATGTGTTATAAACTGAGTAGTATAAGCTATATGAGTGTAGAATCATCTGTATTTGATTGTTGGATGTTTGGGTATGTTTTGGGTTGGTTTTGAACCCAAGGGAACTCAGCTGCACGTTGTAGAATTTCTGCATTTCCGCAGGTTCGCACTGCGAATCCCCTAGCGAAGGGGAAATCGAGCATTCGCTGGCTATTCGTACGACGAGGGTGAGGGCGAAAGTTCGCCAGAGGTTCGCAATGCGAACTTTACCTCGTTTTAGTTCTGCCTTGGTTCGCTGGGAGCTTCGCACTGCGAATGGGGAAGCGAACATTCGCTGGAACCTCGCAAAGCGAACATGACAGCTTTTCCGTTTTCTTTCCTTCATAACTTTTGATCCGTAACTCGGATCGGGACGTTCTTGGTGTCATTAGAAAGCTATGACGACCCTCTATCTGATAAAAAGTGAAAATCTTGGGTATGATGTGGGATATTTTATTTAGTGAAAAATGAAGGAAAGTAATGTTTTGCGAAATGTTGGAATTGACATCTTTTGGATCGTAAATCCGATCGAGACATATTTATAGCCGATTTAAAGCTGTGGAAATATCCTACGGGATATGAGGGAGAAGTATTGATTTCGGTACCCGATTAAATGAATCAGAGGGAACCCGAAAGGGGTGTTTTATGTGTTATGTTATTATATGTGTTACTTGTAATATTTGTGATTATACCATGTCTATCTAATTGTGAATTGTGAATGAAAGATATATGCATGCTTAAAATGAATTAGGAAGAGTGAGGAAACTTTACCCCAAAACAAATGGTATAATTCTAGGTTGTGAATAGAATTGTGGTAGAAACTCTGGATGGCGATGTTCGTGCATTCATTGGCGAGTTCGGGCCTGGAGTAGATAACCTAGATGGCAAGGCTCGGGCACCTGATGTAGGAAGATGTATCCGTGACGAGATTGGTCTAGGAGATAGTGAGACACTAGTATGGAACATGTATGTGAACCTTTGTGTTCTTTGAGAAAAGGTGAATGTGGCCTTAAGGCATTGTGGCCTTGTGATTGTCGAATACAATCACGTTGTGTGTGAGATCACGTAATTGTAACCGGTTATCTTGCGAGTGCGTTTCATAGGTCTCAAGCTCCTTTGAAACATGTGCACGACTACTTGGCAGGTTTGATTCCCGCGTGCAGTACGAATGGCGCTCTGGGAGCGTATGCTTGTGACGGTTAATGGCCCGTGTGAAGTGACGGTTCATAACGGTTAATGGCCCGTAGAACCCGAATCCATTCGTATGTCAAGTAGGTTACCAGGATCCATGACTCGGGTCGACTTCTAGACGTAGAAGCGGACGGGAACAGGGGATGCCTTGGTGTGGTTACCGATTAGTGATATTTTGAGTTGATGAACTCATGAACATGTTTCCATATAGTGTGAGTGTGACGCCCCCAATCTATACCCCCAATTAACAGGCAATTAAAGCACTAAAAGAAAATTCGAAATTTCGTCAGAGTACATTTGAATTCGCGGCATAGAAAGGGAGGAATCACATCAACTGTACCCAAACATAGCATAACATGCAACACCTGCCCATATTGATATGCAACTGTGGGGTAGCAATCAAACAGAGGAAACTTTGTTCCTTACACCCACTTTTCAGAAATTAGAATTAAAGCGGAAGATCTAAAATCTGATTAACATAAATACATATACACATATAAACAGTTTGTCATACATCAGGTAGCATATGTACAACCAAAATACATCATCAAATATGCAAAATAATAGCACGCGGCCACCCTAACTACCCGGAGTCACATATCAGAGCCGACCGACCAAAAGAATGAAGACGCAACGCTTCACAAAAAGAATACCTCCAGCAGCTCTAATCTGCAACGCCTCATAGAGCGTTATAAAACAGCAGAAGGGTGAGAAAAACAACCATAATATAATTGAATAAAATTATATATAATAACACAGAATTGTACAAGTAACACATTCTCACCACAACCACATATAACATAATACCGCACAATTCTCAAGCATCAAATACCATTACACACCACACATATACCATACAATCATCAATCACAGTCACAAATTCACACACAATTAATTCATGATTTATGCAATGCACATAGACCGACGAAACGACTCTATGCACATGCCATGCGGTACCGACTTCCAATGTCTCTTGTCTCATCATCAGTTCACTCAGGAACTATTGGAACCATCGCTCGTTACTGAGAATCTCAAGTAACTCCCCGTCGGGCCTACGATGTTCACCCGTCGCTTTAAGTCCTCAGGCAACGCCTCATATTTTCGAGGCCCACGACGTTAAGGATTGCTTTAAGTCTCCAAAGGAGCCCACAATCGTCTATAACCACCGCTTTAAGTCCTCAGGCAGCGCCTCATATTTTCGAGGCACACGATGTTATAGCATATTCCCCTCAGGAATCAAACCGTCTCTCGGGACGTTTCCACAATGCACATTATGATGCTTGGCATACAATGACTCATGACACTCACATTGCATCCATGCACATATTCATAATCATGCACATTTATCAAATACCACACTTAGCATTTTCTTGCCTTCCGGCCACAATTCAACCTCACAACAGCACATAAGGCATACACATCCAATTCACCAACTTATAACATAATACACATCAAATACGCACCATTTAAAACAACAAAAGTCGAGATTCGACACTATTCACACTTCCCGACAAAATTTAATCGGCTAACCATTCTCAAAACCTCATAATCACAAAGTACAACTCGATACCTTTCTAACGACACCAAGAATTCAAAAATCGGATAATCGGAACCAAAGTTACGGACAAAACCGAAAACACATTTTGAAAAATCACATTTTTGACATTCTCCTGTCCATACGCATATCACTCATGTCCATACGCGTACGGACAGAACCCATTTCCTTCACAAATTCCTCGTTCCAAAACCCATACGCGTATTGGCCCATGGCTCGCCCATGTTACGCGTAATGCCAAGATTCATACGCGTATTGACCCAAAAACAAGCCAATGATACGCGTATCGCCTTGGCTCATACGCGTATGGACATGCCCCTTACGCGTATGGCCAGAGCATACCCAGAAAAATTCTGCAGAACAATTTCTGCGTTTTCCTACCCAACATCAACCAATTTCTTCACCTAAAACTCAGAAAAACAGCAATTTGAAGTGTAATAGCATACCACAAACATGTATGAACAATCAACAATGCATTCAACAAGATTTTTACCACAATCAAATTCATTTCTAATCAATTCTTACACAATCTAAGTTTTACTAATATTCTCCAAATCAATCCAAAAACAACAACAAAACACATACATAATCATATACAATCATAGAATAATCGAGTTTCGCACCCTTACCCGATTAATCGATTCCTAGAAATTGTTCTTGATGATTTTTCCACTCTTTCTCCAATTTTCTCTCTTCTCCTCTTTTCTTCTCTTTTTCCTTCTTTCTTCTTTCTTTCTCTCTAGTCTTCTTTCCCTTTTCTTTTCTATTTTCTTTTCTTTCTTACTAACTTAGTAAAAATATCTATGAAATGTCCAAAATACCCCCACACTCAAATATCCCGCAAATGTTCCCAAAACGCGATAAAATATAATCACGACGAAAAATAACATATTTTCGCATAAAAGTCGAGAATAAAATAAAATAATAATAAAATAATCCAAAAAGACTCAATAATATAAAATTGGCAAAACGGGGCGTTACAATTCTCCCCCACTTAGAAATTTTCGTCCTCGAAAATCTTACCTGATTCAAACAACTCTGGATACGACTCCCGCATCCTACTTTCCAACTCCCACGTCAGATTACCATCAGCAGCGCCTCCCCACGCCACTTTCACAAGTGCAATCTCTTTACCCCTCAACCGCTTCACCTCGCGATCCAAAATACTAACTGGTAAAGTCTCGACCGTAAGGTTATCCCTTACCTCAACCTCGTCCATTGGAATAACATGCGAAGGGTCTGGGACATACTTCCGAAGCTGTGAAACATGAAAAACGTCATGCAAATTCGACAGATTCGGCGGTAACGCCACACGATACGCCACAGCACCAACTCTCGCAGATATCTGGTAAGGACCAATAAATCGAGAAGTAAGCTTCTTAGATTTCAAAGCACGACCGACACCCGTTACCGGCGTAACCCTCAGAAATACATGATCACCCTCTTGAAACTCAAGATCCTTCCGTCTCCGATCATGATAACTCTTTTGTCTATCCTGAGAAGCCTTCATTTTGTCACGAATAAACTTTACCTTTTCCGTCGTTTGTTGCACCAAATCCGGTCCAACCACCGAACTTTCACCTGTTTCATGCCAACACAACGGCGTTCTACATCTTCGTCCATATAAAGCCTCAAAAGGTGCCATTCCGATACTAGAATGGAAACTGTTATTATACGTGAACTCAACCAAAGCAAGATAACCGTCCCACGCACCACCTTGTTCCAACACACACGCTCTCAACAAATCCTCCAAAGACTGAATCGTTCTTTCGGTCTGACCATCCGACTGCGGATGATAAGCCGAACTCAACCTCAGTCTAGAACCCAAAGCCTTTTGTAAACTTTCCCAAAATCTAGATGTAAATCTAGGATCTCGATCAGAAACAATACTCAATGGAATCCCATGCAATTTCACCACCACACTGATATAGATCTCAGCTAACCGTTCCAAAGAGAAACTGATGTCAATCGGAATAAAATGCGCCGATTTAGTCAGCCTGTCAACAATCACCCAAATAGCATTATGCCCACGCTGAGTGTTCGGTAATCCCGTCACAAAATCCATCGAAATGCTATCCCACTTCCACTCAGGAATATCCAACGGTCGCAACAAACCACTAGGTCTCAAATGTTCCACTTTCGATTTCTGACAAGTCAAACATGCATACACAAACTGAGCCACGTCTCTTTTCAAACCAGACCACCAGAAAATCTTCTTCAAATCTTGGTACATCTTATTCGCACCCGGATGCATACTTAAATTACTCCGGTGTCCTTCCTCCAAAATCATTCTTTTCAACTCCGCATCATCAGGAATACAAATACGACCACGAAACCTCAAAACACCAAAATTATCCACCTTGAAATCCACATTCTCATTCCTCATCAAATCAACAAATTTCAAATCCAGCTTTTGTTTCTCACTTACCGACAACAAAAATTCATTAGTAACTTTCAACATTCCAAGCCTTATACTAACCGATGTCACTTCACATATCAAACTCAAGTCTCTAAACGACTCCAAAAGTTCCAACTCTTTCACCATCAATGCGGACATATGCAACGATTTCCGGCTCAATGCATCGGCTACCACATTAGCTTTACCAGGATGGTAATTCAAGCCAAAGTCGTAGTCTTTCAAGAATTCCAACCATCTCCGCTGTCTCATGTTCAACTCTTTCTGATCAAATAAATATTTCAAGCTTTTATGATCACTAAAGACTTCGAACCTCGCACCATAGAGATAGTGCCTCCAAATCTTCAACACAAAAACCACAGCCGCTAATTCAAGATCATGAGTAGGATAGTTTTTCTCATGAACTCTTAACTGCCTTGAAGCATAAGCTACAACTTTACCTTCCTGCATCAGAACACCACCCAAACCAATTAAAGAAGCATCACAATACACAACAAACGGTTCATTAGGATCAGGTAAAATAAGAATCGGAGCTGTCGTCAATCTTCTCTTCAGCTCACAAAAACTTTCTTCACATTGAATATCCCAAATGAATGCTTTACCCTTACAAGTCAACTGCGTCAAAGGAAGAGCTAGCTTAGAAAAACCTTCAATGAACCTCCGGTAATAACCAGCCAAACCCAAAAAGCTTCGAATTTCAGTAACGGATCTAGGAGCCTCCCATTGTAGAACTGCTTCTACTTTAGATGGATCCACAGCAATACCATTACCTGAAATTACGTGCCCAAGAAAACTCACCTCAGACAACCAGAATTCACACTTGGACAATTTGGCAAAAAGCTTCCTTTCCTTCAACACCTGCAAAACAATACGCAAATGCTCTGCATGTTCCTCACGAGACTGAGAATAGATTAAAATATCATCAATAAACACCACCACAAAACGATCCAAATGCTCGTGAAAAATCCGATTCATGTATTCCATAAACACACCAGGCGCATTAGAAACCCCGAACGGCATCACCGAATATTCATAATGACCGTACCGTGTTCTAAAGGCCGTCTTCTGAATATCCTCTTCCTTCACCCTTATCTGATGGTACCCCCGATCTCAAATCAATCTTACTAAATACACAAGCACCAACCAACTGATCCATCAGATCATCAATCCTCGGAAGCGGATACTTATTCTTAATCGTCACTTTGTTCAACTGGCGATAATCAATACATAATCGCATACTCCCATCTTTCTTTTTCACTAACAAAACTGGAGCACCCCAAGGAGAAACACTGGGTCTCACGAACCTCTTCTCCAATAAGTCACTTAACTGCCTTTTCAACTCCACCAATTCAGATGCCGACATTCTATAAGGTGCCATAGAAACAGGTCTAGTACCAGGAACTAGATCTATAGAAAATTCAACTTCTCTCTCTGGCGGCACATCTGAAATATCAACAGGAAACACCTCAGGAAATTCGCACACAACAGGAAACACTTCCAATGAAACTTGACTATCCACAGTCAAAGATGCAAATAATCCAAACAACTGAGCTTCATCCGCCAAAAGTTTCTTCAACTCTTTGGTAGATAAGAAACTCGAGTCTTCGTCTTCCTCAAGAGAAGGAAACCTTACAAGCTTATGATAACAATCAATGTGTACCCGATTGAATTGCAACCAATTCATTCCCAACACCACATCTAAACCTTCCAACGGTAAACACACCAAATCCATCGCAAAGTCCCTGCCATAAATGGTCAAAGGACAACTCAAACACACTAAAGAAGTAGTTACTGACCCCATCGCTGGAGTATCAATAACCATCTCACCACCCATCGAAGACAACCCAAGATTCAAACGTTCCGCGCACTCAGACGAAATAAACGAATGAGTCGCTCCAGTATCAATAATAGCAATTAAAGGCGTATTATTAATAAAGCAAGTACCTCTTATCAGACGATCTGCACTTGAGGTCTGAGTTCCCGCCAATGAAAACACTTTCCCACTAGTCGGAGCTTTCTTCTGATTCGGACACTTCGAGCTAATGTGACCAGGTTCCCCACAGTTATAACACTTCACTACATTCTTCCTTTTACAATCAGCTAAAACATGTCCGATACCACCACAATTAGAACACTTATCCACTTTCTTCCTACATTCCATCTGGCGATGACCCAATTCACCACATTTAAAACACCTAGGAGCATTAGACATACCTCCTCCACTTGACCTTCGATCAAAATTACCCCTTTGTTTACCTTTATCAGCCGGTGACACATACGGACCACCACGGAACTGTTGTTTCCCTTTCCTGTCACTTACACTTTTATAGTGAGCAGAACGGGCCTTACTATCTTCATCATAAATCCTACAGCATTCCACCAAATCAGCAAACCTTCGGATCCTCTGATAACCAATAGCCTGTTTTATCTCAGGACGCAAGCCACTTTCATACTTCACACACTTTGAAAATTCAGCAGTCGCTTCCAAATAATGAGGATAAAACTGCACAAGTTCCACAAACTTAGCAGTATAGTCAATAACCGACATATTACCTTGTTTTAGCTCTAAAAACTCAATCTCCTTCTTTCCTCGGACATCCTCCGGAAAATACTTCCTTAGAAACTCTCGGCTAAACACTTCCCAAGTAATCTCTTCTTCCTCCTCCTCAGCTTCCAACACCTGACGAGTACTGACCCACCAGTCATCAGCCTCTTCGTGCAGCATATGAGTACCCAGCCTCACTTTATCATCATCGTCATCACAATCCATTACCCTAAAAATCCTCTCAATCTCTTTCAACCACAACTGCGCACCATCCGGATCATGTTTCCCTTTAAAGACCGGCGGCTTATTCTTTCTAAACTCATCATTACCTGCAGCATTCGGTGCACCCTGCACCGCTCGTGCCATAGCCTCCATCGCAGCAGCCAAAGCAGCATCATTACGACCATCCATATTCTGTTCGTCCAAATACAGAAACTATGGTTAAACAACAACTCGTCCAACACAACTCGCCCAATATGCCAGACACAACAGACACAACTGACACAACCGACACGGACTGGCTCTGATACCACTTAATGTGACGCCCCCAATCTATACCCCCAATTAACAGGCAATTAAAGCACTAAAAGAAAATTCGAAATTTCGTCAGAGTACATTTGAATTCGCGGCATAGAAAGGGAGGAATCACATCAACTGTACCCAAACATAGCATAACATGCAACACCTGCCCATATTGATATGCAACTGTGGGGTAGCAATCAAACAGAGGAAACTTTGTTCCTTACACCCACTTTTCAGAAATTAGAATTAAAGCGGAAGATCTAAAATCTGATTAACATAAATACATATACACATATAAACAGTTTGTCATACATCAGGTAGCATATGTACAACCAAAATACATCATCAAATATGCAAAATAATAGCACGCGGCCACCCTAACTACCCGGAGTCACATATCAGAGCCGACCGACCAAAAGAATGAAGACGCAACGCTTCACAAAAAGAATACCTCCAGCAGCTCTAATCTGCAACGCCTCATAGAGCGTTATAAAACAGCAGAAGGGTGAGAAAAACAACCATAATATAATTGAATAAAATTATATATAATAACACAGAATTGTACAAGTAACACATTCTCACCACAACCACATATAACATAATACCGCACAATTCTCAAGCATCAAATACCATTACACACCACACATATACCATACAATCATCAATCACAGTCACAAATTCACACACAATTAATTCATGATTTATGCAATGCACATAGACCGACGAAACGACTCTATGCACATGCCATGCGGTACCGACTTCCAATGTCTCTTGTCTCATCATCAGTTCACTCAGGAACTATTGGAACCATCGCTCGTTACTGAGAATCTCAAGTAACTCCCCGTC
Organism: Lathyrus tuberosus; assembly: GCA_022829125.1. Taxonomy (NCBI): domain Eukaryota; kingdom Viridiplantae; phylum Streptophyta; class Magnoliopsida; order Fabales; family Fabaceae; genus Lathyrus; species Lathyrus tuberosus. The sequence continues at coordinate 11,377,809 of JALAZF010000034.1, forward strand.
GGGCCTACGATGTTCACCCGTCGCTTTAAGTCCTCAGGCAACGCCTCATATTTTCGAGGCCCACGACGTTAAGGATTGCTTTAAGTCTCCAAAGGAGCCCACAATCGTCTATAACCACCGCTTTAAGTCCTCAGGCAGCGCCTCATATTTTCGAGGCACACGATGTTATAGCATATTCCCCTCAGGAATCAAACCGTCTCTCGGGACGTTTCCACAATGCACATTATGATGCTTGGCATACAATGACTCATGACACTCACATTGCATCCATGCACATATTCATAATCATGCACATTTATCAAATACCACACTTAGCATTTTCTTGCCTTCCGGCCACAATTCAACCTCACAACAGCACATAAGGCATACACATCCAATTCACCAACTTATAACATAATACACATCAAATACGCACCATTTAAAACAACAAAAGTCGAGATTCGACACTATTCACACTTCCCGACAAAATTTAATCGGCTAACCATTCTCAAAACCTCATAATCACAAAGTACAACTCGATACCTTTCTAACGACACCAAGAATTCAAAAATCGGATAATCGGAACCAAAGTTACGGACAAAACCGAAAACACATTTTGAAAAATCACATTTTTGACATTCTCCTGTCCATACGCGTATCACTCATGTCCATACGCGTACGGACAGAACCCATTTCCTTCACAAATTCCTCGTTCCAAAACCCATACGCGTATTGGCCCATGGCTCGCCCATGTTACGCGTAATGCCAAGATTCATACGCGTATTGGCCCAAAAACAAGCCAATGATACGCGTATCGCCTTGGCTCATACGCGTATGGACATGCCCCTTACGCGTATGGCCAGAGCATACCCAGAAAAATGCTGCAGAACAATTTCTGCGTTTTCCTACCCAACATCAACCAATTTCTTCACCTAAAACTCAGAAAAACAGCAATTTGAAGTGTAATAGCATACCACAAACATGTATGAACAATCAACAATGCATTCAACAAGATTTTTACCACAATCAAATTCATTTCTAATCAATTCTTACACAATCTAAGTTTTACTAATATTCTCCAAATCAATCCAAAAACAACAACAAAACACATACATAATCATATACAATCATAGAATAATCGAGTTTCGCACCCTTACCCGATTAATCGATTCCTAGAAATTGTTCTTGATGATTTTTCCACTCTTTCTCCAATTTTCTCTCTTCTCCTCTTTTCTTCTCTTTTTCCTTCTTTCTTCTTTCTTTCTCTCTAGTCTTCTTTCCCTTTTCTTTTCTATTTTCTTTTCTTTCTTACTAACTTAGTAAAAATATCTATGAAATGTCCAAAATACCCCCACACTCAAATATCCCGCAAATGTTCCCAAAACGCGATAAAATATAATCACGACGAAAAATAACATATTTTCGCATAAAAGTCGAGAATAAAATAAAATAATAATAAAATAATCCAAAAAGACTCAATAATATAAAATTGGCAAAACGGGGCGTTACAGTGAGATTGTGAGATGGTGTACTCAAGGTCATTTTTTCCCTTCCCCTTGACTTGAGTTAGGATTGATAGAACCCTGTAAAGCCGAGAGGACCTATAGGATAGGGAACTCACTGAGATTTGATGTATCTCACCCCACTATAGTTGCTTTATTTCAGGTGTGGTTTGCAGGTTTGGTTTACAAGTGGAAGCTATGCTTGGATGTTTCAAGAGAAGCTTAGTTGAGCTTATTTCTGCTGTGTAATCTTTTGTTGTATACAATTGAGAATATTGTATATTATTCTTAGCTTTTATTTTTGGCTAGTTTCCATGACTTGTGCCATGTGTTGTATTTATGTTTTAGAAATTGACAAGTATGTGAACTATGCCATTAGGTACTTTTGATGTGTCAGTACCAAATAAAATGCTTGTATGGTATTATTCTAGACATATATTATACAGGCTCTTGTTTGGTATGTCACATTTTCGAGTTTATAGTTTATAAATTTATATGATAATTTAAATCTGTTTGATAACAATCATGAGTTTATAGTTTAATTTTCAGACGCTATTTTAAATAGCGTTTTAATTTATAGTTTATTGCTTATCATCTTTTATTTCATTTTTATCCTTATTATTTTATAACAAAAACTCTATTTTATCTTTTTATAATTTATTTGAATTTAAAATAAAATAAATATGTATTAAATAATGTTTTATGTAATTTTATATTTATAAGTTTGTTGAATCATTAATTTTATCAAACACTCCAGTTAGCTTATCAGCTACAATCATCAACCATCTACTATAAATTATAAATTATCGGTCATCAGCCATTCACATCAGTCATAAACTATAAGCGACATTATCGGTCAATCTCTAATTTTATCAAACAGAACTTAAATAATTGTTTTAAATTGCACCTAACAAATTTCATCTTTAATCTCACTAAAGACTTATTTTAATTAGACTAGTCGATGATATATATAATATAGACAAAATATAAATGGATATATGGATATTTGATGCTCTATTTCAGAATAATTAAAATACAAAATGAGTCATTAGATAGAAGAGTTTACACTATCATCTAATAGAAATATATCATTCTGCCATATCATATAATTAATTTAAAATTTTTAATATGACTTGACGAGATGCGTGATCGTTATTAATTGACAATGTAAAATAATTTTACACTATTAATACATACCAATTAAATTTTAGATAGAAATGATCTATGGTCTCTAATACATCAATGTAATATACATTTCATTTTTTCTATTTAAATAATACCGATTTATTAAAAATACTGGTTAAGAAAAAAATATTTAGTATTTTAAATATATTTGGAAAATAGGGTGTGAAAAATTCTTTAATCAGTATTAAAAAAAAAAAAACTTTATAGGATTTATATTGTCCGTGATGATGATATTGATTCAATAAAGTTTTTCATTAAATAGTATGCATAAATCATATCTATAAAATTAAATAAATAGTTACTTATAACATTCGGCTATAATATTTTTAAAATAAAAGTATGATTTACGTAATATGTCATATCAATATTTAAATAATAAAAGAATGATTTGGAGAATGATTTGGAAAGTGCACATTTTTAATTAGTTGATAAAATTATATAAATCATACACGAGCTTTAATTAGTTCTTCATAAAATTATATAAATCATACACGAGCTTTTATATTACTTATATAAAATTAATAATAAAAAACAGTTGCGTAGGCGATCCATTATGTATTCTTTTTATATTTCTGTCTGTCATTCTACAAACTTGTGTGTAGACAATAAATATTTTTAAAATATAAAATACTACAAAGTCATATATCTAGGCTGAAATTCACATATAATAGGAACAAAATGTAAGATTTTCTTGAAAAAAAAGGAAGATTTTGTTTTTAGCATAGCAGATACATTAATCATAGTGCAGAATTATATATATATATATATATATATATATATATATATATATATATATATATATATATATATATATATATATATATATATATATGATATACATTTTTTAGGTTTATGTAAAATAAAAAAAACGGACCCATATATATATATATATATATATATATATATATATATATATATATATATATATATATATATATATATATCAAAATATTATTGTTGAATATTTTATTAAACAAAATATTCCGTCAATATATCTAATTATTATATAATTATTTCTTAAACATGTATTTAAATGTTATTTCTCATTATATATTTTTCTTTCTTACAATTTTGTCAACTTCATACATACATAATGAACCACCACGATTACCGTCACTAATGTGTAACAGAATTTCAATTACTACCACATCTATGCATTTGATGATACAAATTGTTATGGAGTGGCATTTAATTTTCATTCAATTGATCGCTATATTATGTATATCTTCAACCAGTCTAATTAAAATAAGTCTTTAGTAAAATCAACGTAAGTGTTTAGTGAGATCAAAGTTAAAGTTTATTAAGGCATATCTTCAACTAGTCTAATTATATGACTATAGTATTTCATATTTTAAAAGTATTCGTTGTCTGCAGATCGACACACAAATGTTTATCATAGAGATACAGAAATATAAAAATACATAATGGATCGCCTACGCAACTGTTTTTTATTGTCAGTTTTATTTATGTAATACAAAAGCTCGTGTATGGCATATACTATCGTTTTGTTATTATTGCCTCAAAACTTCTAGTTCTTTGAAATTTTAGATTTTAGTACTTCACTAAAATAACAATTTTAACATGGACGACGTTTCATGAACGTGTAAAATAAAATGCTTAAAATTTCACCCATAAAGGATGTAGTTTTTTTAAAGAATAAATATAAATAACCATTTTTTATTGTGACAAATACAGTTAATGGATACTAATTTAAAATAAAAAAGATTTATTGAATAATATTATCTTCACCGCACAATCAAGATCACTATAAAAAGAAAACTTGTTTAGTTAGAAGTATTTGCTGGATAAAAATTTCATCACTAAATGTACATATTATTTGGAGTTTATCCCCTCGCATAATACAAAAAAACAAAAAACAAAATAAAAAAAAATATTGCGTAGGGACACCCCTCACAAATGTTAAGGAGAGAGTTTTTAAATTTTGAAAATAAACATTTGCGAGGGGTAATTCCTAGCCAATATTTTCCGTTACATTTGCAAAAGAGCCTCATCGTGCCTTTTGAGATTCTTTTGATCTTTGACACATCACTACCAGCGCGTGTCAGTGACTTCAATGATGACATTACTATTTACGAGGGACAACCTATATCTATTATTAACTGTTGCATTTGCGAGGGGGCACAGGGGCACCCCATCACGCAGTTTAATATTCGTCTCCACTTTGTCACATCACCTTGAACGCGTGCAATGACTTTAATGATAACATAGCATTTGCGAGGGACTACCACAAGCTAATTATAATTGTTTAGCTTGAGAGGGGTTTAGCACCAAGCAAAATAGCGACATGGCAAACTCCTCGCTAATAATTTGCGATGACCTGTTTAGTTATAAAACTCGTCCCTCATAAAAATAATTAGTGAATTTTTTTTTTCAGTAGTGAAGAGTTTACCCATAACTAAACACGGCTTTCCTTGTAATGGATCATGACTTATTACTTTTATAAAATATTGTCAATTGTGATTAGAATTTTTTGTCACTCCCTAATTTTCAAAGGTATTTTGAAATAGCAAATATTCGTGCGGTTCTTTCTCAATTGATATTTTTAATAACTCTTTGATATTTAAATGGAAAAATAAATTATTTATGATATCAATGTATTAAAGACCATAACACATATCTATCTAATGGCTCATTTGAGTTTTCATTATACTGAAATAGATCATTAGCCATCCATCTATATTTGGTCATACATCAATTAACTATTCAAATAAAAATTTAATTATTCTTATTATACAAGATCACCGACAAAATCTCAACTATCATCACATCAATGCAGTCTATAAAATAGATTGACATGGAATGACATGTAAATTTCATATAATTTGACCTCCCTATCATGTATATTTTCAACTGGTCTAAAGTCTTTTGTGAGATCAAACTTAAGGCTCTGTTTGGTAAAAGTAGCGGTTGACTGATAAGTTAGCTGATAGCTCATAGATTATGACTGATAGTTGGTGACTGATAGCTTATAGCTTATAGCTGATGACTGATGACTTATAGCTGATAAGCTAATTGAAGTGTTTGGTAAAATTAGCTGTTTAATTAGGTGATTAAATAAAATGATATAAAAGATATTTAATAATTATTATTTTATTTTAAATTATAATAAATTATAAAGGATAGTAGTGGATTTTAGTTAAAATTATAAGGATAAAAGTGGAAGAAAAAATGATAAGCTATAAGCTATAAGCTAAAACGCTATTTAAAATAGCGTCTGAAAAATAAGCTATAAGCTAATAAAATAAGCTATAAACTCGTGATGAAAAGACCGTTACCAAACAGGTCTTTTATTGTCATATGAGCTTATAAGCTATAAGACATAAGTTATAAACTCAAAAAATATTTTCCCAAACAGAGCCTAAAGCTTCTTAGACGCAATTCTTTTTTACACATAACCAATAAATATAATGTTATAACAATAAAGAATCATAAGCCTTATTCTTGCATAAATCCAAATATAATAAAGTTTGTTTTGAAAACCAAAACCAAAGTAAAAAACATAAAATAAATAAAATGAGGTAAGACTCCCGCTAGTCTAAGAACATCTTTAAACTAAAACCCATGTGAGTAACATCACCCTGAAAAGCCTTAGGCATTAAATATTTTTACTGTCTAACACTAATATTGTTGTTTGAGCATAGTCCAAATGTACTATTGCCAAAATAAATTCTTAAAGTCCTCTGATACTCTAAATGACGCATAGGTCTGTGACAAAGTTCCGTAGCCATACTGCATTTTTTAATGCCTTAAAGCAAGCTAATAACTTCATTGCAATGGTGGAAGAAGCCACTAAAGTGTGTTTTGCACACTTCCAAGGGACTCTTTGCAAAATTAGAGTTAGAATATCTAATGATTGTAAGTTAGAAGTGTGCCTAAGATGAGGGGTGAATTAGGACTCAGAAAATTTATTCGATTTTTATGAATCTTTGTTCTTTCTTTTCTGGCTAGGTTAGGTTATGAAAACGGTAAAGTGCGGAAAAATAAAAAACACGAAAGGATTATGCTAATTCCTCTCACAATCTGAGAGTACGTCTAGCACCCTACCACATGTAAGAGATTTTATAATTGTTGGATCTCCCTAAACAAGATTCTAACCAAGTTATCAAAAACAATCCTCTTGAAACGTGAACACCAAGAAAATAGAAAAATCCTCCCTTTTCTAATAACCTTATCTCCAAAAATCCTGGATGATAAGTAACTACACCTAATATCAAATAATCCTAGATACTAAGACTTATTCTAAAAGAACATAGAATTCTTCTCTTTCAAGTATGGAGATTCAATAGCATAATCTCTCTTAGTGCTCCAATGATATTTTTATGAATGTGATATGAAAAATGAGATTAAAAAAGTATCTTGTATGAAAATTTCTGTTATGGAAAAATATGCAGAGAGATTGTTGAGAATTTTGAAAGAGGTGAATTCAAAATGAAATTTTGAAATCAATATATAATGTGCATATAACCATTCAATAATCAAGGCAATGCTTGAAAGAATTTTTGAAAAATGATTACACGTTGAATGAAAGAGATACATGCAAGAGGTATCATGAAAAGGTGCTTTGAAACAAGGTAATTTTTCTGAAGCAACTCAGGTACAATCGATTGTAACAAAAGGACAACATATTGTCCTAGTTCAATACGATAAAAACATTTGAAAACTACAACAGGGACAATTGATTGTAGAAAAGTGACAACTGATCATCATTAATAAAAAATTGTTTCTGGGTGTTACAATCGATTGTGGAAAAGTAACAACTAATTGTTATTCATAAAAAAAATTACTTTTTCAAAGTGCCAGTGGCAAAAATGTTTTTGTTACAATTGATTGTTACTATTCATCAATCCATTGAACCAAGCAAAAACCATTGAATCAACCAAAATAGATGATCTTTAAAAAATTAATTACTATGGTTCAAATATGAAAAAACTTTTTAAATGCATGATAAAAAATCTTTGAGCACTAAGATTGAATATGTTATGATTTTTCATATACCTTGAGGCTTGATCATGAAAGTCTTGAAAGTTGTCAAGTAATGATCCTCTTTAATTCTTCTTTTTTGATACGGAAATATCTTGAGCTAAAGTCTTCATCAAAACAAGTTGGAAGCTTGACTTCACATTCTCCCCCTTTTTGATGATGACACCCATAAAAACTTGTGAAGCTTTGCATTTGATATCTTCAAAAAATTTGCTAAGAGCTCCCCCTTACTCGAATATCCATATGCTTGAGAATCTCCCCCTAAGCTTGATATTTCTTTTCATGCTTTGCTGTTAAAATTAGTGAACACAAGAAACCAAGCATATACCAATAATAGACATATTTCTCCCCCTTTGACATTATAAAAAATAAGGAGGGAAAACATGATAATAAAGGGAAGACATAGAACATATATAAAAGTTAAGCCATACAAGTTAAGAGTACAGAACATCGTAACAAAACATGACTGTCTAGAAAAACAACAAAGTAAATAAAATAAAAGCAACATGAAACCAAAAGTACATAATAACTAAAAGCAACAATAACCCTTAATCTTGATTCATATCATCATTCTCATCTTGGCCTTGACCATTATTTTGATGGAGAAAAGGGTTATCATATGGTTGGACAACATAAAGAGGAATGTTCAAGTGAGCATTATGGTGGGCAATTTGGTTGCTTAACCTATGGTGCATATAACACGTGTAATCAAACTCTTTGGAATGTTCTTGGTTGGTTTGATGAGAATGATCAATATAGGTAGTAGTTTTTTCCACTGCATCATATTTGACCCCTGTCCTAGTGTTACACACTTTCCTCGGAGTAATCTCATGTTCCATGTACATTGGAGTTTTCTTCTCTCTAACCACATTTACTTTAAATTTCCTAAAAATAGCATTCAACCAATATGCATATGGGATAGCGGAACAATTTTCATCGTGAGAGGCCATGAGATGAAATATAGCATAGGCCCAGTTAACCGACATATTTTGCTTGATTGCACACATGATATGCATTTCAGTGTCAGTTATAGTTGAAAATTTTGAAAATTTAGGCAATAGAACATAAGGCAGGTAGTAGTGAATCAGTTTATCATCATTATTAAAAATCCCAACTGACCATGAAGTTCTCTCAGGAGGACCTCCAATAATTTGTTGACATTTCTGATAGAACTCTTGTTCAGAAATCCTAGCTATAGCAAAATAAAAACTCTTCTTATCATAGCCAGGTAAATTAGAATTTAGGTTAATTTTTACCTTTACACATGTGGATGGAATACACAGAGTTTCTCCTAGATCTCTCACAGAAAAATAGATGGGGAATCCTTTAACATTTGAAGTGATAATATCATTATCCATATTCATCTTGCAAGAGAAAACCTTAACCAATTATGGGTAGTACTCTCCACGGCCACTAACCAAATTTACAATTCCTTGACGTCTTAAAACTTTAGGAAAACTAAAACAATCAGAGGGAAAATTGAAAGGATTACCAAACTTTGGTGTAAGGATTAACTTATCTTGGAAAATCCCTTCAAATCTTGCTTGTTGATCCTTTGAAGGTACTAGTCTTTGCACCTTGCTAAAGGATTTTGAAGCAGAAGCCTTTTCCTTTCTCTTTTTGGAGAAGGGCATGATTTGGAGGATATGGAGAAGTTTGAGAAACTTGGTGTTTCAGTAAAAAAAAATTGGAGATGGAGATGAAAGAAGGTGGGAGCCGTGTAGTTTGTACGTGTGTGTGTGTGTAACAGAGAGAGAGAGAGAGAGAGAGAGAGAGAGAGAGAGAGAAAGAATTCAGATTTTTTAGGCTAGGGTTATTCGGGGAGATAAAAATGAATATTGGGATTTGGTGAGAAAAATAATGATAAAATTTTTTGAGTTTTCAATTGTAGTAAAGAGAGAATTTAAGATTTGATCAAAAAGTGATGTAGGGGTGCATGCTATGGGAGGATAGAGCGGAATCAATTCTTGTGATTCTTTATGAGATTTTGTGACTTTATTCAGATGAAATTTACAAGGATCTTGATTTGATTAAATATCACTTTCGCATAGGATACCAAGATCTCTTCTGATTTTGTAAAATGCGTCTCTTGGAAGTTGCTTTGTGAAGATGTCTGCTAGTTAATTTTGGGTATCAATGAAGGAAATTTCAATGCACCTTTTAGAACATGATCCCTTAAGAAGTGATGATGTATATACATATGCTTGGTTCTTGAATGCATGATAGGATTCTTTGAAATATTTATTGGAATATTGTTGTCACATTTGAGAGAGATGCTTCCTAGAATCACACCATAGTCATGAAGTTTTTGTTTTAACCAAAGTATCTGAGCACAACAACTACCGACGACAATATATTATGCTTCTGCAGTGCTGAGAACTACACTTGCTTGCTGTTTGCATGACCAAGAAACTAGGGCATTTCCAAAAATGTGAAATGTTCCACTTGTGATTTTCCTGTTTGTCTTACATCCTGCATAATCTGCATCAGAGAAACCAACAAGACTACATACACTACCTTTGGGGTACCATAAACCAACATTAGATGTTCCTTTGAGATACTTCATTACTCTCTTCACAACAGTGAGATGAGATTCCTTTGGACAAGCTTGAAATCGTGCACATAAACATACACTAAACATAATATCAGGTCGACTAGCCATTAGATATAATAAAAACCCGATCATACCTCGATATTTAGTGATATTAATTGGAATTCCAAATTCGTCATGATCGAGATATGTGCTAGATCCCATTGGAGTTGCTATATCTTTGCAAGTATCCATGTCAAATCCTTTGAGAAGCACTTTGCAATACTTTGATAGATTAATGAATATCCCATTCTTTGTTTGTTTGATTTGCAACCCAAGGAAGTAGTTTAGCTTACCCATCATAGACTTTCAAATTCTCCTTGCATGATTGTTGAGAACTCTTCACATAAGGATTCATTTTTGGATCCAAATATGATGTCATCTACATAAATTTGCACTAAGACAGTATGATGATTAACTCTTTTGATAAAGAGAGTAGTATCAACTTTACCTTTTTCGAATCCATGTTCGCAAATAAAATTACTTAACCTATCATACCAAGCCCTTAGTGCTTGCTTCAATCCTTATAAGGCCCTTTTGATTTTGCACACATGATCATGATGTTTGAAGTTTTCAAATCCTAGAGATTGACTTACATAAACTTCTTCAAGTATGTATCCATTTAGGAATGCACTTTTAACGTCCATTTGGTTCAACTAAAAATTCAAAGAACAAGCATATGCTAACAATAATCTAATTGCTTCTAGTCTAGAAACAGGAGCAAATGTTTCCTCAAAATCTATACCTTGCTCTTCATTATAGCCTTAGGCTACTAATTTTGCCTTGTTCATTATAATGATACCATTTTCATCTAGCTTATTTTTAAAAATCAATTTAGTGTCAATAATATGTTTTCCTTTTGGTCTAGGAACTAAAGCCCAAACTTTATTTCTTCCAAACTGATTAAGTTCCTCTTGCATGGCTAGAATCCATTGGTCATCATCTAAGGCATATTTGACTTTAGAAGGTTCAATTTGAGAAACAAAAGCCATATTAAGACAAGCATCTTGGAGATTTAAATGAGTAGATACTCCCTAATTTATGTCTCCAATAATCTTGTTAATAAGACAATCTCTATGTGTTCTCCATTCTTGAAGAATATCTCCTTGAATTAACTCTTGTTGAATGAATTCCTCGTTGTCTTTTATTTGATCACTATTGTTGAGTTTGGTAGCATCTTCCATAGGACTTTCTATAATTTTATCATCGTCATCACATATAACTAAATCCTCCCTAGAGGTGTTAGATTCATCAAAAGACACATGCATTGATTCTTCTATAGTTAAATTTCTTTTATTATATATCCTATATGCTTTACTAGTAAGAGAAAAGCCAAGAAAAATACCATCATCTGACTTTTCGTCAAACTTACCGAGATTGTCTTTGTCATTATTTAGAACAAAGCACTTGCATCCAAATATGTGAATATGAGCAATGTTTGGTTTCCTACCCTTAAAGAGTTCATAGGGGTTCTTTTTCAAAATAGGTCTAATAATAACTCGATTATTTACATAGCAAGTCGTGCTTACCGCATCCGCCAAAATATATTTTGGTATATTTGAATCATTAAGCATTATTCTCGCAAGTTCTACAAGTGACCGATTTTTTCTCTCTACCACTCCATTTTTTTGAGTAGTCCTTGGTGCTAAAAAATTATGAGAGATCTCATGTTCTTCACAAAACTCTTCAAAAGGTGCATTTTGGAATTCTCCACCATGATCACTTCTTATGGAGGCAATTTTTAGTGATTTCTCATTTGGAATTTGCTTTGCATACTTCTTGAATGCCTTGAATGCATCACTTTTATGCACTAAAAAGAATGTCCAAGAATATCTAGAAACATCATCAATACTAACTAAAGCATATACCTTACCTCTGAATCTTCTTGTTCTTGATGGACCAAATAATTCCATATACAACAATTGTAGTGGCCTTGAAGTGGACACCATATTCTTAGGTTTGAAAGTTTATTTGGTTTGTTTTCCCTTTTGACAAACATCACATAATTTATCTTTGACAAACTTTAACTTAGGTAAACCAATGACAAGATCATGCTTGACTAGTTTGTTTAAATGTTCCATATGAGTACGAGCAATTCTTTTATGCCAAAGCCATGAGTCATTGTTGTTTACCATGATACATTTTACTTTTAAAGACAAATCTAGGGAAATAATAAATATATTATTAATTCTTTTACCTTTGAGTTTTACCTCATGAGAGACTTCATCTTCAATCAAGCATGCATCCTTGGTGAACTTGATCTTGAAGTCTTTGTCACAAAGTTGGCTAATACTTAGAAGATTGTACTTTAGTCCTTCAACATAAATAACATCTTCAATGGATGTGAAAGGTGGTGCTCCAACTTTGCCTATGCCAAAAATCTTTTCTTTTTTGTTGTCTCTATAAGTGACATATCCCTTAGCCTTAAGCACTATATTTGAAAATTTGTTAATATCTCACGTCATATGCTTAGAACAACCACTATCGAGATACCATAGATTTAATGTGGTATTCAAGCATACCTGCAAAACAAATTAGGTTTTGTTAGGTACCCAAATTTCCTTGGGTCCTTCATTATTAGTTCCGTTCTTGACCCACGCATAATGCTCACTTTCCATACTAAAATTCCTAACATAGCAAGCATTAGGTGTGTGACCAATTATACTACAATAAAAACAAGTAGGAACATAGTTACTTCTATATCTAGGAGCATATGATTTATTCTTAACAAATATTTTCCTTTTAGGATGAACAACTTTGGCTTTGTTTCCTTTTTCTATGGTAGATTGGTCACTAGCCTAAACAAAGATAGTTTTTCTAGAACTTGGTTTACTAAATTTTGAACAACCAAGACCACTTTTATCATTGGAATATCTTTTTTGACTAAGGACACCTTCTAATCCAATTTTCTCATTTTCATATCTTTCAAGAAATTTTTTAATTGGACAATTTGGAAAGAAGGCGACTCATATTCTTTGCATACAAAATTATGTTTTTGTTCAATAATAATTTTTTTTTTCAACTTCAAAATATGTTTCCATTGTGTCAATCTTTTCTTCAAGAGATGAAATTTGTTTCTATTGTTTTGACACGATTTTGTACATAATTTTGCATTCATTAAGAATTTCATCTATGACACTTTGTGCATCATTATCATAAATGGAAAAATCATTACTAACCTCTTCATCTTCATCGTCGGAATGATGTGATACCATTAAAGCAAGATTCACACATTCTTCGCTTTCTGAATCGGATGATGAACTTATCTCATTATCTTCCCGTGCAACGTAGGCTCTTTTATTCTTATTCTCTTTTTTACTTTTGAAGCCACCTTTCTTGGAGAGTTTTGGGCAATCCGTCTTTATATGCCGTTGCTTACCACATTCATAACATGTGTCATTTTGTGTTGATGTGGAAGCCTCCTTTTTCCTGAAAGATTTCTTTCTTTTTGAATAATTAAAGTATTTATCATTTTTACCAAAAAAAAACTTACCAAGCATTTTCACAAGGAGCATAAAGTTTTCATCTTCCTCCAGAGCATCATATTCTTGATCTACTTTTGAATCGACTTTCAAAGCAATGCCATTGGATTTCTTCTCTTGATTCTCATACTTTTCGAGTATTCCAAGTTAAAGTTCATGTTCTTGGAGTTTTCCTAACAATGATGTGGTTGACATGGTAGAAAGACTTTTCTTTTCCGATATTGTCGTCACTTTTGGTTGTCATTCCCTAGTTAATGATCAAAGCAGTTTAAGATTAAGATCATCGTTAGTAAAAGTCTTACCGAGAGCAATCAAATGATTTGTCAAGTGTATAAATCTCTTTTGCAATGCCACAATAGATTCTCCGGGATGCATTCTAAACCTTTCATACTCATGACTCAAAGTATTCAATCTAGATCTTTTTACTTCAATGGTTCCTTCATGAGTTTCCACCAATGTATCATAAATTTTCTTTGCCGATGTACATTGAGAGATACGAAAGAATTCATCCATGCTAAGTAAACTTTGAAGTATATTGATTGCTTTCTTTTCATTTAGAACTTTTTTCTTATCATCTTCATCCCAAGAGCTTTGAACCTTTGGAGTACCAACATCATTAACGACACTTGTAGGTTTATGTGGACCATTTTCGACGGTTTCCCATATTCCTTCTCCTTTTGCTTCAAAATGAGCCTTCATGCGAATTTTCTAGAAATCAAAATATTCACCAGAAAATAGTGGGGGTTTGTTGCTGCTACCACTATCTTTGAAAACAGGATTTGCACTTGTAGAAGCCATTCTGGATCTTTAGGAATAGGTTACCTATAACCTGCTCTGATGCCAATTCTAAAGTAGGAGTATGCCTAAGAGGAGGGGTGAATTAGGATTTAGAAAAATTATTCGGTTTTTATGAATCTTTGTTCTTTCTTTTCTGGTTAGGTTAGGCAATGAAAACGGTAAAGTGCGGAAAAATAAAGAACACATATGGATTAAACTAGTGCCTCTCACAATCCGAGAGTACGCCCAATCCCCTTACCATATGTAAGAGATTTTATTATTGTTAGATCTCCCTAAAAAATATTCTAACCAAGTTATCAAGAATAATCCTCTTGAAACATGAACATAAAGAAAAGAGAACAATCCTCCCTTTTCTAATAACCTTATCGTCAACAATCCTAGATGATAAGTAATTGCACCTAATATCAAACATTCCTTGATACTTAGGAATTTACAACAAAGTAATGTATAAAGAAGTATATGAAGTTTGTAGAATTCATTAAGACTTATTCTAAATAGAACACATCATTCTTCTCTTTCAAGTATGAATATTCAATAGCATAAACTCTCTAAGTGCTCCAATGATACTTTTATGAATGTGATATGAAAAAAGGATTCAAAAAGTATCTTGTATGAAAATTTCTATTATGGAAAAATATGCAGAATTTTGAAAGAGGTGAATTCAAAATGAAATTTTGAAATCAATATATAGTGTGCACGTAACTATTCAATAATCAAGGCAATGCTTGAAAGAATTTCTGAAAAGGATTACATGTTGAATGGAAGAGATGCATGCAAGAGGTATCATGAAAAGGTGATTTGAAACAAGGTAATTTTTCGGAATCAACTCCGGTACAATCTATTGTACCAAAAGGACAACCAATTGTCCTAGTTCAATACGATAAAAAAATTTGAAAACTACAAGGACAATTGATTGTAGAAAAGTGAAAATCGATTGTCATAAATAAAAAAAAATGTTTTTTGGGTGTTACAATCGATTGTGGAAAAGTAACAACTGATTGTTATTCATAAAAAAGTTATTTTTTCATAGTGTAAGTGGCAAAAATGTTTTTGTTACAATTGATTATTACTATTCATCAACCCATTGTAGCCTTTAAAAAATTTGAAATATTTTCTAAGTAAATGAACCAAGCAAAAACCATTGAATCAACCAAGATAGATGATCTTTAAAAAAAAAAATTACTATGGTTCAAATATGAAAAGAAAATTGAAATGCATGATAAATAATCTTTAAACACTAAGATTAAATATATTATGATTTTTCATATACCTTGCGGCTTGATCAAGAAAGTCTTGAAAGTTGTCAAGTAATGATCGTCTTTACTTCTTCTTTTTGATATGGAAATATCTTGAGCTAAAGTCTTCATTAAAACAAAGATGATGTTTTGGTGTCTTGATCAAAGCCCAAGATTGAAGCTAAAAGGTTTATTTATATCTTGTTCAAAGCCCAAGATGAAGGCTAAAAGGTTTGACTGAGAGATAATTGTTACCTCTAAAGAGGGTTTGAACCTCCTCTGAGGGAATTGTTGATTTTTGTGTACCTTGATCAAAGCCCAAGGTTGAAGCTAAGGGATTGATTGACTCCACTGGGGAAGTCCTTATACAAAGCCTAAGAGGAGGCTGAATAGGATCGACTCAACAAGAGAGTGTATATATGTCTTGTACAAGGCCCAAGATTGAGGCAAAAAAGAGACTGACTCTTTAGGGGTATCATTATACAAAGCCTAAGAGGAGGCTAAAAGTTTGACTTTTATGGGGAAAATGTTCTTTCTGTCTTGTACAAAGCCCAAGATTTGAGGCTAAAAGGGATTTTGACTCCGTCGGGGAGTTTTGTATATGTCTTGTACAAAGCCCAAGATAAAGGCTAAACAGGGAAATTTAATCGTCTCGACTGAGGATATTTTAAGTGTCTTGTACAAAGCCCGAGACGGAGGCTAAACGGTTTTGACTCTGCTGGAGAGTGCTATATATCTTGTACGAAGCCCAAGATGGAGGCGGAAAAGAGTTTTACTCTGTTTGTGAGTTCATTCCTCAAAGTCTAATGAAGGCTCGGAGGAATTGACTTTGCTGGGGAAAATGTTTGCCCTAAGCTTATGAAGGTTTATATCTCGTACAAAGCCCAAGATAGAGGCTAAAAGGGTTTGACTCAACAAGAGAGTGCTTTTATCTGTCTCGTACAAAGCTCGAGATAGAGGCTAAAAGGGTTGACTCAACAAGAGAGTACTAAAAGTGATTGACTCAACAAGAGAGTCTGACTCAACAAGAGTGTCTGGGAAGGTGTTTGACTCAACAAGAGAGTCTGGGGAGTTGACCGACTCAACAAGAGAGTCTGAAAAGGTTAGCTCCGTTGGGGAGAATCATTTGTACAGAGCCCAAGAGGAGGCTGACTTCGCTGAGGAAGGATCATTATACAAAGCTTAAGAGGAGGCTAAACTTTTGCAGGGGATTCTTGAGATCCCGAGGCAGGTCCAAATGGGGAATCGACTCTTTCAAGGGAATGCAGAAGAGTTGATAGATCAGAAACCTTGAGGTTTTGATTTGAAATAGTGTTATTCTGATGGTTGACCGACCCTGGTTGGGGAAATCCGGGAGAAAGACGGGGTTTTAGAACCTACAAGTTTTAAATCTTGCTAGAGATTAATCCAGAATCTGGGGTTTCTCCTATGTTTAGGGAACTTGAGAATGTCTTTGAGACTCAAGGGTATTTAGACTGTCCAAGTCTATTGGAAGAGTTTTATCTTTTGTATGATGCCCAAGAGGAGGCCGACTCTTTTTAAGGGATGAGTATCAACCCTAAAATTGGTCTGAGGGTTTTGACTATTTTTAGAAAGACAGCTCTAACGAAGGATGACTAAGTTCTGTCCTATACCTGTAAGTGGTCTTCAGGGTCCTTGTATTAAGCCCAAGAGAAGGCGTGAGAACTTCTAAGAAGCCGAAGGGTCCTTGTACAACGCCCAAGAGGAGGCGGGGATGCTTTTAGGAAGCTGATAAGTGCAAATTGTACCTATTTTTGTATATAAGTTTTGTTGCACTTATCCTTACTTTGTGTTAAAATTGGTTGAATAAACCCCATTTTATGTGTAAATACGTTTACTTTACGTTTTCGTGTGTATAGTGCGTTACCGTGTAAATATCATTGAGTTTAATCGATTTTCATTTATTTTTTTAGGTGTTCCAGCAATGTGATGTTTCCATATTCATAAAGAGCATTGAATAAGCTTTCCAACGCTTCAAACCGTGCGTCAATCGGAGTTACGGTTCAAGAGTTATGAAGAAAACAAATTCTGGTTTTCTGTCATGCTCGCTAGGCGAGCCCCCGTAGCGAACATTCGCTAGCTTGTTCGCTAGGCGAACGTAAACCGCCTTTCTGTTGAGTTTTTTCACGATTCTGGAATTTTTCGTTTGCCCCGGTTTGCCTAGCGAACAAGCTAGCGAGTGTTCGCTACGGGGGCTCGCCTAGCGAGCATGACAGAAAACCAGAATTTGTTTTCTTCATAACTCTTGAACCGTAACTCCGATTGACGCACGGTTTGAAGCGTTGGAAAGCTTATTCAATGCTCTTTATGAATATGGAAACATCCCATTGCTGGAACACCTACAAAAATAAATGAAAATCGATTAAACTCAATGATATTTACACGGTAACGCACTATACACACGAAAACGTAAAGTAAACGTATTTACACATAAAATGGGGTTTATTCAACCAATTTTAACACAAAGTAAGGATAAGTGCAACAAAACTTATATACAAAAATAGGTACAATTTGCACTTATCAAACTCTCCCCAACTTACATAATTGTTTGTCCACAAACAAGAATCAAACAAACTTGAAAATGCGCAAGAAATATCCAAAGAATGACGAATCAACAGGTTTTGAAAAACGGAAACGAATGAATGGTTCAAATGAAAACGGTACACACAAAAAGTAAATACTTACCACTAAACTGCAACGATAACATAGTCACGAAACAAAAGCAAAGTACAAAAGTCATGCCAAAAATTCTAAAACAACACAAGTTCAAATGTGAATCACACCTAGCAAAAACAATCATCGGTAGATGAAAAACACAAAATGAGGTTCTTTCACTCACACAACAATCTTGCAAACAAAAGACTAAATTATGCATACATCCACAAATTCACATTGAAAATACAAAGGCAAGAATCACAAGGGCTTTTCAAGGTTGTAGCGTGGTCGGGTAAACAAACAAGGGGCAATTTCTAAAGGTAATTGAAACAAAAACTTGCCTAAACCTAAGGGAGTGAAAACTCACAAAGATTCACACACAAAATTTCAACCAACTTCTTCCAAAATCCCAAGTGCTACACAACACACAATACTTATTTAGCACAATTATTGCAACTCTTTTTGTTTCCTTTTTCAAGGATTTTTCTTTTTTCTTTCTTTTTCACTTTTTTCTTTTCTTTTATTTGTCATATTTTTCTCTTTTTTCTTTTCTTTTTCAATCCTCATAGAATTCAACCAATGAGTACACACAATCATCCTCTCCCCAACTTGAATTCAACCGCACCATCATGTGAATACTCCCTACTTTCTAAGGCAAGGAAAAAATTCATACAACAACACAAAAAGTTGAGGGCTCAAGTAAAAACAACAATCAAGATCCACACAAAAATATGAATTTGACACTCATAGACAAGCATCAAGCTCAAACAACATGGATAATGACTAAAGGCTCAAAGGGGTTACAAATGATCACACACTCACAAGGTGAATTGACTATTTGGCTAAGGTAGTTGTGCTCAAAATGAAACAATTGCCTTGATCCTTTTCATGCATTCATATAATCAACACAAATAAAAGATTCAACATAATAAAATCCAGTTAAACAAGAATGTTGGTTCTCCGCATATATGAACAATAGAAGGCTACCTCACAAAAAGGTGGGAACTAAAGTGATTCACAATAAGAACAAGTATACAAAAGAATGGATGGCATGGAAGTTTGTAAAATGCCTAAGTATCATGAATATGCTACAGTATAGAAAGCGATAAATACATACCTCAGACGTGTACAAAACTTAACAAGATCATTACCAAACATCCGCAAGTTGAAACGAACCAACTTGGAAAATCACAAAAGCATCCTCAAATAAGTCAATCAAAATCTGTGAGCAAACAACAACCAAAATCTTAGCAGCCTTCGCCTAGCGAAGGAATCATTCGCGACGCGAGCCTTCGCTACATCCTTCGCCCCAGCGAAGTTTGGGTGTTTTCAAAAGTGAAAGTTTCTGCCACCCCCTCGCTGGCACCTTCGCCTGGCGAACACATCAGCGAGCATTCGCTGGCACCTTCGCCCAACGAATTTACCCAGTTTTCCTACTGAAGGTTTTTGCATACTTTCTGCCACCCCCCTCGCTGGCACCTTCGCCAACATTCGCGAGGCGAACCTTCGCTGGTGACTTCGCCAGAACTCGCTTAGCGAGAACAAGAATTATTAATATAAACAAACGAAAAGAAAGGGAGAAATTTCATTAAACAAGTTGTAAAGTGAAGATTTGAGAAGTTAACGAAAAATCCGAGTACAACTTGTTTAATGAAAGTTCACCACACAACCAAAGAAAATAATACAACATGCTTGTTTTACGTCGTAAGCTCGACGCCTTTACATTGCTTAGCTAGCAAACTCACTTCCTTCATGCCATAGTGATGCCTCACCGCGCAAACCTAAAGTAAGTGTCCTAACCAAACATATGAACAAACGGTTACGGGAACAAAATGTATACAACACTTGAACAAACATAATGGAAATAGACAATATATACGATATATACAAAACTCAAAAACAAAGAAACTATCGCAATGCGATTCAATATCAAAACCAATCCCCGGCAACGGCGCCATTTTGTTGGTTGCAGAATAGGGCAAGCAAGCAAAAATATTTATTTTCGGAAGAATTCCCTCCGGGATTTATGTCGTGTCCACAGAGATCGGTTCGAGGGAAAGAATGCCGTTCGACAATCTCTCGTGTTTATGAGTTTGGATTAAAATGGTTTCAAACAAGAAAATAGAAAAGTAAATATTAAAACATAAAAAGAATACATTCTTTGAAGAGAAGAAACCTATCAAGCATGAATATACACTACTCAGAACAAACGTAAACCTATCGATCGGTCGCATTCAACATACAATACTCATCAAAATCATCACGTATCGCTCACAACAAAGGTTATGTCTAACGCACAGTTGAGAGAGCAACCGTATTACTCTCGTCGACGCTCTCGCGCACGACGCCTCGAAACACGGAAGACATTAAGTTCCGACACCATAAAGATTATTATCTAAATCTATCTCTAGAGTCTAGACAATAGATATCCCTCCCTAATCAAGATTCATGATGGTTATCTCTAACACAACACAAATCCAAACATAAATGCAAAAAGATCAAGGAAGACATCGATAATGATTTGTAAAGCATATATATTATACAACCATGATCAATACATGTACATAGGTTTAGAGTAACAATACAAACATAACCCACAAAATAGAGAAATACATAGAGAAGAAATGGAGAAAAACCAAACATCTCAAAAGTTGAATGCAACCGATCGATAGGTTTACGTTTGTTCTGAGTAGTGTATATTCATGCTTGATAGGTTTCTTCTCTTCAAAGAATGTACTCTTTTTATGTTCATCTTTACTTTTCTGTTTGTTTTTACTTGTAAACCATTTTAATCCAAACTCATTAACGCGAGAGATTGTCGAACGACATTCTTTCCCTCGAACCGATCTCTGTGGACACGACATAAATCCCGGAGGGAATTCTTCCGAAAATAAATATTTTTGCTTGCTTGCCCTATTCTGCAACCAACAGAAGCCTGTGGGTCCCCTAACCAAGAGAAGTTCAAGAAATGCAATTCACCGAGAAGAGATCATTCCAGGAAAGTTTGAGGGTCTGGAAGAAACTCAAGAGATACTATTCATAGAGAATAGATCAACTTCGAGGAGTAGAATTTCTTTGACAATTTCTAAGGGTGACAGTCTAAGAAAAGGTTCACCGAGAATACTGCCTTTCTCTTTGTTCCATATTGTTTAAACCCAAGAGAAGGGAAGATTGTATCGGGAATCCTATGGGGGGTCTAGTTTTGTTTGTATTTAAGAGTGACCAACAGGGCTTTACCTAGTTCTAGACGTAGTTACCGGGGAAAACTCTAAATAACTATACTAGTATATACATAGTTGATATATGACAAGTATTTTAAAAGGTTATAAAAGAAGACTAACCATGCGCAGCTTCCCACAATACAGTTATATACATGAAAGCAATAAATGAAAGCGGATAAACACTTACCCGTTGTAGAGCTTCCATGCTATTTTGTTAGTTGTTCAACAAAGAAATTAAATAAAGTTTTGATGACAATATATATATTTGAATTCAAAATCAAAGGAGAAAGTGTTTTGAAAAGATTGTTGGGGCTTACAGCTCAAGGAGAGGCCCAAGTTTTAACGATGATTGCACTGTTGTTTTAAGAACTGTACAGAGGGACTTATACAATATATGAGACTTACACTCTATTAGAGGCCCAAAAGGTTTTGATTTAAACTGGCGATCGCGCCGAGATTTTTTTAACGCAGTGGGTCTTATACAATAACTGAGGCCCAAAATGGTTTTGGTAAAAAAGGGATTGGGTCTTACACTCTATTAGAGGCCCAAAGAGTTTGAAAATGAATAAAGATGGGTCTTATAGCTCAAGGAGAAGCCCAATTGTGTTTGTTACAAAGGCGACGATCGCGCCGAACTTTTTAAAATATACAGGGGAGACTTATACAATATGTGAGGCCCAAAATTGTTTATTTACAAAGGAGTTGGGACTTACACTCTATTAGAGGCTCAAAAGTTTGAAAAAAGATTGATGAGGGTTGAATTAATCAAAACCCTAATTTTGTTTTAAAAAGGGATTAATTTTGTTTAAAAATTAATAAAAATTATGAAGATATGTGAAAAATGAGTGGTGATCTTAGATCAATGTTTCAAAAATCAAGTTTTTTGTCCACAAAATGGTTAGAAACCATTCAAGTTTGGAAAATCAAGAGAAAGAACATTTTTTAAAATTTTAAAAAAACAAATAAAAATTAATTCTTTGTAAAAATATCAAATATATGAAATAAATAACATTAGTGGGAAATTTTGGTAAAATAATATATTTTAACATTTTTGTGAATTATTAAAAAAAGAATCAACTCAAAACCATTAAAATTCAGAGATAAATTGATTTTTGAATCAATTAAATAAAATCACAAAATTCAAATATTCAAATATTCAAAAAAGGGTGCCAAGAACACCAAGTTCTTGCCCGCATGCCCTGTTCTTAGCTGATTTACGTTTTCTCCTCAATCTCACTGAATACTTGATGAAATCACACAATCCACATATCAATCTGCTCGTTTTCAACTCACGATCATGTCTATGGTCTTTAATTTCATTTATTTTAAGCATGGAATAAGAAATCAAGACAAAACCTCAAGAACCCTAAATTGTGCATGAAGGCTCAGAATTTTGATACATGATTCAAACAAAGCAATTAATTGAGGGGAAACATTCTATGCATGATTATGAACATTTGGCAAAAATATTGTGCAAGGAAATATGCATAGATTAAGAGATGACCAAGTTTAGGCTTACTTGAAGGTCGTGATAGCAAGAGCAATGTGATTTTTGAGTTGGAGGTGTTACAGATGAGTTGTGATGATCTGAACAGCTTCCATACACCATATGGAGTGTGTCTGAATGCTTGGAGTGGATTGAATTGATCTGGAACTTGATTTGGCACCTCAACTACAAATCTGTCAAAAACTTGTGCAGATGGCTGGTGATTTTTTGGTTCTGGTGTTCCAGATATTGTTTAAGTATTTGGATCACTTCTATATGATGTTTATGAGGTGTGTGTGTGTGTGATTGGTTTGGTTGGAATTGCTCTCAAACTCAAAACCCGATAGTGACTTGCTTTAGAAGGCAAAATTGGAGTGAAAGTGGAGATTTTGAGGAAAACATCAGTTTGGGTGCTTTGGTGTACTCAAACTTATCACAAATGAGCTCTATTTATAGTAGAGTAAGTTTGTTTTGCAAGAAATAGTGCTTAGCAACTGGTACAGGTCTGTGGCCAATTGGATCATTTTGGAATCTCAAGTCTCCTCTAGCCATTGACTAGAGGTTAGAGCACATGCCTATGGTTCTTTGATTCAAGGATAAGGCTTGACTGAAGTGTTCATCTTTGCTCTGATACATGCCACCTCTAAGCATCCATTGAATGCTCCAAAACAAAATTGGAGTCTTGTCCCACTTTTAGGCTTTTTAGGTTTGGCATGCTACTTGTAGTTCCAAAGACTTGGGAGGCTTATGGATCAGTGTTTGTTCCTCCTTGGTCTCCCCATGAGGTGTTCAGATGGATACACTTGTTTGTCATTTGCACAAATTAGCTAAATCGAGTCCTAATGCACAATCTGCCTTGCCAAGACAGTTTGCAGCAAGGCATATTGCCATTGTCATAACTCCTAGCCCAAGTGGAATTTCATGGGGTTCTTGGACATTTTGGAAAGCTGATATATCCTATTTCAATATGATGTCCAACTTTGGTTTTGATCCAACCTGAATTATAATGAAAAATGCCTCTACTTTTGGGAAAAAGTAAGGCAGATTCTGACTTAGTGAAAATTTCACCAAGTGTTGAAAAAATTTCACTTTTGTGTTTTCAGCCATTTTGATCACTCCATAACTAAAAATCCATGAGGAATTAGAATGAGCTGTAGTTGACACTTTTGAAGTATGCCATGAGAGCTACAAATCCATCTTTGGATCATCCAAAATGGTTGCTTAGATCTCAAGTTATGATCCTTGGAAGTTGGTACCCTAGCCACTTTGTTCCATAACTTAGAAAAATTCTAAGTTTTTTATGGTTACCCTTTTACAAGTTATCCCACTTTCCTTGATTTTTCTTGATGAATGATGATTCCAATCACACATTAACTTCATTTTAGGGTTAGGGGACCTTGGTTGACCAAAAAATCAAAAAGTCAAACTTTGACTTTTTGGTACCGTTGACTCTTTATCAGATGAATTCCAAACTGTGCGATCCTCTATGAAATCAAGTCCTTGACCTAAATCAAACTTAATGGATCGATTCCATAGGTGTTATAGGGTGTATTGAATCATGTCCCAATTTTTGGGAGCATGTCCTGGTCAAAAGTCAAAGGTACATTTGACTTTTCCCCCGAAACCCTAGTTGTGGTCCAGATGAAATTGAAACTTATAGATCAAGCTTCTTGGGTCAATCCATTGTTGCAAATGGATCAATGTGGTGTGTTAGAGACCCTCAAATCATGTCTTGAGGTCTTGGCTCATGTTTTGTCCCAAAAGTCAACTTAGGGGTGAATTAGGTCAAGAAACCCTAATTCCTGATTTTTGGTAAATGCATCCCCTGAGGCAAAATTAACTTGATGATTGGGTCCATGAGGTCCCTTGGAGTATCTTGGGTTATGCTTTGAAGCATTGGCTCATGCCCAGATGAAAATTTCCATCTGGAGGCCTCAGTCGACCAAAACCCTAATTTGGTGACACTGGCGATCATCAAGCTTGATCCACTTGGAATGTTGGAACCTTGTGCTTGATCCTTGATGTGGGAGTCCTCTTGATCCTTTATGGATGTTTGAGAGGTTTAGACAAGTTGAAGATCATGTCATTTCTTGATTGATCCTTTGTCTAAGGGCTCTGAGGGGGCTTGGAACTCTAATTTTTTATTGTGGTGAATGCTCAACAATTCCTGAGGAGATTGAGGAGACATATAGGTACATCCATATTGTGATGATGATTTGCACAATGATGGAAAATCTTAGTGGTCAAAATTTGGGGTATGACAAACACTTTGTTAAATTGTAGTATAATTCATGTCAACAAAAATCAAAAAGTGTATGTAAATTTAAATCATATCCACATGGATTTTCCTTAATTCAATAAGATTTGGAAGAGTGTGTTTGTTATAAAAAAGGTGAAAGAACTAATTGTAACTAAGGGTGTAAAGTGTAATTGATTTTGTTGTGCTATAACAATGAAAATAACTAGACTAAAATAACAATTGAAATACTCTATAAGGGAAACAATTAAGTATTTCCTTTGAATCCATTTTATTTTGCATGTGGTTAATACCTACTTGAACCTATAATGGCTCATCTTAAATCACGACAATTTAAAAAAAAAGTTATGAACGATTTCATTTCTGCGTCTTTTGTTATTGCCATTTCCCCTCTGAGATTGATGAAATTACAAGAAGGTTTACAACACATAAAATACCTATTGTCTTGACCAAATATTCCTTGTATATAGCAATCATAAATAGTCCCACAATATTTTTTGGTTTCAGTGAGCAAATCTATAGCTATTTCTCATTTTATCTAGATTGATTCAACCAATTTTGTAGACGAATAAAAGAATTAAGTGCAAATAAAATTGAATAATTATAAAAAGAGATCCATTTACGAAGATAAAAACTAAAAAGATCACATGGTTCACATTATTAATAGAAATTCATCTAAAGGGGGGCCTCATCTTAGGGAACTATCCATCCATGACTATTACAATAAAGAGTGTAAAAATTAAACTTACAACCGATAGGGATGATTCCCTAATGATAACTATTTTTCCCTTATCCTTTGCTCCAAAATATTTATTTTTCTTATAAAATTTAGAACCCTAACAACTAAACACATTTTACATTATATAGATAAAAAAAATTCTAAAATTGTAAAATCACTATTCTCTAAACCTACATCGCGTTTCTATTTTACAGTTTTGTTGACTTAAAAGCTTACAATTATGACAATCGGGCCACTCCAGGTTTGCGGAGCACCTCTTTGCTTGGCAGAAGCTCAAATAACGTCACTCTCAATTTTGAAGAGTCCTTATGCCTATTTTCTCTTAAATAGAACCTCTTTGGATAATAGAGCATTATTATTTCTCTTTTGAAATTTTCTTTGTTTTTTCTTCTGTTTCTCGCGTGCCAGTCTTCTCTTTACTTTGTAATTGTAACTTCCACAGTAAAATACCATGTAATTTGTATGTATAGGATGATTTTGACTTGAATTGGTCTTTTCCATGATTCTTCAAAATCTTTATTAAAACCTACTAAACATAAATGATTTAAAATTAAAAGTACATAAAATAAAGGAAATAACTATTACAAACAAGATATGATAGACTGTAATCAGAACCCCAAAATTGAATCTTTCACCATTTTAGGATTGAGATATTTTTATAAGACTCATTGGGCCCAGGCTACAAAGTCAAAAAAATGTTTTCCTTAGTCACATGATTAAAAACATAGGAGTACAGGAAGACTCATTCTCCCATAAATCGTGGGGTGACGATTTTTCCCTTTTGACTCATATTTTCACACCATTATTCCTTGGAAACCTCATAAACCATGTGTGATAAATGAAACATGTCATGGATCATAGTTTGGGCGAGGTAACCCAGGTTCAATTAGGTGACTTAAAGGTGCTTCGGGCGAACAAAACACGCTTCAATCAAATCCCTACCCTTCGTGCGCACTCCCCATACTAAATGTACTTATCCCCAAACTCTCTTTCATGGATCATCTCCTTTTAAGTCCAATAAATTTATCTTAGTCCACGACCCCTTTAACACTAGCTCTTTGAAAGGGCCAAGTGATTTAATCTAGGCTGAGGTAATTTATTTATAGGAAAAAATAATAATTGAATCCCTTAGACAATACTAGAATAAACAAGTCCTAAGGTAAGACTTAGACAGTCGGGTCCCTCATGTAATAGTTAGAAAATAGAGTCCTTTAAGTGAGATGTGAATAATCGACTCCCTCAAGTGAGAATTAGACAGTTGAATCCCTTAGACGAGACTTAGATAGTTGACTCCCTCCAACGATACTTAGACCATAATTTTTGCAATTTCGAAATTAGTGTTCCTTGGATAAGGATCGAGGCGATAAATTGAAGTTCTATTTTCCCTAGGGCCTATATTGATCTTTTGTAATCCCTTTAGTGTTTGACAAAGAAAACGCTTAGGCCTCATACAAACTAGCCTTGCTTTAGGTTTCTTTTTTTCATAAATAGATTCCTTAGGGGTGTATACCACAAAGTTGATGAGGACTTCACTAAAGAGATGCCATATAGGCGGAAAGAATCCATCCTTGGAGGTCCAACATACAATTTCCTTATAGGAGGAAAGAATCCATCCTTGAAGGTCCAACGTACAATTGCATTTATGTGGCAAGGATCCTTCCTTGAAGTTCCAAATTACAATTTACTTATAAGAGACAAGTATCTTTCCTTGGAGGTCCAACATACAATTTCCTTAAAGGCAACAATGATCCTTCCTTGAAGGTTCAATTTACAATTTCCTTATCAGCGACAAGGCTCCTTCCTTGAATGGTATACCATATGATTTAATTATAGGAGGAAAGGATCCTTCTATGAAGTTCCAACGTGCAATTGTCTTATAGGTGACAAGGATCTCTCCTTGAAGGTCCATCAAATAACTGACTTATAGGTGGAAAGGAAACTTCTTTGAAGGTCTAGCATGTGATTTCCTTATAATCCTTCCTTGAAGGTCTTGCATATAATTTATTTATAGGAGGCAATGATCATTCCTTAAAAGTATAGCATACAATTTCCTTATAGGAGGAAAGGATCCTCCTTGAAGGCCCATCATAAAATTTCCTTATAGGTGGAAATGATCCTTCCTTAAAGGTATAAGGTAAAATTGCCTTATCGCCTGATAGTCAATAGATGGATCACTTAATTCAAAACCCCCACCCTTGCATGGGAAAACAGTGTGACCCTAACTTTGATACATAAAAATTAAACCTTTGAGAGGATTCATACATTTGCGCGACGAGACATTCACCTTATTAAACATGAAACATTAAATAGTTAACTGTTATAATATTTAGATTAATTGAGATCTAGGTTCTGAGGATAGGTTTTTTGTCTAGCTTATCAACCTCGTAGGAACCGTGTATCAGCTTCTAGTATATTTGATATGATTCCTATTTAGCTATTAGCATTCCCAATCGATTGGGTGCATCCACTTGTCTTAGTACGAGGTCATCTTCTCGCATTTCTCTTGGAACTACCTTTAAATTGTATCTTCTGCCGACCTTTTTTGTTTTGGAGAATGTTAGATGATGGCACTGATCTAGAAGGGGGGTGAATAGATCACTAATTTTTAATAATTTGCGCTTCAAAAAATTGTTTTGAAATATGCGGAAGCGGCCTCGGATTAAAACTCGTATAAACGAACCGTTATTGGTAACATTGGATATGCGAAACCGAATGAAATGATATTGATGTGATAGTAGAATCAATAAGGTTCCCAATCAACAATTCAAATAAAAGACACTTATAGTGAACCAATTTCCAATGCTTAATAAAGGATAAAATTTGAATTGACAATTTAACAAACAGTTTGTGTGCTATCAATATGTCAAACACTTAGCGTGCGAAACACATCAAGTCAAATTTCCTTTAAATTTGTAGTGCAGAATTTTTCACACTTGCAATCAAAGTGATTGCAACGGTTTTTCACAATAGTTTTAAAACACTATAAATCAATTGAAATATTGCTAACACTTGATTTCGCACAAACTTCAACAATATAAAAGTAAATATATATATATATATAGAGAGAGAGAGAGTGAGAGAGAGAGAGAGAGAGAGAGAGAGAGAGAGAAAGACACCTAATTTGTTTAGGCAATTCCCCTTTCGTCCTCACTTCGGGTACGTCTGCCCTCAATTCTAAAAATAGAATTGAGAAATGTATAATACCTGTGTGTAATATTAAGTACAAGAGAAATCCTAGCTAACCAACAAGCTAACCCAATTGTTGAAGTTGAATCTAACCAGTTATCCTCCCTTGATTCTTGCTGAATCAAGAACATCAAACACTTCGAACAAACCTCCAGTTACCGCTACTCACTTGATCGAACCTTTTGTTCTTCAAAGTCTTTCACTCGGCTGATTTCGATCGCAAGATGTTTGACCCCAAATATTTCAAAATAATCCTCCGGTTACCGTTACTCCATTGACCTAACCCACCATTCTTCAAGGATTTCACTCAGCTGAATCTGTAATGCAAAGATTTGTGCAAAAAACCCCAAATCTCTCAAGATCATGGAGGACAAAACCCCAATTGTTTTATCAAAGAAAATCCCACTGAATCTCTACCCAAACTTGATTTACAAATCCTATGTTTGGACGTTATCACTTTTGACAAAGCACAATCAATAAAGATGATTATGTGTGATTATTGATGAATGGAATTGTGAAGTGAAAATGAAGAGCAAAAAATGTATCTTTAAATTTTCTTCTTTTTTTGAAGTGATGCATATAAGTATATATCTATGTACAAGAACGAGTATAGAAAAACTGAGTTTGGGAACACAAAGACACAGAAAAATGGGTAAACACGTGCGAGAGGTCGACCTATGGCATCTATGAGTTGACTTGAACAAGGTAGAGGCCAAAACTATATAATACATGGCCCAGGCATCGACCTACAGACACTCATGCGTCGACCTCCAAATGTCATGCGTCGACCTACAGGGTAGGTGCATGCAAGGCAGAAAAATTTAAAGATTTTCTTTACAGTGTGAGTCGACTTGTAGGAGCCCATTCGTCAACCTCAAGATGCCATGCGTCGACCTACAGGGTAGGTGAATGCAAGGCAGAAAAATTTAAAGATTTTCCTTACAGTGTGAGTCGACCTGTTACCTTTATGAGTCGACCTATGGCTCTAAAAATGACCTAAACGCCCATTTTTGACATTGTGTATGATCCTATACAACGTGATAATATATCGTGCACGTTCAGATTTTCCACAACGGTCATAAGACCGTGATTGTAAGTAGCGCATATACAACCACACCCTACGTAACAACGGCAGGTCACGCGTGATGTTATCCTTTTTCCAACCGTTATTGTATATGTTTTCCGTAGTAGTGGAAAGCGCGCTACATATTATCACGGTTGTTTTAACTAACCGTTGTAATATATTAAAGGTCCCAGGTTCGATTCTCAGCAGCGCATTTTTGGTATATATTTTATTCTGGACAACGTTCACTATACAACCACGGTCATATTTAACAATCGTCGTTAAATTATCTGCTTTTTAAAAAAATATATTTCTGAATTTTGAAATTTTTCCATTTTTTAACCTGTATTTTTGTGAACCGTATCAGAACAAAAACAACAATTGTATCATGTAACAAAAAAATTTATTTACTTCATCAATTCCAAAAAAATATTATTTACATCATAAAACTCAAATGTATATCAAACATATATATATATATATATATATATATATATATATATATATATATATATATATATATATATATATATATATATTACAAATTAAACTGATGTTTGAGGACCCTTAAGTGCATTGAAGATATACGCCCAACGTTTACGAATGTCTACAATGTCTTCGCAGGGGAATGGTGTACTGTCGTTAAACATCCACATAAAAAAGTGCAAAAATGTGAATATCTAACATATATGATAATAATGGCCAACTTAAACAATAATATGTCATTGTAAACAATTCATTATATATATATATATATTACAAATTAAACTGATGTTTGAGGACCCTTAAGTGCATTGAAGATATACGCCCAACGTTTACGAATGTCTACAATGTCTTCGCAGGGGAATGGTGTACCGTCGTTAAACATCCACATAAAAAAGTGCAAAAATGTGAATATCTAACATATATGATAATAATGGCCAGCTTAAACAATAATATGTCATTGTAAATAATTCATTACATATATAATATATACCTGATCCCATGAATCAAGAATGCCGACGAAGGTAATGTTTAACATGTGTTTCATTACATAATACCCACTCTAATCCCTTTGGTTGTTTCCTCGTATACAAAAATAAATATTATTTCATGAATGTTATAACCACACATGCATGTAACAATATATATAAATGAATATCACAAGTAATATGGCCACTTACATTAGGCGAGATAAATGTTGACTTTTTTCAACTATTGTTAAAGATATAGTGTCGCTGCACAACATTATACATTGAAAATGATTTAAACATATTACGCGTTAAACCAATTACAAAGTCAAAGAAAATATTAATAAAAAGTTTCATATAAACATAAACTTACATATTAATAATTTGCTTCATTTTAGGTTTGAGTGGTTTATGTAAGGAACACAGTGTCGTTACCGTATTCGTCCTAAGCGATATGATGATCAATTGCCAATGATCACTGAATAAACATGAGCATATATATGATTAGTATTTTCTAAAACAAAACTAACTATAATAGATAAACCATAATTTCAAAATTACTTACTATTTGAGAAACGGTGCTAAGTAACATTCTTTCTCCCCTTGTTAGATGCTAATCTTGCTTTAAATTAATCATTTATAATTGGCATTTTTCAACTCTTTTGTGTTGATTTGTTGGAATTACTACTTGAAAGTTTGCCATTATTCAATTGTTTGAAAATAGCTTTGGTACCTTTGATTTGTGTGTTATTGTGCAGAAAGTAGGCATTATATCATCAAAGTGTGAGACACAATGAAATATAACAAGGTTACCAAAGGAAGAGAAGAATTTCAGTAAGTTCGCTGGGCGAACTTGCTAGCGAATGCTCGCTTTGAGAACAACTGGAGAAGAACCAACGAATGGTCCCAGACTTGAGGCATTAGCAAAAGGCCTGTAAGTTCGCTGGGCGAACAAGCCAGCGAAGGTTTGCTGTGGCAACACGTCAGTAAAGAGCTAGCGAAGCATCCCAGACTTGAGGCAATAGCTAAAGGGTCATAAGTTCGCTGTGCGAACTTGTAGGCGAAGTGTTCACTAGGCGAATAATCATTTGCACGGCGAACTTCAGAGTTATCTCAAGGGCGGTTTAACTGTTCATAGGAACATCATGTGCCTGATTTGATGTTCGCTAGGAGAATAATCTGTTCGCAATGCAAACATAACAGATCCTGAATGTATTATATAGGTACTTTTGATCATTTTTGGGGATTATAACCCACTTTTACTCACCAAAACCTAATTTTCTGAGATTTCTTCACCAAAGAGTGAGATTTTACAAATAGAAGCTCGATTCGCATCCGAGTTCGATTCTTCCTTACTTTTGTATATATTTCTCTTGATATGTTGTATGTGAACAAGTTGATGATAAATATATGGTGAAAAACCTTGTTTTATTGTATATTTGTGTTGGATCATTATTGAGAGATATGTTTCAACTATTGACCTAACTTTTTCATCTTTCAATAAACAAAGTTTAGAGATTATTTTATGAGTTGATATTCACTAATAACAATCCTTTAAAGTTATCATATTGATAGTCTGGTTGAGAGATCATCTAAGGATCAATATGATAAAACTCACAATTTGTTTTAGAGATGAAACATCTTGATAGGATATGTGATTATATTTATTGTTAATGAGTTCACATGCTTTGTTAAGAAAATGCGTATGAAATGGATTATTGAGCCCTAATCTTGACATGTTTTTACCAATCGTTTTAAAACTGAAACTTTTTACTGTTGATTATAACTTTTTATGCAATCGTTACGTTACAAAACCAAAACAAACATCTTTATTGTTCTAAGTTTAAAACAATTCCAACTGTAGAACAACGGTAATATCACATCATCCCCGCGGATACGATAACAAAAACCCACACTGATAGTGTTTCAATAAAATGGCGCTGTTGCCGGGGATTGTTGTTTGATATTGTAAGCATTGCAATAGTTGATAAGTTTTAAACTTTGTTTATCTCAGTTGCTTTTTCTTGAGCTTCTTAATTTGTTTGGTTAAGTTTTGCAGACTCTGTTTATGCGAGGAAAGTTACCTGCATATCAACTTCTTTTCGATCCTGAGATTGAGAGAACTGCGCGTAAGTTGAATAGAAAAACTAGACGGAGGAGGAAATTTGCCAAGGAAAGACGATAGAGAGGAGAAAGTTCTATTTCTACACCAACACCACAGTTTACGCAAAACATGGCAGCTCCACCACCACCACTTCCTATTTCAAAGCCGTGTGTCAACAGTCCAAGACACACCGCACAGTTTGCTCGTAATTTGAATAATGGAAATCCTTTCACCGGGATGGATCACGAGGATCCTTTTGCTCATCTTACTAAGTTCTATGAGATTGCAGGAGTGGCTGGAGTAGATGAAGATCAAGAACTACAATTGTTCAAAAGATTATTTCCTCATTCCTTGATTAGCAAAGCGAAAGAATGGTATCTTGATTAACCCACTGTTGTGATGACTGATTAGAATATTTTGGAAGAGAAGTTCTTGGAAAGATTTTTCCCTCACTATCGATTCTTGGATGCAAAAACTTCAATTTACGTGTTTGCTCAAGGTGCAACTGAATCTCTCAACGAATCGTGGGAGAGGTTCAAATCAATGATCTAGAAGTGCAAAGGCCATGGATTCGATGATTTAACACAAGTTTATATTTTCTAAAATGGACTCAAACCTACTCACAAAACACTATTGGATGCTACTTCGGGAGGTTCTTTATTGTCAAAGAGTGTTGACGAAGCAGTTGATATAATCAATAGAATGGCACTAAATGATCTTCAAGGCTAACACAATCGGGGTACAGTTCAAAAGAAATCGGGAATGCTTGAATTGGGGACTAACGATGCTATTCTTGCTCAAAATAAATTGCTATCCCAACAAGTGGAATTGTTGACTCAACAAATGTCAAAGCTTCCACAACAAATAAAAGAGATGCAAGAATGTGCAAATTGCTATTTGTGAATTATGCAAAGGAGATCAGCACACCGGTTATTGTCCTCCGGTGAACGAAAAAGCAAATTTCATGGGCAATCAAGGCTATCAAGGAAGACAACAACCTTATCTAAACAACGCTCAACAACCTTATCAAAACAACCAAGGTTACCAAAAAAAGGGTAATAATCCTGGTTATCAACAAGGTTGGAGACAAGATGCCGGAACATCAAACCGTCAAAATCTTTATCAAACTACACAAACTCAAGGTGGAAGTTCAAAGTTAGAAGAAACTCTCAATCCATTCATTTAAATGTCAATAGCCAACCAAAAGAGTAATGAGGCATCAATCAAGAATCTTGAAAACCAAGTTGGGCAACTTGCAAAACAATTAGCCGATCAACAACCAGGGCCATCCTTTCCTGCAAACACTCAAACTAATCACAAGGAACATTGCAAAGCCATTGTGACTAGGAGTGGAAGAGAGGTAGGTGGAGGAGAAGAAAATGAAAAGAGAAATGATGAGATTGTGGAGGGAGAAAAAAATGAAGTTGAAAATGAAAAGGAGAAATTAGTTGAAAATGAGAACCATGAGAAAGAAGATGTAGAGTAGAAAAAGAAAAAAATCAAGAGAGGGAATGAGAAAGTGAGCCCAATTCCAATTCAAAACTTGCCATATCCTCATGCTCTAACCAAGAAAGACAATGCTAGGCATTATGCTCGGTTCATGGATATATTTTGTCAATTACAAATTAATATTCCATTTTCCGAGGCTCTTAAGCAAATGCCTAAATATGCAAAGTTCATGAAAGACATCCTTACCAAGAAGAGGAGATTTACGGACCAAGAAACAATCACGCTTGATGCGATTTGTAGTGCAATCATTCAAAGAACTCTACCAATCAAAGAAAGTGATCTGGGGCGGGTTACTTTGCCGGTTACCATAGGTGAGATTTATGTGGGTAAAGATTTGATTAACCTAGGCTCAAGCATCAATTTGATTCCATTATCTATTGTTAAGAGGTTGGAAAGCATTGAGATGAAAGCAACAAGAATGACATTGCAATTGGCTAACAAGTCTACAACTCATCCTCACGGAGTAGCTCAAGATGTGTTAGTCAAGGTGGATAAATTCTTTTTTCCAATTGATTTTGTTTTTATTGACATGGAGGAAGACCATGATGCTCTATTGATTCTTGGGCGACCTTTTATAAAGAAGGCTAGAATGATGATTGATATCGATGATGGTCTTATGAAAGTGAGAGTTCAAGACGAGGAAGTTTCTTTTAATATTTTATAAGCAATGAAGCACTCCAAAGATACACATGATAACTTTCAAATTGATGCAACAGAAGAGGCTATAATGGAAGTAACAAGGCAAGTCCACATGTCAACTCCCTTTGAAAAAGCTCTTGGTGATGCATTTGAAGTTATTACCGAAGAAGAAGAGAGGGAACTTGAAAAATGCTTGAATGAACTTGAGAATTTGGAAGAATTGCAACCTTGGGAAAATGAAGTGGAAGTGTTGAAAAAAGAGGTGAACGATGAAAAATCCGAACTTGAATTGAAGATGTTGCCTCCTCATTTGATATATGCATTTCTTGATGATGGTTGTAACAAACCAGTGATTATTAGTAACATTTTGTCCAAAAAGAGGAACATCATCTAATTCAAGTTTTGAGAAAAAATCAAAGAGCTATATATTGGGTTCTCTCTGATTTGAAGGGCATTAGTCCAGCTTATTGTATGCATAAAATATTTATGGAAGATGATTTCAAGTCGGTTGCTCAACCTCCACGCCGCTTGAATCCTACAATGAAAGATGTTGTGAGGAAGGAAGTAGTGAAACTATTAGATGCCGGGATGATCTATCCAATTTTGGATAGTACATGGGTGAGTCTGGTACAAGTAGTTCCAAAGAAATGAGGTATGACCGTGATAAGAAATGAAAAGAATGAATTGATTCTGACTAGGACCATAACAGGTTAGCGGATGTGCATTGATTATCGGAGGCTTAACCAAGCAACACGAAAATATCAATTTCCGTTACCTTTTATGGATCAAATGCTCAAAAGGTTATCAGGTCAAGAGTTCTATTCTTTTTTAGATGGATATTCTGGGTATAACCAAATTACAATTAATCTGGAAGACCATGAGAAACTGGCGTTTATTTGTTCTTTTGGGATTTTTTCGTATAGAAAGATGCCTTTTGGTTTGTGCAATGCACCGACCACTTTTCAACGGTGTGTGCAAGCCATCTTTTCTTATCTTATTGAAAAGACCATGGAAGTTTTCATGGATGACTTCTCCGTTTTCGGGGCTTCTTTTGAACTATGCTTGAAAACTTTAGAAACCGTTTTATAGAGGTGTGTGGAAACTAATTTGGTTCTTAATTGGGAAAAGTACAATTTCATGGTTACGGAAGGATTTGTGCTCGGTCACAAAGTTGAAGGTGTGAAAAACTCAAGAAAGGGAGGTTTGAATTGGTTTTTCAAAATAAAATTGTTTCTTTTATTAGAACTTACTTTTGTTAGACTCTTTCTTTTATCAATGAAAACTCTTTTCGAATCACGACACAATAACACGTTATGTTTATACTAGTTCACTTGAGAAACACCCAGGCTAGTCTAGTCCATCCGCCAAGGTGATTTTGCCTCTCTCAACGAGGCCTTAATCCACTATTCAATCAAATCAGTACAATGCACGAGCCAAACTGCTGGTGTCTAACACAACCTCTAAAACTCATAAGTTTTAGACTTCTCAAGTAATACAACCTCACTGATCTTACTTAAGGAACAACCTCTAAGACACACGACTTAGACTTCTGAAGAAATACCACCACAGGGTCTTTCTCAAGGAACACAAACCTAAGTTTGAATAATTTACGTTTACAAAAATGTGCTTTTATACAAGCTAAAAATGTAAACACGTTTTCGGCCAGAATGACTTAAGAAATATTTCAGATAGAGAGAGTATTACAGTAGTGTTCGTGTGTATCTTTCTTCAAGTCTTTGCCTTCCTTTTATAGCCGTGTAGAAAGAGCTGTTGAAATGTAATCATGATAGCTTAACTAGGCTGACGGCTAGAAGCGAGAGGACAGATAAAAACTTTTGCGTGCTGCGTGTCCTGTTTTTGTCAGAATATCTTTGATTGTACCGTTGCACTGTTACCAAGATATTTTCGCTTGAATTAAGGTACAACTGTACTATGT
The DNA here is from genome assembly GCA_022829125.1 of Lathyrus tuberosus. Classification (NCBI taxonomy): domain Eukaryota; kingdom Viridiplantae; phylum Streptophyta; class Magnoliopsida; order Fabales; family Fabaceae; genus Lathyrus; species Lathyrus tuberosus. The sequence continues at coordinate 11,415,347 of JALAZF010000034.1, forward strand.
AGCTTTGTCTTCTTGGCTTATCATCTTCAGAGGTATTTTACGAGCATGAGTAAGAAGGGAAAACATTGCTAGGTTCTTGAGATTCTCAAGTCTTCGAATCTTCAGAGTCTTTAGTACTTGGTTTTCAGACCCTTGATCGCTTGGTGCGTTGTCTTCATATCTTCAGAGGCTTCTGATAGTATTTGGTTGAAGCATGAGTAGAGACTTGATTTAGGTCTTCAGAACCTTGATTCAGAGAGCCTAGGACTTTAGCATCTGGACTTCGTTCGATCAGAACCTATGTCTTCAGATCTTCAGAACTCGTTCTCTTTTCCTTTTATATTAGAGTGTGTAGGCGGAGTATTTTCCTTTAAGCATTGTGTTCGCGCCAATTTACGGAAGCATAACCTGTTTGTTAAATTCTCACAAATAACAAACATTAGTTGTACAAAATTGTTCATACAGAAATACTCATTTGATATCATCAGAACTTAGAGATAAAATTGCAGAACCGAATCTTGTTCTCACAATCTCCCCCTTTTTGATGATGACAAAACTATGTATTTTGATGACACAATTTTGATATATATGTAGTGCAGGAGAATAACAGATTCTAAAGATAGCTTATCCTTCGTATGAAGTGCTCCCCTTGAGTCTTAGACTTGATGAATTTCTGAGCTTGGGGCTCCCCCTGATTTTACTAGATCATGAACTCTTAGTCTTGATTCTCTTTTCAGCAGAGTTCTGATTTTTTTTCTTAATAAGGCTTGATTTGGATCAGAATACCTGAAAAAGAAAAACACTCTAATAGAAATAACAGTTTATCTGTTAGCATGTAAACAGTGTTTTTCAAAGATTGACTATGGAATCAAAATATCACATTCATATATTACTTCTCCCCCTTTTTGTCATTGATAAAAAAGATAAGCGATGAAAGGGTGAAAAACAAAGATCTAAAGTCATAAGGACAAAAGAGACACAAGAATTAGGTGCTTCCAGGTGACATCTTGTCCCATATCTTCTGAAGTATGCCCTGAAGAGTAGCATTGACAGTCTTTTGTTCCTCAAGGTTTTCTCTGAACTTTTGTTATTCTTCTCTAATTTCTCCAATTGCGTCTTCCAAACGCTTGACACCAGGATCAGATGTAGAAACAACTATAACATCTTGCTTGGCCTTTTCCATGGCTTCAGCTTCCTGTGCTATCCTGGCTTCTTCCACAGCCTTTTCTGCAAGAAGTCTTGCTTCCTTAGCAGCCTTTTCTTCAACTTCTTTCTGCTTTGCAGCCAAGAACTTAAGTATCCTGATCCGCTCTTCAGCTTCTGCTCTCTCCTTTGCCTGTTGAATTCCATCTATGATGGTTGCATCTGAGAAGCTTACAATTCTTGCAAGCTCTCTGGTCAACCATTTCTGGAAGTTTTGACAAGATCTTTCAAGTTCCATAGGCTTGGTTCTTGTGTTAAGTTCTGCTCTTAGGTTCGCAAACTTCCTTAATGCCTTGTCATAAAATTGACTTGTGCATTCTTTAAAAGATGTTGGAGGAGGTTTGTTATATATAACCAAAGCAAGGTCAGGTTTGGCAGAAATTGCTTCAGGTGGTGCTTGCTAAGATGAAACGATCACAGTAGGAGCATGTTGACTAATTTGTTGATCAGCAGGATATGTCACTTCTGGAGTGTCTGAGACCATGAGAGGTTCAGAATATGGAAGTGAAGTATCAGAGTGTTGAATCGAGGATTCAGCAACAGTGGTCTAATGAGAAGTGCAAGACATTGGTGAGGCAGACACGTCTGATTGGATGATTGAGGTGGTTGTTGATGGAGTGTATGTAGGAATTGCTAAGGATTGGATTGATAATAGGGAGATTTGTGGAATAGAAATCGTTTCATTTACAGGAATAGAGATTGATGATAGTGGTATTGAAAAAGATGGAGGTTCGAAACTGACTTGTGGATGTGAAGTGGAAATAGAGATAGTTTGTTGTGAAGATGGGGTAGAAACTGATTCAACATATGATGAGGGTCTTGGATTGATGCAACCAAGAATGATTTTGTGCCAGATTTTCAAATTTACATGCATATCCTCTCTCTTGTACTCTGTTTTATTTGGTTGATGGTTTGTGAAAATAGTTGGGTTGATTACCCTTTCACAAACAGAGATTTATTGACCCTTCCATAGACTCTTTTGTTCTTCAAAAATTCCAGTTTGTAAAGTTCAGTAATTGATTTTTCTGTGATGACAATTTTTCTTCCCAAGACATAAGAGACGACATGGAGTTTATCACAAATAGCTTGTCTCCAAAAATCCTTTACAAGTGCTTCAAGAACTGGACCTATAAGCCTATCAAAGAAATTGCTCCAACCTTGAGCTTTCACATCATTGATCAGATTAAATCCATTTTCAGCAAGATTTACGAAGTCTACATGTAGTTCCTTGAGTACAAGTAGATTCTGAAGAGTACAGGTTATTGTGGCTTCTCGTTAAGTTACATGATTCTTATCTATCTTAGAAGATTGTGAAGAAGATGGGGTGACTGTCGCAGTTGCTGTAGACATTGTTGAAGTAGTAGACGGCACTACCGACGATGATGATGATCCTTTGGAGGGATTCAAAGTTGCTTCTATTTCTTTGAAGAAATTGACAGTTTCTTGTTGAATGTGATTCATCAGGGTGATAGTTAAGATTGGAGAGGATGGGAACAAGTATTGAGTAGGTTTGAAGGAGATAGAGAAGGAAAAGCGATTAGGGTTTTAGGGTTTCCTATTGAGTGAAAGAGGGAATAGGAATGGTTTTTGAAAACTTAAAGAAATAGACACCGTACAGGGGACGAGTAATAAATGTAATGAAGTTTTGAGTCAATACCAAGAAATTACTGTTCGTTTGATTTGGATAAATATAGTGATTTAGATATAATCTAATCACATGCAAAAATGACACGTCAGAAGAAAAATTAATCAGAACTGAGACACATCTCACAACAGTGGTTCTGATGATTTAAAAATTACTTATTTTCTCTGACACATTTGGTTCTAAAATAATCTCATTCTGAGCAGTACATCATTTTTAGATGTTTTAAAATATTTAGAAATCTATCTTCAGCTAAGGGTTTTATAAAAATATCAGCCCATTGATGGTCTGTATCAATAAATTGTAAGCATAAGGTTACCTTCTGAACATAGTCTCTGATAAAATGGTGTTTTATTTCAATGTGTTTAGCCCTAGAATGAAGAAATGGATTTCTACTTAAATAAATAGCAGCAGTATTATCGCAGAAAATAGGAATGTTACTCTCATATATCTGATAGTCTTCCAGCTAATTTTTCATCCAAAGCATTTGTGTACTGCATAGAGAAGCGGAGATGTATTATGCTTCTGCTGTAGAGAGAGCAATTGTAGATTGCCTCTTTGCTTAACCATGAGATTAGATTGTTTCCTAGGAACTGACAGTTTCCTGATGTGCTCTTTCTTTCCAATCTGTCTCCAACATAGTCTGCATCACAGTAACCAGAAAGAGTGTACTCTGATATTTCTTCATACATCAGGCCAAGGTTAGTTGTTTCTTTCAGATACCTTAGAATTTATTTAACAGCAGTTAAATGAGATTCTCTTGGATCTGATTGGAATCTAGCATATAAATGTACACTAAATAATATATCCGGTCTAGAAGCAGTTAGATATAAGAGAGAGCCTATCATACCATGATAGAGTTTCTGACAAACCTTAGCTTCTGTTTCTTCTTTTCTCATGACACATGTTGGATGCATTGGTGTTTTAGCTGTATTACAATCCACCATGTTGAATTTCTTCAGAAGTTCTCTTGTGCACTTACTTTGATGAATGTAGGTGCCTTCTGATTTCTGATCTATTTGAATTCCCAAAAAGAACTTTAACTCACCCATCAGACTCATTTCGAATTCTGCTTGCATTAGCTTTCAAAATTCTTCGCATAAAGAGGGGTTAGCAGAACCAAAAATAATATCATCAACATAGATTTGAACTATAAGAATATCATTCTTGTATGTTTTACAGAAGAGAGTTGTGTCAGCCTTTCCTTTGGTGAAATTGTTTTCTAAAAGAAATTTGCTCAATCTATCGTACCAAGCTCTGGGAGCTTGCTTTGAACCATAAAGTGATTTTTTTGAGTTTAAAGACAAAATCTGATTTTTCTAAATTTTCAAAACCAGGAGGTTGTTTGACATAAACTTCTTCTGATATATAACCATTTATGAATGCACTCTTAACATCCATCTGATATAGGGTGATGTTATGATTTACTGAAAAGGAAATGAATAACCGTATTGCTTCAAGTCTGACGACAGGAGCAAAAGTTTCGTAGTAATCAATTCCTTCTTGTTGACTGTATCCTTGAGTGACAAGTCGTGCCTTGTTTCTGAAAACTTCTCCCTTCTCATTTAGCTTGTTTCTGAATACCCATTTGGTTCCAATAACTTGAACATTCTTAGGTTTTGGAACTAGATCGCAAACATCATTCTTTGAAAATTGATTCAGTTCTTCTTCCATAGCCAGAACCCAGTCTTTGTCCATAAGAACTTCTTCAACCGTAGCTGGTTCAATTATTGACACCAGTCCCAAGAGTGTTTCTTCTGATGGTCTGAAGGATGATCTGATTCTGACTGGAGCATCCTTGCTACCAAGAATTAGTTCCTCAGGATGAGATATAGACATTCTTCTTTTCTTTTGCTGTGGAGTATTCGGAGTTACATCGGTGGTATCCGGCGTAGGGTTTTGCTGGTATTTGACTTCAACTGCCTTTTCTTTAGGTTCTGAGAAGCTAATATCCAAACCTGCAAGCTTTTTAACTAGCTCTGACTTTTCAGAGTCAGGCTTGTCATTGAATCTAACATGAATTGATTCTTCCACAATCCGTGATTCTGTGTTATAAATTCTGTATCCTTTTGAACGTTTAGAGTATCCTAACAGCAGACACTTCTGTGCTTTGGAATCAAACTTGCTAAGATTCTCTTTAGTATTTAGCATAAAACAAGTACATCCAAATGGATGAAAATAGGAAATGTTGGGAATTTTATTCTTCCACAATTCATAAGGAGTTCTATTCAAGATAGGTCTAATAGAGATTCTATTTTGAATATAACACGCAGTGTTAATTGCTTCTGCCCAAAAATACTTAGCCATGTTAGTTTCTTGGATCATGGTGCGAGCCATTTCTTGTAAAGTTCTGTTCTTTCTCTCTACAACTCCATTTTGTTGTGGAGTTCTTGGACAAGAAATGTCATGGGATAACCCATGTGAATCAAAAAGGTTTTCAAAGTCTTTGTTTTCAAATTCTCCACCATGATCACTTCTGACTTTGATGATTTTGCAATTTTTCTCATTTTGTACTTGGGTGCAGAAGGAAGCAAACACAGAATGTGACTCATCCTTGTGTTTTTTGAATTTCACCCATGTCCAACGACTGTAATCATCAACGATGACTAGTCCGTATTTCTTACCATTGATCGAAGCAGTTTTCACTGGTCCAAAAAGATCAATGTGAAGAAGTTCTAATGGTCTGGAGGAGGAAACAATATTCTTTGCTTTAAAGGAGGTTTTTGAAAACTTGCCTTTCTGACATGCTTCACAAAGAGCATCTGAAGAGTACTTCAGATTTGGCAAGCCTCTGACAAGACCTAGCTTGTTCAGCTGAGAAATTCTTCTCAAGCTAACATGACCAAGGCGTCTGTGCCAGACCCATTGCTTTTCATTTACAGAAAGAAGACATTTTACATTTTGGTGTTTTAAATCTAATAATTTAATTTTGTAAGTATTGTTCTTCCTCTTTCCGTTGAACAAGACATATCCATTCTTTTGACTTACAACTTTACAGGATGTTTGATTAAAAATAACGTCATAACCATTGTCACTAAGCTGACTGATTGACAATAGATTATGCATTAGACCTTCAACTAACAAAACATTATCAATAGAGGGAAGCTTACCATTTCCAATAGTTCCGGAGCCAATAATTCTTCCTTTCCGATTTCCTCCAAAACCGACGACACCTCCGGGTTTAAGTTTTAGATCTTGGAACATATGCCTTTCTCCTGTCATGTGTCGCAAGCATCCACTGTCCAGGTACCATAATTAGTGTTTCAATGGTGCCATTAAGGATGTCTGTAACATAAATTATCTTATTCTTAGGTACCCATTTTGTGGGTTCTTTCACATTAGCCTTTCCATAGGTTCTAACACCTTTGGACTTCCTTATATTGGAATAATAGTGTGGAACTTATGCATAATGTTTAAGTTTAGGAGTTTTCTTCAGTGTCTGTGTTTGTGTAGTGATCGGTTTTGAACCTTTTTGTTCAGAACATTTTAAAATAGTGCCAGAGGGTACAAAATGTTTGGACAGAGGTATTATGTTGATACTTTTGGTCTCATCATATGGTTGTGATGGTCCTAAATATCCTAGACCTCTGTTACCATTTCTGCTGACTCCATATCTCATTGAAGCCATTTTGCTTCTGTATACGCTTTTAGCAAGAAAGCGTTGGAAAGCTCTATCATACTTGACTACTTCATTAATATTGGTTTTGTTAGAGATGATTTCTTCTTCTAACCTAGAGACTTTAGTTTTTAATGCAGTATTTGAATTTTCTAGAGAAAGTAATTTTTCATTTAATTCAAGAATGGTTTGTTTGCTTTTAGTAAGATCTTCTGAAGGAATCACAATAGTCTTTTTTTTCAGAGTTTTGTGTTTTCTTCGAAGAGTTTGATATCTTTCCATAAGTTCATATAATCCTATTTCAAGTTCAGAGCGAGATAGGGAAGAAAGTACCTCTCTTTCGTCGTTAGAGTCTGAAGGTTCTCCTTCTGATAGAACATCGTTTGATTTAGCCATGAATGCTACGTAGGCACTTTCTTCATCAGAATCATCTTCGGACTCTGAATCATCCCAAGTTGCCATAAGACCCTTTTTAGCTTTCTTAGGTCTTTCATTTTTCTTAACCTTTGGACAGTCATTTTTGATATGTGCAGGTTCCTTGCATTCAAAGCATGTAACATCTCTTCCATAAGTTCTCTTTTGACCATATGTTGACTCAGATCTTCTTCTTGGTCCTCTGAACTTATTTCTTCTGTATTTCCATAGTTGACTAATTTTTCTTGATATGAGAGATATGTCATCTTCGTCTGATTCTTCTTCAGATTCTTCCACTTCCTTCTCTGCTTGATACGCCTTTTTCTTCTTAGGTTTAGCTTTTAGAGCAATGGATTTTCTTTTCTTTTGGGGTTCATCTTCTTGGAGCTCTATTTCATGACTTCTTAAAGAACTGATTAGTTCCTCAAGACTTATACTATTCAGATCCTTTGTTAGTTTCAAGGCGGTCACCATGGGTCTCCATTTAACAGGTAGACTTCTGATAATTTTCTTGACATGATCTGCAGTAGAATAGCCTTTGTTCAGAACTCTGATTCCTGCAACAAGCATCTGAAATCTTGAGAACATGGTTTCCACAGTTTCTTCATCTTCTATCTTGAAGACCTCATACTTTTGAACTAGTGCAAGAACCTTCGTCTCCTTGACTTGAGCATTGCCTTCATGAGTCATACGAAGAGAGTCAAAGATGGACTTCGCAGTTTCTTTGTTTGTAATTTTCTCATATTATGTATAAGAAATTGCGTTTAACAGAATCGTTCTTGCTCTGTGATGATTTTTGTAAGTTTTCTTCTGTGCATCTATAAATGCACTTCTATCAATCTTTTTGCCTGCATAATCTACAGGGTGACTGTAGCCATTAACTACCAGATCCCATAGATCTAAGTCAAACGACAAAAAGTAACTTTCAATTCTATCTTTCCAATAGTCAAAATTTTCTCCATCAAAGATAGGAGGTTTTGCACTATAAGAATATCTTTCATTTACAATAACACTTGTCTCAGCATTTGGTATAGACATTGTTTTTCACACTTGGATCAGTACTGAACACTGTTAAGTGCTTGATAAAAATTCAACCTTTTTATCACCTCAGAACCGGAGCTCTAATGCCAATTGAAGGTGTGAAAAACTCAAGAAAGGGGGGTTTGAATTGGTTTTTGAAAATAAAATTGTTTATTTTATTAGAACTTACTTTTGATAGACTCTTTCTTTTATCAATGAAAACTCTTTTTGAATCACGACACAATAACACATTATGTTTATACTATTTCACTTGAGAAACACTCAGGCTAGTCTAGTCCACCCGCCAAGGTGATTTTGCCTCTCTCAACGAGGTCTTAATCCACTATTCAATCAAATTAGTACAATGTACGAGCCAAACTGCTGGTGTCTAACACAACCTCTAAAACTCACAAGTTTTAGACTTCTCAAGTTATACAACCTCACAAGTCTTACTCAAGGAACAACCTCTAAGACACACGACTTAGACTTCTGAAGAAATAACACCACAGGGTCTTTCTCAAGGAACACAAACCTAAGTTTGAACAATTTACGTTTACAGAAATATGCTTCTATACAAGCTGAAAATGTAAACACGTTTTTGACCAGAATGACTTAAGAAAGATTTCAGATAGAGAGAGTATTGCAGTAGCGTTCGTGTGTATCTTTCTTCAAGTCTTTTGCTTCCTTTTATAGCCGTGTAGAAAGACCCATTGAAATGTAATCATGATAGCTTAACTAGGCTGACGGCTAGAAGCGTGAGGACAGATAAAAACTTTTGCGTGCTGCGTGTCCTATTTTTGTCAGAATATCTTTGATTGTACCGTTGCACTGTTACCAAGATATTTTCGCTTGAATTAAGGTACAACTGTACTATGTAGCTTTGTCTTCTTGGCTTCTCAACTTCAGAGGCTTTTTACGAGCATGAGTAAGAAGGGGAAACATTGCTAGGTTCTTGAGATTCTCAAGTCTTTGAAGCTTTAGAGTCTTTAGTACTTGGTTTTCAGAACCTCGATCGCTTGGTGCGTTTTCTTCATATCTTCAGAGGCTTCTGATAGTATTTGGTTGAAGCATGAATAGAGACTTGATTTAGGTCTTCAGAACCTTGATTCAGAGAGCTTAGGACTTTAGCATCTGGACTTCGTTCGATCAGAACCTATGCTTCAGATCTTCAGAACTCGTTCTCTTTTTCGTTTATATCAGAGTGTGTAGGCGGAGTATTTTCCTTTAAGCATTGTATTCGCGCCAATTTATGGAAGCATAACCTGTTTGTTAAATTCTCACAAATAACAACATTAGTTGTACAAAATTGTTCATATAGAAATACTCATTTGATATCATCAAAACTTAGAGATAAAATTGCAGAACCAAATCTTGTTCTCACAAAAGTCTCATCCAAAGGCCTTGAAGTTGACCAAGAAAAGATTGAAGCAATAAAGAAGTTGCCACCACCAACAAATGTGAAGGGAATCCGAAGTTACCATGGTTACGCGGGATTTTACCAGAGATTCATCAAAGACTTCTCAAAAATAGCGAGACCTTTGAGCAATTTTCTAAATAAAGATAAGTCCTTTCTATTTGATGATGATTGTTTAAAAGCTTTTAAAATTTTGAAAGAAAAATTGATCACCGCACCCACAATCATAGCTCCAAATTGGACTCTCAATTTTGAATTAATGTGTGACGCAACTGATTATGCGGTTGGTGCGGTGCTTGGCCAAAGAAAGACAAAACTTTTTCATGCCATACACTATGCAAGTAAGGTTTTAAATGAAACGTAAGTGAATTACGCAACAACTGAAAAAGAATTACTCGCAATAGTGTACGATCTTGAGAAATTTAGGTCTTATCTTATTGGTTCGAAGGTCGCGGTGTACACTGACCATTCGGGGGTTAAGTATCTTCTCACCAAGCCAGATTCAAAGCAAAGGCTTATCAGATGGATTCTTTTATTGCAAGAATTTGATTTAGAAATTCGCGATAAGAAGGGTTCTGAAAACCTCGTGGTGGATCACTTATCCTGCTTGGTCAATGTGGAAGTGAAAAATCAAGAAAAAGAAGTAAGAGAAGAATTTCTGGATGAAAAAATGTTTATAGTCCAAGTTAGACCTTGGTTTGCTAATTTTGCCAACCACAAGGCAACCAAATTAATACCGGAAGATCTAACTTGGAACCAAAAGAGGAAATTCTTGTCGGATGCAAATTTTTATGTGTGGGATGAACCTTACCTTTTTAAACTTGGTAGTGATAATCTCTTGAGAAGGTGTGTTACTAGTGGGGAAGCTAAAAACATCCTTTGGCACTGTCACAATTCGCCGTATTGAGGTCATTACAATGGTTTAAGGACGACAACGAAAGTACTCCAGTCGGGCTTTTAATGGTCGTCTCTGTTTAAAGATGCAAACCTACATGCGAAGAATTCTGACATTTGCCAAAGAAGTGGCAGAATTGGGAAACGAGATGAGACGCCCTTACAAAGTATTTAGGAAGTTGAAGTTTTTGATTGTTGGGGTATAGATTTCGTTGGACCATTTCCTCCAACTTTTTCCAATGAATACATTCTGGTAGTGGTTAACTATGTTTCAAAGTGGGTGGTGAAGGTGTGAGAAAGACACAAGAAAGGGGGGGCTTGAATTGTGTATTTACTCTTTTTGTAACTTTTCGCATCTTGTTAATTTGGCGCTCAAGAACCTTCAATGTTCATTGAGAGATTCCAATCTATTAACTATAGAGTATGAGAACCGTATAGGTTCTGATCATAAGATACGATACTCAGAACTTGCAGTGCGGAAGCTTATCAGAGATAAGCTGCAAGATTCTGACTTTGCTTAATATGAGGTTTTGATATTCAATGCAGAAACATAAATAGAGATACTAAGCAAGAGAGTAAAGGACACACGATATATCCTGGTTCACCACGCGGGCTAATCCAGTCCACCCTCCTCAGGTGATTTCGCCTTGAACACAAGGACTTAATCCACTATAACCAAATCATGATTACACTTGCACAGGCAACAGCAGGTGACTAACCACTTGCACAACCGTACTATGACTAACAACCCAATGAACCGTTCAGGGATCCAAGAGGATATAACGTTCATTGACCGAGCAGACCCACTGCTGGGATTTCACAGCTATCCGTTCAGGGATTCATCACAATGAATATGACGCTACTGACCATATTTCAGGATTTTTCACAATAACCCTCAGCCATTGTCATCTCAAGTATCTAATCACCACGTGATCTACTCAAGGGCCTCAACTCATAGCTGAACCGTTCAGGGATCCCATCAGGATATAACGTTCACTTGAGGAGTCTCAATTCATTTAGTTGAATTGGCAAACTGGAGATTACAAATTGTGTTTCTTAATAAGCTTTTCCTAGGTTTAAGTACAAAGAACACACACATGTGTTCAAGCAAGTTTTGAGCAATCAACTCCTTGCTTTCCTAAGAAACTACAAAGATGTATTTGATATTATGATTGTAGACATCTTGTAGATCTTCTTCTTCTTCGTCTTCTGGTTGAGCAAGCTTTGAGCAGCAACTCCTTGCTTCAGATCTTCAATGTAGCTTTGACAGGAAGGTAGGTTGATGACTTGACCGATCTTCAATGTTGTCTTCTTCATCAACAGCTTCTGTTTGATTATTGTTGTTGTGTTGATTTGTTCTTTAGAGATTCAACAACAATTTCCATGAGTGAAATAATTACAGCTTTGAATATTCTAAGTGTTACAACGAGAACTCATTGTTGTTGCTATCTTCACACAATGACTTGGTCAATTTTGTAGATGAACATTCAGTTCGTAATTCTACAAGTGATAGACACATCAGAAGCAAAAACTCTTTCCATTAAATAGCCAGTAGAAATATAGCCGTTAGAGAATACTGTTGGCTGTTTGGAAATGAGACGTGGTGATATAATGACTTGTACTAACACATCTTCTTTTTGCAGAGGAGGAAGTGGCCAGACATCTTTTCTTGGGCAGTGTGTACATTTAACTCATAACGGTAATATTTAGACTTCGAAACTTCAGTGGCTTCTGATGTTAATTTGATGAAGCATGAGTGGAATCTTTATAGCAGAATATCTGATGCTTCAAGTCTTCCGTTGATTGAAGAAGTCCATTAGGAATCAGTCTTCAGAACTTCAGCACTTGGTCTTTAAGAACGTTATCCTTTTTCTGCTTTAAGTCTTCCGAATCTTCAGAGCCTGTCTTCAGAGTCTTCAGAACTTCTTATTTAAAACCTTGATCTTCAGAACTCGTCATTCTTCAGATTCTTTCTGAGTGTACTTCTTCAGAAGCTTCGCTATCTTCAGAATCTCAATCACTTTCAGAGAGCATCCACAAGAGCATTGCAACAACAATCTTGGCATCCTTGGATCTGACTGATCATGACTAGATAAACAAGCGTTCTTGCTTCTCGCGACTTTAGTCACACATAGTAACTTCGCATATATATATATATATATATATATATATATATATATATATATATATATATATATATATATTCAATCATAGTACATCTTACTGGTGTATGTTGGTTCTGATGTCTTTAGTTCTTATGATCTGCACACAACACACGTTAGTCCATAAAATGGTTCTTTCACAAATACTCATTGTTATCATCAAAACATAGATTGACTTGTAGAGACAATTCTTGCTCTCACAATCTCCCCCTTTTTGATGATGACAAAACCAAGTATTTTAATTGAACATTTTATGCAAGGTAATCACCAAAGTAAACAAATTCAGAGTATGGAACAACAGCTCCCCTTGAATGAGTTGTTCTCAAAGCTTTATCTAAGATCATCTAGGATTTTATATAATCCAAAGATATACAGAGTAACAACTTGAGTTGCCAGAACAGATATAGAAAAGAGTTACTTCTCTATCTTGTCTTTAGGAAAACAAAGAGTCTTTAGCATCTGGACTAGTTCAATAGAACTTCCATCTTTAGATCTTCAGAACTCAGTTTCCTTTGTTGTCATATCAGAGCTTGTTATCTTCAGAGTCGTCTGAAGCATTTCTACTTTTCAGTAGATTCAATTGAGCACAGAATTAGAGCAGTTCTTCGACTGATAAACATAGCTTCGCTGTATATCAGAAACTATCCTTTGAGACACTCCCCCTGAGTTTCAGGCTATATGAAGATTTTAGATTTTGCATTTTAATCTTCTGGGTAGTCTCCCCCTAATTTCCATAAGCCAGATATTGGGATTTTTTAGAATCGAAATTCAGAGTTTCTAAATTTAATCACCAGTGTTGATCATGATTTTTCAGAGTTTGGCTTTGAACACAGGTTTATTTCAGACCTTGTTATTGTCACAAATCAGTTGAATTATCAAAGCTTGATTTTTTGATCAGATACCAAATGAAGGTTAAAACTTGTGATCAATCAACGCTTGATTCTGAATCTGGTACATCTTGTTTTAGTCGGATATAAAAATGATGTGCTGACTCTTATACCAGAGTTTGTTGATTCTGATGCTGAAGGAGTTATTTTGATATTACTTTGAAGAGTATTTCCTTTGTGTGCTGATAGGATACCAATGAAGGTACTTTGACAGTAATCCACAGGTTTGCTTTGATTGAGAGCCTGATACTAATCTTTATGTACTGAATCTGATTTCCAATTGATGATTTAGTCTGATACCAAATCATCTTTATTTCAAATGGTTCCTGATAAACATCAGAATGGTTTCTTGCTTGGATCTTTAATCTGGATCTTCAGACAGTTCTTGACTTCTGATTTGCATAGATCTTCTGAGTGAGTATCTTGAAATGTAGACTTTGCCTTGACTGCTTTCAGAGTTTTCTTCCTGATTCTGATTCTTCTTAGACAGCTTTTATTCTATGATCGTAGTTCTTCTTCTTATCCTGTCTTTAGAATGCCTAGTGAACTTGTTTAGAGTTCCTCGGATAACATCAAACAACAAACGTTAGTAGTAACGCATTTTATAAGAGTACTTTGTTTGAGTTCTGCATTTATACATAGGGTCATTTATACTCAGTTATAGAGTCACAGAGTCATTTAAATATTTAGAAGCATTTAGACTCATTTTAGGGATACACATCTATACTCAGTATGTATTTAATTGAACGTTAATAGATGTAAAGTGAACGTCTCAGATTATTATGAATTTGATGTTGGTGTAGAACACCGAACACATCATATTTTCATTGACTAAGTGAGAGGAAAAAAAAATCAGCACAAAATAGAGCGATAAGCAACAAAACATAGCACTACTTCAGATTTTAAAGTTTTAGTCATCAAAATCTTCAACGTTGTCCACCCTATCACATCTTGTCTTAGTTACTGAAGGTTCAGGTCCGAGTCTCCTTACTAACCCCCAGAATTTCTCTCTCAGCATAATTTCAGATATTATTCTCCCGTAAGGAACGTAAGAGTTCAACTAAGTTCTTGAAACTCTGATAGAATGTTTCAGGTGATTGAAAATAGTTTTGGGAAGATTGATTCTAAAGTGGTGTGTTAGGAGGAAGACGAATACTCTGTCATCTTGGGACAGCGTGCTCCTTGCAGTTGCACGAGGTCGAAGATTGGTTAGAGAGAATCTGAACCATGTTCTGGGTGAAGGAAGAAGTTTCTCAGGGTTGTTTGGTTTATAAGGAACCGAATTATCAAATAAAACCTTGCATTTCTCTACTAGGCTCACGTCAGATTGAAAGTCTTCAACAGTGACTCTAGAGGCGACACAATTTATGAGCTTTTCTAATAAGGGAATGGAGATGGTGATTGGAAAGCTATATACTTCAGACCAGATAGTGTTGCCATCACTACTGATTCTGGCGTATTTCCAGAATTCTTTCACAAGAACTGGAAAGACAGGGTTGTTTAGCAGTGAATAATAACCATTCCAAGATTGAATCTGCATGCTTCTTACAATTTCCAGACCATTATTTTGAAGTCTAGCTAGGTTTGGTATTTTCTCTGGGATAACTTCTAGAGTTTCTACGTTTCCTCTAAATGTTGGAGAAGCCATTTGTTAACACACAGAAGATTCTAAATGAAGATTAATTTAGATGAGGATAAGCGAGGACGAAGTAGAGTCCTATTACTTATAGGCGAAATGAGAGTGAGGAGTGTAATGACTAAATTGGTACACCAAGATTTGGGTTTACTATTTCCTAGGTGGTCATGATTAATTAGGGTATGCTAAAAGGTGTGAACGCGTGGGAAAAGAAAACGGAGCAGTTACTCATTTATTGGGAAGTTAAAGACTTTATTACCGGAGATTTCTTAGGCTATAAAAGGACACGTCATTTATGCAATATTTTAATGGTTTATTAAGAATTTTTATTAGTGGGTACCAGATATTATAAATAACGTGAGACAGAAGATAACATAGATATATATGCATAAATGATACAGGCATACACTTAAACATCTAATATCCTAATCTATCTTAGACTGTCAACTAATTTGTTTTCTGAGAACCAGTCACTGTCAAACATTTCACAAGAATTTTCAATAAGGACAATATTAGGATCGCATCTAATTCTGCTAATTGTCTGCACAACTCCTGTTTTGAAAAACACTTCAGTTAAGACTTTTCCGTAAGGGATGTAGTTTCAAGGGTAGTTCTTGACACGAGAATGGTGTCCTTAAGATGGTCAAATATAATTTGGGGCTGATTTATACGATCTTGCTTAAGAAGACACATGATTAGGAGCTTGTCATCATGATACAGAAGGTTTTTGTATGTGCTTCGAGGTTTGATGTTTGTCAGAATGAATTTAAACCAGCCTCTGGCATGGGGCAGGAGTTTCTCAGGATTAGTAGGTTCGAAGGCAGAACCTTTATCAAACAAGTAGTGTAATTTTGCATCAGAAGTGCATCGAATGGATGCATGACTGGGAGTGATGCCTTCCAGTGGGCATTCAATGGCTTCAGCGAATTTTGAAGCGTTGAAGGAGAGAGGAATACCATAGATATCTGAAGAAATGGTCGGCTGACAGCAGCATTGATCCAAAAAGTTTTTATGATGTTTGGGTAAATGGGACCTCTAAGCATATGAATGTACCCATTCCAATTTTGTGAATGAATGCCCAGATGGAAATTATGATCAACATCCATTAACTTAGGTTGTTTTTCACTAATGATTTCAAGAGAGTTGTCGTCGCCAAAGAAGGTTCTTGGAGTCAAAGATTGGTTTTCCATGAGAATGGTGAGGAAGTCTTTTGAGGAAATCAAATCAGGAGTTAGAGAGGTGTGAGTTTTAATAAGTTAGAAACTGAGGAATATATATAGAATAAGACTTGTATTATTGATGAGTCGGGTTAGCTAAGATGAACAGATACTCTTGTTAGAGAGAAGGATTAGGTTCTAGAGAGGTGTTGACTGAAGCATTCCTATGGGTAATAGGATATGACTAGACGCTGATGGAGGAAATCTCTTACTAGAGGACATATGCAAACAGATACACGAAAGGACAAAAAGGTTTTCTTAAGAGTTTGTTTCAAGAAAATAAGAATAGATTTGAGTTTTGATTATCAAGAAAAGTAAGTGGAGGCATGACGACGATTGGATGATATTTTTAACTTTCAGGGTTTTAAGTGTAAGATATATGATAGGGACACGTGACTTTATAGAGTAAGTGTGTAGATTGAATTATGCCTAGTCTAGGGAAGATATAGGACAGTTCAAAAGATTTTAGTAAGATCTTAAGTTGTCAGATATATGTTGTGGTTTCAATAGATTCGCAATTACTAATGTATTCTTTTGCGTGTAGTTTTTGTTAAAGGGTTTTCTTGTATTTAACAATTTCTTTCATCTATGCTTAACAGATTTTCTATTGGTTGAATATTTCCCTAAAGAAACATGTAAGGATTCCTAAATAATTACGTAGTAAAACATGCTATGACAAGTTTGAAAGAATTCTAATTAAGGCATCTCATGAGTTTAACAGATTATTAGTGAAGAGAAAAGTGTACCTTAGATTTTTCAGACTTAACTAAGTGCTTTTTGTCTTGACTTTGGTCTTCATTCTGATGAATTTTCAAATCTTCGTATTTTTACGTGAGTGCATTCTTATGATCTTTTGATCAACTTCTTTCAGGCTTGGCTTGCTTCTGAGAGAGAGAGTTGAAGGTTCTAAGATTTTTCAAGATACGCCTTAGGGATGCTTAACCTCTTTGAAGAAAATCTTTTAGCTAAAACTTTTCGTGAAATTATTCCTTTCAGATTCCTGAAGCTTTGAGCATCTTTCTGATTCTGCCTATTTCCGAGTAAGCTGCAGATGTTTCTTGGGTTCTTCAAGATAAGCTTGTCTTCTGACTTCTGAAGAGAATATATTCTTGGAAAGTGATCCTAGTTGGATTATAGCTTTCTCTCTCTTTTCCTGTTCAACGTTTTCCTTTAGTTCTCTAGGTTACAATAACCGAGATTAGGACTTAGCATGATCAGAGTGACCATTTAAATTGAACTTAGCCAATTACAGGCAATTCTTTTTGATAAGGCGACACTCATATGCGTGGGAGCAGTACTGAGTGAACAGTAAATTTCATTTGATGACCCCATTCATAAATAACATATTACATCTGTTTTGAATGTTTCTCACTTCTCATTTCCTTGATCCATAGAACTTGTTTAGTTCCGATACAGTTCCTAAGATATGGATTTGAATCTTAAACGACAAACTTTGAGAATTGGTTGAGTTCTCCTTTCATAGCCCGAATTCAGTTTGCTTTTGTGAGAGTTTCCTTTCTTTGAAGGATGATTGATTTCACAAGATTAGTGAGAACCTTTGAGAGGTTTATTTAGGAAGGAGTTGACATATCAACATCTGACTTTGTTCCTTAAGGTTGTTTCAGGACTTGTTCAAAACCAAAACATCATCACGTCCCATGCGTACATTACTTAGACATGGTTTGCATGAGCCTTCTCATTCACACAATGATGAAACAACTTATTTGAGGTTGTTCACACATATCTATGAGTTGACTAATTTCTTCAAACGAACATCATTAACGTCATCTTAGTTGGAGAACCTAGATACCTGAAATGATAGCATCTAATTTCATAGCACAAGTGGTTCTGAGAACACTTGATCTGTTGAAAATCAGATTATCAACATTTGATCTTTAGTAGGATGATTTCAAGTTGTTGGAGCTTGATCACTGAACCATTTAAGATCTTAAGAGTTCGTTCGGAATCAAGTAATTACTGAATCTTTGGGATTCAGTTCTCCATTGAATCTTTTGATCATTCCAGATTCTGACATTGAATCATTTCTAATAATTTTAATTTTTCAGATTCTGAGTTTAACAGATTTATTTCTAAAATTCAAAGTCTTAGAACATCAATCTTTCTTCTTTACATGAAGAGATCCAGAATGAGTTTTTTAAACGAGAAAGTCAAGGGTGGACCTAATCCGTTTCTTGAAAACATCTCAAAAAATCATAAAGAATTAATCTTCAGCAAACAAGATTTCTTTCTTTCCGATGATTCATCTTTTAATCATATACGTGGTTTTATCCACACGTATTTTCCAGAACGAGCATTCAACAGATACTTCCTTTGATGAATTTATCTTATCAACTGGTTCTTCAACTTTAGTGAGGCTTCATCTCAAATCAGTGAATTGCTCACCAAGTAATCATATTGATTACAATTTTGTACACAGTTAACTGCTGAACTGTTATAGAAATTGTAAGTGGATTTCAATCTCACCTAGAGTACTTCTACGCACCACATCTGGATCTTTTTCTGACACTGTTAAGTATTTGATGTAAATCAATAATAGAACCGGAGCTCTGATACCAATTGAAGGTGCGAGAAAGACACAAGAAAGGGGGTTTGAATTGTGTATTTACTCTTTTTGTAACTTTTCGCATCTTGTTAATTTGATGCTCAAGAACCTTCAATGTTCGTTGAGAGATTCCAATCTATTAACTATAGAGTATGAGAACTGTATAGGTTCTGATCATAAGATACGATACTCAGAACTTGCAGTGCGTAAGCTTATCAAGATAGGCTGCAAGGTTCTGACTTTGCTTAATACGAGGTTCAGATATTCAATGCAGAAACATAAATAGAGATACTAAGCAAGAGAGTAAAGGACACACGATATATCCTGGTTCACCACGCGGGCTAATCCAGTCTACCCTCCTTAGGTGATTTCACCTTGAACACAAGGACTTAATCCACTATAACCAAATCAAGATTACACTTGCACGGACAACAGCCGGTGACTAACCACTTGCACAGCCGTACTGTGACTAACAACCCAATGAACCGTTCAGGGATCCAACAGGATATAACATTCATTGACCGAGTAGACCCACTGTTGGGATTTCACAGCTAGCCATTCAGGGATTCATCACAATGAATATAACGCTACTGACCATATTTCAGGATTTTCCACAATGACCCTCAGCCATTGTCATCTAAAGTATCTGATCACCACGTGATCTACTCAAGGGCCTCAACTCACAGCTGAACCGTTCAGGGATCCCATCAGGATATAACGTTCACTTAAGGAGTCTCAATTCATTTAGTTGAATTGGCAAACTGGAGATTACAAATTGTGCTTCTTAATAAGCAAGTTTCTCCTAGGTTTAAGTATAAAGAACACACATATGTGTTCAAGCAAGTTTTGAGCAATCAGCTCCTTGCTTTCCTAAGAAACTACAAAGATGTATTTGATATTATGATTGTAGACATCTTGTAGATCTTCTTCTTCTTCGTCTTCTGGTTGAGCAAGCTTTGAGCAGCAACTCCTTGCTTCTGATTTTCAATGTAGCTTTGACGAGAAGGTAGGTTGATGACTTGACTGATCTTCAATGTTATCTTCTTCATCAACAGCTTCTGCTTGATTGTTGTTGTTGTGTTGATTTGTTCTTTGGAGATTCAACAATAATTACCATGAGTGAAATAATGACAGCTTTGAATATTCTAAGTGTTACAACGAGAACTCATCGTTGTTGCTATCTTCACACAATGACTTGGTCAATTTTGTAGATAAACATTCAGTTCATAATTCTACAAGTGATCGAAACATCAGAAGCAAAAAATATTTCCATTAAATAGCCAGTAGAAATATAGCCGTTAGAGAATACTGTTGGCTGTTTGGAAAGGAGACGTTGTGATATAATGAGTTGTACTGACACATCTTCTTTTTGCAGAGGAGGAAGTGACCAGACATCTTTTCTTGGGCAGTGTGTACATTTAACTGACAACGGAAATATTTAAACTTCGAAACTTCAATGGCTTCTGATGTTAATTTGATGAAGCATGAGTGGAGTCTTTATTGCAGAATATCTGATGCTTCAAGTCTTCCATTGATTGAAGAAGTCCATTAGGAATCAGTCTTTAGAACTTCAGCACTTGGTCTTTAAGAACGTTATCCTTTTTCTGCTTTAAGTCTTCCAAATCTTCAGAGCCTGTCTTCAGAGTCTTCAGAACTTCTTGTTTGAAACCTTGATCTTCAGAACTCGTCAGTCTTCAGATTCTTTTTTAGTGTACTTCTTCAGAAGCTTCGCTATCTTCAGAATCTCAATCACTTTCAGAGAGGCATCCACAAGAGCATTGCAACAACAATCTTGGCATCCTTGGATCTGACTGATCATGACTAGATAAACAAGCGTTCTTGCTTCTCGTGACTTTAGTCACACATAGTAACTTTGCATATATATATATATATATATATATATATATATATATATATATATATATATATATATATTCAATCATAGTACATCTTGTTGGTGTATGTTGGTTCTGATGTCTTTAGTTCTTATGATCTGCACACAACACACGTTAGTCCATAAAATGGTTCTTTCACAAATACTCATTGTTATCATCAAAACATAGATTGACTTGTAGAGACAATTCTTGCTCTCACAATCTCCCCCTTTTTGATGATGACATAACCAAGTATTTTGATTGAACATTTTATACAAGGTAATCACCAAACCAAACAATTTTAGAGTATTGAACAATAACTCCCCCTGAATGAGTTATCCTCAAAGCTTTATCTAAGATCATCTAGAATTTTATATAATCCAAAGATATACAGAGTAACAACTTGAGTTGCCAGAACAGTAATAGAAAAGAGTTACTTCTCTATCTTGTCTTTAGGAAAACAAAGAGTCTTTAGCATCTGGACTAGTTCAACAGAACTTCCATCTTCAGATCTTCAGAACACAGTTTCCTTTGTTGTCATATCAGAGCTTGTTATCTTCAGAGTCGTCTGAAGCATTTCTACTTTTCAGTAGATTCAATTGAGCACATAATTAGAGCAGTTCTTCGACTGATAAACATAACTTCGCTGTATATCAGAAACTGTCCTTTAAGACACTCCCCCTGAGTTTCAGGCTATATGAAGATTTTAGATTTTGCATTTTAATCTTCTGGGTAGTCTTCCCCTAATTTCCATAAGTCATATATTAGGATCTTTCAGAATCAAAATTCAGAGTTTCTAAATTTAATCACCAGTGTTGATCATGATTTTTCAGTGTTTGACTTTGAACACAGGTTTATTTCAGACCTTGTTATTGTCACAAATTAGTTGAATTATCAAAGCTTGATTTTTTGATCAGATACTAAATGAAGGTTAAAACTTGTGATCAATCAACGCTTGATTCTGAATCTGGTACATCTTGTTTTAGTCGGATATAAAAATGATGTGCTGACTCTTATACCAGAGTTTGTTGATTCTGATGCTGAAGGAGTTATTTTGATATTACTTTGAAGAGTATTTCCTTTGTGTGCTGATAGGATATCAATGAAGGTACTTTGACAGTAATCCACAGGTTTGCTTTGATTAAGAGCCTGATACTAATCTTTGTGTTCTGAATCTGATTTCCAATTGATGATTTAGTCTGATACCAAATCATCTTTATTTCAAATGGTTCCTGATAAACATCAGAATGGTTTCTTGCTTGGATCTTTAATCCGGATCTTCAGACAGTTCTTGACTTCTGATTTGCACAGATCTTTTGAGTGAGCATCTTGAAATGTAGACTTTGCCTTGACTGCTTTCAGAGTTTTCTTCCTGATTCTGATTCTTCTTAGACAGCTTTTATTCTATGATCGTAGTTCTTCTTCTTATCCTGTCTTTAGAATGCCTAGTGAACTTGTTTAGAGTTCCTCAGATAACATCAAACAACAAACGTTAGTAGTAACGCATTTTATAAAAGTACTTTGTTTGAGTTCTGGATTCTTTCAGATTTATTTCAGATTTCCTTCTTTCAATCAAAATTAATCAATATATTTCTCCCCCTTTTTGACATCATCAAAAAGTGTCAGGGCATATGAGCGATTTAAGCATAGGGTCATTTATACTCAGTTATAGAGTCACAGAGTCATTTAAACATTTAGAAGCATTTAGACTCATTTTAGGGATACACATCTATACTCAGTATGTATTTAATTGAACGTTAATAAATGTAAAGTGAACGTCTCAGATTATTATGAATTTGATGTTGGTGTAGAACACCGAACACATCATATTTTCATTGACTAAGTGAGAGGAAAAAAAACATCAGCACAAAATAGAGCGATAAGCAACAAAACATAGCACTACTTCAGATTTTAAAGTTTTAGTCATCAAAATCTTCAACGTTGTCACCCTATCACATCTTGTCTCAGTTACTGAAGGTTCTGGTCCGAGTCTCCTTACTAACACCCAGAATTTCTCTCTCAGCATAATTTCAGATATTATTCTCCCGTAAGGAACGTAAGAGTTCAACTAAGTTCATGAAACTCTGATAGAATGTTTCAGGTGATTGAAAATAGTTTTGGGAAGATTGATTCTAAAGTGGTGTGTTAGGAGGAAGACGAATACTCTGTCATCTTGGGACAGCGTGCTTCTTGCAGTTGCACGAGGTCGAAGATTGGTTAGAGAGAATCTGAACCATGTTCTGGGTGAAGGAAGAAGTTTCTCAGGGTTGTTTAGTTCATAAGGAACCGAATTATCAAATAAAACCTTGCATTTCTCTACTAGGCTCACGTCAGATTGAAAGTCTTCAACAGTGACTCTAGAGGCGACACAATTTATGAGCTTTTCTAATGAGGGAATGGAGATGGTGATTGGAAAGCTATATACTTCAGACCAGATAGTGTTGCCATCACTACTGATTCTGGCGTATTTCCAGAATTCTTTCACAAGAACTGGAAAGACAGGGCTGTTTAGCAGTGAATAATAACCATTCCAAGATTGAATCTGCATGCTTCTTACAATTTCCAGACCATTATTTTGAAGTCTAGCTAGGTTTGGTCTTTTCTCTGGGATAACTTCTAGAGTTTCTACGTTTCCTCTAAATGTTGGAGAAGCCATTTGTTAACACACAGAAGATTCTAAATGAAGATTAGTTTAGATGAGGAATGTAATGACTAAATTGTTACACCAAGATTTGGGTTTACTATTTCCTAGGTGGTCATGATTAATTAGGGTATGCTAAAAGGTGTGAACGTGTGGGAAAAGAAAACGGAGCAGTTACTCATTTATTGGGAAGTTAAAGACTTTATTACTGAAGATTTCTTGGGCTGTAAAAGGACACGTCATTTATGCAATATTTTAATGGTTTATTAAGAATTTTTATTAGTGGGTACCAGATATTATAAATAACGCGAGACAGAAGATAACATATATATATATATATATATATATATATATATATATATATATATATATATCCATAAATGATACAGGAATACACTTAAACATCTAATATCCTAATCTATCTTAGACTGTCAACTAATTTGTTTTCTGAGAACCAGTCACTGTCAAACGTTTCACAAGAATATTCAATAAGGGCAATATCAGGACCGCATCTAATTCTGCTAACTATCTGCACAACTCCTGTTTTGAAAAATACTTCAGTTAAGACTCTTCCGTAAGGGATCGTAGTTTCAAGGGTAGTTCTTGACACGAGAATGGTGTCCTTGAGATGGTCAAATATAATTTGGGGCAGATTTATACGAGCTTGCTTAAGAAGACACATGATTAGGAGCTTGTCATCATGATCGATGGTTGAGTTCTCCTCGTAATATTTAGTTTCACAAAAGACCGATGGCAAAACGCTAATAAAGTTTTTAAAGAAAAACATCTTTTCCCGTTTTGGCACTCCTCAAGTGTTAATTAGTGATGGTAGTTCACACTTTTGCAATGCACCACTTGAAAAAGTTTTGGAACACTATGGTGTAAAGCATAAAGTTACAACCCCATACCACACACAAACGAATGGTCAAGCCGAGGTGTCGAATAGAGAAGTGAAGAGAATTCTTGAAAAGATCGTGCCAAGTTCGAGAAAGGATTGGTCTCAAAAGCTTGATGAAGCTTTGTGGGCATATCATACCACTTACAAAGCTCCGATTGGTTTAACTCGTTTCAAATGGTTTACGACAAAACTTATCATTTACCGGTTGAAATGGAGCATAAAGCTATTTGGGTATTAAAATTGTTGAATTTTGACCCTAACTTGGCTGGTGAGAAAAGAAAAGTCCAAATTCATGAATTGGAGGAAATGAGGCACAAAGCTTATCATTCAAGCAAGCTTTACAAAGAAAAGGTCAAAGTTTATCATGAAAAGATGGTCCGTAAAAAAGAATTTCATGCTGGCCAAATGGTATTTTTTTTCAATTCTCGGTTAAAGCTTTTTCTGGGAAAGTTGAAATCTAAATGGTTGGGACCATTATTGATCAAGGAGGTAAAGCATTATGGTGCAATTGTGTTAGAGGATCCAAAGACAAAAGAAAGTTGGACTGTCAATGGACAAAGGTTGAAAATCTATCTTGGAGGTGATTTTGATCGCGAAGTTTGCGCCATTTTTCTTGGTGATCCTTGAAATCACCATAGACCGTCGAGCTCAAACGACGTTAAACAAAGCGCTAGTTGGGAGGCACCCCAACATTGTAAGTATTTCTGCATTGTTATTACTTTTATGGTTAAATACAGAACCCCCCCTGTAATGTTAGCGAGTTCTCATTTTAGCCCCTAGTAAAGTTTTTTTTTTTAAAAAACCCTCTCGTAATACTCAGATTCCCTCACTTAGGCCCCTGATTGCTACATGGCAACAAAGATTCTTTCATATTGCCTGCATGGCAGTCCACGTGGCATTATTTTTTATTTTTAATATTTTTTTAATATTTTTTTTAATATTATATATATATATATATATATATATATATATATATATATATATATTTTTTAATATTATACTTTTATTTTTTATTTTTTATTTAATATTTAATATTATATTTTAATATTATACTTTTATTTATATATATATATATATATATATATATAATTATATATATATATATATATAATATTAAATAAAAAATAAAAAATAAAAGTATAATATAAAAAAAACAATCTAATAATATCTAATATTTAATTAAATAATCAATATTTAATAAATAATCAATAATTATTTAATGTCCACTAAATATTTAATATTTAATATAGATATTCAATATTAAATATAGTTTCATTTATTTAAACAAAATTCTATAATTAATGTAGCCAATATGAAGTACAACTTCTAATCCTACTAGCTTTAACTGTATTTGCGTAAAAACAATCTAATAGTATTTTTCTAATTTTTAGTGGTGATTATTAAATAACAGCAGTAATAAATTAGTATTTTCTAATACACGTTTTATCACATCTATAATTAACTTAATTAAGTAATTATCCTACAAGGTGCAAAAATGGCGTTGCAGGCATGAACATTTTTATTAATACACTTTCATTTGTCTATTATCATTAAGCTACAATGGCTAGAAAAAGCCACATTTATCATGCGCTACACTGCTACAGTACTATAGAGGAAAAGAGTTCACATTAATTCCTCACAATTTCTACTCACTATATTATGCATAAATAGGTAGTACTTTTCAATTCTATTCATTCTTGCGCTACATGGCATAGATATAGGTAATACTTCTCTTATAAACTATCAATTACAGTTAAATAAGGTTCAACAAAATTATTACAAATGATAAGGGTCTGTATAGAAAAAAAAAATGGGACAAATACTACCATATTACTTAAGCCATTGCATAAGTACTCGAAATTATCAGTCCATTATTTACTTGTTAGAAATAAATATATATACTCACACTAATTATCCTATCTTTTGCTACTGTTCCAAAAAAAATATGTATATTCCAATTTCAAATGGGTTACTCCAATATTGAATGAGTCTATATAGTAAATATATATATATATATAAATATATACTCAAACTAATTTTTTTATTTATTTTTATTTATTTATATTTTTTTCGTTTTTTTTTAATATTATACTTTTATTATAAAAGTATAATATTAAAAAAAACAAAAAAAATATAAAATAAAAAAAATAAAAATAAAAATAAAAATAAAAAAAAATAAAAAATGCCATGTGGAATGTTAAAAAATAATAATAATAATAAAAAATGCCACGTGGACTGCCACACAGGCAATATGAATGAATCTTTGCTGCACTATAGCAATCAGGGGCCTAAGTGAGGGAATCTAAATATTACGAGGGGGGTTTTAAAAAAAAAAATTACATGGGCTAAAATGAGAACTCGCTAACATTACAGGGGGGGTTGTGTATTTAACCCTTACTTTTATAGTATAGGTATGTTTAGAAAAGTTGTGGTCGAATGTGCTGACAAGAGAAAAAATTTTCAAAAATCTGTCATACTCGCTGGGAAGTTCGTTAGGCGAACCTGGAGCGAGCATTCGCTAGAAAGTTCGCAAATCGAACTAAGCGAGATAGACGCTTCCGAGTCTGCTGCCACATCACTTAAGAAAAAAAATAGAAAAAATGGGTGGGCCATAGAAGCTTGGGCCCAATACCTACTCCTCAGAGTTTTGTTTGGGTAACCCTACCTCATTTCATTTTTCCCTTCACTCTACACTTTGAACTTTTCCCTCACTCTCTCAAAAAATCACCACGCACACAACTTGCTCCATGACACACCTAGAAGCAACTCCAACTCATTTCTTACTATTTTCATTCAATCCTTTCTGCATAACAGGTTTGGATTCGTCATTATTTTCTTTGTTCTTCTTAGCAACATGTGGTTAGGGTTTGTTTATGAAACTGTGAAAATTTGCTTCTAAGCTTTTTGACTCTATGCATGTTCTCTTTTGTAAATTTAAGTTGCTTTGCATTTGGGTTCTGAGTTTCAAAATGTTTGTGAGTTAAGTGTCTAAGTTGGGTTGATGAAAAATTAAAAAAAAAACCTTTTGAATTCTTGCTCTAACTTGAGAAATCATGTGGTATATGCTTTCACTGAATTTTTGTTTTGAACAATAGTTTGAAATGGCAGCAATTTGAATATTGGAAAAGTCTATGTGATTTTGAACTTGTAGGTAGAACCTGCAGAATGGGAATTCGCAGGGTTCGCCATGAGTTCGCACAGCGAACCCGGGGCGAGTATTCGCCATGGTTTCGCCTAGCGAACTTGTGGGCGAACATGACAAAATTTCCAAATTTTTTTGTGATGCTGGATTCTTGTTCTGATTCTTTTATTTTTGTTTCCTAACTAATATAAATTGTGTTTGGCTGGTTGGTTGTGTTTTATGATTGTGCAGATGGCACCTCCAAAAACAGTTCCGTCAAAGAAAATAAAGGTCGGAAGTTTATCTTGTCCAACCCCAATCCAATTTGATGCTGAAAGGTTTAGAGGAGTGAAACAAGCTGCTCGTTATCTGACTCTAGAAAGGAGGAGCATCCTACCTGAAAAGAGATTCAACCTCAACCGTCAAGGATCCTACCGGGCGGTAGAGGGAATCCTTCAAAGCAAAAAGTGGGACAAGTTGATAATGCCTGGTGATAGTTACAACGTAGAGCTCGTAAGAGAGTTCTACGATAATGCACTTCCAGATGACAATGAGCCATTTACTTGGACTACTATGGTTGGTGGAAGAGAGGTAAAATTTGACCGTAACACCATTAACACTATTTTAGGTAATCCTTTATCCTTGGGGGAGAATGAAATTGATGCATATCATCACACTCTGAGGCTTCATAGAGACCCAAATTCCATTTCTCGTGATTTGTTGATTGAGGGAAAATCAGTTGAGTTGAACTCGTCTGGGGTTCCTCGAAGGTATTACTAGGAGGACATACGTTCTTTGGCTTAGCTTATACTTCTGTTGGTGTTGACTAATATTAAGCCAAAGTCGCACACCTCTACTGTGCCAATTCCTATTGCTCATCTTGTCCACAGTATTTTGATTAATGTGCAGATTGATGTAGCTAGAATCATTGCATATGAGATGCGTGTCACTATGGAAAGTGGACTTGGATCAGGATCAAGGAAGAATTGTCCCTTGGTCTTTCCTTGTATGATTATGGTATTATGTGTGAATGCGAGGGTTAAGCTACCCTCACGTCGTCAAGTGACGATTCCTACTGCGATCGATGATAGGTATGTGGACAAGTTTTGCAGACCCAAGGGATGGAAAGGAGGACAAACATCTAGCACTGGTATTGATGCTAGCGGTGCTTCTGGTTCAAGATTTGCAGGCTCCCAGAGCTTTGACCCATTTCAGAGGGAGGTCTGTAGTTACAATTGGGACTGGATGGCGGCTACTCAGTGCACCATGATTGATTTACATGATTCTATGCAGGTACTACAGCTGCAGTGCAGGGAACCCTCGGTGGAGCACTCTATGATGTCTAGGGAGCAGTTCCTAGCACATGCTGCATGGCCCGAGGATAGGCCACAATTTAGAGAGATGGAATATGTAGGTGAACCTGAGGACACTGAGGACACTGATGATGGTTCCGAGGCTGGTTTAGTGTAGGTTTTTGGTTCTGATGAGGAGATTGAGCTAGAGGGGTCCGAGTTTAAGGAGGAATAGTTTGTTTTGTTGTTGACATTTTAAGCATGATCTTATGCAACTTCCTTTGGTTCTACAAAGTGAAGTTTTCTATTTGCATCAGATCATTGCTAGTTATATTTATGTTTATTGTATTCTTTTATGTTGTAGTTTATCCACTTGTTGGATCATTTTGGATATTGTTGTAGTATGTACCATTTTTGGGTACAAATACATTTGTTGGTGTTTTTACACCATTAACACATTAATTTTATTATTATTAGTTGAATTCTTCAGTTAAGAATGTTCAACTTTCGTTTATTTACTTTCGTTTTTATTTTATTATGTTGTTTAAGACTTGAATCAGTTTAGGAATGTTCAACTCTTAAAGTTTTATTGTTGATATGCTTATTAGTGTTAATTGTTGGTAAGCTTATTTGTGTAAATTGTTGATAGGATTGTTTGGAACTTAATGTTTCCATTTTTTGGTGTGGAAATGTGAGAACTTCTAGGATGGTGATGATAGTATCCATTGAAGATTCTCCCAAGTTTGGATGGTGATGATAGTATTTAAGTTTGTAAATGTTGATAAGGTACATGGTTACCTCTTCCTAGGATGTTAGAATGTTTAGGAACTTCTTTTCTTTGTGTAAATGTAATTTTGTTTCTTGTTGCAACTTTGTTGAATGCTTGTATCACTTAGATCCAAAAGCCAAAATAGTGATAAACCTCCATTGTCTACTAAATGCATAGGATGGCTGATAAATTTTGTTGAGTACATTTGATTCATGCTTTATCTTGTGATTAGTTAATTTTGTGGAAGCATTAGATATGATCAAGGCATTTGTTTATAATGAGCACAACCATATCCGAAAGTAACTTACCCGCGAGTAGTGAGAATTTTCTAAACCCGTTGAGCTTAATAGTAAGATCCTAGTTTAGTGATGAACTTGGTATTGGTACTCAAGATGGCTGGTTTACATCCTGAGTGAATCGCACTCTCAAAGATAGCACAGAGTCGCCACCGAACTTTATTTAGTCCCAAAGGACAGGGAAAATATCGATAAAACCCAAGGGGAAGAGAAACGGGAACGGGGGTCGGTTATGCGAAAGGAATGTACTAGCACCTAACGCATCCGCCGTACTCGACGGGAACCATTTAGCTTGCTTCTAGGCTTGGATGGGTTATCTATCTAAAGGCTTCTAGCTAAAAGAACGAGGAGAGAGAAGAAAGGGGAAAAAGAAAAGAAAGAAAGAAGGTGCTCGCGGAGGATTGTGGCCCTCGTGCCTACGTACCCTCATAGTGCAATGAGGAAATCAGAGCGTGGTAGTTCAGGGAACCAGGGGACAGAAAGGAAAGAAGAAAGGGAGAAGGAAGGAAAGGTGGAAGTGTGCTCGACAAGACATCACGTCTCGTGCCTACGTATCTGACATTCGAAAGAATGCAAAATCAGAGCTTCCGTAGTTCGGGGAACCGAACGGAAAACAAAACAAGAAAGAAACAGGGAGACGAAAGAAGTGGTGTCAAAACCAAGAGCAAGAATGAAGGAAAAACTCTACTGGGGAAGACCCCACAGTAAGAGCGATTGTACAAGAGACTAGAAAAAGAGTGGTGTCAAAACCAAGAATGAAAGAAACTCCGCTGGGGATAACAAAGAGGATTGGTATCGAAACCAAGAATGAAAGAGCAAAGGGAATAGAAAGGACTCCGCTGGGGATCCAAATAAAGGGGTGGTGTCATAACCAAGAGAAAAGAGATATTCGGTATATTAACTGGTTGGCAGTGGTTAACCGAAGAAAGAGAGTAAGACCCTGGCGGGGAAAAGAAGCTGGTGTCAACAGACGGACTGTGATAAACCAAGAGAGAGAGTGCCGAATCAAGAGAAGGTGTTTTGACTCTGAGGGGGAGTCGGTATGTTAATTGATAAGTAGTGGTTAACCGAAGAAAGAAAGGACTGCAACTCTGTGGGGGTAGAGAAGCATTGGTTTTAGCAGGGAAGACTGTGATTAACCAGAAGAACGGGTGTAGGACCGATCGAAGGTCTTAACCCAAAAGGGGTGTTGGTAATGACTGAACAAACAGTACTCGACCAACGAATAAGGCTATTGAACCAAAAGAGGTTATAGCCCAAGGGTTCAAGTATTCGAACCAATAAAGGTTGCCAACTGCTGGGGATTCGGTTTTAACAGGAGAACTGTGATTAACCGAGAAAAATGAGTGATTAACCAAGAGAAGGTGATTAATCCAAGAGGAAACTCAGTGTTTTAACAGACGGACTATGGTTAACTGAAGAAAAAGGGTGATTAACCGAGATAAGGCGATTAACCCAAGGAACTCAGTATGTTAATAGACAGACTGTGATTAACTAAGAAGGAGCGCGGACATTGGTGTTTTAACTGACAGACAGTGATTAACCAACAAAGGGAGAAGAACCAAAAGAAGGTTGTGAACTCCACAGGGGATTCGGTTGTAACAAAATTATTGTATTTAACCGAAGAAAGAGGAAAGAAACTCTCCAGGGGAATCAAAAGAACAATGATTGACCGCAAAGAAAGAATAAGGTATTGAAACGAAGAAGGCTTGCTAACCTAATGCACAAAGGATCGTAACCAAGAAGGTGATTGATCAAAAGAGAAATTGATAGAGGTAGGAGTGATCAAGGATCACAAGATATTGCAAAGGGAGAAGAGTGATCAAGGATCGACTCGACTGGGGAAAGAAAGCACACTACCGCCTGGAGATAGAGATGACTACGCCAAGCACAGGCTCATTCGTCCCCTACCTGAAGTAGTCAGAATGAGAGTAGGAATTCTCCCTTCTCATTCCTTCTCTAACACACACAGGGTGTAATTCAGAAATTGAACCGGACGGTCCAACAACTCCAAGTTAAACAGTACTCCCACGCGGAACGGACAGCGTAATAGCTTCAACTCGTACAGTGCTCCGAAGTAGGGCGTAGCGCGAAACTCCAACTCCACGGGAGATCGAGAGAGAAAGCTCTAAAGGAAGCCTAAAGAGAGGAAAGGGGGAGATCAACTAATCGAAACATGTTTTCGATCAATTAACCAAAGGGTAAAGCCATGCCAACAATTTTCCAAAGAGGATGGAAAATCATTAAAGCAAAAAGGTGAGAATTATGGATTATACAAGATTAAGCTCATCCATGAAGAATTAACTTAATGCAAAACCAAGAAAGAAAGTACAAAACAATACCAAATGATCAACAAATATGCAACCCAAAGCCATGTTATTGTGATCAAAGAAAAAATGCAAGAATGATTAAATTCACATGATGCCAAAACATGGACAATTTGAATAATCGAAAGTTTGCAACAAAATTCATGAATAACCTTCAAACAGAAGTTATGTGACATTTAAAACATCCATAAAATCAAGCATGACAATCAATGGAAGTTAAAATGAAGAAAGCATGGTAAACACACTTGAAAATGCAAGAAAATGGCCTTTTTGTACAGTGGTAACTAGTTAATCACCACGCGTTAACCGATTACTTGCTTCAAAACTTGCGTATTCTGGTGAAAATTGCACTGAGTAGCCAGTTACTCACCATGTGTTAACCGGTTACCACTGTGACAGTGGCAAAAATAATAGAAAAAAACAGTTTCCAAAAGTGATTTCCAGCACATAATCACTTATAACAACCACCACATGCTAGATCATGAATTTGCACGAAAATTACAGCAGGTAAGAGCAATTAACACACATTGCAAACAATAATCATGGAGATCAAAGATCAAGTAAGTGCCTAATAAATTAAACCAAAAACGATTGAAATTCACATCGTAAATGCGCGGAAACGATCGAAACAAAGAGTAAAGTAGGATCTACCAACCTACAAGGGTGAGATGTGCCTTGGTAATTGTTGCAAATGATTCTTGATGCAGAAAATTAGAGAAAATCAGAGGAATTTTCAATTTGTTGGCGGAAAGTGTCGAAATCAAGCAAAATACAATAAAGTTCCAAAATGCGAATTCGAACCGTTGAATGTTGAAGCAAATACTTGAGATTAATCCACAAACTGAAATAACTCCAGAAATCCAAGTATATAGCAAGAACGATGAAGGTTGAGCTCAAGAAATAATCACTTTTGATGTAAAAGTGATTATCCTTTATGGAGAAATGGAGCTTTGGTGAGGTTTTGGGATAGAATTGAAATGAAGATGAAGAAGGAGTAGAAAAATCAAAGAGAATGTGAGAGAATAGAGAGTGAAGAAAGAGTGCATTTGTGGGACTGATTGTGGAGAGAATGGTTGAGAGAATGGTTGAAAATGGTGGATCCTTTGAAAAGTGAGTGAAGGTGTGTTTATATAGATTTTAGGTTTGGAGTGTGGGAGGTTTGGAGCTAGCTTTGGACTTGGCTTTGGGTTTGGAACTAGGCTAGGAGTTAGTTGGACTTGACTCACCGAGTCAAGGCGGTTAACTTGGTTAGTTAGAGCCAACTCGGTAACAATCCCAAGGTGCACTCCATCATCCAAAGTTCCACATTACTTGAAAAACAAGGAACAAGGTGCACTTGATTTAAAGTGAAGCATTAGAACAATTGCACTTGGACTGAATTGAATAGCTTTGAGATGTCTAGAGATTTCTAAAATATTCCACTTGCTGCTAGAATACTGTAGAATCCAAGACCAAAGAGAGTGCATGGATCCTGTCCCAAAAATGCAGCAGGAATTGCAATTTTGCACTGAGTAACCGGTTACTCACCACACGTTAACCGGTTACTTCAGTCAATTCTGCCCAAATTGCTTAGGAAATGATGCTGGAGTCCCGGTTTCGATTTTCCACCTCTTGATTTGATGAGTGAGCATGAAAACCTTTCTTTTGAGCTCGTCTTGATGATGTGATGACCTTGTGAGGATACGATTAATCGGGCTTGGAAAACCTGAATATCCTACAACAGGAAACACACAAAGACAAGTGTGAATGCGTATGATAACGATGCGAATGCTTTTGCTCATGCAAAAGGCAAAAGAGGGAGGTCAAATTTCGGGTTAGGACAGCTGCCCCTATTTAATCCTCTTGGACCCGAATGTACGAATTATGCCAACTTTTCGATGATTCGAGGTAAAAGGGGATTAAATAAAAGAGTAGCTTGAAAATTTGGCCGACGGCGACAAAAGAATAGTTGAAAG